>CM061531.1:167947422-168561378 GCA_030545055.2 Neoaliturus tenellus
TTTCTTGTTCGTACAATAAATCCGCCACAGCCCCCGGGAGATTTACTGGTAAGCTGTCGGTTGTTAATCTTATGGCCTTTGCAATTTTCATTGGCAGGCTTCGTGGGTTTACTCTTGCTAAAAAAGATGAACGACGCGTAGCAAAATATTACTACGCGTTACTTTTTGTTATTTACACTTTCCCTTCAATTAGTTCCATACATTTGTAACACGACATGCCTCGATAGCTACTAATAATGTGCTCCAGTTCGTCAGATTTTTAAAAATCTTTTATTTTATAACAGTTAATTATTTAACAAGGATATATTTATCATGTATCCCCATTTTTTTAAAATTGTAAATATCCTCTGACAGTTGTGTATTATATTTATCATCTTATCAGAAAAACACTCAGTGTGTAAAAATAGTGTACTAAAAATTTTTATAGATGCACTAATATTACCTAGATTTATTATTATTTCACACCGCTTTAAGTTTATTAAGTGGCTGGTTTACCCGTACTGTGTTGTGTAATCCATAATCGACCAAAACCAGATATTTTTACCCTTAAATTTTTATTATCCATAGTATTTTGTTGTAAACCCTAATAAATCATTTCAAATTTCATATTTTTATTATTAGCCATCTCATATTTTTACAAGAAAAAAATAGCTATATGAAATTCTCATTTATTTTAGCATCTTTGTTCTATAAATGGACATACTGGTACATCACTAGAGAGAATCGTATATTTTATTTTAAACTCGTAAAACTATCACATATTTACATAGAAACTCAATCTGATGACTAATTGTTGAAGCAATAACATTGCACCTCTTTATCCGTCAATTCGGGTTTCAGTGATTCGGTTTCAGTGATCGGCCGGATCCAGTAATATGCCGTAGTGAGCCTACAACATCGGGTAGTGTGTGACGTCATGGGTACTAATTATCCAACATGTCAGCCGTCACTTCACCCGACTGGCAGGACAGTCGTATTGTAGTTGTAAAGCATCATGTTGCCTGGGGATCCAATAATATGCCGTAGTGAGCCTACAACATCGGGTGGTGTGTGACGTCATGGGTACTAATTGTCCAACATGTCAGCCGTCACTGGACCCGACTGACAGGACAGTCGTATTGTAGTTGTAGAGTATCATGTTGCCAGGGGATCCAGGAATATGCCGTAGTGAGCCTACAACGTTGGGTGGTGTGTGACGTCATGGGTACGGTACTAATTATCCAACATGTCAGCCGTCACTGGACCCGACTGGCAGGACAGTCGTATTGTAGTTGTAGAGTATCATGTTGCTTGGGGATACAGTAATATGCCGTAGTGAGCCTACAACATCGGGTGGTGTGTGACGTCATGGGTACTAATTATCCAACATGTCAGCCGTCACTGGACCCGACTGGCAGGACGGTCATATTGTAGTTGTAGAGTATCATGTTGCCGGGGGATCCAATAATATGCCGTAGTGAGCCTATAACGTCGGGTGGTATGTGACGTAATGGGTACTAATTATCCAACATGTCAGCCGTCACTGGACCCGACTGGCAGGACAGTCGTATTGTAGTTGTAGAGTATCTTGTTGCCTGGGGATCCAATAATATGCCGTAGTGAGACTACAACATTGGGTAGTGTGTGACGTCATGGGTACTAATTATCCAACATGTCAGCCGTCACTGGACCCGACTGGCAGGACAGTCGTATTGTAGTTGTAGAGTATCATGTTGCCTGGGGATCCATTAATATGCCGTAGTGAGCCTACAACATCGGGTAGTGTGTGACGTCATGGGTACTAATTATCCAACATGTCAGCCGTCACTGGACCCGACTGGCAGGACAGTCGTATTGTAGTTGTAGAGTATCATGTTGCCTGGGGATCCATTAATATGCCGTAGTGAGCCTACAACATCGGGTAGTGTGTGACGTCATGGGTACTAATTATCCAACATGTCAGCCGTCACTTCACCCGACTGGCAGGACAGTCGTATTGTAGTTGTAAAGTATCATGTTGCCTGGGGATCCAATAATATGCCGTAGTGAGCCTACAACGTCTGGTGGTGTGTGACGTCATGGGTACTAATTATCCAACATGTCAGCCGTCACTGGACCCGACTGGCAGGACAGTCGTATTGCAGTTGTAGAGTATCATGTTGCTTGGGGATCCAGTAATATGCCGTAGTGAGACTACAACATCGGGTATTGTGTGACGTCATGAGTACTAATTATCTAACATGTCAGCCGTCACTGGACCCGACTGGCAGGACAGTCGTATTGTAGTTGTAGAGTATCATGTTGCCTGGGGATCCAGTAATATGCCGTAGTGAGCCTACAACATCGGGTGGTGTGTGACGTCATGGGAACTAATTATCCAACATGTCAGCCGTCACTGGACCCGACTGGCAGGTAGTCGTATTGTAGTTGTAGAGTATCATGTTGCCTGGGGATCCAGTAATATGCCGTAGTGAGCCTACAACATCGGGTGGTGTGTGACGTCATGGGAACTAATTATCCAACATGTCAGCCGTCACTGGACCCGACTGGCAGGACAGTCGTATTGTAGTTGTAGAGTATCATGTTGCCTGGGGATCCAGTAATATGCCGTAGTGAGCCTACAACATCGGGTAGTGTGTGACGTCATGGGTACTAATTATCCAACATGTCAGCCGTCACTTCACCCCACTGGCAGGACAGTCGTATTGTAGTTGTAAAGTATCATGTTGCCGGGGGATCCAATAATATGCCGTAGTGAGCCTACAACATCGGGTGGTGTGTGACGTCATGCGTACTAATTATCCAACATGTCAGCCGTCACTGGACCCGACTGACAGGACAGTCGTATTGTAGTTGTAGAGTATCATGTTGCCTGGGGATCCAGTAATATGCCGTAGTGAGCCTACAACATCGGGTGGTGTGTGACGTCATGCGTACTAATTATCCAACATGTCAGCCGTCACTGGACCCGACTGGCAGGACAGTCGTATTGTAGTTGTAGAGTATCATGTTGCCAGGGGATCCAGGAATATGCCGTAGTGAGCCTACAACATCGGGTGGTGTGTGACGTCATGCGTACTAATTATCCAACATTTCAGCCGTCACTGGACCCGACTGGCAGGACAGTCGTATTGTAGTTGTAGAGTATCATGTTGCCAGGGGATCCAGGAATATGCCGTAGTGAGCCTACAACGTCGGGTGGTGTGTGATGTCATGGGTACTAATTATCCAACATGTCAGCCGTCACTGGACCCGACTGGCAGGATAGTCGTATTGTAGTTGCAGAGTATCATGTTGCCGGGGGATCCAATAATATGCCGTAGTGAGCCTACAACATCGGGTGGTGTGTGACGTCATGCGTACTAATTATCCAACATGACAGCCGTCACTGGACCCGACTGGCAGGACAGTCGTATTGTAGTTGTAGAGTATCATGTTGCCTGGGGATCCAGTAATATGCCGTAGTGAGCCTACATCATCGGGTAGTGTGTGACGTCATGGGTACTAATTGTCCAACATGTCAGCCGTCACTGGACCCGACTGGCAGGACAGTCGTATTGTAGTTGTAGAGTATCATGTTGCCAGGGGATCCAGTAATATGCCGTAGTGAGCCTACAACGTCGGGTGGTGTGTGACGTCATGGGTACTAATTATCCAACATGTCAGCCGTCACTTTACCCGACTGGCAGGACAGTCGTATTGTAGTTTTAGAGTATCATGTTGCTTGGGGATCCAGTAATATGCCGTAGTGAGCCTACAATATCGGGTGGTGTGTGACGTCATGGGTACTAATTATCCAACATGTCAGCCGTCACTGGACCCGACTGGCAGGACAGTCGTATTGTAGTTGTAGAGTATCATGTTGCCGGGGGATCCAGTAATATTCCGCAGTGAGCCTACAACGTCGGGTGGTGTGTGACGTCATGGGTACTAATTATCCAACATGTCAGCCGTCACTGGACCCGACTGGCAGGACAGTCGTATTGTAGTTGTAGAGTATCATGTTGCCGGGGGATCCAATAATATGCCGTAGTGAGCCTACAACGTCGGGTGGTGTGTGACGTAATGGGTACTAATTATCCAACATGTCAGCCGTCACTGGACCCGACTGGCAGGACAGTCGTATTGTAGTTGTAGAGTATCTTGTTGCCTGGGGATCCAATAATATTCCGTAGTGAGACTACAACATCGGGTAGTGTGTGACGTCATGGGTACTAATTATCCAACATGTCAGCCGTCACTGGACCCGACTGGCAGGACAGTCGTATTGTAGTTGTAGAGTATCTTGTTGCCTGGGGATCCAATAATATGCCGTAGTGAGCCTACAACATCGGGTAGTGTGTGACGTCATGGGTACTAATTATCCAACATGTCAGCCGTCACTGGACCCGACTGGCAGGACAGTCGTATTGTAGTTGTAAAGTATCATGTTGCCTGGGGATCCAATAATATGCCGAAGTGAGCCTACAACATCGGGTAGTGTGTGACGTCATGGGTACTAATTATCCAACATGTCAGCCGTCACTGGACCCGACTGGCAGGACAGTCGTATTGTAGTTGTAGAGTATCATGTTGCCTGGGGATCCATTAATATGCAGTAGTGAGCATACAACGTCGGGTGGTGTGTGACGTCATGGGTACTAATTATCCAACATGTCAGCCGTCACCGGACTCGACTGGCAGGACAGTCGTATTGTAGTTGTAGAGTATCATGTTGCCGGGGGATCCAGTAATATGCAGTAGTGAGCATACAACGTCGGGTGGTGTGTGACGTCATGGGTACTAATTATCCAACATGTCAGCCGTCACCGGACCCGACTGGCAGGACAGTCGTATTGTAGTTGTAGAGTATCATGTTGCCGGGGGATCCAGTAATATGCAGTAGTGAGCATACAACGTCGGGTGGTGTGTGACGTCATGGGTACTAATTATCCAACATGTCAGCCGTCACCGGACTCGACTGGCAGGACAGTCGTATTGTAGTTGTAGAGTATCATGTTGCCTGGGGATCCAGTAATATGCAGTAGTGAGCATACAACGTCGGGTGGTGTGTGACGTCATGGGTACTAATTATCCAACATGTCAGCCGTCACCGGACCCGACTGGCAGGACAGTCGTATTGTAGTTGTAGAGTATCATGTTGCCAGGGGATCCAGGAATATGCCGTAGTGAGCCTACAACGTCGGGTAGTGTGTGACGTCATGGGTACTAATTATCCAACATGTCAGCCGTCACCGGACCCGACTGGCAGGACAGTCGTATTGTAGTTGTAGAGTATCATGTTGCTTTCGGCGTGGGGTCCCTTAGCTCCGAATCCCTTAGCTCCGATGATGTAAATATCCCAGTTTTCCGATAGCGTGTTGAGTCCCAATTTTCCGAATACTTTCGGACAATTGATAATCTCTCGCTAATTCATCGGAGAACTGGGACTATTGCTGTTGTTCGGAAAACTAATATTTTAAACAAGAATATTCTCTTAGCTCCGATTCCCAGTTCTCCGATGAATGGATATCCCCCCCTCCCTCCTACTCATCTCCCCTACACCCCTCACTCTCCTCACGCCCGCTCTTCTCCTCCGCCGCTCCCACCACCACATGGATAGCTGCCAAGGCAAGATGGTGGCATTGGTGGCGCGGCACGGCGGGTCAGCGTCGCTCGCACGCGCATACAAGAACCTTTCTACGTCCCCAATGCAGCGGCGGCGTAGGTGATCGAGCCAGCGACCAAGGAATACTATAGACTGGCAATGTGGCTCGCGGATTGAAGCCGGGCTGCACCTATGGTGGAGGGGAGACAGGCACGTGAGTGCGCGTGCGTCGCACAATACCGCGCGTCGAGCGGCTATGAACGGTCACTGTCATTGCAGCGACTACTCTTGCGCTCTGAGTAATTTTGATTAACGATGCTTTATTGTGTCGCATACGGGTGCAATAATAATTTAAGAAAAAACGGTAGGTGTTTCTTTTCACAGGCAAGTAGTTGATTAGCTGCAAATGTGTTAAATAGCTACTAACTAGTCAATTTATTTTAGGCCTACGGTAAATTTGTTTTTAGTTTGCTCAGTTAATAACTTACACCCACTGTTCAAACTGCACTATACTTTAACATTTTATCACTGTCTACTTAATGTTTATTATACACTCTATTTATGTTAACTATAAACTATTACAAAATATGAAATACTGTATTGCTTTAACTTGTTTGATAAAATACACTATTTCTGCTTTTTCGAGGATTTTATACTGTGGTAAGAAGCGTTATCCATCACTATGACTTGGGGTTTCGTCAAATAATTAGGAATTAAGAAATCCTATTACAAAATGTTTTACGATGGAAAGCCATTAGCTTAGCTGCGAAGTGTATCCTACGCCAATTCCAACTGAATGATAAGATTTTGCTCTTTTATTGGGCGTGTACGTGGACGTCCCCGTTTAATACGATTTCCTTCCATGATAAACCATAAAACTATAGATTGTCACTAAATTACTGAATACTAACTACCGACACAATTTAGACATAAAGCATATGGAGAACTAACTGTTGACACAACCAGTACATACAACAATAGGCCTACACGACGCTTATCTAAGACACGTGTGCGAGACAGTGTCAGAATTATTGTCAACTTTTGGTGCATGGCAACGTCATTTGTGGTTACTTTTTAAGAGAAGGGGGCAAAATTAAACCTTTACTGTAAGTTTATTTTTTATTTATTTATTTATTTTTTTTTTGGTTCAGAACTTTTTTATATTATAAAGTTGCTGAATATTAACTATTTTTGTGGAAATAATAATTTGTATGTAAAAATATTGATAGGCAGGTTTTAACAGCCATGTTATACAGTCAATAAGGGAGGCTACTTTTTCTTTTTTTTTTTTAACAAACAGTTTTTATTTATAACAAATATTTTAGTAAAATTTACAGTATCAAAAATCAATTTTAAAACTTCAATTAAAAATACACCATATATATCAATATATTTTTGTAATATCTAGTTTCTTATTATGTTTGTATAAGCTAATGTTTGTTTTGTTTTAGATAACTATGTATTTTTAAAATCATACATATTTAAATTTTGTTTGTACATTTTGTTGTTTTCAAGGAAATGTTTTTCTTGTTTATTAATGTCTTTCCTTAGTCATTATTCAATAATAAAGTGTTGCAGTAATTATTTTTTATACAATCACCTTTAAAAAATAATAACCCACAAAATAATAATAATAATAAAGTAATAAACTATCAAAGTTGTATACGTGCGACAAGTGCTCCGAACGGCGCGGCGGCACGGGTCGCGGCAGCCGGCCCGTCCGCAATTGAACTATTAACTTTGAATTAGAATAAAACCAAAACGAAGCGTTCTAAAAAAAATTTTTAAATTACAAAGTTGCGATTTAGGTCTTTTCCAACAACTTTCCCGCTGACAAAATTCACCTGACCAATAAATAAAAAACTTCCTCGCTTACTAACTTTTTAATGTCATGAATTTCAAACCAAAGTGCTTTGCTATAATTTTGTATTTTTTTCTTCGTATTATTATTTCAATTTTAATATAGAAACATTACCATAGGCACCGTTATATAGTAATGTTCATCATACTAAAATATCAAAATTTTATCTTGACTATAACTATATTTTTTTACAGTGTTAATGAAACGCGGCGAATTAAAATTTGCGCCCGTCGCGAGCAGTAGACCCGCTAGTTGCACCTATGTGGAACTATAGAAAGTGGCTTCAACACCTATCAATGTCAAAGGATAGTAGAGCAAAGGCTGATGTGAACATATGCTCCCCCCCCCCCCCCCGTGGGAATTTTCGACATATACATTTTTGTGTTTGTATTGACATGTACTTTATGGTTTTAGGTGTTTGCCACTTAAAAATTACAGCATATCCCGAAAAATACGAAAAAACCATGAAAAATATAAAATCTACTATCATCATTAAAATGATTCAGTTTCAAAAATCTTTTGACCGAAAATACTAACAGTTTTCTTGGCCAATTTTATTAATTAATGGGTCGTTATAAAGCTCTCTACTTAAATATTTCCAAATAAGTATGATTTTTTTATATTTATGGTGAAAAAGTGAAATAACTAGTTTTATATACAGTGTGGTTGAAAAGTCCCGGAACGGTGAAATATATTTTTTACCAATGTAGATAAAGTTACAAGACTTGGTATATCAATAATGGCCATAAATGTCTACTCTTTTAAGGCATTAACACTTTTTTACCCCTTAAGGGGGATGGCCCATGAGGAGTCAGACAAAATTCTTAAATAGCAGCATAGGTCATGTTTGGTATCAAATTAAAGGTCCCAATTAGTAGAGTACAATGCCGCAAACCCGACGTTAAAAGGTTGGGTATAAAGAAAGTTATTGCATTTTAAAGTTTTACCCATATATTTTAATGGAAACTTTGTTTGCCTGCCATTTCCGTTTCGATCATCCTTTTGAAGTCTAGTTTGCGGCATTGTACTCTGCTATGTGAGACCTTTAATTTGATACCAAACTCGACCTATGCTGCTGATTAAAAATTTTGTCTGACTCCTCGTAGGCCGTCTTTTTTTGGTTTTCTGGAATATGCTGTAATTTAAAAAAGGCAAACAACCGAATTCTTAATCTAGTAGGCAATACCAACAAAAAAAAGTATAAGTCATAAATTCCCACGGGGGGGGGAGGGTTTCATATTGTCGGCCCATGGTCTATAGGGATTGCCAGTCTATAGTATTCCTTGGTCGCTGGATCGAGCCACGATGCCGCTCACCACGTGTCTGATAGCGTTAGAGGAGTTTAGCCTAGCTCACGCTTCTTTTTCTGCATTTCTTCGGTAGAAATTCGGTAGCCGTTCGTCCTTCTTCAAAAATTTTAATACAAAATATTACTCAGTTACCTTTTAAAATCACTTATTGCTTACTTATAAATTAAATATAATAAATATAAATATACTTATGTATTAAATAAATTGTTATTTGTTTACAAAATTAATTTTTGGATTGACTAGCAACGAGCCAACAGCAAGCCTTAGCTTCCACTAGCTCCTGTGATGAGTGTGTTAACTGTGAAGAGGTATATAGTTGGTTGTTTGGGGAAATTCAATAGCTCTATTACCGTGACACTGTATCAGAACTGAATTAAAACCAACGAGCAAGGCTCGGTTAACCTGGTACTTTTGTTTTAACAATAAAAAAGAATAACAAGATTTTAAAATGTCCTCCAGAGGTATTTCAAAGAAAAAAATACAAAAAATACAATTTTCGAGTTGTGTAAGAAAATGGTTAGTGGGAGACAGAGGAGATGGTGGGCGAGACCCTATTTTTTTTTCAAAGACAGGAACTTGGAGCTTCATCTGTACGCTATTAAGTTGAGAGTGGAATATCCTGATTTTCAGAGGGTGATGCGAATGCCTTTACAAAAGTTTGATGAACTTATAGATAGATATAGAACTTATAAGATATTATAACACCCTTAGTAAAAAAATCAGATACAAAACTACGGAAAGCAATCACCTCGTAAACAAACCTGAGAAATTACGCTTCGATATACCTAAAACAAAGGGTGGTTTTGTTATTTAGAGTAGTTGTTTTTGTTATTTAGAGTTCCGCCTAGTACAATTTTTACCTTTTTACCATATGTGATGCAGCCATAAACAGAGTGTTTTTTTTTATTTTTTTATTTTTATAATAATAATAATAATAACTATTAAGTGTGACTGTACGTCGTACGAAACAAAAGTGTTAGCTAATTTGGATTGAGTAAAAAAGTGATTGAATGTTTAATCTAACCCAATATTGAATATGCTGACTTACAAAGTGACAGTATATGGTCCCAAAATGAAATTTTTGTATCAATCAATATCCCCAAATCCTCAAAATTTGAACTTCTTATTAAATATTCATTCCCCATTCTATAGTTGAATGTGATAATGTTGTCGAAAGTTTTCCTCGTTTGTGTCATTACAGCACATTTTTACGGCGAACTTCGCAGATTGTTTTTCACCCCCAAGCAACTAGTAAATAGCCCTATATCTTTTTGTAACTTATAACAGTCATTTACGGACGGACGCAAGTAAGTTTTCGGAGTAATTTACTTTGTCAATCAGTTGAAGTTTACTATCGGTAGGCTATGTGAAGTCTTCCTGTTGCAGAAACTTTATCATAATTTCCCTACACAGACAGAAGAAACTTGTTACTCCAGTGTAGGAGCGTGTGCATACACAGTGTATTTGTACTTATTAATTATTTATATTTCCTTCTCTTTTTCAAATGTAGTGTGTTTTCAAAACTGTTAAGTTACAGAAGTAAGAAATATGACCATTTACAAGTAAAATAAATTGTAATTATATACATACCAATGTTATATGTTCATTATGTATTTATTTATTTGCCTTACAGGTTCTTTAAAAAGTTGGCTCTTCAAATCATTAGGTCAAAGATTAGGAGCTTAAATATATAAATAAGTTAAACAACAATTTATAAATGATGCTTGATATAATACAACCTTAATTTGTATTGTTTATTATTATATTTATAAGTGAAATAAATAGAAACTATCCTTTCTTATTATTGTAAGCGTATAGAGGTACTAAATTTGAGCGATTTTTATGTAAGTATTTAATGTGTTAACAATATATTTGTCCTCTTTGTTGTTATATTTCAATTGAAAATAGTCACAACTGGAGATTCTAAGGAATCTAAAAAATGTTACTTGTCGTACGGCAAGTAGTAGGATGTATTGTTATACCAAAAATATTTATTCTTTCAATTCGTTCTGTAACATTATATATGGCAAATCAAAGATATACAGGGTGTTTCAGAACTCCCTACCAATATTTCAGGGCATTGTTCCTGGGTTAGAAATATATCAAAATATCATATTTAAATTGTACGGAAGTCTTTAGTTATTCACACAGCCGCTATTTTTTTTTTTTTTTTTTTTTTTTTCACTTGATAATTTTTATATCCGTAACGGATGGTTCTATTAAAATCATATTTGGTAAGAAACTTTATCATACCAATGTACATTGTCAGGAAAAAAATTATTTTTTTTCCACTGTATATTTTCAAAATGGCGGCCATTTCAAATTTTCAAACTCAAATATCTCAAAATCTGTAAATTTTATAAAAATTTTACAAGACAAAAAAGAGTTGACAAATGTAATTATCTAACCAATGGTATCAAGTTTGTATGGATCTAACAGCAAATAACGGAGTTATTGCGATTTTGCTCCGTGAAAACACTGACTTTGCTGTTAAAACGGCCTTAATTTGCATTGATTTTAATGCAAAATCAATGTTTTCACGGAGTAAAATTGAACATCTTAAAATCATTTTGAACATCTTAAAAACATCAGTAAAATCTGAACATTTTACATATGCATAACTTACCAACAAACAAACATGTAAATGTCTAAGAACCTCATTTAAAATAATGTACCATCATAAAACATCAATTATCACGTGATTAGTTTTACTAAACATTTAAATACATGTTCATTAATCTCCGTCATGTTATTAATTTAATAAAAAACATTTTGGACCAAACTGGAAAATTTTGTTAGAAACGCATTTAAAAGAGTCTAAGACATTTTTGTGCCGAGACATTTTTGCTTAACCTAAAATGCTCAAAGAAAAATTGTAAATTTGTTCCGTGTTATTCTAATGAGGAAAATCTAAATTTCAACCGCAAATATTCCCTAAACTGCTAAAATTACGCGTACAAGATCAAATTGTAAAGTTTTCTTAAAAACCATGTAAAACTAAAAAACAAATATTAAAGTGAGGGTTGTATTTGAAATTACTCTCTGTGGATAGACCGCTTTACCTATAAAGACACAATTGGTTAATATTATAAATTAGTTTTGTATTTCTTAAAAAGGGTGTAAACATAGTCGATTTTCACACACGATTTTCACACAATTCAAATTGAAATTGATTGAACAAGCTAGGATGGTTGGAGAAGTTCGCAGGGGTGTAGATTGTGTAGTGAAATAAATACGAGAACTAATCTTCAAACTTGGCGGAAGTAGAGTGAGCTAGTTGAACTACATTACCGACATTGTTATTACTGTTACTGACGCAGGTGGCGCGATAGGTCTGTTTAGATGGGCCGGCCACCAATGCAGCCATCCCTTGCGGTCACCTCTGTGTCTGTGACAACTGCGCAGAGGTGATCGCACAAATGGACAACCGTAGGAACAACCGTTGTCCGTTTTGCTTGGCTCGTTCGCTCCGCTCACTCGCCCTCTTCCATTTTAAAGACGAGCTCGTTCGCTTCGCTCACTCGCCAAACCGTACTGCACTTATGTAACACATTGGTTTATATCTACAGTTATCAGCTGATTTTTATTCAATTAATAAAATCTCCATAAGGATAACATGGAAACTTTGAAGGGCTCTAGCGCGAAAACCGGATTTTTCCCAGCTATGGGACCAGCTCCAATCGATTTCTGGTGGCCAAAACCCCCATATTCAACCAAAAAATCAAAAATCCTTGGAGCGAAAAAAAACTTTGCCCGGACAAACGGAGCTTGTTTTAGAGTATAAGATAACTTGGGATAATACTGGTTACAAAACGGTCAATAGACGGCTTTTGTTTTTATCCTTCTTTTCATTTTGAGGCTCATAATGTTTATTAACTTTTATTAATTTTTATTATTTTATTTTCATTAATTTTATGTCACCAGTTTTAAACTAAAAATTTTATGGTTTTTGGACATAAAATAATATTTCTCCACTATTTTGTTACTTCTTTTGAAGACTAAATTGTAGGCTAATTTTTATTCAGAAATCATTACGATAACATAATAAGTTTAGAAGAGGTCATTTCAGTTTGAAATACAACTTAAACAAGAGCAAAGGCGTTCAGTTAAACTCATGAAATCGAAATGTACATTTGATTGTTTATAAATAAAGCATCACACTCGCTGATCAGTCATAGGTCTACCCACCTTAAAAATAAGCACTTAAAGTGCGTTTGTGTTTCAAGCAACTATCTGAAGTATTTAAAAAAAAACAATTTTTAATTTTAATCGTGTAATAAAATAAAGGGGGCAAATAAATGGAATGTAATGTGGTCGTAAGCTAATTTGTTTTGTCATTTCAGTAAAATTAAAGAATTAAAGAACCATTTAGCACGTGACAACAACACATTGAGTGATCATCAGAGGTAGGGCAGTAGGCCTACACGTAACTAAAACGTAATAACTAACACCTGTGAATTTTTCAGGTAAAACAATTAATTGAATTAATTTATTTATTTGAAACGAATTAATAAAATTTAAATAGAATTACTTAATATTGAAAGAGAATTAGTAAAATTTTAAAACAATTAATAAAGTTGAAGCCGAAGTAATAGAAAAAATTCAACAGTGAAAAAACAGCTTAAGCGTCCGAACGTCTCAAGGGTTGCAGGAGAAGTGATGTAGAATTTCCCATATAGGCCTAGCAGTTTTCAGTTGCCTGTTAATAAACCACTGAAAAGACGGACCAATCAGAAAGCAGCTTGAGACTCGAAGTTGTCAGGTTTCAAGCTTCACTTTCCCCCTCCACCAACCGTACGCCGTACTACGTGGCCTCATTCACGTGGATGCTAGAACACGTAGTCCAGCTCTTACGTGCAAGGTTTTATGTTTGGGAATTAATGTTAGTACAGATATTGTTTACAATTCAACGATTATGTATTTTCTTCTGTTCTTTTTCCAACAAACGTAATGATTGTTAACCAGGTAATAAGGCAGTAACCTTATTTAACTTTAGTTGTAAATTATGCATTCATTTTCACAACATCGATTAGACGTATAATTAAAAAAGTAGGCCTAGTTCGAAATATACTGAATAGACCTACGGTGAATTCTTTTCAACTCACGTGGTGACATCTGCTTATAAATATGTGTACTTTTTTCTTTCAACTTACCGGCATATATGTTATTTCTGTGGTTTAGGGGCCTATACAGCCTACTTTCGTATAGGCGAAGACACAGTCTAAGAAAAAGTTCAACGAGACTTTAAATTTCATAGCCTACATATTAGCCTATACGATGCAGCTATGGTTCTTAGCGAATTTCCCTGTAGGGAATAGGCTACGCTATTACAGAAGTAGCCATGGTAACACTTAAGCCTAGGACTATGTTCGGTACGAAACTGTTGGGTAATTAACAATACTGTACCACCATCGCAGCAAACCTACATAGGTAGGCCTACTCATTCCTATGGTGTTAGGGGGGAGGATACCGAATTCCTTCGGAAAGTCTTTAAGTGTTCAGCCGAGTGATAGCCAATAGTTATTAATAACCAAAAAACACGATACTGTAGTTCAAATTATTCTAAATAATTACTTCATTAATACAATAAGTTTTAATTCCTAAAATTCGAATTAGACCCATATGATTTAGGTCATACATATTCTTAGGGAATAGATCGTTTTATCTCTGGTCGAAAAAATACATATTAAACTTTATATATAATACCTCGCCATGAAATGCATTTAGATACTTTTAGAATGTACTAAAACGTATTTTAAAATTGTCATAGGAAATCCATCCACACTTAATAACTTAAAAAGACTTTAAACCAACATTCACTGAAACATTTGGTAATTAGGCCTACAATTACACCAAAAGTGAACAAAGGACATTTGTATGTCTCTCCACAAATCAATTTTAACGTAAAAAAATCTGCTCAATCAGCACAATAACTAATACAATTTCTCTGTTAACCTTTATACTCATTGAAATGATTTACCGCTAAATTACCACCAGAACATACAATTAACGCAACACTTGATACTCAGGTGTCAAACCACGAGAATGTCAGTTTGTCTATTCGTGTGAAAAACTCACGTGTAAAAATAGCTTTAAACGTCGTATCACTCGGAAAATACTGTTATTTACAGATTAGGTTATCAACCCCTTCCCACAATACACAAGTAATGTCCGATGGTATTTTTCTTTCAAGGGGCTGTTATTTTGTTTTTGAACCATAGCCTGGTACCGCTGACATTGAAACATTGAACCATACTTATAGACTGGTATCGCTGAATCCAAAATTTATATCAGTTTTCACTAAATTTTTAGTTACATATTTATATATTCGATATTATATGTAGGTAATATTAAATTTAATTTTTGTGTAATGTGGGGCAATGTTTTATTGCAATTTCAATAAATTACTGTAATAGTAAAAGGGTTGTGTGAAGTATTACAACACAGTAAGATGGAAATTTAGTTTAATTATTTTTTAATCTTGACTTTCTTTTAAAGAGAATATTATTAAGATTGGTTCTCAAAACAAAACATTTTACATGTACAGTACTCACTCTCAGAGAGTTTCGTTCTCTCAGGAAGTACTCGCCGAGGTGTTTACACAACCTGCGAATTTTCCAAGATAGTTATCCCAGACTGTTTTATACAAGTACTATCAACAACTGTCTAAGATTTTTATGAGAGTAACTAACTAACTCTCCGAGAGTGAAAATTTCTCACGTGTAAACCTAGCTTAAGAAAACTACGCTTTTACGGTGTGTCAATAGAGTTTGGCACTCTTTCCCGCAACTCCTTCAATCTACATTGGATGCAACCCGCAACACACCGGATCCGCAACACACCGCTGAGCGAGAACCGGCCATGGGCCAAGCGGCGCGGCGAGGAGCGGAGCGCAGATGGCTGGAGAGGGGGTAACGGTGGAGTTGGGGGGAGAGGCCACGAGCGGCGGCCGCCCCTACTACTACCGCCCCTACTTACTACAACTCGCCTCTCCTACGCATCGCGTTCATTCTATCGGAGCTATGAGTGATTTACACTATCGGAGCTAAGGGATTTCAACCGAATGCGTCGGAACTGCGGGAAAGTGTATTTAGGACAGACGGACAGCAGTTTTCGGGGCTATGAGTGATCGCTGTTGTCGGAGAACTGAGAAAATTAACGCTCATCGGAGCTAAGGGATTCGGAGCTAAGGGACCCTCCCGCTTTCGGATTAATTGAGTCGCCATGAGGATAACCTTTGTAACAAGTTGATGCATCGAAGAATAATAAATAATTGTTTTACAGTAAGATGTATTTCCTTTTAAGCCTCGAGGTAACCTGTCCCCTCTGACTATTTCAAGGAAGTGAACTTATATTTCACTCAGATAAATATGATATATATTTTATACAACGTATATTGTTACTTCAAAATTTATGTAAAATTTATTTATAGTTGCCTATTCTAGAGTATTTTATACATAGTTTTGTAATGCACAGAAAATATGTATCACAATAGATGATTATAGCTTTGAGACCTTGAGTTGATATATAAATAAAAAGATTATATTTTATACCTCCTATTATTATCAGATATGTTTTTATATCTATGAAGTATATTTGGTTTAATTTTTATGACCTCTCAAAAGCCTAGTGAGAGGGATTTCAACCTAAAGAGGTTTACAGTAATTAGTGCTCTTTAAATAGGCTTTGAAATGAAGAACAACCATAAATAACTTAAGTGGCGGTCTTTAAATTTTAATTTTAAATTGAGGTTATTTATTTACGAAATCGCATGCCATTTTGGTAAATGTTGTTTCTAAAAATAATGAAAACATCATTTAATAGATTTTGTAACTTCCAATATTTAGAGGGTTTTACTCAACAATACTAAGTTGATATTCGAGAGAACAAAACAATAAAATGCTAAGTAGGTACCAGTTTTATCGATTAGCCGAACAAAATTATTCTAAATCGTCGGTTTAAGGTCTTCCGTCTCAACCTTATAGAATATTTAACTTTACAAAGTTTTTTGCCTACCTAAATTTAGTGAAATTTCGTTTCAGTTGTAAATTGTAAATTTTACTTTGGAAAAAATGTCTTTTTGAATTAAAAATTATTCGGATAGCAAATTTATAAACTTTGCAGATTGTACACTGTACTTTAGGTAAAACAGTTGCCAATTAAGAATACTGAATAGTTTTACAACCCTACAAAATATAACAGAACAATACGTAAGCACCTTTTATAATATTGCGTAATCGTACTCAAAATATTTAGAGTGTGGACCTTGTTTTATGACTTTGCTATTGTCAATCTAACCCGCCAAATTGTAAACTTATTTATTTTATAAACAAAATAAAAATATTCAATTTTTTTAACAAATGACGCTTAAACTAGGCCATCAGTCCTCACAGAGGAAGAGTAAAAGCGAAGCCTGCCAATGAAAATGGCAAAGGCCACAAGATTAACAACCGACAGCTAACAGTAAATCTCCCGGGGGCTGTGGCGGGTTTATTGTACGGCTAGGCTACAGATCTACAGCATGGATAATCTAAACTAAGTAATTCTTAATAATTCTAAGGGTCATCCTCGTGATAAGGGGGGTTTTACGGTCCCAGCATGATAAATATCCCTAAAAATTTTTAGGATAGCTTAAAACATAAAATGCTGAAAACTGCTTAAATTAAGATAGAAAAACTTGTCAAATTACATAGTTATTGTTGTATGTAAGTTAATTTGGATACCCACATGCATTAAAAATAATATGTAATGAGGTTTATAAATAAAAAGCTCCCTTTTTGCTAGAATGATATTTGCTAGAATGTATATTTCTCATGTAGTGGCCCTCTTGTAATAGGCTATTCAAAGATACCTCTAGAGTGATTCATATTGCAAATGTATAATGTGAGACGAGAAGTCTAAAAAGGAGTCACAGATTAGTCTCAAATTTCAGTCGAATATTCTTTGTGCAATTTTAAGATCTACTTCATTGTGGAAAGCATATGGCTTGAATATTAATCAATTAAACCTGTAAGTAAATTTTTAACTATCTCCATAAGAGTGCATTGGAGACACTTTTCGTGGTCTATACTTTATTTACATCTTATCGACGTCGTTTAACGTCTTTATTATCGAAACTGGAACCTTCTGATTGGTGTGTTACCAACTCAATTCAGTCCAATACGTTATCTTATCGAAATAAAGCACGGGAGCAATAAAAAGTTACCATAAGGCACAACAACAATAAAGACAGATATAAAAAGTAAAAACAAACAAAAAGATAGGTATTGTTTATTTATGTGTAATAGCAAATGAAATAAACGTGGAAGCGATTGATTAAGAGTAGGCCTATTACTTCGTAAACACTGAACAGCAAGTATAAATTATTTTAATTGTTGGACCTTGTTAATAACTTTTGGTATTCAATAGCTTAAGGTTGGAATTCGGTATGTGTTGTAAAATGAGCTAAAATTACCATGATAAGCGATTTAAATAATAAATTACAGGGGAATATTATATTATGAGACTATCCTTAACAACTGCATAAACTTTTATTACGGTTCTGTTCAAATCTGCTTAATATTCAAAAGTTTATCATTTACCTTCTTACCTTACTTTTTTCTTTTTCTATTCGCACGTTCACTTAGATCTCGTAGCGACAGTACTACATTTTTAAGGTACGTAATTAGAGGGAGGTAATTAATTATTGGGAAACGAGGCGAAAAAGTAATCTCGTATTCACAAACGTTTAAAGCTTAATACATTGATTAGGCATTGTAATATATTCACTTTTTGAGTGAACGCTGCTACATATTAGTCTTCCACTCATGGCTCGTGATAATTACACAAACTTCGGAACGATATTTTGGTCGTGTCATAAAATACGATTAATTAAAATCAAATCTGCTTTCCGGTCTCTGAGTTTTCCTCAAAGTTATAATAGTAAATTATGTTCAGCACTAGTGTGTCCATCTGTCACTAAGAATTTCCCATTAATTTGAGACATTACTTAAGACACCGGACGCAATCTTTGTTGTGCATTTTAATATGAATATGACTGAACATGGTAGTGATATATTGGTATACCTGTAGGTACTAAAGATATGGTAGGTTTCTTCATCTATCGACAAACAATTTCTTTTGTAACCAATTTGGACAGTTAGAAATTAAAACGAGGTCGTGTTTATTATTGTTTACCACAGATTTTTTTATACACCTAAATATTTTTAAACACGTCCTACTCGCGTGACAACACAGTGTATTGCAGCACCACACCACACTGACAGGTGGGACGGCCTGACAGGCCTCCATGTCCGCTGTAATGACCACAACTACGTCACCGGACACTGCCCAGACGACATAATCATTACAACACATAGTGTATTGCAGCACCACACCACACTGACAGGTGGGACGGCCTGACAGGCCTCCATGTCCGCTGTAATGACCACAACTACGTCACCGGACACTGCCCAGACGACATAATCATTACAACACATAGTGTATTGCAGCACCACACCACACTGACAGGTGGGACGGCCTGACAGGCCTCCATGTCCGCTGTAATGACCACAACTACGTCACCGGACACTGCCCAGACGACATAATCATTACAACACATAGTGTATTGCAGCACCACACCACACTGACAGGTGGGACGGCCTGACAGGCCTCCATGTCCGCTGTAGTGACCACAACTACGTCACCGGACACTGCCCAGACGACATAATCATTACAACACATAGTGTATTGCAGCACCACACCACACTGACAGGTGGGACGGCCTGACAGGCCTCCATGTCCGCTGTAATGACCACAACTACGTCACCGGACACTGCCCAGACGACATAATCATTACAACACATAGTGTATGCAGCACCACACCACACTGACAGGTGGGACGGCCTGACAGGCCTCCATGTCCGCTGTAATGACCACAACTACGTCACCGGACACTGCCCAGACGACATAATCATTACAACACATAGTGTATTGCAGCACCACACCACACTGACAGGTGGGACGGCCTGACAGGCCTCCATGTCCGCTGTAATGACCACAACTACGTCACCGGACACTGCCCAGACGACATAATCATTACAACACATAGTGTATTGCAGCACCACACCACACTGACAGGTGGGACGGCCTGACAGGCCTCCATGTCCGCTGTAATGACCACAACTACGTCACCGGACACTGCCCAGACGACATAATCATTACTGCGGACATATACATGCTTGGACGCTGCAACCACCCGCCTTATTACTGTTCAGCTGTATTACTATTTATTGATTTACCATTATTGTTCTATTTTGAATACTTATTGAAGAATAATTATGTACTTACTTTGAAGGGGTTAAACATTTATCAACAGTAGATGAATGAAAGTGAAAATGTTTTATAATATTTAATTTTATTGATCATTATTTTTCTTTATTTTTTATTTGGGAGATTGGGAAGTTTGGAGGATTAAGTAGTTTTTTTTTTAACATTTCCAAGGTTGATCTTAACCACACATAGGCCTAAGTTTGTAAGTAGGCCTGTTATGTCCCTATGCACACACTGACAAACACTCTCAACCATTATTATTGTACATTAATTTATCCTTATTGTTCAATTTTGGAACACTCATTCTAAAATAATTATAAACGAATTATACAGGGGTTGAAATTTACCAACGGAATCAAGACATGAAAGTAAAAAAATATTTTTTATTTGAATTCATAATTTGTATTAGACAGATCGTAACCAAATCCCAAGTTTTAATTTGTGTCATTATAGTTTTATTTATACAAAAACCATTTAATCATTTAACCATTTAACGAATTATCGCTAACACATGTCTATTTGTATACTGTATTAAAAGCAAAACAAGTTTATATTTTTTAAATCTATCGTTACAATAGTAAGCTTTAAACTTTTTGTTGAGAGTTGACAAAACCCAGGACTTTTATTCCGATCCAATAAAAAAACTAGGTAGCGCCCACTCATCGAAATTCGTTTTAAAATTCAGTTTATCTGTACCCAATTAGTTTTAAAATATTATATACCAGCAACATATATTCTTCCTGCTTTGTTAGCATTTGTTATTACGAAAATTGTCAAAATATGATAATTCAGTCCATTATCGTTCCTCCATAAGATTAACATTGGAACTTTGAAAGTCTGTAAGCAGTTACCCTGGGGGCGGGTGTACGTTATAATGGGTGTTATGCTCATCTACAGGACACTGCCTTTGTAACGATATGCGGGGATTTCACCTACGATGCAAACAAGCTATAAAAGGAGGACAAGTTATATGCTTGCCTATTAATATAGCCTAAAGATAAGATAAAACTGAGATTAGTTTGGTAATAACTAAATACTGTACCAACTTCGAGAGTTTAAAAGTGATAAATTTGTAATTCTCGTTTGCACCTGGCATAATGGATAAAACACCGTACGTACCTGTTTTGGCCAAGACTTGTTAGTCTCATCAAAAGAAAAAAGATATTAATTAAATATTATTAATTAAAGTTAGGGTTTTTATGTATGATGTAACACAAGTTGTTTAAGCATTCCCAGAAGTCAAAACACGTCCGACCATACTTGATTGAAAGCGCTTGACATGAAAACTTGACGATATCCCCCCAACCTCATAGGGTTCCGCTCCACACGTCTTCAAGTTTACCATGTTATTTTTATTGATCAACATTTTAGTGATGACTACAAGTTTATATTTAGGAATAATTATTCATTAACTGCTGTTCACCTTTAAAGTTTTAAGGGAAATTTGTTAATGAAAAAACTAGATGAGACAAGACTTGGGGTGAGTGAGCGAAGTGAAAGAGCTTAACCTGTCGGTGAGTGAGCGAAGCGAAAGAGCTCACCTGAAGTGCAAAAAATTCCTCGGTTTGGCATTGCTAATTAAGTGCTGTTGCGAAGCACGGGTAATGCAGCGAGTATTGCTACAAATAAAGGAAAACTCATCATCAATTACTTCATCAATAAAGAGTACTTAATATTTGTTACGTTTTACGTTATTTTTTACGTTTTACCTCTTTATTAAGTTTCCCCTTACACGATATTTTACCACCTGACTGGGATGTCCGCATTATCTATATTACCTGATACGCTATTCACACCAGCACAGCCAATGACGCCGCCACCCGTCAGCGGGGATCAAGCGCCGGCGGCGGAGCGGGACTGAGACGTCCACACTGTGATACGTGCAGTTTAAATTAAACCATTCGTCTTCGTTTGCGCGGCTCCAAAGCTTTGGTGTCAGCCGCCACGAGATTACCGGACCTTTACTTTGTTATTAAGTCTGGTATCTAGACGAATTTAATTTTTGTTATAAATAGTGATAAACTAAAATATATCGCAACCACGTAACATAAAAAGGGTACTTCAGATCATTGTGTACCTTTTTTAGTGAATCTCCTGAAGTAGACAGGAAAGAGTCACGACCTCGTAACCTCGATGTTTTGTATTTTCTCATTCGTAAAAAACACGACTCTTTGAAATCCTTAACCCGTTTTATTTTGATTGGGTAATGTAATTTTAAGTCTTTTTAGGGAACTTCAATTGTTGTTTCGATACCTCAGTTTTAACTAACTGCTTTGATGCTTTTTGCTTTAGATGAATAATTCAAGTACAAATATTTTTAATTTTTTAATATTACTGTCTTTTAAGTAATGTTGAAAAATATAATATATATTGAATATATATAAAATATAATATATATACTAACAATAAATATACAATTGTATAGTAGATGCCAAAATTAGAGAGACTGGAGGCAGGTAGTCCTGACCCGTCCTAATCCTTTGTTGTCAAAACATCCCCTATTGTAGGGCGGCCGGCCGGTTCGGCACCGGAATGCCGCCCGGGTCTCGGGGAATTCTCAGAATTTTGGCCACTGCCTAAGGTGTAACTCCTATTTTGTCTGAGGATTATCCCTTTTTAAAATGGTTATTAAACATCGTAGAACTATGATTCAAATTTTGTTATAATCGTCTAATCAAGACGCAACACATAGTCTATGAATTTTTATTGTACGTGCATTGGTTCGATTATTGGATAATTGAGGCAGTGGCCAAAATTCTGAGAATTCCCCGAGACTCGGGCGGCCTTCCGGTGCCGAACCGGCCGGCCGCGCTACAATAGGGGGTGTTTTGTCAACAAAGGATTAGGACGGGTCGGGACTACCTGCCTCCAGTCCCTCTAATTTTGGCATTTACTATAGCATGGAAAACCTAATACAAAAATATCAAAACAACCAAAAGATTCAGTTTTTGTTTTATTTTTTATTTTAAAAATAAATAATTTCTTACCAATTAAAAAATAAGTAATAAATTTCTTCGTATAATATCAAGTTTAACTTAGATTAAGGTTTGAAGTAGAATTAATTATTCCAAATAAGTGTATTGTGTTATGGGAGATCATTTTTCTTCTTTTGTAGTATCTGAAGTAATTAGTAGTTTCGCATTTAATTGCAATCAGTTAAAGTCACGCCCATATTTTACTATAAAGAATTTTACTGTAGCGATTTTGCATTCTTCACAACCTTGAAATATTCCCGGATCGAGGTTACCTCGAGATTATATATATATATATATATATATATATATATATATATATATATTTATTTTATTTTCCAATCGTGGTGGCACCTGCGTATCCGTGGCCAGAGGTTAAACAGTGTATATTCGGTTATCCCGAGACCTACACATTGTGGTGAGGGGGGGGGGGGATGGAATTGCTCGCCCGCGGCCCTCAAACTGATTCACCTGACAAATTGACCAGTTCCATATTTTACTTTTATCCCTCACTTGTTTAAATTTATTCCCCTACTCTAACCGTCCGTGTTTTTCTCCATCAACTCTCATCAGTTAGCACGATTCATTAAAATATCGATAGCTAATTTTTGTATTGCATTTTATACTAATTTTCTTTATGCAGTTGAAATAATTCATGTTTTTTAGCTTAAATCTAAAACCGTACATTTATTAGTTGTATATTTGTGTAATTAAAGGAGTGTGAATAATTGAGCATCGCCATTTTATTTTGCGTCTAGGTCTAAAGATAGCTATAGTGATTCCTTACCCGGACCGGGGTATGTTTATATCATCTGTATAAAATATCATGGGTTTTGGAATCATAATACAATCTGTAAGCATAATTTGATTTATGTACATAAAATAAAAGCAAAACTTAAATGGTATTATAATGCCTAAACTATTTATTAGATTGATGGAAGACTCCAAAAGCGTACTTCATTATTTTCATACTTTTAGGACTTTGATTTCAGAAAACAATGTAAATAAGCAAACAATGTTAATGTCAATTATCAAATCAAAACAATATCGTTATTGCAAATTTTAAAAAATCCTTAAAAAGTTAAGTTTAAATGTAACTTAGGCTTAAATCTTTGTAGGCAAATTCGGTGGTCCGTTTTAGAAGTAATGTGACCATAAATCCTACTTAGGGGCCTTAGATTTTTTACAACCAATTCTTCTGCTATCATTTTACTGCTACGGTACTTAAGAACAACATGTGTTCTTGTAGACACAAGAACTCATATTGTTGTTATACGTACTGTTTAAGTTTAGTATTATTAAACTCACAAACAAAATAAATATTTTAACATACTAATTAGATGAATAGTTTTAACAGGTTAAATTATTGAATCCTTTAATACGAGCAGTGTCCGAGGCGATGCATTTCCACGATCTCAAAATCTAGCGGGTAGATATTGCTTAAAATTTGCATTTCAGAATGTTTTAGCCTAGAAATAAGGTCAGAAACAGCCTCGACCCCAGAAAAAAACTAATTTTTGTCTAAAATTAAGTTTTAAAATTGTAATTTTTAACATTGCTCTTATTTGTTGCCATTTTGATAACAAAATAGAACGGTAAACAAGAAATAAAAGAACACTCTAAAGCATTTTTTACAGCTGTAAACTGTGTGTGAAGAGGTATAATTGGTTCTTGTTGTAAACTTAATAGCGTGATTAATAACATGATACTATAACAAAAGTGGAAAAAACCAACGAGCATGGCTCTGTCAACACGGTACTTGCCATTTAAATTGTGCGTCTGTAATTTATTGTAAATTTCACATACCTTCTAATAACGACAAGTCATGGAAGTACAACAATTCAATGTTGTTTGTTTAGAACCCGGTGTCACCACAGTGTTACGTTAATGATCGCAGCTTGTTAGTTATATTGGACCATTTGCTGAGAGTGGCTGACCTTTGGCTTGTAGAGTGCTTCCCCGTAACTAACCCATTTACTGCCCCCTCTATCTCTGTCTTTTTCTAACACACACATTTTACTGCGGGTCGATTCACAGTAGTTAGTACAAGAGGGCCATGTTAACATGTATCAGTAATGATAGCAACTTGTTAGTTATTAGGCAAATATGTACTGAGAGTGGCCAACCCCTAGCTTTTAGAGTACAGTACTTAACCAATGTATTTTGCATTTCCCTCACAAATATTATAAAACTAACTCCCCTTTCCATTTGCCATGTCCATCTTAAATATCCAAACTTTGCTTTCATTGAATTGCCTCTGAAGTTTAATTGACCTTTAAAATCACTCTTCTTGCTGAAAATGAACGAATGATTGTTTTCATTTATTTTGGTATCCAAATAACAGTTCATAATAACTTCAAAAAAATATAATGATACTAGCTGTTGCCCGTCACGGCTTCGCCCGTGATTGAACTTATTTTATAGGTAATAAAATCTTTTTAAAGAACAACGAAATCTACTTCCTTAAGAATGACATTGAAACAATGAAGTAGTGTGAGTGGAGCTCTGAAGGAATTTCGCAAAACCTGTTCTTAGGGAGAAAAGGTTTCTTAAATAGAAAAGGCCCCAAGAATCTATGAGCAAATAGGAACGACCATATCAAAATTTCAACCCCGTAGGCTCTACAGTCATATTGAAGTCATTTGGGGCGGAGCGCTAAAGAACATAAAACACAACATTTTTAAAACTGTTTCTTAGTGAACACCTATGAGCAAAGAGAAATGTCCATGCAAAATTTAAAACACGTTGGACCTTGATTAATTTTGAAGTCAGTTTGGGTGGAGCCCTAAAGAACTTCAAAAACTATATTTACAAAACCATTTCGTAGTGAGCACCTGTTAGCAAAACGGAAAATCCACGTTAAACTTATACCCCCTAGAATCTATGGTAATCTTGAGGTTCTATGGGGTAGAGCCCTAAAGGAAATTTGCAAAATTATTTCTTAGTAAGTAACTATGAGCAAAGAGGAATGTCCGATTCAAATTTAAACCCCGGAGGCCCAAAAGTAATTTTGAAGTCCTGTGGGGCGGAGCCTTAGATAACTTCGAAAACTGTATTTGAAAAACTGTTTCTTAGTGAGCACCCATGAGCAAAGAGAAACGTCCGTGTCAAATATCGACCCTGGAGGCCCTAAAGTAATTTTGAAGTCATGTAGGGTGGAGCCCTAAAGAACTTCGAAAACTACATTTGCAAAACCGTTTCTTAAGGAGCATCTATGACCAAACCAAACAAACGTCCATGGCAATTGTCAACCCCGGAGACCCTAAAGTAATTCTGAAGTCCAGTGGGGCAGAGCCCTAAAGTGCTTCAAAAACTATATTTTCAAAATAGTTTCTTAATAAGTATCTATAAGCAAAGAGAATCGTCCATGTCAAATTTCAACACGTAGGCTATACAGTAATTATAAGCTTCTGCGGGGCGGAGCCCTAAAGGGAATGTTTAAAGAATTTTTTTTTAGCACCTAAGAAAAAAGAGATCACTCCAAATTTAAACCGTGCAGGTTTCCTAATTTGTATTTAAAATTGGCCATGCAGATCACGTTATGAAATTTCGAAGGCCTGTGGTGCGGAGCCCTGAAGGAATTTTGTTAAATCATTTCTTAGTGAGCACCTAAGAGGCAAGATGAACCTGTGTTTAAAGTTTCAAGTAAATACGTTTGGTAGTTCCTGAGATTTTATGAGTCAGTCAGTAATCACTCCCCGTCAGGTTTAGCTTGGTCGCTTAGCTCACTCGCCGCAACTATCCTCTAGTTTTTCATTACTAATCTTCCCCCAATAATTTAAATGAAAACAGCTGTTTACAAAATTAATATTCCTTAATGAAATCATATGTTCCAATACAAAAATGTTGCTTCCATAAGAATAACATGGTAAGTTTGAAGACGTGTGGGGCGGAGCCCTGAAGGAATTTAGCAAAATCGTTTCTTAGTGAGCACCTAGGAGGCAAGACGAACCTATTTTCAAAGTTTCAAGTAAATCCGTTTGGTAGTTCCTGAGATTTCGTGATGAGTCAGTGAGTGGGATTTCGCTTATATATATAGAAGATTATTAAGTACAAATTACAACTTACGTAATGAATCAGTTGATTTACTTGTAAATCTCAAGGAGTCTGGTTGGTATTCAAGGCGGATAAACCGACTTCTATTTCGTGCCAGGACAGAGGCGGTTAATCCAGTCGTAGATCCAGGGCTGGTCAAAAGAGGGCCCTCTGTAATTGTTAAGCTATAACCTTTTTTTAGATTATTAACAATTTCTAATTTTAATAATATAAAATACAACTTTTATTTCATAAAATATGTGTTATTAATAATCATATTTATACTAGTTTTTTTTTTTTTTAAATACGTGACATTATGGTGAAAAAAATAAAACTTTAGAAAGTTGATAATAAATTAGTACCTTCAGACACTGTGATGAAGCAAGAAACTTTGATTGTCTTTGGACTATATGAGAAATATATCACTGATAACCGTCAAAATGACAATGTAAAATGAACTTGTACTGAACAATGGAAAGAGCCAGGTGAAAGCAAAAATTAACTGTTCTACTTTTATTTTGATTCATATAAAAATTTAGGAGTCCCTATTATTTATTTATTTATTTATTTATTTATTTATTTATTTATTTTGTGTTTGCAGATAAATATAATTTCCTATAACCTTTTTGCTCTAAAATATCAAATTCGAAACTTTCAGAATAAAACTCAAACAACTCCCATGAGTAAAACACATTTTCCGTCTTGAAATCGAGTTACATATGTATGGTTTTAGCGGTTCATTTACGTGCAGAATGGGTTTTCCATCCAGTTCCCATAAAACATTTATTCATTTCCACTTTTTCACTCGTATAACTTTTTTTACAACGCTTTTCCCGAACATGCGAACATTGAATGGAGAATAGTTAAGATTTAAATGAAACACTAACGGCTGCGTTGGATCGCATGGAATCATAAAAAAAAAATTGTATTAGGCCTATGTCTGATGATACCAATATAGCTAAAGTAAATATACACTGCAAGTTTTCCTGAATGTTAGAGGGATGTAAGATGTCAATGTGGGAGACACCTTTTTTATTTAGGTTTAACTTGTAGCTTGGTAGCTGTAAAATTTTAGCCTACCAAATATGTTGGATAGATAACCGTATGCCATAAAAAACCTGTAAATTCCACTCGCTCAAAGATTGTAATTAATTAATTTAACTAACCAATTAAAGACATAAATGACATCAACAATATTGTTTTATTTAATTTTCTTAAGAGCGCTCATCAACACCATAAAGGTAATGCGTAACGTTGACTTCAAATTGTGGCAGCCACCACTTGAAGTTAAATAACTGTGTTGTAGTTTGAGAACGACAAATCTTAACCATCTTAGTCAGTTTAATATAATTTTAAAAAATCATGATGGACTTATAATTTCCTGAGAATTTTTTATTTGTCCATTGTTTTATTGTTGTTTTTGTGTTCCTAAATATCACAGCCCAAAGAGAGTTAGGTTTTGTTATAGCTCTTCTCCATTTTGAAAGTTTGATCACTTTATAAGATGCCGACATTACCAGGGCCTATTTTAAGGTTAGTATGAATGAAGCGTGAGTTTAGAATGGGTGTGATACCTTGTGTATAGTATTTGCCAAAATTAGAGTGACTGGAGGCAGGTAGTCCAGGCCCGTCCTAATCCTTTGTTTACAAAACTTCCCCTATTGTAGCGCGGTCGGCCAGTTAGGCTCCGGAAGGCCGCCCGGGCCTCAGTTAAGCGTCCAGTTGTGACTCTTCTTTTTCTGAGGCTTATCCCTTTTTTTAAATGGTTATAAAACATCGCAGAACTATGATTCAAATTTTGTTTTAATCGTCTAATCAACACCCAAAATAAATTCGTAAATTGATACCAGTACTGAACGTGCATTGTTTCGATTATCGGATAATCTAGACAGAGGTCAAAATTGTGAGAATTCCCTGAGACCCGGTCGGGCGCGCTACAATAGGGCATGTTTTGTAAGCAAAGGATTAGGACGGGCCAGGACTACCTGCCCCCAGTCTCTGTAATTTTGGCAACTACTATATCTTTGTTACTGTCCAAGATCAGGTGACTCTTTAAACAGGGTCGTTAATTAATAGCCCAACAACCAATGACAGCTCGGTCCAGTTTCGAACTTCTTAAAGAGTTTATGCCTACTCTTGGTCTGCAAATAAGCTACTGTATTTTTCTTAATCATCATAACCGAGTTATATTTAAATCCAAAATTAGCTTTTCATAACAATTTTCTTTTGCAGGTATAGCGGTTCACTACCTGCTCTCTTAATCAATTAGACTTCATCCAAAGATCCCCATTAAACATGATTTTTACTGTAAGGATTATAAAGGGTTGTTTCCAAAACACCTTTGTTTTAAGGCTTTTTTTGAGTTAATCTTCTTGTACATGTATAACATTTGCAAATGTTTTATTTTTACATTTCTTGCATTTAGTAAAAATCACAATTGCATTGAGTTCACTTATCAAAACTCCATTATTTATGAAAGTTTTATTCGAATTTCAAAACTATAGTTCTCTCTCTCATGAATAACGGTAAACCGTCTTATAATTAGTTAAATTACTTAAATGGTTTTAATGTTTTTACCATGCTGGAATTAGTTTTTTCAGCTAAGTTATCATACTTTTTACTTTTCAAAATTACTTATTTTTATTTTATATATATATACAGTGTGTTCATTTTTTTATGCTCACCATTGGGATCTCGCAAACTATAAAAGTTACAGGAAAGGTCAAATTAGCAAAGTAGTGCGGAGTTATAAGCTGAACAAAATTATGTGTAAGAATCCCAGATATTTATACTGGTTCGTTCGCTGTGCTCGAAAAACTGTTTTTTGCTCAAAACTTCTTTTGCCCATAACTTTGTTATTTGTTGAAATACAAAAAAACTTTTTAGATAAAACTTTACTAAAATTTTACGTAGATTCTGAATATTAAAATTAAAATTTTTTACTTCAAACGGTTTTTGAGATATTTCAGACAAGTTGATTATTTTTTATGCAAGTATGTATTTTTTTCACCATCATAAAAAAGAAATAATTTTTCTGATCACGAAAATACCAAATATGGCGTATTTATTTATCATAATAATTATTTAATTATAAAAAATGTGATTAATAAGCAACCCTGAAATGCTAATAATGAGGATGCTTCTAGCATGTGGTGCAACAATGGTGTAAATCAGCTGTTTTTCATTTTGTGTTTCATATTTTGTTGCTTACATTGTTGATCAGCTGTTTATCGGCATCCGCGGTTCCCATGTAACAGCTGATTTACACCATTGTTTTATGGGAACCGCGGATGCCGGTAAACAGCTGATCAACAATGTAAGCAACAAAATATGAAACACAAAATGAAAAACAGCTGATTTACACCATTGTTGCACCACATGCTAGAAGCATCCTCATTATTAGCATTTCAGGGTTGCTTATTAATCACATTTTTTATAATTAAATAATTATTATGATAAATAAATACGCCATATTTGGTATTTTCGTGATCAGAAAAATTATTTCTTTTTTATGACGATGAAAAAAATACATACTTGCATTAAAAATAATCAACTTGTCTAAAATATCTCAAAAACCGTTTGAAGTAAAAATTTTAATTTTGATATTCAGAATCTACGTAAAACTTCAGTAAAGATTTATCTATAAAGTTTTTTTGTATTTCAACAAATAACAAAGTTATGGGCAAAAGAAGTTTTGAGCAAAAAACAGTTTTTCGAGCACAGCAAACGAATCAGTAGAAATATCTGGGATTTTTACACATGATTTTGTTCAGTTTATAATTCTTCACTACTTTGCTAATTTGACCTTTGCTGTAACTTTTATAGTTTGCGAGATCCCAATGGTGAGCATAAAAAAATGAACACACTGTATACATCGTATGGCTGTCACAGCCAGCCACCATCTCAAAGATAATAATAATAAAATAAATAAAAGATGTTCTGCAGTGCAAAGCACCTGCGTCAATACATTTAAAATAAAACTAAAATAAACATTAATGATCTCTCTATAAAGCTAAATCCAGGGTGCTAAGCCATTGCAGCCCAGCTTCATTTTTATATTAATCAAAAATAATTTAAAGAAATTAAAGATTGCTACCTCTAAAAGCGATTTACAAAGCAAACATTAATTATGGGCTAACGTTATAACTTTGATGCTGTTCTCAAAACAGCTTATAACAGTAAGCTAAATATCCAGTTCTATTTCTGGCGGATAGATTAAATAGTTTTACGCAAACAAAACTAAGTTCTCGACCTTAACAAGTAGCTTAACGAACTCCCGGTCCCGAGCCGTCCCTAGACTTTACATTGAATCAAAAGTTTCCTTCAAGATAACTCCAAGTTAATCTGGAATCACCTCGATACCAGTTTATATGCAAATGTCTATAAATCTAGTATATCATAAACTCTTTCATGCATTGTTATTTTTGAATTCAAGTAGTGGACTGACACAAGCTTACCTCCAAAAGCTTTTAGTTGAATATCATTTTAATTCTTTTGTGAAATTTTTTTTAACTTAATAAATGTATGGCAAGCTACATTTGATTCCTCTTTGAATGTTGGAACCTATTTTGTATGTGATGATTAGGGCTTATGGTTTTACACAGTTGCTGAAAGAATGTAGACAAGAAAATCATCTTAAAAATTAAAATTGAATGTATAGTTGACTGGGTCTAAAATTTTGGTCTTGGATCCTTATTGTCAAACGGTAATGGTTTTACAAAGCAGCCTTTAACGCGCTGAATAAAACATGAATTAAAGAACACTTAAATGCAGTGAAACAATCCTCGACAATAATTTTGACTTTGGAATTGTTTCTTCAAATCCACTTTTCTTGGGTATTTTTCTCATCAAATATTCATTTGAGAATCAGCTACGTCATTAGAAGTAAAATTTTAATTTTATCGAAAAATTGAAGTTTTTTGCATTTGTAAATAGGTACCAAATATTTCAAGAAGGACTTTAAAACTTAAAAAATTCTTATAATATTTTTGTGAGAGATTGCAGATTTAATTGCAGTGTCAATTTGTGGGGGAAAATAATCCAAGTTTGACAGTTTTGAACTTAATTTTCCAGGTCCAAATCACATTAACATGAGCACAAGTGGCATTTGAGTTAACATATATGCCTTCTCAGGAGTCGATTGTACCAGCTGTGTGTTTTAGTTTAAAGATAACAAAACATGCATGCTAATCACAAATAGTATCTCTTCGAGGTGGATTTGTGGCGTAGTGGTATTGGAGACTAATTTGGTATTTTGTAGTGGTAATTCGGTTCTTCTAACAAAAGACATGGCTATACACTAAATCCGCAATTCAAACGCCCATTAACTATGTTTCAATAGAAAATGTTCACTGTAGATTAGTTTTATTTAATTTGATGATTGATTTGTTTTCAAAAGTTAATAGGTTGAATTATAACATTGAAACAAGAACAATTTTTTACATCCCTGGTAATTTTAGCGAATTTCCCTATAGGGAAATAGTACTAATAGTCACGGTAAGATCTAAGCCCGGGACCATGATACTTTATCGTTTTTAGGTCCCTAGAAGCCAAAGCAGTCGGTTATGGGTTTTGTGGTGACTGGTCTACCGTGAGATTGTTCTACTGTCAAGCAGCTAGTTCACATAGTACAGTGGACTGTACAGTTGTTGTCGGACTTGTGTTTTGTAGTGACTGACCGGTCACCATGTGATTGGTACACTGTCAGTTCACCCAGTACAGTGCACTGTACAGTTGTAGTCGGACTTGTGTTTTATTAATTTTCGTTGTTATTGCGCCAGGATTGATTGATTACTAAGTGGTTTACATATCTTTATCGTCTTCAATACTATTAGTAACTTTATGGGTTACCACGGTTTCAGCACCATTGTGCCATGATCACACCCAGATGAGAAACATCAGTTAAAAATTCAGTCCATGGGACGTCGTTATATCATAAAAAAGTCTTTTTACACACATACAGTTCACAAACACAAAACATTACTTTACGGTACGTACATGGACACACAGATAAACGCATCACCGGCCGGCGCGCTGGAGAGTCTCCAATCGTCTCCAGAGTCTGGAGAGTGTTTTGTGTTTGTGAACTGTATGTGTGTAAAAAGACTTTTTATGATATAACGACGTCCCATGGACTGAATTTTTAACTGATGTTTCTCATCTGGGTGTGATCATGGCACAATGGTGCTGAAACCGTGGTAACCCATAAAGTTACTAATAGGATTGAAGACGATAAAGGTATGTAAACCACTTAGTATTTTATAGTGGCTGATCGGTCTACCATGTGATTGGTACATTGTCGAGGGGCTAGTTCAGACAGTACAGTGGACTGTACAGTTGTAGTCGGACTTGTGTTTTGTAGTGACTGACCGGGCTACCATGTGGTTGTTACACTGCCCAGCGGCTAGTTCACATAGTACAGTGCGCTGTGCAGTTGTAGACGGACATGTGTTTTGTGATGACTGGTCTACCATGTGGTTGTTACACTGCCCAGCGGCTAGTTCACACAGTGCAAAAAACTGTACTGTTACAGGCAGACATGTGTTATGTAGTGACTGACCGGTCTACCGTGTGATTGTTACACTTCCCAGCGGCTAGTTCACACAGTGCAAAAAACTGTACTGTTACAGGCAGACATGTGTTATGTAGTGACTGACCGGGCTACCATGTGGTTGTTACACTGCCCAGCGGCTAGTTCACATAGTACAGTGCACTGTGCAGTTGTAGACGGACATGTGTTTTGTGATGACTGGTCTACCATGTGGTTGTTACACTGCCCAGCGGCTAGTTCACACAGTGCAAAAAACTGTACTGTTACAGGCAGACATGTGTTATGTAGTGACTGACCGGTCTACCGTGTGATTGTTACACTGCCCAGCGGCTAGTTCACATAGTACAGTGCACTGTGCAGTTGTAGACGGACATGTGTTTTGTGATGACTGGTCTACCATGTGGTTGTTACACTGCCCAGCGGCTAGTTCACACAGTGCAAAAAACTGTACTGTTACAGGCAGACATGTGTTATGTAGTGACCGGTCTACCATGTGATTGTTACACCGAAGAGGAATGCTTTTAGTGTTTTATATGATTATGGATGATTGACGTTGTAAAGACCACGATTATAAATGTTTGTTTTTATCTACATTTCATAAAAATAATCTTTGTACCGTAACATAAACTATTCTATTTCTAGTGTTCGCCGATCGGAGCCGCATACGCCAAACAAGGTAGCTCTTTATCGCCGATCGGGAATTCTGTGGAAACTCACTAAATGCAAACCACTCTGTTTTTCTTTGTCTCCTAGATTCAATAAAACATTCATTCCTGTACTGATCAAGCGATTGCAATGCAATGAACAGCAGTTTAGGATTGATTCTAATCAAATGTGCCTGTCTTAATATTTGGACTTGAAAACTCACAGGAGCAAGCATGATGCTTATTCGACTTTGATACAAGCTGACTCAAAATTAAATACCGGTAACACAAAAATTAATGTAACATATTTCATAGCATTTTATAAATGAGTAGCACCTGTATAAAAGTTATTATTTGCGGTAATTGATTTGAAATCGATTTTGGTAGTTTATATTGGCAATGCTACCGTTTAGTAAGTGGCTTGGTTAGCTGCCCTCACGTATGTGGCATTTGGCAGATTATGCTCTGCTCACGAGTGATCCACAATGTTAAAATTACATTGGTCCCCTATTAAAACATGCAAAATAACATCTACTCGAAATGTAAACCAATAATTTTTTTTGGGTTGATTCAAAAGTGCAACTTTGAAATGTGTCACAATAATCTCCATGAATATTTTCAGTGGATTTATTATAAATATCGCAAATCTAAATTATTGCATGCTTGTAAATTGAATAGTTAAAAGTTTAAAGTAATTTAAATGAAACCCTATATTTGTTCAAAGAAGATAAAAACCAGCTTTTTCAGGCCTAGCGGTTTAAGACGAATAAGGCAAAAAATAATTTGTAAGCAACAAAAGGTTGTACAGTAGTGTAGGGTGTAAAGTCTTTAAGGGTGTAAGGCCTGAGATAAATCTCGTAATATTCACCCACGTACTTCGAGGTACGTAATAAAATATTCATTAATTCCAATCTTAAAAATGACCTCTTTGATGAATTAGTTGGTAAGCCGTTGGCCTATAGTGTAAAATAAGACGAAATTGCTATGAAGATAATTATTCAATGAAATCAAATTAAAAACTACGTAATAAGGTTGAACTAATTCTAGCAAATTATAATTTTTAATTGAATAGCAGAAACACGGTCCTTTAAAATAAATGTTCCAACATGCCTGGCAAAACAACAATGGAGTCAACCATTACTTATCAATTATGAAGGCGAACCGAACGCTAACAAAGGCACTCATGCGGTTGACAGTGTCTCCAATCAATAGATCAAATTTATTGTCCTTCTTTGGAATATTTCCATCGAGTATTATTTGAATTGGGGAGAGTAATTTAATCCCTTGACAAACATTGGTCATAAGTTTGCACTCAAGTTTTTATTAAAACTTTAAGTTAAGTTAACGTCAATTCTTTACTATAATAGTAAGTAGATCACTACATACACACTAAATTTTTGTCATTGGCCAAACGTCAAATAACAAAAAAAATTATGCTGTTTTGTTGGTTCTACCATTTAAACAACACATATCACAATGCATCTTATAAAACTCTAAACCAAGCACTTTTTGTAAAGGCAGAAAGAATTTCCATCCAAGCATGTTTAATTTTTTTGGTTGAATCTGGGGTTTCAGCTGTAAGAAATCGATTGGAACTTGTCCCATAGAAAGGAAAATCCGGTTTCCACCCTACAGTCTTTCAAAGTTCTTAGTTATCCATACGGACATTTGAAATTAACTACTAAATTTTACCAAAATCAGCTGATAACTGCATAAATAAAGTAACATGTTACATTTTGAACATGTGGTCAATTAAATTTAAACAAAAGTGCAACACCCTCTTGCCTGAGGAGTGAGCGAAGCAAAGGAGCTTACAGAACAATTTCCCGGCCCCTCTGGCACTGACTCTAAAAATTCACATCAATAGATACAATTTATATTTTATTTCTAAACAAGATATGAAATTAATTTCAAATTTAAAAAGTACATTAAAATAATAATACTTGAATTGTACTCACAGGATATAAAGAAAGTAAGTATTTAGTTTTAATAACTTATTTCATGAAATAGTCACTGAACTTTAGTGAAGATAAATATATTTTGAAATTGAAAAAAAAAAACAAGTTTTACTCTGAACTAAAACCCAAACTAAATTAACATAAAATGGATGTTTTTTTATTGTTAAATTCCTTTAGATTTGCAGACTATTTTAATTATCAAAAATTTTATATTTCATTTGTAAAACACCATGGAAAAGCCTCACTCACAAAATATAGAACCATCCAGTTGATGACAAGGGTCGGCCCTGTTAAAAGGTACATGTGAGTCGTGTGATGTTTACGACACAATTGGACTACAGAGCGCCAATAACATTTGGATGGTCTGATAGCACAAATGGATTGGCCGTGTCAGTCCCTGGACCCCTGGTGTCACCATGTCACAGCGGTCAGCATTGACAAGGGCCGGACCTGTTAAGGTACATGTCGGTCGTGATGTTTACGACACAATTGGACTACAGAGCGCCAATAACATTTGCATGGTCTGATAGCACAAATAGATCGACCGTGTCAGTCCCTGGACCCTTGGTGTCACCATGTCACAGCGGTCAGCACCGACAAGGGCCGGACCTGTTAAGGTACATGATGGTCGTGATGTTTACGACACAATTGGACTACAGAGCGCCAATAACATTTGCATGGTCTGATAGCACAAATGGATCGGCCGTGTCAGTCCCTGGACCCTTGGTGTCACCATGTCACAGCGGTCAGCGGCGACAAGGGCCGGACCTGTTAAGGTACATGATGGTCGTGATGTTTACGACACAATTGGACTACAGAGCGCCAATAACATTTGCATGGTCTGATAGCACAAATGGATCGGCCGTGTCAGTCCCTGGACCCCTGGTGTCACCATGTCACATCGGTCAGCACCGACAAGGGCCGGACCTGTTAAGGTACATGATGGTCGTGATGTTTACTGACACAATTGGACTACAGAGCGCCAATAACATTTGCATGGTCTGACAGCACAAATGGATCGGCCTTGTCAGTCCCTGAACCCCTGGTGCCACTATGTATCAGCGGTCAGCACCGATGGGGCCAGCCCTGTTAAGGTACATGTTGTGTGATGTTTACCAACACAATTGGACTACAGAGTGCCAATAACATTTGCATGGTCTGATAGCACAAATGGATCGGCTTTGTCAGTCCCTGAACCCCTGGTGCCACTATGTCTCAGCGGTCAGCACCGATGGGGCCGGACTATGCTCCAACAGGGGTCAAGCTGGTTTCGAGTGGAAAAAGGTCATAACACGTTTGAGTGAAATGTAAACGTCTGTCCTAAGTTTTTAAAACCATTTAGGATGATCTATTATTTGTCCTTACAGATTTATTCAACACTAAAATATATACAAATATCAGCATACATATTTTTGAACACACATATTTTACTACTTAACTTAAAGTTGAAGAGTATAAACTCAAACTATTAATAAAAGTCAGAGCTCGTCAAGAGAAGATTGAAGTAAAAAGTTTTGAAAGTTTGTGTCAGTTAGTTGACTTAGTCTAGTTGAGAGCCATTATACGTTTAAGTATTTAAACTTCTAACTGTGCAGAAAACTAACTTTTAACAAAGTCTACTCGTCAGAGTTTTTAATGGCGACTGAGTATTCCTGCTTTGTCATGCTCAATTGCTCCCGGTGTCCAAGGGTCTTCCCCATCTCCCAAGTTTTTTCTTCAATCCGAATTCAATGTTATTACTCAAAATAGCTCTATTAAGTTTAACTCAACTAATTTAACTCTACTATTTTTATATTACTGTGAAAATATAAAACCTTAGCACTTAGCGAATTTCCAAGTGTTTTTGTTTGATCAACAAAATATTTGTGGGACTCTAATGATCTCACAAGAAAACGTAAAATATTTAATAGCATTATATTTTTCAGTTTATTATTTTATTGATATTTGAATAATGTAATGAATTAAATTTTTTAACAGTAATAAAAGTGCATACCATATATAAAGCTGAAATGCAAAAGGAATTATCTGTTTACAAATCCCAAAAAATATGTGTTATAAATTTAACAAATAAATGCAGAAGACAGCTGATCAACTTATTAAAAACACGACACCAATTTATTTAACACTTATTTTCCCTTAGACTACTATGGGGTTTTGTATTTAGATTTGTTTCTCCATTACTCATTTCCAATACATATATAAACATTTGAACTGAACGAATTTTGTTGTTGACTTGTAACAACCTCTTAACAAAAAAGTATCATGGTCCTAGGCATAGGTCTTACCGTGACAACTTTCGTAATAGCTTATTCCCTATTGTGAAATTCACTGAAAAACATATTTTTACACTTTATCCTAACTTGTACTCGGTGTTGGTTTAAATCAGGTTTTAAGTCAGAATGCAGAATGGTTAACAAAAATCTAGCCCATGAGCTACTGTCAACCACAAAATTAAAATATTTAAATCACTTTGAAGACTAGATTGTCAGTTTATTTCAAGACTGTTAGTTGTTTTTTGTACTTAATTACGAATAGAATTAACAAAATATTTATCAGGTTAAATTTTATCTTTTTGTTAGTCAAATATTTTTAAGTAATTTACCATAATGTCGTAAACCCTTCAAGAGTTGTATTTTTGCTGTATCCAACCAACTAATCATTTCAATAGCAAAACTCAACACAGATTAATGATTAGCTAGCACAATCTGTTAATTGGGACCCAAATTTAGAATCCCATGAGTAAAATGATCAATACCGGGAAATGATTTTTTAGAAAAATAAATGAAAAGAATCAACATTCTTACTTTTTGTTTATAAAATCATGTTGTTTTGTATTTTTTATAAACACACTCATATCTTTAAATTTCTCTAACCAATCTTTTTCAAACTTGTTAAGTCAAAACAGTATTATTCCTGAGTAGCTCAATAGCTCAATTTGTTCAAAATGGAATCCATATAAAACTTTTTGTCTTTTCGCCATTTTTGCTAACAAATTTAAAATCGACACCACTTCAAAATTTAAATTGGACCAAATAGATTTTTTCTAGAATTAGCCTTTCTACTTTAACATGCATCCTGAGTTTCAAAGGCTTCAAAAAAATCTAGAGATAAAAATATTTGTAAAATATACAAAAATATTTTATAAAAAAAAGTTCAGGTTAAAAAATATATATTTTTTATTTTCTATTATTATGAAGGAATAATGGTATAAGTATAAAAAATGTTTAATAACAACTGAATAATTGATAAGAATTGCTAACTCGCAAACAACACTGTGTATTAAGGAATAAGTTTTCAAATCTCTGAATAAAACATTAGTTGAAAAACACTCTAAATGCTGGGAATACGATTTCAAAATTGAATTTTAATTGTTTATCTGAATATGTACTTCCTTAAAGTTTAACGCGTTGAATTATATTTGAAGAAGAAATCTTACAAAATAGTTATACGTGTTTAATTACACAAATACATATTTTTACATAACTAAACTAAGATTGTTTTACTCTTAGTAAACTTTTTGAGTAGACTACTGCACTTTGTTTAGCATTCGTGAACTACATATCAAAACGAACCACGATCAAAGTGTAGGGCGCTTAAGAATCGGTTTTCTCCAGTGTATGGACCAAATTCATTAATATCAAGGCACGTTGTGACCGTAATACCACTCAAATATTTGATTTAATCCTATCTAGCACCACATTAGACTGATATACTGCATTCACTGAAACTACAATTGCACTTATGGTATGCATTATTTAGAAGCAGTACAGTTAATCCTATACTATAATACGAGCAATGTCTGAAGGGATGTGTGTTCCACTACCTCAAAATCTATCGGGTAGATTTTGCTTAAACCTTGCATTTAGGAGTGTTTTGGCACAAAAATAAATTTTGAAACAGCCTCAATCCTATGGAAAATTGAATTTGGTCTAAATCTTAAGTTTTAAAATCGTAATTTTTAACATTGGTCTTATGGGTTGCTATTTTTGCAACAAAATAACAACGAAAGTTAGTATACAAAAATAAAGGAACATTAATGTTAAGCAGTCTTTTTAAAGCAGCTGTTTACTGTATAGAGGTATAGTTGGTCGGTGATGGAAATTTAATACCTTTATTACCATGACACTATATCAAAAATTAATTAAAACCAACTAGCAAGGCTCGGTTAACCTGGTACTGTTAACAATTATATATTCATTTATCAGCAGTTTTCTAACCTGTAAGAAGTGTGCAGGTGGACATCCTTAGTTCCAATAAAAACCATTCTCTTAATTAGGGTTGGTATTATTACATGACTCAATGTATCTAAAAGAAACCAAGGTAGGTGACACCAACAGCTGATCGAAGCATTTTAAAGTATCTCCTGCACCTTTGACGTAATGTTGTTTATCTTTACACATGAGTGGTTTTGCTTTGAATATTTTAAGTGCTGCACCTTTGACGTCATCGATTTTGTTATTGTTTTTGTTGATGTCACCCGTCACCTACCTCCTTTTCATTCTAGATTTCTTGCTACGACTCGTGTTGATTGGAATGAAACATATGTTATTATGTTTTTATGTTTACATTCATTGTTTAGGTATTAATAAAATATATTTCTTTATATAATATTAAATATTATTCCTCCACTATGGTGCAATCTTGAGATTAATTTGAATCTCAAATTACAAATACGGACAGTATGGATGGATATTATAGTGGGAGTGTCAAATTACCTTTAAACCTAAATTAGGGAGTTTTAAATACTGAGTCGTAATGGACATTAGGGAAGCAATCATTTGATGGAAAGGAATTTAATATAAATTTCTATTAAAAATACAAACCTTAATGTTCGACCACTGCTACTAGAGTTATTATATGCTTATTTATTTTAAAGTGAAAGGTATCCTATTCTACTTGAAGAACCTATTTACCAATTCAAGTTTAAAAACTTCATAAAAGTCAAGGGCAAGAAGACTTTCAAATTTCAAGCGTTTTAATTTTTGAGAAGGGAGATGATTAGAATAAAACATATGTTCTTAACGATTATTTTATGTTTTTATGTTTACATTCATTATGTTGATATGAAGTATATTTTGTGTTCTAATATTTGAGAGTTTACGATAAATGAATACGGCAAATGCTAAACGTTATATAAGTAATGGTATAGCTATTTTTACTGTTTGGAGTTACAAAATTTGTTGAAAAGCGATTAAAGGTAAAAATTGCACATTATTGTGCAATACTACAAAATGTACTATGTATAAATTTTCTAATTAATAAAAAGCATCTATTCAAGAATATTTTTATTTATCTAGATTTAAATCAATCCAACATATTGCGTTCGCAGTAGATGTTGTGTTCAGCCGAAAGCCTTGGGTTTGGCCTCTCCGGTGATCATGACACAGCCCACCAGCTCGTCCTTGTAGAACAAGTCGAGGATGCCGCGGTACTTGCCGTACTCCATCATCGGCACTGTCTTCTCCAGGTTGACCTCGATCAGCCAGTTGTCCGCTTTGTAGTGTCCCTGGTAAATAAAAGAACTAAGACAAAATATATATACATTATAACTGAATGCTAAATATGTGCTCCAATATAAAAATTATCCTTTATCAAGGATTATATCTTAACATATTGCTCCCATTTCAGGTATTCAAGTTCATCTGTCTCACTAGATTGTTGGAGTTTTATAACTTTGAAATCTGTTTCCTCTTCAACCAGTTAATGAGTTAATACATGTTGATTATTATTAATAAACTGCCTATCTAAACCAACAAAACTCTAAGTCCATCAGAGAAAACCCCCCTTGTCTTTAAACTGCCAGTAAGACATAGGGATTGAAAGGTAATCCAGGAACTGATGGAAAGGGTGTGCCCCCTGTGTGGGGTGCTACTCCCATGCACAGTAAAGGTTGGACTCATACATCACTGAATAATTTCAAGATTAACTGTAACTCGAGGCCTTGGAGAGAAAGGAAGGACCAAAATTAAGAATCGAAATTAAGGAAATCAAACCGGGACAGAGAAAATACCTACCAATACTGTGGCAGCTTCTTTTGATCAAGCTATTATCGGCATCGGTATATAGAGACCAGTCAAGTAATCAATCTGAGATTTATTCATAAAACAATTTTATTTTCCTATTTAAAGCCTGGCTTTTAGCTAATTTAGCAGTTTTACATGTATCTTTCATTAATGAATAACATTAAAAGCACTTAAAACACATTAATGTAATTGCCTAGTGATATAAAAACCACAAAACAAAATAAAATGAGGATAAAGATAAACAAAAAAAAAACATACGGCGGGCAGGGGGCATTTCTCCACAGTAACACCTGCCGACTTCATAAGGCTCTTCAGTAAATCACCCAGTAGTTTCCATATTTCTTCACAATTCTTGAACGTGTGTTCCATGGCTTTAGGCCTCCAACCACCGTTGCCCCATTTCTGCACTTCAAACACATGCTGAAAGTAATACTTCACTGAGTAATGTGAGAGTAATTAAAAATCGGTCATCACTTGTAAATCAGCTTCAAATTGTCCAATTGATCCCTAATATAGGCTTAATTAACATTTTAGGAAGTGAACTTATTAACAAGTGAACATGTTCTAAGAGAGACTTAATTAGTCATACAAATTGATTGACTTAATTGCAAACCTGCATAGAAAAAAAAGTGCTGGCATTTCAGGCGAGGAGAACTATCAGTTAATTGCCGATCTCCCTCCACTAAAAGCCATACGATAATCTATATATTGATACGCAAGCATGTTTCGTTTCCTCCTTTTTTCTCAGCTCGTGTGCATCGTAGAAGAAATCCGCGCATACCGTTAGAAAGGTACAGGCCTGTAGAAGAGCAGAATCACATTCTAATTCACATCAGACTCCAGGGCTACGCCCCACAGGCTTTCAAAGTTCCAATGTTAATCTTATGGACGAAGGAGAATTGAATGAATCATTAGACAGCTGTTGTAAAAACAACTGCTAGAAAAACAGGAAGAACAGATGTTTTAGTTATAAAATATTTTTAAGCTTCTTGGGTCCACATAAACTGAAATTTTGATCGAATTTCGATCAGGAGGTGATTTCTAGTTATTATTATTGACTTAATTGATTTGTGTAGCTCATACATGTGAGGTATGATGCCTTAATAAAATAAAACTATGTTTTAATGAATTTTACAAACTACAACACACAATTTAACAAATTATTTTTCGTTTTATTTAACAAAGTTCTATGAACGTTATTGTCAAAGTCATGTCTTTGTTTGAGTCTTAATTTTGTATTGTCATTTATAATCGAACTTACAATTTCTCTCATCGTAGTATTGCCGATTATAAAAGACTTATTTTGTTTGATTGTTGCTTAACCATACCTTGAAGTGTTCATCCATTGGGTATCCATAAGTGAAGTTTTCCTTGTAGAGATATTTCCCTTTCCCTGCGTTGCTGATCCTAGTTCCAAAAGCGACTTTGCCTGATCCTTCCCTTTCACATTTTTCCAATTTTTCAATCACAACTTCATAAGGTCCCTAAAAATGAAACATTCAATTACTACTTGTGAATTCACAATAAGTAAATGAAAATGTGTAGCGTAATGCATAAAAAAATGCGTAAAGCGTAAAAAAAGTTTTTGGCTTTTTTCTATGTTACTTATACACATATAAAAATTTAAGGATCCCTGATAAAGTTTTCAGAAGGTCCTGTTATGAAGTTACATGGTGGTTTTAGGCTTATATCAACCATGCAGGTCATGCCAATAGATTATTTTTGTTTGCACAATCTACTAATAAAGTAAACTCAAGCGTAACCGCACATTACACAACTTGTTCCTGGTGGAAACTTTTATTAAACATTAATTTTGTGGAGAAAAAAAATTATCTAAATGGTACTTTTAGGTTAATTTTAACAGCCAAGCCATCTGAAGCTTTTTTTAAATTAGAGTATTATTAAAAGTATTTATATTATTTTTTACCCAAAGATATCTTACCACTTTAGGTCCAAATGGCTCAACTATTACAACGACGAAAGCAAGTAATAGAAGCACCAAACCTATTTTGAGCACCATATTGATTGTGTGTTAATTTTGCCTAGATAACATCCACCTCTCTCTGACATGCCATGAGTGTGAGAATTCGTTTGATCAAATCTGATTAACTATGTGAAGGGAAATTCACACTTTTGATCAGTTAGATCTCATACATTTTAAACAAGTACAATCAGATACTGTAGTAAAAACTTCCGTGGGAATTCCATAACTGTCAATAATCTGTTTGTTCAACCTTCATACCTACTAGATGAATTGTAATATCATTCTGTATTAGAATTTACCTATAAGTTCGAAAACCAGCGAGATCGGACTATAGGAACAGGTCTTTATAGGGTTCCAAATGGGTCAAAAGTTGTTTTTTTTCTCAATTTTCTAAATTCAACAATTTAAACTGAAATCATTCAAAAGAGTTTGAAAAACAAACAATTAAGTATTTTCAATTTTGAATGTGGCTTAACAGATTAGGGAGAAAATTTAAAAAATATGTTATTTTTATGTAAAATCAACAAATTGCTCTATCTCTTTTATTGACGTAACTTGATCAAATTTGCTAAGTACATTAACTAATTAGAGTGTAATTTATATTTGCTTACAACACCCATATTATGGCAGCAAACTACATATTCCCCTCGGACTTGGTCCGAGATTCTCCCATAGGGTTAATGGGGAAAATAAAAAATACTAGAATTTGATACAATTTAGCATGTATCTGCTTTGGGAAGGTATTATCGTCTATTTGCTTACTACACCCCCATGGCAGCAAACCTTCATTATCATTCCTATAGTTTATATAGGGAAAATAAATAATACCAACTTGCATTGGAAATTTGCTATGTCTGCTGCGACGGGGGAATTTAAAATTATTATATATAAAAAATTTTAGCCTACTAATTAAAAATAAACGGTATCAGTTAACTGACACATACTTTCTCCCAACAATATAAAAAAAGGTGTTAAAAGCTTCAAACATTAATGTCTTGATGACTCAGTCGGATAGCTACCAGCTGAGCAGCGCTCGTTTGGCCCTACACGCGTCTGTGACTTTTAACAACGTACTGCTTTTACCGCTAAACGAAAAATTGAATTTTCTTTGCAACCACTTGACGTAGAGCAATAATTTAAAATACTGGATTATTTAGTTTTTTGAGCTTGATTTAATGGTGATAAGTAAAATTTATTTCGAGACAACAGCTATTTTGGAAATCCAAAAAATTGATTTTTGAAACACTTTTTACTCCATAACTTTTGAACGCGCATTTTCTCGGAGATGCCTGTGGGGTCATTTTATTCACCATTTTAAGCTTAATAAACCACAAAATTTTGATCAAAATCTTTAGAGCCGTTTTTGAGAAATTTGGATTTTTGACGATTTTTTAGGGTTTTTTGGGGTAAAATACCCTTAAAAATCAAAAATTTAATTGTTGTTTGTTTGGACCTCCTTACCAAATTTCACCAAAAACGGAGCATTGGGGCATTCTCTAGCTCTGTTTACATCCAGACACACGGACACACACACACACACACACACACACACACACACACACACACACACACACACACACACGCACACAGACATCACTCTGAAAACCAATTTTTGGACTCAGGGGGCACCAAAATGGATAAATCCACCAACACTCAAATTCGAAAATTTTGACGAAAACAATACTTTCTCCATATACTATGGTATAGGGGGAGAAAGTAAAAAGTGTTATTTATTTATTAAATTATAAACTTATTTTACGATAAGTTATCAAAACGATATTTTATCGTATAATGTGAATGAGTAGACAAAATGGTTTTTTTTTTTTTGGAAAACTAGTTTTTGGTACAATAAGATAAAAAATCTTTCATTCTCAGAATAAGATATAAAATGAGTCAAATATGTGATATTTATTTGTTTGCTGTTATGTACGAGTAATTTTTTTTTCTATACTAGAGGAAGAGACAATTTTCTCACCCAGAGACATAGAACCACTGCATTTGAACATCTTCCATCTCAAGTGGGTGTGAAATTGATGAATGCCCTCTCTGATAGCATAAAACAGACAGCAAATCTAAATCAATTCAAAACTCGTTTAAAACACCTCTTGGTGTCCAGTGCTTGTTACTCGATTGATGTACGGTAGGAGTAGCCGCTGGGATTTTTAAAACAAACAAAATATAGGGAAAAGGCTTTGGCATCGATTCATGATTTATAGTTCAATTATTTAATGATTTTATTATTTCATTTTTGCATTCTAAAATAAAGAAACAAATTATCAATCACTGTAAAAGAATGAATATAATTTGACGTTGTAATTATTTATCCAATGACTATGTGTAGTGCATGTATCATGTAGATTAAGTTGACAATGTCGATTGCTTGTATCTATGACAATAAAGTTCTGATTCTGATAATGCAAGGTAAACAAACCATTGTCTACTACAATTAAGATATTATTATTATGTTTTCCCTTGAAATATGCACCTTACATTTAGTCATATATAGCTTTGATTTTTAACCTCTGCATGTTGCAGGATACAAACTCGCCATCTTCTATATATTAATAGGCAAGCATATTTCGTTTCCTCCTTTTTTCTCAGCTTGTGTGCATCGTAGGAGAAATCCGCCCATACCATTAGAAAGATATAGTCCTGTAGATGAGCAGAATCTATCTTACTAATTCCGTAAGGAATTTCTTGTGAGCAGCTAAACTCTCTTATTTATGAACCGATTTTGATGATTGAGGTGTCAAATTAAAGGGAATTCTCTGTAGACGTCATGGAATGCTTTTTGTCACCCTCAGGTTCAGTGTACATCGCCCCATTGGACTTAAAAGTTTCCATGCATTTTAAATATAAAATAAAATTTACCTATAACACATGATTTATTTCATGAAAACAAACAGCTTTCATAAAAACAAACTGTCTCCCTTCTGTCATTTTAATTAATTTAGTTTTTCTGTTTACTTATCATTTAACTTTCAAATTCAAATACAGCGATAACTGACAAAATGGGATAGTGTTTATTGACATGCAGTTTTCATTCAGAGTATTAGGGAGTGACAATTTGTTTATTTAATTATGTGATTGTATTTTATTTGATACAACACATCATATGCCTAGCGCTCAGACTGGAGCTGTATTCGTCGAGTATCGACTGGCAACGACTCGTCCTATTCTAATTCACATCGGACTATAATTAGAAAAACAGGAAGAACATATGTTTCAGTTATAAAATGTTTTTCAATTTCTTGGGTCCAGATTAACTGAAATTTTGGTCGAATTTTGATCAGGAGGCGATTTTTAGTATTAATAATTCTGAAAATCTTCGATATCTATAAAAGACAAAGCCCTCTCTCACTTATCACTATTTCTACACCTTTTTTATGCATGAGGTTTAAATTTGGTACACTGAATCTTTTTCATTCTTAAAGGTATTCTGAAAGGTTTGTTTCCTAGGAGCAAACGAGAGCATTCGGGGGTGAATGAGCGAGATGATCAAGCTTACGCTAATATAATTATAACGTAAACAATGTTCTACTCAAACTTTTGTAGCAAAGCACGGGGTACTGCTAATAAATTTATAAATATGACATTCAACAAATAAACTCTAAGAGTGGCCGGTATTACTTGAGTTTTAGTTTTAAAATCTGGTTGTGTAAGTCGTCCAGGGAGCGAGGCACTATATGAGACGTGCAGCTGGCTGACCAAGCCATTTATCCGACAGTTCCAACATACACGCAGGGTCCGTGGTGACCAACAAATCAGAACTTCTTCTCACTCTAACTTTGCGTTCCATTTTTTTTTATGTAAATAAAATAAATACATACATTTAATAACTTTTTGCAATGGACATTTTTATTATAGTAATAACGTTATTTATAATGTTAAAATGAACCTGATAAACAATTATATTTAAAATAATACTTCATTTTACTGTAGTTTAAGATACCAATAAGATTGTTATACATTCTGAAGTGTGAAAGGGATACAGTTGATGTCAAATTATTATATATAAATATTATAATGGGAAATATTCTCACCTACCTGTATATTTAACAGTTGTAAATAATCAACATTTGATTGTTTGTTATCTTGTGTAAAAACAAAATGCTGATAATAGTGTTCTCTTTTAGTAAGTTTTACACTACTTCCACGTAAATAATTAAAATATCATGTTAAATGATACAAAATAACACATAACAAAAGTTGATATCAAGAATGTTGTTACATGTCGTACGTATTTGAAGAATAGATATTTGTATTTAAAATTTAGAAATGTGTTTTTTAAGTCGCGTTTACTCCAGAGTTACAAACATGTGTTGCCAATATTTGTTTGCAACTTTTATAAAACAACTAAACATTTTTTGCCAACAATGTTTACAACACGGTTTTTTCAAATAAATTTTTTTGGAAACACGTTCTTACCTAGAGTGGTAAGTCGTGCTACATCATTTTATCACGAATGTTTACAACATATGTTGTCAAACAGTTTCACGATATTTTTGTTGCCAACCAATGTTTGTAACATTGCACCCCTCCCCTGCTTCCGTAAACAATATGGCCATATTAGGATACTGCTGTAGTGATGGGATATTATAATATGCGTTATTCAATAAATAAAATAGTTATTCAAATCATTTTACTACCATAACTCAAAATTTTCAAACCTCCAGATACAAGCCATAAAACTAATAGATTGATTTATTCAAATAAATTTTTGGAATAAATTGTTTATTTGTTGAGAATAACTCTTTACATTATCTTGTAATTATAATTACTATGTTTTTTTAGAACCCATCAAAAGGGTTTTTAAGCTATAAAAGAGTTCTAATGTAACTCTAGTTATTTGCCAACTTCAAAGTTGTTTTACTCACCGTACAACGTATACTATCGGTCTTATTAAATTAAGTACTCCCTTACCTTTTCTTGAACATTTGTTTGCAAATCCGGTGTAAACGCCGCTTTATGTTATCTTTTGAAACGCTTGTGTTAAACAAACAATGTTTGGATATGTTTGGATACAGAAAAACATATGTCATGGTTTTTCTCATGTAAGTTAATCCTTATGGGGTAAAAATTATCCATTATCTCTGCTGCGTTAGTAAATACAGTAGATTGGCATCTATTTATACCAATTTAAAAAAATCATTCTACGTGTCAGTTAAATAGTGTGCAGCAAGTATTATTTAATCCAATTGCAAAAGTTATTATTAAGGTTGCGATATGGAAACTAATGGACGTTCCCACCTCATTTCTGCTCTCACCACGTCCTTATTGCGTTTGCCCTCATCTGTCGCGAGATTGCTCTAACTCCATTTTAGAATATCACGTCTTACAATATTGCTCACCCCAAATGCCGCGCCCGCCATCATTTGGTCCAAATAATTTATATTTTTTATTGTTTGAAAATTAGAAATTAATTTTAAACGTAGCTTCTCAAAATTTATTTAAAATAATTAGTTTGTGTTACATCGTTTCTTTATGTGATAAACATTTAACAACCCACAAACAAAAACATTGGGATTAATATTTATTCTAATTTTTTTATCTCCATGTACATTTGCACACTATATGTTCTATTGAACTAGAATTTATTATATATAAGATAGGCCTACACCAAAGCTTGAGATTTTAGTTGATAAAAAGTTAAATTACTCTAGGCCTACTATCAAATAAATTAAGTAAAAAATTTATAAATCATACATTTTTTCTGATTTCCCTACCAATTTATTTCTTTATTGAATATAACTAGCTTACATTTACACTATTAATGATCCTACGAATCACAAGAATATAGTCAATAATAAATTAAATCTAATGTCTCAGGATCCAAACTATGTACATTTACAAGGTATTAGAATTGATATAAATTTAAGTTTCCTTCTTGCTTATCTATGGATTTTTTGTATTTTATCGTCGTATCCTTGCCGTATAATAAATCCGCCACAGCCTCCCGGAGATTTACTGGTAAGCTGTCGGTTGTTAATCTTGTGGCCTTTGCCATTTTCATTGGCAGGCTTCGTATTTACTCTTGCTTGATAAAGATGTATGGTGCAATGTTTAACTATTATTTCTGTGTTATATAAATACCTCTGTGTTTGTGAATATAACTCAAACTTTGTGTAATGAACGAGACCTTATTTTCAGAAGTTTATTATTAAATAAATCACTTTCAAGAGGGAGTTGAAGTTGTAATGGAACCATTCGTCTCTCTTGATCCAATCCCATGTTTTAGCGAATCATAACGCCACTTGATTAAGATTTATTATATGGTTTTTTTTAAACAGTAAAACAAATAATGAAAACAAATTGTGCAGTTTTTAAAACACACGTTGCTTGGTAATTCCCTTCTCGTATACTATACTTGCCGGAACATAGGTTGTCAAAATTGAAGACATATAAAAAAGCAAGCTCTAAAAAATACATAATTAATGTAATTTAAAATTTATGAGAAAGTACTTTAAGTTCCCCATGAGGTTACCGTTGCAAGGGGCTAAAGTGTTTTTCTACACTCTCAACTGTTTTCTTTGATATGACAAAATATACAAAAATAATTTTACAGTGATCTATACCTAGCTCCATTTGCATAAAATATTATTCCTTGACAAGGTGAATTTTTAAATCTTTTATTTATTCTCTCTCTTTAACAAAATCAGTTCACGTTTTCAAGCAGAGATACATTTAATAGTAACTCCCACTTTATTAACAAAAAAGTAGTGTAATGTTGAATTGAAATGAAAATATTATCCAACCATTTTATAGTTCCACATCAACTGTCTTAATATTATTTATAAAAAACCGATATTTTAAATTTAAACCTTGATAATACAAAAAATAAGATAGGCTTGGCATGTTATTTTTATTAAGGTGCTTAAACTTTTATTTTCTGCGAGTTGTATATAAAGTATTTAAATACTGTTAGGGCATATGCCTATCTTTATAAATAAAATTCAAGACATTTTTTATTGATTGTACATTTTAGTTTTCAAAAAACTTGTATGACATTTTTGAGTTTCTACATTTTAATCATAACACAAGGAAGTCGATTGTGCAAGATTTGTGATACGGAGAAATCTTGCACAGTGGGCTTTTGTGAACTTGAATCTAGATATCACGAAATCATCATCTCTAATTATTTTTTCTACCGCCTTTAAAAACCCTGCATAACTTTTTTTTAAATCAATGCACGACTCGAAATAGTTTTATGGTTGCATTTTACCCCCATAAGCCTCGAAGATCAGTTCATAAGTCGAATTCAATTTGCTTTTTTTACCTCTACAAGCTGAATTTTAGATCTATATCTAGAAGTTTTCTCTACGGAAGACATCAATGAAGCCTGTATCACTGTAATTCAAAATATTCCTGAATCGAACTACTCGTAAATGGAAGAAAAAACATCGTTCCATGAATTCGAGCTATTTAGAGTCAACTTTAATTTAATTTTTGATCTCAATAAATTAATATTTTTTATCAAATTGCATAAGTGAATCATTAAAACAGCGCGGATAAGCTCGCTTAGGGTGGCTAGGGGGCTGGGGGCCGGAGGTAAGGGTTAACCGGCGCGGGGATGGAATTGCTCGCCTGAGGCTCTCAACCTGATTTACCAGCCAAATTGACTCGTTCCATATTTTATCCTAATCCATTGCATGCCTTGAAATATGCCCTAAGTTTTAACATCATTGAGCTCAAGAGGGACGTTAAGATGAATCTTGAAGACAAATCTTTCCAGAATTTATTTATAAGAAAATATTTTTACTGCTGTAGTCGTTATTTACATGGGACTAACTACCATTAATAGCTAACCTTATTCATATTGAGTGCTCCTTGGTATTACCAAGCTTTATGCATAGTGCTGCTTACAGTAATATGGTCAATTATGAAAGTTTATCATTGCTTACTAAAATAAAACAGTTTTTAAGATACGTATTTGATAGACAAAATTATTGTGTAAAATTTAATGTTTGTTAATATTTTATGTTTGTTAATATATAATGTTTAATAAAATATTTTTATATTTATTTATTTTTTCAGGTATTGTAAACGAGAAATCCTGTCGAGGTAAATTATGCCATCTGAATTCGGTAAGCTTTGTCTATAATTATTTCCATTAAAACTATATATTGAAGTATCCCGGGTTTAAAGTTCCACTGTACTTTTTTACACTTAGAATGATTGAATATCATGAAAGATTAAAAATTTATTTTGGATAACTAATAACCTTATAGTTTCAATGAGAGTAGGTTTATCCACGATAAGTCAAAAGACATATCATTTACTTTATTTTTTACATATTTACTAATTTTTGTGAATTTTCCTATGGGGAATACGCTATTACAGTAATAGCCATGTTAAGACCTAAGCCCTGGACCATGTATGTTACTTTTTCATTTTGAGGTTGCCAGAAGCCAAAAAAAACCATTTGTTCATTTTCATAAATATATATACATATACATTTACACTCGTTTATACATGATTTACACTTGTTATATATATATATATATATAAATTTGTATATATATAAAAAATAAAATAAAAACATATTTAACGAGAGTACTCTTGTTTTGAATATACATCTTTATTTTTCTGATGACATGTTTCGGGACTTAGCCCATCTTCAGGATCATATAAGTTTACAAATATCTAACCTAGTCTTTATCTTTATAAAACAATAATATTAATTAACAGGCGTTTCATTTTATCATTTCTGGCACAATTTCTTTCATCTATTTTACATACAACTTTGTGATTTTTTCAAATATTGGATTTTTTGTTGGAAGCTGATTATTAATAAGATCTTGAGGGGTTTCTTTACATGCTATAAATATTTCTAGTTCTTGGGCATTCATTTTTCTCCTGTAGGCATGTAGTTCAGGATGTGTAAGTTACCTTTCATGCTAGAGTAATTGTGGTTGGCAGACAGGAGGTGTTCCGCAAAATTTGATTTCATAGTTGTTCTGTTATTACTTTTTAAGGCTGTATGTGTTCTTTAAATCTGGATTGGAACGACCTACCTGTCTGCCCTATATAATACTTACTACAATCGGAACATTTTATATTTAGACAATTTTAGTTTGACAGTAATTTTTACCCAGCGTAATGTATTATTTCGTAGATTTAGATCATTCTAAGTTGTTATAGCACCTAAAAATGATAGAATCAAATCTACACTATATTTATAATTAGATCATATAATTACTCTACACTACACTACTATTACATGTTCACAGTATTATATGATCTAGTGATTTACACTCGATTACGACATCATATAATTGTTTATAAATCTTGTATCGTCATCACTTCACTCGGCGGATTTACGATTGAATAACTGTTTCACCTTTATCTTATAACTACTCGTATATTTAGACAATTTTAAAAAAATTTCACTTTTCTTGTTTATAAGCACAGCTTTGACTCACACTACTAGGTTAGATATACAGATATCCGAATACATAATATAGTTTGTACGGAGTAACATTTGTAACTAAATGAGCCAAGGGAACGTGGCTGCATATCACCTTTATCCTGAAATCCTCTGTGTGATTTCCCTGAAGGCAATAAATAGTCTTCTTGTGATTTCAATGCAATTTATTCAATGGTATTTGTACCATCTAAATCGGTTATTTTCACTATCCATTGATATGATTTTTGTTAGTGGTATCTTATATCTAAGCTAACATATTACATTAACAAATATTGATGTGTCATACCAGCTTTAAACATCTTTATATTTTATTTTTTTATTTAACTTACTAGGGGGCCTGTGCAGCGCAATGCGCTGCATTTATTAGGGTACCTGGTGATCAAACTTTGGTCCATGGTAATACTTTGAAAAAAATTCATTGTAGTGAAAATCAGATAAAACATTTTTTGTGTTTCATCGATTGATCTTCATTACCAATTCTCCTACTTCCCAATGTGATAGTGTTGAGATGTGGTGCTCGTTCTTCAAGGTCTAAAATTAGTTAAAAGATTACGTAGTTGTTCTTTTGCCGATATGTCTTAGGGCCTTTGTTTAAACCCTCATATAAAATTTAGAATAAATTCACACATGTTGGATCCACATAGTTCATCAAACATAAAACGTAAATGACAACAGAATAAAAATCAACATTTCATTACTCCCCGGTCCTGTATGAGTTATGCAGCACTCACTGCGGCTGTTTTTGTAGTAGGCTACTACTGTATGAGGTAGTCAATGACAAAGTGAATGAGTCCACTTTACTATTTAATTTTAAATCCTCTTTAACTTAACTTTCCATGGCATTACAAAATTTAAATAAAGAAATCACAAAATTAAGAGAATCTACATCTTTGTTGGTGTGGTCCATTTTGTTTTAATGGCATTTTTATTTTGTTTAAAATTTCTCTTTATAAAAACCATTTTTGTAATAAGCTTGTTTGCTATACTGGAGGTAAAAAACTTTTAAATGTTGTCTTTTACACAGGTTTTTAATACTATGTGTATCGTTCTGCATAAAACATGTTTATATTATAATAGTAAATAAAAAGGTCATTACATTTACAACCAACTATCCCTTTTCCTTATAGTTTACAGCAGTTTGAAAACCCATGCACACAAATTTAGAGTTCTATTTTAATATTTGTTACCTTTCATTATTGTTTCAACACCAGTCGGACAACCAATAAGACTCATGTCAAAAGTTTCAATTTCCAAAATTGTTTTCGTAAACAAAAATGAATTTTTCCTAGGGTTCAGTTACAAAACTTATTTTTGTGCCCAAATAAAACTTTCAAGCAAAATCTACCTGCTACATTTTGAGAAAAGGTTAAAACCTCAGATTAGACACTCCTCTTATTAAAGTATGAAATTGTGTTAGTTGATATTTCAGTACCAGTTCAATTTCCTTCTATTCAGCCTTTAACATATGTGTTTGTTTAACTATCAACAGCTGTTTTATTTAGCAATTCAATATAAATTGTTCCCCATGTTAATCTTATGGACAAAAAATGAACTTTGAGAGCTCCCCATGAGCTTCAGAATTAAAATATCAAAAATCTAAAACCTTATTGCAAAACTACGAACTGAGACCATTCTTTTGACACCTCAAACATTAAAATTGGTCCAGAAATAAGGGAGGAGTAGTGTTAACAAAAAAGGGGCATCACGTATTATATATATAGAATAGATTTCAACATTTCTTTTTGTTAATGTTTGCCATTGTAATTGTTCTTAATATGAAATATGATTTTAAACTGTTGGAACCTTTGTGCAGTTTGATGAGTGAAAAAACATGGGAGGTCCAAACAAGCAAAAAGTTTTGTTCCTTAAGCAGCATGTTGGCTAAGCCCTTTCGTTTGTAATAGGTAACTATAAAGTTGTCTATAAAGTTATATTCTGCCATTATTAACAATTGTTTAACCCAAAAGAAAATTACCAATTAATATAATGAGTCATTAATATATGATAAATATAGAGATCAGAATAGGAAAAGAGTATAATGATTTCAATTTGGTAAGGAATCCATACAGATAAATTAGTGACATATCGTGGTACATCATTACCATTCATAACCAAGTACATCAGTTTAGAAAGCAGTCAAGAGTGTTTCTGCATGACGTCAGAATACCTTCCAGATGAAAACGCACTGTACAATTAAGGAAGGGCAGTGTTAAACGAATAGCATATCCATTTGCAGTACATTTTTGTGACGTCTTAAAAGGCAATATTTGTTTTTATTAATCATGCGGACTTACAGTCAGAGATATAGAAGTTACATCTCAGTATATGACACGTGTGTTTCAAGTAATCAGAGTTGTTATACATCCAATATATATATTCTGGATAATTTGTCTGCCTGTGATAAAATTGAAGACACAAAAAGTTTTTTTTTCCTTAAATAGTAGTTTGTGTTGAAATTAAGATCTTGTTGATATGTGTTTAATTGTTATATCTTAAATTATATAAACAGTACAATTATACATACAAACGCTCAAGAATTGTGTTAATACTACCTATTGCCAAATCATTCTTACCACTAAAAATTTCCCAACCATATCAATGTTATGCCAATATTTTAGTTTATTTTTAACTCATAATTTTCTATGCAATTTTCTTTTGTATACAATTTTATGTGGTTGTTGTTGATCTAACATTTGATTCTGTAACAGATATGGCCCCGTTTCCCCTTCATAACTTTCAATCTTGTATGCACTATGTGGTTGTTGTTGATCTAACATTTGATTGTGAAATATATATGGTCCCGTTTCCTCTTGATAACTATCACTAAATCGTGTTTGTTATTTTAATTCCCGTTTTTATGAATAGGTCAAATTTTACTAGATAATATAAGCGATACAATCGTTGTAATAAACAAACTACCCTTATTTAATTATTTTACACCCAAGAATTCACCTTCTATATTGTCTTTTGTCTTGTCCTTATGAAAATAACTTTCAGCCACAAACCCAACTATAAATCTTCTTCGTTCAAAGCACAAACTAGCTACATGGTTTTAAAACACGTGATTTACATTTTATTATTAGCTTTTCAAAACATTTGATTTCTAAAATTCTTTATTTATTTTGAGAAAATGATTTTTATAAACGTTTTTATGAAATCCGAATATTTTTAACGATTTGATGACTTAAACAACAATTATTTAATACCCAAGAATAGTTTTTGACCCCTCCATAATGGTTTCCTCTTGGAATTTTGAAAATAATTTCCAATCGCAAACACAATAATTGTAATTATTATGAACCTTTCTCGTTTTCAATGCACAGTCTTGCTACATGGATAAAACACAGGACTTACATTTCAAAGACAGTTTTATGATGAGATGTTCGGTCCAATGCTTTTCTTATGGAGAAAAATGAGTTTTATTAACGATTTTACTAAATATTTTAGTGTGTTGGACGTTTTGACAGATTAAACTGTCATTATTCTGTACCCAAGAATAGTTATCCGTCCTCCGGAACGGTTTTCTGCTTGTACTTAAGAAAATAACTTCCAACCACAAACCTTTCTCGTTTAATATAATATTGTAAACATTATACGATAAATCTAATCAGTAGCTGTGCCTTGATGTTGAAAACTACCCTCAGCTTATCGTCCCAGGGGACTTTAAAGACTATATCGTTGTTTTACATTAGATTTGACACTTTTTTTTATGCATTTTATTTGCTACGTAGATCTTGTCAGTGCCCAAGGCTGCGCATATGTCTACCGCTGGGGTGCGATGCCGTACACCTGTAGTACATAGAACTTTTATTTAATTATTTTGGTTGCTTTATTAGCCGTAGAAATGGACTATAAAAATGGTTTTGTATTGATTAAATTACATTATTTCAAATTAAACCAAATCAGCCATCAACAGATTGTCAAGAGGACAGTTGGCAGGTACAACAGGTATACTGTTGGAACCAGTGTCAAAAAATATTATTATTTAAATAAAATTGATTACAAAATTTAATAGAATATTCACTGTTTTCTTCAACAACTCATAAATAGATGTAGATAAAGTTAAATTTAAAATTGATTTTTTTTGGGGACATTTCCCATGTAAAAGTTCTTGAACTGCCACAAATCCATTATTCTTTTACAGCATGTATGTTAACGCTTTTAGAAACATTAAAATCTTCTTTTTCGAATTGTTCATCATAAAATGAGTTAAAATTTTTTTGAAAATTACCGTTTTTGGTTTTGATTATCCGCGACTGTAATAAATAATAATATTTTACTAACAAATAATACTGCGAATGAGAGAAATATTTTTTTTTTTGTAATTTGTGATTTTGGTACGCTTTTTGCACTGACAGTGACTAAAAATGCAAGTCAGGAGCTAACAGCATGTTATTGTTCGGTGCAAAACTTGATGATTACAATTAAACCATACAATTAATGTCCTGGTTCGTCAAAGGCCTTCAACATTACATCGATCAAACTCATGTTGAACAAGCTGCTTATTCCTGTTAACATGGAAATGGTCCAGTCAGATATTGTTTTATTGTACTACATTTTGGTGATAAAATGTAAAATTAATATTACTAATATAAAAAAACGCTGTAATGGAAGAAAACCTATCCAAAGTTATTAGCTAGGAATGTGTCTACAATATTAATTGGTTCAACTTTACAATCCCTACAATATTTTATTTTCTCAAATGAACCATGGCTGCAAATTTACTCAATTTTTTTTTTTTTTATCGTTTTATAGTATTTATAGTAAACCTAAGAATAATGTTAAATTATAATAAAAATCTTTAAATCAAGACTAGAAATATTATATTTGTAGTATAAATTTTACAAAGAAGTCTATAATAAAAAATAAATATCTAATATTAGTATGGCTTTTAGTGGAGGGAGAACAGCAATGAACTCTACCACTGAGCTACGGCCACTGCCTAATGAAGTCTATGATGTACCCTACAGTGTTTTATCGTACTTAAATTAAATTAGATTAAATAATCACACTGTTTTCTCTCTTTGGATGGATAACAACTGTTCTCTTTTCTGTTTGTCGATGTTGAAATTCCACCTTAAGGAAACTAGACAAATAGCCAATGAATTTTGGAGGTGTGAAGATTTGGTGTATCATTAAGATGTTACCACCCTGATGTGCCAATAGGGCCCCCCTGAATTTTTGCCACATATTGCATGTCACCAGTTAACTACCATCGTAACCTTGATCAATTAACCCAGGTACCGTTCATATTTAAAATGCATTACTTGCTTTTGTTAGCATTAAACGAACCTAGAAACATAACTTTTTGAGTGAATGCACATTCTTTGATGACACTTTCTTATGTTAATGTTTTCGTTCTTTTAATGAAATGTGATAAATTCTTCCCCATACCAGAGACTAGCCCTAGCTACATCGCCAGATACCTAAAACAAATTTAACTATTTTATAAATTGTAATATCTATTAAATAAATCTATTGATAATCTACCACAAACTGTACAGTATGTTTCAATTTTTTACATAATAGTGATATAGTGTTACATAAAAACTATTCATAATTTAAAAATAAATTTAAACCAATAATAGTGATTTCAAATAATTTTATTAGGTACATATTAGATTTTGTCTATTATCCTTTCTTTAAGATAGGTTAAAGAAAATATTCCTTACTAACATCAGGTTTTCTTTGGCACTACATCGCCATAGATCATAAAGCAGCCAACTCTTTTGTTGTCCTTGAAAAAAAATACAATAAGTTTGTATGAGCCATACATGAACGTTGGCATACTGTTGAATTTGATGTTTAGCGGCCAGTCCTTCACTGAATATGTCCCCTGGAAACATAATGTGGCATCAGTGTAAACCAACTTGATTTATTTACTATAAATGTGGTGGTACAACATAATTGCTATATATCAATATAAAATGTTATTGATATTGATAATATGTATTTCATAAGTATTTCTCCATTTTGTTTAGTGGGATTCTCTACAGATGAAACAGTTCAAATATTTGATGTTTACCTAGATATAGAGTGCTACATAGATAGGGAAATTTGCTCCCTATTGATTAGCGCCATTTTACCCACGATTTCCTTGGTGCTGCTTACTTGATGCAGTCCTTTGTTTACAGTTTTCCATCTGGTATCTGCCATTTTACCCATACCTGTCCGTTGTTTCTATGGTAACCAACTTCAATAGCCTGCTCACAGACCATCAAAGCAAAGTGTTTAAAAAAAAAAAATAATCAGATGCTTTAAAGTTTAATCTGTAATTTTTAAGCACGTTGTGGCCAATCAGAATAGCTACAACTGGCATCCAAGGAAACAAAGGGTAAAGTGTGAGATTGTTACCAAGGAAACAGCGGGAATAGTGGGTAAAATGGCACGAAACAACATTGGGAAAAATTAACATGTGTTTATCACTATATGTAGTTTAAACCTCGTTAGTTCAATTGTAATAAAAATTTAAACTTTTTTGATCATAATTATTTTGTGTCAAGAGAAAATTATATAAGTTCGGCAAATTTTTAATTAGAATAATATTTTAATCGTTCATAATGTATAAAATCCAATGAACTTACAGCAGGTAGAGGGCATTTTGTAAAATTGTATCCAGCTGCGGCAAACATGCCCTGGAACACGTCTTTTCCATACTTCCACATTTTTTCACAGTTCTTGAAACTTTGAGTCACAAATTTAGGAGTGTAAGCGCCATTGTTAAGCTGCTGAACTTCTATATCTGCCTGAAAATGGAGTTACATTTTAAATTCTAAATCTCCATTGTATAAAAAATATCATGAAAGACTTTTAATTTGTTTACTGAAGTTCTCCGCCATTCCTGTTGGATTTTGTACAGTTTTTCATTAATATTTGTTTACTTTATTATTATATCCAATATGCATTATTTTTCATGCATATAGATTGGGTCAAAACTCACAACCGGAATACAATGTTGATTCCTAATACAATAGTTTTTAACCTCAGAAGGCTGTAACCGACCTGAGAGCAGTGTTGTATTGAGATTTTTAACCTGAAAAGTAAACAACAAACTAGAATTATTTTTATAACCTGGTGTCAAATTAACTATTTTAAGCATCACCATGTAACTGGATGAATGAATTTGCTCTACTATTTATTTAAAATTATTGGATAATCAGCTGTTACATGAAAATTAGCATGTAATGTAAGCTCGATGTTTTTTTTTAAGTACCCTCTCCGCCCCCCCCTCATCCATCCCAGCTGTTTTTAGCCATTCATCAAACTTGTGTTGTGAGACTTTTAGTGGCAGTACCAATGTATACAGAACCGAATAAGTAGAGACATCCCATGTTAAAAAATTTTAGTTTTGCCCCCGAAAACCAGACGAAAATAAAGCGTTGATGCTAGGATTACTTCTCCTAACTGTCACGGGAAGCGCTCTTTCTACCTCTTAAATGTCAAAATGAGCATATTTGTTTACAAAAAATCAAAACAATAACAAACCTCTGTAAAATTATTCTAGTCATCTGTTCCCATTCAACCAATCAGCAAAATCCTTACCATCTTGGTGGTGCTATCTGTGTTTCAGGGGCGGCGTTCTCACTTCCCCATAAGGATGTCCCTACTTATTCGGTTCTGTATACATTGGCAGTACTTACCCTGAAACAGGAATTTGGTTTAGTATTTCAATGTTTGACAACCCAAAGACAAATTATAATTTTGATTTATATACATATATGGTTTTGTCGATTCGGAATCATTCAAAGTTGTTTATGTTGTATGTAGGTAGTGGTTTGCCGCCTCAGTGTTCAGTGACATTAATCAAAATATTGATGACTGGCAATTTAGTGGTAAAAACAATATCTGTATTGTTACGAGTGTGACCTCCAGTTGGCCAGACTGAGAAGCCACACTACATGACTGAGGGCGTAGATCATCAAATGAAAGAGACATGTTAAGATTCAAACCAAATATAATTAACATAAATTATTTTGATACAATAAACAGTAATACAATAAGCAAACTAAACAAGCAGAATAGTAATGAATAGTAACAAATTTGAAAAGAATTTAGATATTACAAATTAAATATTAGGGTTAAGCAGACTAGACCTCTTTAAGAATAATTTAATCTTTAAAACTCTAAGTAATTTATCAATATAAATAGAACCCCGTCTAATTTAGACTTACCCGCGGACCTCAGGCCTTGGGCCCCATGGCCCCTCGGCCCTAACACCCCCAACCAAAACAGTCACACTTCACATCTCTGACTGACCACCTCGAATCTAAGTCTGCTGACGTATTTAAGCCAGAGCTACCAATAGGTCAGCACAAACAAGCTAGTGTTTAATAACAGTTCCACCCTACTCATAGAACAGCAAGCTCAAATACTTCCTCCTCACATTACTTCCTTGACCTCACCTGAAACTAACAATTAAGAACCCAACAATCATTAATTAATAATTAAATAAAACAATATAAATCCAGTTCCCCCATTACAGTATTCTGTGAAATATAAGTTATAACATTCACTGTAATATACTGTGGTTTTCAGACCAAAGCTGTTTAGACCAAAGCGAAATAATATAAATGTATGAGTTAGATATAAAATGTTCACAATCATATTTTTGTGATATTTACGTAGTCGTTATTAAGTTTTAAACTTGTAATTTCGATAAACATAACTAATTATAATAAAAAAGATCCATTAAACCTAATAGGCAATTTACAACAGATACCCGCCTTTAGTTTGTCGTCCCATGGCACCTTGAAGATGACGTCATTGGTGTACGTTAAAATTCCGCTACTTTGTCTGCTCATTCTATTTCCAAAAAAGACTTCGTTAGTGCCTTGATCTTCACATGGTTGCAAACGTGTGGGAAGAATCTCAAAGGGACCCTGTAACATGACAGACTTTACATAATCTATCTATGTGTTGGTCTTGTTTCCAGGACTTGCCCGGGGAAAGTTTTATTTTAACTTTCTCATGTCAGTGTGTTTTGGTCATAAACAATTTGTTTTATTCCATTTTTATTTATCATTCTGTATTTCAAATTAATTTTCAATTCAAACTTTGTTGATGTTAAACAAGCATTTCAAAAAGTAGTCTATCTGTGATGTATCTCTATTGTTCTTTTAGACTAACTAGATAGCACTAAAAATAAATTTTTAGGACCTGCGTGCTCAGCGAATTTCCAATGGTTGATATTGTTTTATCAACGATATATCTATATCTATATCTATGTATGTATATATATATATATATATATATATATATATATATATATATATATATAATTCTGTTAGCAATTTGTTTTTAAGAGCTAAATTGTGAGTGTTTCACAATTTGCAGGATAATTGGAAGGGTCTCAAATTAAAGGTCTTGATACCTTGATACCAGGCATGAGGAAATAGCTATTTGTGTAATAAGAGCGTAAAGTACGTCATTGCCACTTGAGAATTGTAGATGGCGGCACGAAGCGTCAGCTGAGTGCGGCCAAACAATTTGAGAGCGGCAATGACTATTTGCGCTCGTAATACACTCAAGATTTTTCCTACCAACATAATTGTTACATATTACATGTTTTATTGTATATAAAATGTCATTTAGATAATTTTTGATTTGTTTCTGTTGGAACATAATGTTAACTATCAAACATAACCTCAAACTAAAAAAGAAGCAATTACTAAATCACAACAATGAATAACAGCTGTAGCATGGTTTGTAATTACAGCTGATTTAAAATTGCTGTTTGATCTAACGTGCGGTAAAGAATCATTGCCGCTCTAGAGCGGGAAAGAAACGGAAACCGGAAACAAACTGTTTGCATAGGGGTTACAGGTGTGGCAATGCAATTATTTCCATGCAGTAGTAGAAAAAATATTGGCCTGCCCCCGAAATACCCTGTGTTTCTTTCATTTTTTGTCATTAATGACTCCCGAGTCAAAATACTTGTTCAAAATAAGCCAAGCTTCACAATGATATGTCACAAGACCACATTTATTAAAAAACCAAAACTTCCAAAATTTATTATTTAAAAAAATGTTGACGTAAAATAAACTAAAAAATTTTAAATACATGTTTTTTGTATATTGTCTTAAAGCTCTCATTGAACTGAGCAACTTTGTAATTTACAGTAATGCCGTATCTCTTTTGGTTTTTTAGTAATAATGTAAAAATGTATTTTTCCATATGATTTGCATGTTAATTAAAACTGTTTTTGACAACTTTCCAAGATGAACTTTCTGTACAGAATCTCTATTGTTATCACAAAATTTGGTTGAAAACAGTTGTTTTTTACCCACCGCTTTTGGTACCCCGCTCACATTCCCAATGAGAAACAGGACTGCACACCAGGAGCTAACAGAAAACAGCATATTCACAGTCTGCAACTACAGGGCACAATTAAACAGCGCTTTTTCCTGTTCCTGCCCGTGAAACATTTATCACATTATCTGTGAAACCATCTGCTTCCTGTTAAAGAGGAAATGGCATATCACCATATTGTTTTTTCTAATGTTAAATTATTGACTAAAATATTAATTTACTTCACTTTTCAGCTTTACTTTTGAAAGTGGAGGATTAGTCGGGATGTCAAATTGTACTTATTAATCATTTATTTTAACTAACATCATTATTAGAATAAAGACACAATTATTAATGGTGCAATATATTATACGTTTAATGATTTTATCCTGATTCAAGATTGATGTTTTTAAATAGTGTTTGAGGAAAAGTTTTTCTCTTAATAAAAAAAAAATCTTCAAAAATTGTTAAGTTCTCCATACAAATAGAAAATAATATTTCAATCAAACTAAAATATAAATTTTGTGGACTTTTAAGCTGGTACTTGATTATTACAAAAAATCTTGATTATTACAACTATTAGTTTTAATGACCCAAGGGCACCACAACTATTAGTTGCAAGAGCACTTCTTTAGTAGATTTCCAATCAAATTTTGTAAGTTAAATGTTTCACCATTTAATTCTGACTTTGATTAATGTCCCACACACACTTAATAATAATAAACACACACTGAGGCTGTCAGTTTCAGGGGTCTCACGGGTTAAAAATTCATCGTGCAGTGTTTCACCTGCTCCAATTTTTCAGCCTTATAGGTCCCATAAAAGTGGGAGTAATTGTAAATGAAAGATAGTGACTTGGGCTATTTGGCTAATTTTTATTTTTTTAATATATATCTATATCTATATATATATATATATATATATATATATATATATATATTTTTTTTTTTTTTTTTTTTTGAATCCATTTGCTATAATTGATCAAAGTTGATGCAACTTTGATCAACCTTGATCTATTATAGCTTGATATATGGATTAAAAATACAATACCCCCGTCGCAGCAGACCTGCGTACTCAGCGAATTTCCATAGGAATTTGAGATTTTGTATTTTCCCCATAAACACCATAGGAATGAGTATGTAGGTTTGCTGCCATGAGATATTGTTAGAAAATGTTAGTTGTTAGGAAATATAATGATTAGGTAAGGTAAAAATATAAATTTGTATCAATATTCGGCACTTTTATAATTTCCCCCATAAACCCCATGGGGGTGAGTATGTAAGTTTGCTGCCATATGTGTTGTAAGCAAATATCAGTTTAACCCTACCTAGTGAAGGTACATACCAAATTATACCAAGTTATGTCATTAAATAAGTGAGATACAGAATTCTATTGATTTCCCATAAGATTAACATGGGAAACCTGGTTTTAGCTTTTCTCCGTTATCTGTTGAGCTAAGTTGAAAATTCAAAATACTAAAATGTTTGTTTTCTTGAGCTCTTTTAAATGGTTTTAGTTAAAATTTTTGAATATTGAAATTTGAGGTCCAAAAATGAAAAAAAACCCATTTTTTACCCCTTTGAAACCCCATAAACCCCCGTTCCCACAACCCGATCATGCTGGTTTGCGAACTCATGAAAATAGACCTGGAGTTACACCTCCATACCAAATTTCATCAAAATCGGAGGTCTCCTTCAAAAGTTATCGGTACCACGGACACATATATATATAGATAGATAGATAGATAGATATATATATATACCCCCGTCGCAGCAGACCTGCGTACTGAGCGAATTTCCAAAGAGATATTTTTTCAACATCAAAGAACTTTGTGTTTATCTTATATAATTAATTAATAATCTTTAGAAGGAAATGTGATATATTTAATGGCATTTTTTCTGAGTTAATTATTTTTATTTAATAATTTATATAATAATATTTATATTGCAATAAATATTTTTTTACAGTAATAAAAGTGCATATCCAAAGCTTCTATGCAAAAAGAATTATTTGTTTACAAATCCCAAAACATAAACATTCCAAATTTGACAAATGCAGAAGAAAGCTGATCAGCTGATTACTAGGAACAGCCACCTTATATTATCTCCATCTCTCTTGCTCCCATTATACACTTATTTTACATGAGAATACCATGGGATTTGGCATGTAGGTTTGCTGCCATGCGGATTTTTGATCAAATTTTCATTACTCATCAAATAGGACAGGTCCATAAAAAGTTTTATTAAGATATGTTTATAAATAAGCGATATATAACTTTTTAAAGATTAACCCATAAGAATAACATGGGAAACTTGATTTAAATTTTCTCCATAACCAGTTAAGCTATTTTAATGATTCAAAATACTAAATTGTTAGGTTTTTTAAGCTCTTTTAAATGGGTTTAGTTAAAATTCTTGAATTTTGAAAATTGGGGTTCAAAAATCCCAAAAACCCATTTCTTACCCCTTTGAAACCCCATAAAACCCCGTTCCCATAACCCGACAATGCTGGTTCGCGAACTCATGAAAATAGACCTGGTCTTACACCTTCATACCAAATTTCATCAAAATCGGAGGTCCGCTTCAAAAGTTATCGGTACCACGGACACACACACACACATATATATATATATATATATATATATATATATATATATATATATATATATATATATATAGACATATATATATGAAAATGAACGAACGGTGTTTTTGGCTTCTGGGGACCTCAAAATGAAAAAGTAAAGTGGTCCCGGGCTTAGGTCTTACCATGGCTACTACCGTAATAGCGTATTCCCTATAGGGAAATTCGCTAAAAAAATCAAAAAGTAGGTCAAACAGCTCAAGTCTTTGTCTTTCATTTAAAACCCCTCCCTTTTTGCTCGACTTAAAATAAACTCGGAAAATTGGAGCATGTGAAGGCACTGCATGGCATTGTGAGGGTGACCCTTTAGCCCCCTCTTAAGTTTTGTCAAGACACTAATAAATTTGTTATAGTTGGGAAGTTTTGTTGAAACTCTTGGTAGATTTCTAAAAGAGGCGTGACAAAACCATGTATGTAGATATTTAAGACACTAATAAATTTGTTATAGTTGGGAAGTTTTGTTGAAACTCTTGGTAGATTTCTAAAAGAGGCGTGACAAAACCATGTATGTAGATATTTAAGACATTAATAAATTTGTTATAGTTGGGAAATTTTGTTGAAACTCTTGGTAGATTTCTAAAAGAGGCGTGACAAAACCATGTATGTAGATATTTTTTATGTTCTTATTTAATTATTACTGCACATTTTCACCAATAATAATTGTTGTAGGTAAATAAATTATTAATATGTTGTAAATAAATAAGTTAAAACAAAGAAATTGTTCTCAAATAGTTTTATTTACAATATTTATTTATGTATTTCCGATTCTTTAATACATGTTAACAAAAACTCCTCCTTGTAAATCAGGGATTCTTTGGTATGGCAATCGCCATAAGTCATAAAGTAATGTACTCTTTTACCCTCCCTCAAATAAACTGTGATTAGTTTGTATGAACCATAAATAAAAGATGGCAGACTATAAAATTTTATCTTTACTTTGAATAAGTCCTATGAAAAATATTTAGTGGTAGTACTTTTCTGGCTGTAGAATTCCAACATAAAACTTTATTGGTGCTTACCAGTATAGTTCAGGAGGCTTTTTATGAAAAGTAACCATTGTGATTCTTGTAAATCCGTTGGCTTTCTATTGACGTTTGTCCCTGCTTGTTGCAGGCCGAGATATGGAGTGTGTTCATCGCCATCCTCCGCAAGAGTGTTCGGAATTTACAAGCTTGTACAGACGTGGGGCTGATAGAGCATGTCCTTCACAGGCTGACGAAAGCGGAGACCATCGTCGCAGGTATGAGGCATTGAAACAAGAAATCAAATAAGACTCAATATATGAAAAATATATTATGTTGGCCAATCAATTGATTGTAATTAAAATGATAACATGAATGATCTCTGAAAATAAATAAGTTAAATAAAAAGTTTGTAAATTTAAGAATATTTTCTTCATGCTCAATCTGTGCAAGATGTCATGTCCTAGTGCTATTAATATGAAGGATCAACATCAACATAAATGTTATGTAATGTTAAAATCTGATGAAATCAAACAACTTCTTAGGATCTTAACATGAAATGGTTATCCAGGGTAAAGTTCTTCTACCCAATCATTTCAAAAATGAAAAATGTATAAAAGACAAAATAGGATTTGTTGAGATGTTTTGAGATCATTTTTGAATTGTTTACCCAATTAATTGCTGTTTACATTCTATATTTTATCAAATATATATGCTTTTTTTACTAGAAAAATTAATATTACATTTTAAAAGTAAATTTGGTATTTTTTTTTTTTTTTTTTTTCATTAATATTGATAATTTTAAAACCTGTACTACATACATTAAGGAAGTCAAATAATAATGTAGGTTTATAACTAACTTTGAAAGATCAAAATACTGTATATAATTTCTTTAAGAAGATCAAATTCATAAAATAGTTTTACCCGAAGGATATAATTTTTACTGAAGGCGTTAAAGCAAAAATGAATTAAAAGTGAAGGAGAGTCGCCGTACCATTGTCTCACACTGCTCAGTATTCCGAGCTGATTCATTTATTGTTCGCCTCTGATCAATATGCATTAAACACGATATCTTTTGTTACAACAGCTGTCCTTTGTGCTTCCACTCAAAGTCAAAAGCTTCCCTCCTTCCTCTCGGTCGGATTCAATTATCCTGAGTAATCAGTTATGTATCAAATGATATTGCTCTTTGTTTTCAATCACAGTTTTATTCGGTTTCGAATGTTGAAGGAGATGCTTACATAAACTGATTGCGACTAAATTTTTCATTGTAATTGATTATTGTTTGGCCTTCTTCAGAAATGGTGTAGGGTTGCTTGAAATTTAATTATTTGCAAGAAACTTCCCTATTGTTTTAAAAATTTTCTTATTTATTTCTTTACTTCATTTTATTATTATTTTTTTAGATTTTGATTACTTCATTTATACTAAAATTTCTCAGTGAATTTTGTCGTGTAACTCATAATTAATGAGTGACATTCCGTATAGTATGTGACCATAAAGTTATTTTTATTTGATTTCTTATAATAATTGTTTCTGTAGTTCAAAGGAGGCATTTAATTAAAAAGAATGAAATACGAGATTGCTGGCAAGTAGCAGACAGGTCCATAATAAAATAACAAGCTTGTTAATATGCCAGTTGTTTGAATTTAACATTAACACTGAATTTTTACACAAATAAATACAGATCGTTAATAAAGAATAATATTACTTTATTCCATTTATTTAGAATTTTTCCATTGTTTTTTAATTTAATAAAAATATATTGTATAATTATTTTTAAGAGGTCTTAGTTTGTTAACAATATTTTATTTTGTTTTGCAGATTTGCTAATAGATATGCTAGGGGTGTTAGCCAGTTACAGTATAACAGTAAAAGAGCTCAAGCTGTTATTTGGAACAATGAAGGCGGTCAATGGAAAATGGGTAAGACACTTACAATTCAAATCAATGATATTGCACCAATCATTTCAAAATTATAAATGTTTATTAAATATTTTTTATCACACCTTACTACAAATAAATGGTATCAGATAAGTGACGCATACTTTCTCCCAACAATAGAAAAAAGGTGTTAAAAACCTCCACAGAATAATGTCTTGAATGCTCATTCACATAACTACCAGCTGCTGAGCAGCACTTGACTCTACACGGATCTGTGATTTTTTTGCAACGAACTGTGTTTACCACTAAACAAAAGATTAAATTTTCTCCACAACCACTTGACCTAGATTAATAATTTAACACTGAATTATTTAGTTTTTGAAGCTTGATTTTATGGTGATAAGTAAATTTATTTTAATTTTACAGTTTTATTTTAATTTAAATTTTGTTCAACACAAGATCTATAACTTTTGACTGTGTGTTTTCTTGGAGATGCAGGTGGTGGTATTTTATTTAGCTTGTTTTCTGTAATAAACCATAAAATTTTAATCAAAATCGTTGAAGCCGTTTTTCAAAATTTTTGGTTTTTGGGTTTTTTGATGTGCACAGCCCTTCAAAATAAAAATTAAACAAATTCCTGGAATTTGGGACTTACAAACAAAATCAACAACTTACAAGTAAATTGGGACTTACAAACCAAATTTAATAAAAATAGGCCCCTTGGATCCTTTTCTAGCTCTGTTAACATCCAGACACACTCATACACACACATGCACACATAAACACATACAGACAGGCGTCACTTCGAAAACCATTTTTTGGACTTAGGAGGCACCAAAATGAATAAATCCACCAGCCTCTTAAATTCAAAAATTTTTATGAAAACAATACTCTCTCCATTTACTATGGTATAGGGGGAAAAAGTAAAAGTATTATTGTAATTTGAACATAATTTGGAATACAAATACGAATTACATTATGGTTGTAGAGACTAAATTATGTAAAAAGTTAAATCATAAACTTATAAGTATTATTATAAGTGCGGGTTCACTCTATACTACAATTGCAGTGGTAAATCTTTATAATTTTAAATAAAAGACTTGTGCGAAATTGAATTTTTGGTATGGTGGATTATCGAGAAATTAGTGTTAATTTTAATGTTCAAACATGCCTGCCACAGTGAGTTTGGTAATATTTTTAGTAATATCAAATTTTCATTTGTCGTATATTCCTGTTACAATCCACAATTAGCACAGTTCTTCATAAATTTAAATAGATTTTAAACAGCAAATTTTAATTTGTGTTAGTAGTTAATCTTAAATATAATATGTAAAACAAAACTGTTTGTCAATTGGGAAATAACTATTTGATTTATTTTGAATTATATTTTAACAAAAAGTGTTTTTAAACCGTCTCGTTTCAACAATCTACTACGTTATTGTTAAATCGAGTGTACATAATAGCAAGTTGAAAAGTATTGTTCTTGAAATTACTTTACAATGGTGAAACTCGTGGAGAAGTGTTCTTGTCGCACGGCAAGGAACAATAGAGTCGGAGGTATTGTGTCGTTAATACTGAAACAAATCTGGATCGAGTTGGGAATCAGTTTGGCAGTGTATAACTTTGTGAGGATTACGTAACAAGTTGAGCCGAGGATTGTGTTTTGAGTGACTAAGTTGCTTGTTGCAGCCGAGACATTCAACCAAGTTGCTCAACGTGCTGAGGCAAATGCCGCAGAGAAACGGGCCCGATGTCTTCTTCAGCTTCCCAGGCAAGAAGGGATCGGTGAGTTGTGAATAGTATTCACGAGAAACAAAAAGAAAATACCCCCATTGCAGCAGACTTGAATACTCATCGAATTTCAATAGATAAATTTATGTTTCATCAACAAACAATTTTTTAATTATATAATTAATAATCCTTAACATACTTGGGAGTATTTATCTATTGTGCATGTTTTAAGTTCTCCCCCTAGTCATACAAGTCAAATCAAATAAAAATTTGTATGTTTCACACTAAGCATATAAGTATAGGGGAATTTACTAAAATTAACGATATCCTTCGACATTTTACTTACCAAAGTTTAATATAAATATCTATACAGTAAAAGCCCTCAAATCCGGCCACCTAGGGACTGGACCACCGACAGGATTTGAAAATGGCCGGATTAACATGCGGTTTATTTAACAGGTTAAATAGAGACCTGTATTATAATGAACTATTAGGGTGTATTTAAAAATGAAGGATCTCATACTTGCCAATAAATACTGGCTATAGACTTTGTAACAATCATGATTTTCTCGCTCAGACGTTGTAATAACACCGAAATGACGATCGGAAAGAACAAGCTATCGCTAGCGATGAAACTGCGTTTAATGGACAATATTAGGCCTAATTGTCTTCTGTCAACGAAGGACAGACAGGGAAAGACAGGGACCGTATTATCCGGCGGCCAAACCATCCAAGGCCGGACTAGAGGGCTTCTACTGTAATAAATGGGATCAGTGAAACAGTAGTTTAGAAAACATTTTAAAAGCACTTTAAGCCCCCCTACCCAGCAGGTATACAAAGGTCAGCTTTCTACAAAACTAGCAACTCAATCCTCCCTGCTTAAAAACCCTGATTTTAAGAAGTCAAGCATATAGTTTCTTTTCCAACTTTTAATGGTTTTAAACTAATGACAAAGCTGTAGTCGACTGAATAAATCACTAGTGAGTACCACTAACTCTGTGTGTACATTATATATTAATCTACATTTAATTGTCATAATTAGAGTAAATTAATTCCACCAATTCAACAAATGTTCATTCTGTTGTCAAGCATACATGACAGCATTGTTCAGTCTTATAATAAAAACACATTTGTAGAGTAACTGCCTCACTTGCTCTTGAACAAGCATGTTTTGTATTGTATGTGAGTCTGCTACACTTGAAAATTTTGATTAGTTTTTAAACATCTTTATAAATCAAATAAATTTTTAAGAATAGCATTAAAAATTTTTATCCTAAGAGGAATTCCGTAACATGTAACATCTTGAATTATTGGTACCTAAAATAAAATTTATTCAATATAAAAGCTTTGGTTGATATAAAATAAGTTCAGTAAATCATTTTTTAAAGGAGTAATGCTCATGTTGCAATCCTGAAGGAGTTTAATATTTCTCTCTTTTGCATTTCGTTTGTCCTCCGCTGGCGCTTTCTCTTGTTGGAGTGCCCAATTTAGGTTTACAGTAAAACCACGGTTAACCATCACTTAAAACTCTTACACTTCGTTATCCATCTCTGCATAAATGTAAATTTTGATACTTCCAATGTATTTCGATGAAAATTGTGCTGAAAATGTATGTGCGATTATGATTGAACACAATGTCAATGTATTATGATTCAACTCTACAGTGTTGTTAAAAACTCCTATAACCTTATAAACCTACTCTTAGTACAGGTTTATGACCAAATTTCTGGTATACGTCCATTCAATTAACTGACATAGTCCCAGTCATGAGGTTTATGGTTAATGGATCAATGGAGGTTCCACTGTACAGCGCTCCCAGCGCCTTTTCAACCACTTTCTATGTCAGCCACTTTTCAATGTGGGTAGTATTTTTCTTTGTTTTGTTGTGTTGATCGACGTGTGTTTGCCCAGGCTATGGTACTGCCGCCGCTGGCGAAGTGGCCGTACGAGAACGGATTCACGTTCACGACGTGGTTCCGCCTGGACCCCATCAACTCCGTCAACATCGAGAGGGAGAAGCCTTACCTTTACTGGTAAACAGTCAACAACATTTACGATCTACAGTCACCTCATTCAAGGATGAAATAAAGTTATTACTTATTGGGAGGATTTATCTATTTTGCATATTTTAAGTTCTCCCCTTGGCCATAAAGTCCAATCAAATAAAAAATTTTACGTCTCACGTTAAGCATACTTTGTACAAGCAATTTGTGTTCTAAATTATTGTAGGCCTACACACTTTCAATAAATAAATAAGTTATAATAATCTCACAAAGGCCTGGTTGCCTGCACTTGAGTATGAAAGCCACTTTGTCACAAACATTTGTGATTTGAAACGCCTAACATTGAATTTATTATGATATAATTTTTTTAACTAGCCAATATTTTTATATGAAACTACAAGCTTTAAAATGAACAGCTATTACAAAAATAATGCACAATAATTGTATTAAAATTTACATGTCATTATTGGGCCACATTAGTTATAAGGACCAGGGTACAAGTTGATAGCTTGTAACCACGATGTGTGTTGTTGCAGTTTCAAGACGAGTAAAGGCATTGGCTACTCAGCTCACTTTGTTGGCAACTGCCTTGTGCTCACGTCCATGAAAATCAAGGGCAAGGGCTTCCAACACTGTGTCAAGTACGAATTCCAGCCAAGGAAGGTATGTCATTCTTTCTGACCTTTCATAAAAGCTTTATGCATCTTTAATCTCCAAACAAAACGTATAAAAAGTCCATAGATTCATCTACGACTTGTTATGTCAATTATTGTAATTTATAGAAAACAATTGAGTTAAAAAAGTCCCAATCAAACTTGTTGAATACTTTACGTGAGTCAGTGTCAAGGTATATCATAAATAGATCCCTGTTCTTGCAAGATAGCTGGGGTAAGGCGTAGTGTCACACCATACTGACTGTTTATTTTTCATAAGTGGTTCCAAAAACCTTCCTCATGAACTAGCATAGTTGCTGCCTGTACATGCTTATCTTTTAATGACGACGAGTAGTTGAAGTTTTAAATAAAAACCATAGAAAGGTCCTCTAAAGGACCAAGAATGTGTTGAAATCTGAATAAGGTTGGATGAGTAATAATTACCCATTTGGTCAAAAAACTCTTTTAGAATCTTTCTGTTAATATAATCAAATAGCCATTTTAGAAATTTATTCTAAAATCAGTATTTTTGTAATAAGGATGGAATTAATTTTGCTAGAGTGCTGCTCCATCTTAAGGCTGTGTAGCCGCGAGCTTATTCTGGCGACGGGGGCTGTAGTTCCCCAGACGATGCTACGTTGGTGTTGCATTTTTCATGCACTTTGTATTGGTTGAAGCGCAGGTGGCCTACTCTTGTCATGCAGGCGTTTTGAATTTTTTTCGTGGAGCAATTCTCCCAAGAAAAGCATATTGAATAAATCTGTCATTTTTGGGGCTTTTTTTTCCTGTGTGTTGGTCTTTAAAATAACATAATTTTAAAAATTAGCATTAAATCAAAGCAGAAAATACCCCCCGTCGCAGCAGACCTGCGTACTCAGCGAATTTCCAAATTAGTAATATTAATTTTGACCAGCTAAACTTGTAAACAAAATTTCATCACGTGCTCATAAATAGGGAAATAAATGTCTATTCTCCTTAAGATAAATATAGGGAAAGAGTATGCAGGTATGCTGCCATGGGGGACACTAAAAGTAGGTTTTTAGCATAGAAAAAATTTATTTCGACCATATAAAGACATATAGTAAGTTTCATCAATATCTGTCCATAAAAAAAAGAGTTTGCCTATTCTCCATATGATAAGAGTATGCAGGTTTGCTGCCATGATAAGTACAAAAACCAAGATTTTTTACCTTAAATGGATGAATCTCAACCAAATGAAGCTAAATACCAAGTTTCATCCAAAAATATTGGTTAATAAGTGAAATATTAACACATCCTTATTCTCCATAAGATTAACATTGGAACCCTAAAAGACAATGTACTGTCTTTAGACTTTGTAATATCTCGGTAACCAATGGGGATAGAGCAAAGCTTCAAAATACTAAATTGTGTGTATTTTTTAGCTAAATCCAATGGTCAAAATAAAAATTTAAAATATTTAAAATTTACATATGAAAAATGCAAAAAACCCATTTTTGGGGTACAAAACCCCCCAAAACTACCCCTTCCGGTAGGTCGATATGTCTGGTTTTCGAACTCATCCGAATAAACGTAGGATTACACATCTCTACCAAATTTGGTGTCGATTGGACCATTTTTACGAGAGTTATCGTGTCTAGGGACACATACATATATATATATATATATATATATATATATATATATATATATATATAAAATTTTTAATGGCTATTATTTTTGGTCTCTGGGCACCTAAAAACAAAAAAGTAACATGGTCCCGGGCTTAGGTCTTACCATGAGACCTACGGTAATAGCTTATTCCCAATGGGAAATTTGTAAAAATAAGTTTTTTATTGGATATCATTATTGGATATCATTTGTTTAAGTTTTTTTTAGCCTAATTAAATTTTCATTAGGTTTTAAAGATGAATTAATTCTATGCACTGCCAAAATTTCAGCTCTGTAGACGAAATAGATTTCTTGTGAGAATTGTACTCAAATACGTAGATTTCAGTACTTCTAACCTTAATAGCCCTTAAAGTAGTTGTCCAAAATAAAAATATAAATTTTACGTCATATTTACAATGTACAAAGTATTTTAAGGTAACAAAATCGAAAAAAGGTTTTGGATGTACAACCAAGACAACTGCAGTTATATGGAGCTATCAATATATAAATAATTTTACTTGCCCTATTCGTGATATTTTCTCCTGGATTGAGTTCATACGTAATTATAAAGTAAAGTTGCAATACATTGTGCCTTTTTCAATCCGTTGGAGTATGGAATGACAACATCACAAGACATCTTAGTTTATAATTAAATCATTTTCTCTCTTCTTACAATAATTGTCCATTAGAGAAATGGTTTCATTAAGGGTGAAGTTTTACACAATACTCTAGTTACGGTACCTGTTGATGTTTCAGTGGTACATGATAGCAGTGGTGTACATCTACAATCGCTGGACCAAGAGTGAGATCAAGTGCCTTGTCAATGGACAACTCGCCTCCAGCACAGAAATGGCTTGGTTTGTCTCGACCAATGATGTGAGTATACGAGTATAGACAATACAATAGTAAACCAATAACCAAAGCATTTATACCATTAATGTCATGAATGCTAAAGTTATATGATACACTCATATTTTATCCATATTAGGTTTTAAAAGCACCTTAAAAGAGTTAGTTGTCATTTGTCATTGGGCTATCAATTAATCATGCTAACTAACAATATTTCGACGTTAGACACTGGAGTTGGGACTATTCCCCATCAAAAAGTTTAGAGTCTGCCAAATGTGTTTTATATACACAGAAATAGTTGTTGGATGAACGGATCAAAGAGAGGTGAAATGTATGCCTTAATACATTCATTCCGGTTTTGGAATGTGTTTAATTAATTTTTGAAAACTACTCAAATTTAGAGTGGCCTATCTTTAGTCTGTTTATCCCCATTCGCGCAGAATAAGCGTAGTCTTGATTATCATGCATCATTGTGACGATGTAATGCTGTATCCGTGTGCTGCTGTAGCCGTTCGACAAGTGCTACATCGGTGCGACGCCGGAGCTGGACGAGGAGCGAGTGTTCTGCGGCCAGATGTCGGCCATCTACCTGTTCAGCGAGGCGCTCAGCACGCACCAGATATGTGCCATGCATCGCCTCGGCCCCGGCTACAAGGTACCTACACGGCTGACTCCATCCAACACTTGTAGGAAATATGTTGTTAGTTGTGACTTTTTACTATTTAGCCAAGGGTTTAGAATTTTGACTTTCCCTGTGTTTGTTAGAAGCACTTTGTGAATGTTGTTCAGGCTCAAATTCATTTAAAAATATAGAAGGTTATATTTTGTGTTAAGCGAACCGATCTACAGAACCTCAGTCTTTTTGCTAAATATTCTTACTTTTGAAAAGTATGAATTTTTTCTCCCACACAATTTATTTTTTTAAATAATATTTTAAACCATAACACAGTAAAAACCCCACAAACCTGACTCAATGGGGACCAAGGCTTTGTCAATTTGGTGATTGTTGAGTTTTCCAGAGTCAATATTACTCACGCCATTTACTCAACCCGATTTGAGTTTGAGAGACTTACCGTAATAAATTTGTCAAATTCTAACCCATCCATTATTTATAATATTTATCAGTAACTAGTTATCTAAGGTGTTGATCCATATTTTAAAGTAAAAGATAACCTATTTCTCCTTAACTGGAGAATATTCGCTATTGCTTTGTAGTCCTATTACTGTATTTTTTATTTCAAATAATTAATAATATACTCCATATAATATTTTTATGTTATATAACATGCTACTATCTCATGTCAAACTATTTCAATACTCTAAGAAACAAAATATAAAATCATTGCTCAATTTTACCAATTGAGTAAGAACATCAGCAAAGAATCAAAAAGATCTTTGTTAGTAGCATTGTGTTTGTTAAACCAAATTCTATAATATTTCTAAGATTCCTTAACCCAAAGCACTCCCATCAACTCTCTAATTTTAATCCCCAACCTCCGCCATCGGATGTATCCTTACCTAATGGCTGTTGACGTTGGTTGTTTTCTCCCCACAGAGCCAGTTCCGGTTCGACAACGAGTGCCATCTGAGTTTGCCAGACAACCACAAGCGGGTGAGTCTGAGCCTGACCGCGGCTCCCAGCAGCACGGACCCCACGCAAGGCATGAGTCTGCACGCCGTCAAAACTGTAAGCTCACCACCCCTCCCCCCCCCCACCTTCACCCCTCTAACTAGTACCTCTGCTAACATAGTCATAGATGTGTGACTGGCAGGTTACAGTGAAGATTTTTTAACATAAAAAGCAAAGCTCTTTGTATGAAATTGGAAGGACACTAAACTGACTTTTGTTTAGTGTAATGTCACTACTCAATTTTTTTTAAGCTGTGGTTCTATTTTTTCTTCCATTGGGTAAGCTTTTACAGCATTACAATTCGGGGTCCAAAATATGTTCTTCAATGTTTTTAAAACTTTGCAAAAAACAGGAATTTTGTACTTTTTTAATTTGGTCAATTTTTAATTTTGGACGTTGTAATCAAAAGAAGCTTCTTTGTTTCAAGGTAAAATAGAGTTTTAACTAAACAAGTGATTTTTTTCTGACCAATTTTTTTTGTGTCAATCTTGACCTTGAAACATCTATTGACTTTTAAATTCTACAATCTTAGTAATGATGCAAATGAAAAAGCTCTTTAATTTATCATCAAAATAGGATACCAACAGTTATAAGTGATTTTCAATTAGGAATTTTCTTTCTTTCAATGTTAAATTGAGTTTAATCGGCTTTTAAACCAATAGAATTGATTAATTAAGCTAAATCTTATGTACATTACAAATACATTATGTACATTATTTCCATTGATGGACTACACAAAACATTTTCAGTGAACAATTTCAAAAAGCACTTAGGTAAAACCTTGATCAAGTTTTCAATTTATCATTTTATTAAATATTTTTAGTGTGTATTACCCTAACTAGATTGTTTTGTTATCAAGCTTCACTGATTAAACTAGGTACAGTTTAGTTCATCCTCATTAATATTTATCCTTATTAATATTTGCCTAGAATCTTTTAAATACCGAAATTTGTGGTGAGTTCTTACATTTTGCAATTGTTTGAATGTATTTCGCTGTACAAGTAAAGAACAGTAGTGTTGTTTTTGTAGGTATTTTGTTTGTTTTTTTTAAGTCTTAAGTAATTTTTTAGTACTTGTAGCTTACGCCACATCACTGCAATATGTTTAAAAATTTAAAAGCATGATTTTTTCCTGTAGAATCCATTATGTAGTATTTAAAATTAAGTTAAATATGTCAGGTGTTTGCAATTGTTTTAATTTAATGATTTTAATTGTGCTTTGATTTATTTTTTAATCTAGATAGAAATGTTGCTTTTATTGTGCTTTTTGGTAGTGCTTGTTGTTAAATTAATTAATCTTGATGTAGTAAAATTTATTTGTAATTTTTATTGTTTACAAATATGTAGCTGCACGTACATAATTTATCATATTAAGCCTTGTTTGTCACTAAAATATACAAATTTTTCATTTGACCCAACATTTATTGGAGGTGGAAGTTTTTATTTGGTTTTTATATACAGTAGAGCCTCGATACCATGACCCTCGATAACACGACCAACTTGATAACAAGTAATATTTTCTTGTTTCCATGAATTTCTTCTTCCTGTAACACTCAATTTTAATAATAAGCCTATATTACGAATTCTTGTCATAAATACCTCAATAGCAAGTATTCTGCCAGTTGAAATTACCGCAAATCAACCTCTGCAACATATATTTCAAAATCTCTGAACCTCTACAGCATGAATTCGCCCTCGATGTCACGAATCTTTCAGTAAATGAACTTCGTTTTCACAAACCTAACCTCAGTAGCGCAAAGTATTTTTTACGGAACCTTTATAACATGAATCACCTTTCTCATGCGAATTTCCCTCAGTTTGAACAGATATATTGAAGTAAACTATGTCTTTTTGCTCAGTTCTAAGTTCTTGGAAATTCCTTCCCTACACTACCTTCCAGAGACACATTTTTTATCAATCATTTGCATGTCTGCTGTAAAAACTAACTTATTGATTTTATTTACGTCACGTTTTATAAAGCTTTTATGATACTGTTATAAGGGCTGTGTTGAATTTACTTGTCAGTGTATTTTGGCCAGTGAATTAGAATATCAAAAACAGGTCAGAAAAATGTGATTTACATCATTAACAATTAAATTTAAGAACATATTTCTTATACCACTAAAACATTATGTTTTATATGTGTATTTTATTTAATGCTCTATTACATCAATTTTCTATCAACTTTTGATAGCAAGATTTTATTAAAATTGCACTTGCTATAGAGGAAGTTAAAAAAAATGTTACTTTAGTAAACAAATTATTAGTAAAATGACATGGACAGCAAGACACTCAATTAGACGAGCATCTTGATAAGATGTCAGTTTTTTATGACCCCTTGAGAATCATCTTATCGAGGTTCTACTGTAATAATATATTTGCACACTACATATCAATACAGTAATATAGCATACCCATTAAATCCCCCCAGTTACATCCACTAAAAAACCAGTAATATAATACACATTAAATTGTTTGTTGTGAATGTTTAAACTCAAAATTAAGGATAGGAATAAGACATGATGAAAACCATTAAAAATTGAGATATTCAGGTTATTTAAAATCAAAGTAATCTATTTAAATATGACATCTCAAATTGAGATGGATTGCTACAATAATAAACCTTCACCTGTTTTCCCACATATTAATACTTTTGCTTTGTAACTGAAATAATGAAATAATGAATTTATTTCCCCAATATAAAACAAAAATACAACTTGTTAATAGACTAGGAAATTAACTGGCCACCATATCCAGTAACTGTGGCCAGTGAACATACAATACTTATCAACTAAACAATAATGGTCAAGTCTTATCAGCCTTCCAGTATCTTATCATTAATTACTGCCGCTGCCTGTAGCGATTACCTAAAACAATATTTTTATTTGATGGGAAACATTAAGCTATAAACCAATTCGTACAACATTATGAGTTTTACTAAAGATAATAAAAATAAGAACATAACAACATAACTTAATCTCAACTTTACAGACCTTACACAACTGAACAAGTAATATTTTTAAAAGTCTCATCTGATGTGTTTATTTTTTTACTTTTAAACTCTTGCCTACATTTGAAGAATCTTAATAGTTCAGAATTAGAAAATTTTTTTGGTAGTTTACAAAAAAATGTATGTACCACATTCATATGTATGTTGTCTAATCTTGTGTCATCTGCGACACAGGTTTTATACGACGGTAAGCTGTCCAGTGCCATTGTGTTCATGTACAACCCTGTAGCCACAGACAGCCAACTGTGCCTACAGTCGGCCCCCAAGGGCAACACATCCTACTTCGTCCACACGCCGCACGCGCTAATGTTACAAGTTAGTACCTAATGTTGAACATTATTTATTTTACGTCTCAGGTGTGTGGGTAATATATATTTTTACATGACCAGATAAGCAAAACTGCCTGAATTTATGCCTTATGTTTGTGCAATATTTAAACAATACAGTATTTTAAATAAAATATGTAAATTGAATTACTCTGTTGGCAATGGGAATTTCACTAAAAACTTTGGGTTATTTATTAAATTTGTATGATAAATTAGTCTCTGGATCACTATATATTAGCATAAAAAGGTTTAAATTACCTGAGCCTGTCAGTGATCATGATCTGGTTTTGTAATGACCAAGATTTAAAACTTCAAAGGTTCATTTTCAAAGCTAAGTACATCAATTATCCACTTAATCCATGATAGATAAAGCCTCGTGCTATTTTACTTTCATGTTTAAAACAAACATTTAAAAAATTTTATTAATCAAAAACGCCTACTACAACACAAAACTGGCCATAGTGTGAGTGATGACTAAATTCATCATCTGGGGACGTCGGCTGGTCGCTTGTGAAGTTTTTTAATACTGACCAGTTAATAAATAAACTGGCCACTTCATGGATTAAGTGGATAATTGAAGTTATTAACTTGAAAATGAACCTTTGAGGTTGAAATCCTTGGTCGCTACAAAGCCAGATCAGGATCACCGAGAGGCTCAGGTAATTTAAACCATTTTATGCTTTTATTAATTTATTTTTATATACAATCTGAAAGTATATGAGTTAAAATTTATAATTAATAAATTTTGAGACTAGTAGTTTGTTGAATGTAAGATGGAAATAAACTTTTAATTATTCCTTGCTTATACAAATTTTATAAAATTCCTTTCATGTTCATAACACATTAATTGCCGAAGATAGTACTCAAGAGTGTTAATTACAATGTCTGTGTAGGACACAAAAAGTAATCTTCTGGTGCTGTTAGTAGACCTCACGAGAGTATATCCCAGCCCTCTGATTGGTCGAGAGGTGGTCACGTGACCGATGACGTCATCAGTCACGTGGTGTAGGCCACGCCCCTTTTCCAAGATGGCGGCTGTTTTGGCGGGAAATGGTGGTCACGTGACCGATGACGTCATCAGTCACGTGGTGTAGGCCACGCCCCTTTTCCAAGATGGCGGACTAGGCCACACCCTTTTTCAAGATGGTGGATGTTTTGGCGGGAAATTTTTAAACTTTTGACCACATGTTCTAACCTCACTTTTACCACGTGTTTGACCACGTGAGTCAAGATGGCGGTTGTTTTGGAGGGAAATTCCCAAACTTTTGACCACGTGTTCTAACCTCACTTTTGACACGTGTTTGACCACGTGAGTGAAGATGGCTGCTGTTTTGGCGGGAAATTTCCAAACTTTTGACCACGTGTTCTAACCTCACTTTTACCGCGTGTTTGACCACGTGAGTCAAGATGGCGGCTGTTTTGGCGGGAAATTTCCAAACTATTGACCATGTGTTCTAACCTCACTTTTACCACGTATTTGACCACGTAGGTGAAGAACGCCCCTTTTCCTTTCGGGACCAAGCAATGCAATAAGCTACACAGCTGTGATTGGTAATTTTGAGATGTGGCTAGTTTACTGTTATCCCACTAGAGTGTACTGCGCGTACGAATACGGCCTTACCTGTTGTTTTGTCGCCAGAGTGTATCACGTGTCCGCAAGATGGCGGCGCCCATGTATTTTCGTGCCAATTTCATGCAGTTTGATATTTCTCCGCTAGAGTGGTTGGCGCAATGGCCTACGTGACCGGCTGCGTGTTCCATTTCTGGATCGCAATGGCCTACGTGACCGCATGAACGTTACCGGCCACGTGTTCCATTTCTGGACCGCTTTGGCCTACGTGACCGTATGAACGTCACCGACCGCATGTTCCATTTCTGTACCGATGGTGCAATGGCCTACGTGACCACTTGAAGGTGGTCGTGGGCCACTACATGGGATGACGTAATTGTGCAAAATTTTGGCTCAGCGTTTCCACACCACCCAAGGGGTAGGAGCCTCGGCGCATTCTTTTTGTTAACCCAGAGCATCCCCTGGAGGCCTAACCTCTGGGGTAGACCATCGCAGTCTACGGTGCATCCCGTGGGGGCTCAGCGTTTCCACACCACCCAAGGGGTAGGAGCCTCGGCGCGTTCTTTTTGTTAACCCAGAGCATCCCCTGGAGGCCTAACCTCTGGGGTAGACTGCCCCATCCATCGCAGTCTACGGTGGTAGCCACTCCATAACAAATATTGCTACCTCCCATTATTTTTTTTCTCCTCCGCTAATCCGTTCAAAGGTCATCAGGTCATTTACTAAGACAGAGTCTGTTCATTTTAACCATTGACATTTTATTTACTAAGATTAACGGAGGGGTTTTATATATTTTTTTTAATGTTTTTGGTGTGGATTGTGGTGATGTCTACCGGCTCATTCAGAGGTTTACGAGCCTTTTCGTCAGCCGCGCCAGGGACCTCAGGACCGTTCCAAGGAGTAGCCCGAACCCTCCTCGGGTCATGGCGCCTCAGTTTACTAGGCCCTTAGGGTCGTTCCAAGGAGTAGCCCGAATCCTCCTCAGATCGGGGCGCCTCAATTTACTAGACCCTCACACACACACACACACACACACACACACCGATGGGAAACACAATGTTTTACGGTTTTTAGGCCAACCATCATGCTCACTCCTGGACTTATGGGTTTTACGCCTGCCTGTTGAGTGGCTTCCTCGGTAACATTCACCATAATCCACAATTTTAATCAAAATATTTTTTATGTTCATTTAGAAATCTACCACTTACATCTTGATATAAGGCTACATAGTCCCAATCGACTTTATTAGCAAAGTCACGGATAAATTGTTCGGATAATGTTTGATATTTACATAGGATATACCAGCAATTTTCAAAATTCGGGACCATCTCTCTTAGGAATTCTTCAGAGAATTTAGTGCGTTTCAAAACCTTGGCCCAATTAACTCTATGCGCATAGATCCGCAACATATCGATGGAGAAATCATAATGAGAAGACAAAAGATCCCAGTTCATGAACCGATCAAACTTCATGACAAAGTTGTCAGTCAAGACCCCGGCGGGTTCTTTGGGCTCTACCGAGAGAAGATTCCATACAAATGTTGCCATGACGGAGGCTGAACATAGACTGAATCAGCGAGTTAAGCTCTTGTACCTTTTATGCGCTGCGTAGAGTGCACATCTGTCAAAGCCCCCAGCGTGTTGGGGTAGGAGACAATATGAATATTCAATAGGTTTCTCGGTTCCGTCATATTCCAAGATGTTTGGATGAAAACGTCTTAAAAACTTTACTTTTTCCAAACCTTTAGTGTAGATGATGTCAAACGGATCGCATAAAGTACGTATTAAATTTTCATCATATTTAATTTTGCCATCACACCATCGGATGTAGTGATGGTGACGTGTGAGCCATCGTGCAGTACGCTGCATCTTTTCATTTAAATTTTGAATGCTGTAAGGGGGGCGAAATACTAAATGGCTGCATATTGAATCACCGACGATGGCAAACTCTTTTATAATAAACTTGTTATTGTTATCTTTAAAAGCTTGGAATTCAACTACTGCTATTGTAGAAGGGCCAACGTCTGTATATTTGCAGCTCATTGAAAAGGTATGTTGATAAGTGTTGCGGAAGATTACTGTCAACGTCTACAGTGTCTTTGTCTATTTTTAACACTTCCGCTATAAATTCTTTTATAGCAGGTTCGTGAAGGGACACGTCAGCCAGACGGATGTAGATCAAAGGAAGGCTATTTATAAACTGAATCCACTCCGAGCTGTTGAGCGCTAAAGTATGCTCCCCATCGTGCAGGAACACGTGCTGTTTGCCAAATACAGTATTGACTTTGATGCCTTCACCACTACCCAAAATATAATTGAATTATTTTCTCTCTTCTACGGCTACAGTGACATTGTTAAAATTGGAAATGCCAAACTGATTGAAAACATCGTGGGGCCAGTAAACACACCCCCTTTTCCCCTTAAATAAAACTCCCAAACTGTTATTTCTGTTTTTAACGATCCCCGTTATGACACATTTAGTTAGTTCGTGATCGAGAAAGTGGGTTGTTTTTAAAAATACCCCGGTTAATATGTTAATGGTTTCTTTGGGCTTAGGAATTACCTGGATGAGATCCTCACTTGACGACTCCATCTCCACAACTGACCATTTTACAGCAGCTGCCCCTCTTCATCTGAAAATTCTTCTTCTTCCTCATCTTCGGAATAATCGTATTCGGTACGCCACTTTACTACTATTTTATCAGCCCCAGCGGGAATATTAAACAAACCTTCTTCATTTTCCCCATTATAGCAGTTGACGTAATCTCTTTTAATGAAAACCCCACCGTTATAATATTCAACCTTGACCCAACCGTGGAAACCCATGTTGACGCTACGATGACAGGCGATCGACTGACACGTTTCATTTATATAGTCATTTTATTTACGGTGCCAGTGAGTAGTGAGTATGTCATGTGACAGTCGTGTAAGAAAAGACAGTATGCCGTAGTATCTGCATCCACGTTGTCCTTGGTTTCAAAATCAATTCGAACATCTACAGGTCCAGACTTGATTGTATCGTTTTGTTTGGAACAATCGATTACGTATAGAGGGGTCTCAGTTTTAAATTTGTCCAGCTCGACCGTCGGAGTTGAGTTCCTATTGTAATAACTATTTTGAAATCGATAAAACATCTCATAAAATATGGACGTGTCACCGTGGATGTTATCGTAGGGGAAATATTGCGAGTTTAAAAATAGTTTCACGTTTTGTAGACCGCAAGAGTCAAACGATGACATGTTCTTTTTTAAATCATTTTTCCTCCCCGTTTGAAAAGCCAATATCGCGTAACGAGGCTTCTCGAGATGGGACGATGATTTCACAGTCCACGAATGTATTTTGGATGTATTTAAAGTGGGATATTCGTGGATCTCCCAAGAGCGAAACGGTAGATGTATTTTTGTATCTTTTTCAATCATTTTAAAAAGTTTAAGTTTATACGCATCAGACACAGTGACATGTGGAACTCTCCAATATATATTTTTAATATTAAGAGATATTTGAGAAGCGTTCGCACTAATTACTGCGTTATTATCACTCGATGAGCGGAGTAAAACGAGTTCTTGTCTTGTATTTACAATAATACGTCGGTAGTCTTCAGCAAACCCAAGCAGGAGACGCAAGGGAATGGAGAATGAAAAATCCCCATTAACTACTTGTGTTTTGCCGGGACCTAACCAACAAGCGTTTATCAAGCCGTGTAGCTCGCTTGGCTGAACCGATAAAAGACTTTTAATAGTTGTCGTTATACCGACATTTTTGGTTCGATCCACCTCAACACCCCCAATTTCATAGCGGATATCGTCAAATAGAAACGCTATAGCGTTATTTACAAAACTTACATCAGCCGCAGTATTATCAGCTTTTTTCGCACTAAGTGATCCTAAAATGTACAGCGTACTATCAAACGGTGCCGTTATAATATCCTGCTGACTTATGGGTATGCGAATCTCATCGTTATTTTTATACGTGGAAGACGCATACGGTTTATGGATATGGAATTCCATTCCAGTAACTACATCACTGTATTGAGCGCTATTTTCTATGTCCAACATTTTGAACCTTGAATCCCAGAGAGCGTAAAAATTTAACGTTTGCCGATGTTAACCTTACGGTGTTCGCACTCCTACTGACCTTTACCGTGTTTGTAACCTCCCTAAATACAAGCCCCATCCTTCCGTCTTATATGTAGTCTGACAGAGAGTGCCTCGTTTCTTAAATTTATTCTCTCACCGTTTTGGTCCTTTAGACAGATTGTAACGTTGTTTATCCTCTTGACGTTCACAGGCAAATAAATGATTGTGTTAGGTATCTCCACTATTTTATACCCCGGACCGACGTTCGGGTAGAACTCGTGGATCACATGGCCCTCTTCACCGTTGTTGTACGATCCTCGAACGATATTACACTCTACGCGTATCACATCAACTTTCATAATATCGACTGGCCTATCACATATATGCTTTACTCCTGGAGATAGCTTTCTACTATTGAATCCCAGCAGCGAAGCGATAGTTTCTTCCTTCGTAAAATCGATTTCTTTTTTACACTCAATTTCAGCCTTTAGCGTATTATTATTCGCTTTTAAACTTAATCCCAAGTCGTCTCCGGTTTTCTCCTTTAATAATGTTTCCAAGTCTTCAATTTCGTATGCCCCCTCGTCTATCGTGACACATTCATTTGTTCCATAGTAAAATTTGTCATTTAAACCCTTTTCGATATTTGGAATTGAATGGTAGGTCATCAAGTCAATTAGACCAATCTCCCACTCACCCTGGCTCACGTCCACTGTAGGAAAATAATCTTTCGAGAGGAAAGAACCTCTACCGTTTAAGCAAAACATTGTCGCAAAGAAACTTTAAGCACAAGTGCCCGCACACGACTGAGTTGAAATTTTGTTCTCGCTTGTAGTTATAGTAAATTTCACAATCACCAAAATATCGTAACAGCTCCACTGGAGGCCTGAGGTTAACGAAACTATCATAATAAAATAGTTTACGACCAAGTTTTCTGTAGCATACCCAGTGCGTACCACCCCCACTACTAGAGTCCAAATTTACAATAGCAGATTCGTACCGTCTGACAGACTGTGGCAGAGCGTCTCTCATATAGATTCCCCTAAAATTTGGTATTTTTAGCTCTTTGGCGTAGTAAAATAAATCGTAGTTTGTTAAAGGTTTTATCGGGATCGACGTTTTTTTTTAGTCACCTTTGGCTTTTTCTTACCACCTCCTCGCTTTGGGTAAGGTCTTAGGTATAACCCTTTGCCCTGCGCCTTGCGTTTGGCTTTAGGCTTCTTAGATGCCTTTTTACCCCCACCAAATTTTGTTTTAGCTTTCATGACTGTTGTTACAGCCCAAGCAGCTGCTTTTTCCCCAACAGAAGCGTCGGACGCCTTAAATCTTCGCCAGGCGCGCTCAGCCAACTCTTTGTCCGCCTGTCTTCTACGCGCGTTATCGCTATATTTTGAATAAGCAATATCGTGAATTTTGCACGCTTCGTCGAGACCGTTCACGCCCTTATCACCTCGAGCTAACCTTTTCTGTAGCCTGGTCCCAGGACCACAGTAATTATACCCCGGGAGATGTGCTTCAAAAGGTAACAAATCAATAGCTTTGTTAACTACAGAGGAGATGATACCACCACCTCGTACGACCGCTTGACCGCGTCTGACCGATCTTGCTTTGCGCCCTGCCATTTTAATACTGATGACGTGCCGATGTCATATCTAGTTAAATACCTACAGAGAGCGTGGTGCACTGGGCGTGCACTTAATCCCAACTTTTTCTAGTTTCACAATATTTTTTTAAAATACACGTACAAAACTCGTTGTGAGGACAGTCATCGCAATATGTATCTATAACAGCGCGAGGGGGAAATTTAACACATTGCAAAGAACAACATGTATAGAAATGCTCCAATTTATACAATTTTAGTATTCTTTCCTTAGGCTGCATGCAGTCTTCTATATAAGTCTTACACCTACAACGACAATAACCAAAGTTATTACATACTCTGTGAGCAATCCCGTCTACCCGGCTTTTCGGTAGTATAAAACACTTTTAATTGCAACAGTACTGCTCCATCGTCGATGTTCACCGCAAGACTTCACACTAACGACTGACGATTTAGGAGCCTCCACCTAGCCTCCTTGCCCTCTCCTCCGCAGTTTCGAGAATCCCTGGTTGGTTTATCAGCTCTGACGCATCAATAGTTATTTCGTCATTGAACAAATCATCCCACGAGGTCAACTCTTGCACAACTTCAGTTTTCCAATCTTTTTCGTCATGTAAACCCGCCCTGGCTCCATCTTTCGCTTTTAATTGCTTGTATATTGAGTATGCCAGTTCGGCAAGGGCTTCTTTAAGGTACTCTTTATTTACAGCGTCAGTCAGTCCTTGAGGCTTTTTTAGCTTTCTAATCCGATTATTCCCAGCATTCCAATGAGGTTCCTCTGTCCTTGGCACTTTACCTTTACCGGGATCAACCAGTACAATAGCATTTTCTTGCATGTATTTTAATGTTACCGCATCATGTATGTGTGTCGGATCTGCAACCTGAGAAATCTTTTTATTTTTAAAGTTCCAAGTTTGCGTACCCGGAATGGGAGTACAATGGTCTAAATAGTGTTTGTTTACTGCATCGCCCGGCTTTGAGGGTGGAGCCACATTTTGTATTATAGTATTATGCACATCGTAAGCCCCGTTTATATTTCTAAATATGGTATTACCTTTAAAAAATGAAAGACTCACAGCATCGTTATTTTCTACGGGTGGTGCTACGTTTCTTATTATGGAATTGTTAGCGTTATAGACCCCTTCATTTGTTTTACTGATGGCATTTGTTCGAACATATGCCCGATTTACAGCGTCTTCATCATTAACTGGTTGAGCTATATCTTGTAGACGATACTGATGAAATGAATACGAATCATTTAGTTTAATAGGAACTTGTGATTCCATAAAATGTTTATTTACAGCATCGTCTTTTTCAATAGGACTCCCCATATTACATATGCGTGTACTTTGCGCGTCAAATACATTATTTTGCAAACTGATACAGCTACGAAACGCCTGCACATGAGTTATATAGTTGACGGCATCTCGATTTTCTACGGCATCTCCTACATTTACTAAACGTTTGTCTTGCATGTCATAATCACCTTTGGTGGTAAGGTTGAACCCTTCGCCCTTGGGTCCTCTCCCACCCTTATCCTTCTTATCTGAGTAACGTCCGAACTTGTCTACGCTCATCGTAAAAGTGACTTGAATCTACTATTGCCTCCCCCTTTTATGTACCCAGCCTCCCTAAGCTCCTCTACAATGTTAAGCATCTCGTTACTATGGGAAGTGTTACCCGTCTCTGTTGACATTGCTAAGAGTTTGAGCCTATTAACCAGTTCATTCGGGTTATCCCAGTATATAATGTCACGTGATTTATTCGATTTCCAGCTAAGGCCACTGCCTCCTTTGGAAAGCGGGAACAGATGTTTGATGATATATCTATATTTTAAACTATTATCCCTTCTTATTGGATTGTAAAAGCTATAGCCTTTTTTGTGAGCATTTGTTGCAATAAGTATATCTTTATACACTTGTAGATCGTCCTTTGAGTATATTTCATCATCGGGAAGTCTTTTGAAGAGCAGCTCGTAAAGACCTTCAGTTGGACGAAATCTTGTATTATTGATGAGTATATCTCCATTGGCGTTAAAGTCTAAATCCTTATCACCAATCATTAATTTGTTTCCCTCTTCGTTGTATCTCGGTCCGAAATCGTGATCAATAACCTTTGTCTTTCCACCTGTATCCTCCATGAGTAGTTTCATATACTTCTGCGTCAACGGGTTTTTAAATTCAGTTTCAAGGTAGCGTGATGCAGTCTCTAATCCAGACGGGGAGGATACAATATCTATCAGTTGACTGGTTTCGTTCTTCGGCGTTGATACACTCGGAGGTGTAAACTCATTACCAGCCTCGTCAATAGTCATATCATCAACCGATACGTCATCAATCTCGGTTTCACTCATGTCATAGTCCATTACATCCTCCTCCTCCTCCTTCTTGATGGGCTCTGGTTCGGATTTAATCGAACTGTGAGAAGTCTTGCGTAGTTCTTGAATGATGGGTTTGTATTGCTTTTCCAGCACCTTCTCTGTTTCCATCATACCATCCTTAAACATTCTATATTTACGCTTTATAGCCTCCTTGAGAGCGGCTACTTTAAGCGTTAGCTGTTTATCAGTCGGCTTCATGATGAATACTGAACTACAATCTTAAAGTACCCTTATTTTAAGGCAGTTCCACCTGTCTAAAGAACATACCCCGCGTCTTGTGACTCCTTATATATCTAACAATGTCTAGGAGTGAAATTCCAGCATTAAAATCCAAATGTTTGTAGTAACTTTTTTCTCTATCGTCGAACCGTGGTATTATGTACTGACCAGTTAGACTTTTAAAAACAAAGGTACGTTTACACCTGTCTCGCCACTGAGGATTTTCCGCCACAATATACTTATCGTTCTCCACAGTCTTCTCCATGAATCTTGCAAGTTTTGCCAAAGGTATGCAATTTACTGTTAAATCCTCTAAGATCAGAGTACGTATAGATGCGCACCATTATAAGTCTTGTATAAAACTGTCCAAACCCAACCGATATCTCCCCTTATCAATTTCACTATCTTTATCAATGACAATAAACCCATGATCATTTTTCCATGCTATACTACATATTTCTTTAAACTTTTCAAATTTCATGTCTGTGTTGACATGATCGTAATATATATGCCGAAGATTCATATCATCCTGTTTGAAAATTATCAATAAATTACAGTTATCCCTAATTAACTGTTTCGGAATACGACTGTACGTCTGACCTAAGTAAAATGTATCTATTTCGTTGTGACGTCCCATAGTAAAGTAATTTCTAATATTATTATGTTTTTCACATGCGATATCATCAAATATCATAATAGAATTTGGTTTAGCATCATTCGGCAGAGGGACCTTGGTATTTTCATTAAATGCAAAGTACCCAACTTCCTTAGGCATGGTTTTGGCTAGAAACTTATATTTAGGCTGATAGAGGGATTTTGAAAAAACATATATATTTTTAAATCGAAGGCCGTTTGGGTCGAAAAGCATGTTGAAAAGAACGTTTGTTTTGCCACAGTTTGACGGTCCACAAATGATACAACGTATAGTGTTTGGGAGAAGTGTTCCATGTCTCTTCTCTGTGCTCATACCTGAACCAACAAAAGATTCAAAATTTTGTATTGGTATTTGTACGGTATGTTTTACAATACGCATCTTGTGAAAAAGTGAAAGTATTTTTAATATGTATTACTATTTTATAGAATCTTTATGCACCCACGAGTCATGTGACCTATCAAAACCCAACCAACGTACTAAAACTTTGTCACCCTTGCGTCTTAACACTTTTTCAACAAGGTACACGTTGCCAGTTTTTGAGGGATTTAGCTCTTGTTCATAAAACCCGCCTTTTAATATTTCACCCTTGTAGTCTTGTAGAATGTAAGTAACAGGCTTTGTAGGTTTAATTGCGTATATTTTAAAAACTTCATTCGTCCAATTAGGAAGGTAACCTTTTGTAAAAACCCTTTTATACTTACTTATCCTGACACTATCGCCCACTTTAAACTTTGGTTTATACTTGACCCCTTTAGACCGCTTATTAATTCTAGCCAGTATATCTTTTACATGTTTTTGTCTCACGTCTTTTGGTTTCATACCAATCGTCCTATGTTTTGCATTATTGTAGGATTTTACTATATCTGGTATTATATTTAACCATTCGTGAGTCCCCCTAGCTGTAAACTCTTTCCACATTCGTGATTTTAATGTTCGGTTTAGCCTTTCCACGATACTTGCTTTCATATCTGAAAACGTTGCATAATGATTTATGCCGTATTTTCTTATTAACCCTTGAACATTTTTATTAAACCATTCCTTACCATCGTCCGTTTGAAAATGTTTCATTTTGTGCTTTGCTAAGATAGGTTCTAAAGCTATGGCCACTTCAACACCCGTCTTATTTTTTATCGGAACTGCAAAAGCATATTTGGTAAAACAATTAATCATCGTCATAATGTATTTGAAACCATTGTTTATTCGAGCATAAGGCTGCATCTCAACTAAATCTGCTTGATAGAGATCATTAATCCCTTTAAGGGTAACTTGTCGCCGAGGATATCTTCTACGAGCCTGTTTATGCAATTCTTCAGCTATTGTATTTCTGACATTCATTGTTATAATGATAGACTAAGCAGGGTTTTCATCAATTTATATTTACCCACCCCCGGGATACCCCCTATGGACCCACCACGGCCGTAGATACGTGATGACCTCCAAAAACAAACTGTCGCCTCCGTTCTCCTCTGAGCTTATGGGTTTTTTTGGCTCGGATCAGCTGTCCAGCTTGTTCTATATTTACATAGGTTTATGTAACGATTACAAAATTCATCAGCATGTGTATAACATTTTCTGCAATGAAGAAGATTTTCAAGATAGAACTTGACACATCGTTGGGGACAGCAGGTGTGGAAAAACTTTGACTTGTACACTTTCAATAATTTAAGTTCAGGGGTCGGCAGCTGGTAGGTTTTACAACGACAAATGCAAAAGCTAAAATGCTCACAAGTTCTACATGCGATTCCGTCAACCTGCATTGTAGGTATTACAAAACATTTCGCCTCACAACAGTAGGTATCCATCGTGTAGATGTTTACAGTCTGGCTCTGCAGAGGAAACTAATACGTGCGTTACAAAATCGATTTATATATCAGACTAACAACCAATACTTTTTTTGACCCCCCGGGATTCTGCGGCCCCTACCACCGCCGCAGACTGTGACGACCTCCAAAAACAAACTAGTTGTCGCCTCCATTTCCCCCTTGATATCCCCCAAAGATCACCGATGCATGACCGATGATCGTTTGTGGAATACCCATACAGCCCCTGCCTTCGCTGCATGCCGTGGTGAGCTACCTCACCTCCCTTCTGACCGTAGGGGCCGTCAGCAACCATGGTTGCCGGTGACCTGCCTAAGATCAGGAATGTCCGTCAAAGTGTACCAACACAACGTTTCACAAGAATTTAAGGGTCGTTCCAAAGAGTCACTCGGGTTTGAGCTACTCAGTCGACTAGACCCCACAACATTCACACACACACACACACACACACACACATTCTCACCGACAAAGTCATTGCCTGTTCTGTTCAGTATATTTGACTCGCTCCATACATGGTTTACGGGCCTTTTAGTTCCACGCCAGGGACCTTCATTCACACCGGGCTTTTTGAAGGAGAAACCTAAACTCTCCTCGGGTCAGGGCATCTCAATCTACTTAACCCTTAGTCTGTGGCGGTCGTGGGGAACACAATGTTTTACTGTTTTTAGGCAAACCCACTCATCTGCCAGGACTTACCAGGGGCTAACCCAGCCTTGACAGGTGACCTCTCCACTGACACACAAACACACATTCACACCATTCATTCAAACATTCTTACAAACAAAGTCATCAACCGAAATTCCCAGTGCAAATGACTCGATCCACACATGGTTTACGGGCTTTTTAGTTCCACGCCAGTGACCTTCATTCATTCGTATATCCCAGTGAAACGTCGTGATGGTATTATCTTTTAAAATATATGGAATAGCCACAAAAGAGAGCGACTCGAATGATGGCTATAAGGTTATGGAATGAGGTGATAGAGTGCTCTCTTATAGATGACTCGTGCCAATTAGTGTTTCGTTATCAGCAACCTCAGAGGTAATTCTAAGTTATTTCTGTCTTAACAATGGCGATATGAGGTGAAAGAGCGAATGAAAAATACCTTACGCTGAGTGGTCAGATTAATGGGAACAATCTGGATAAGATTTTAGGCCAACCTTGGTTTTTTAAAGCCAAAAGGTAAAGTATCAAAGGGTCCTTCATGTCTCCTCTTGGGCCCTGTGACCCTGAAAAATTTCTTCTCCTTGGTAGTGATTACGTTTTTGTCCTTGGTTCTCCTAATTCTGTTCTCACAAGTTTCAACTGTCAATTTAGCCTCGCTTAAAACCATTTCTTTGAGTTGGGCAAAGTTCAACTTTTTTGACGTGTTAATATTAGGGTCAACCCTTTAATTTTACACACTTCTACTAAGGCGTTTCTGTTTGTTGACCACACCAGGTAAGCGTATGTCTTTGGACCGCCGGAAACGAATTCAACAATGTAGGAGCCCGGTCCGTACTCTGCTAGCTCGTCTGTCATTTCTCCCAAGTAGTCACCAGTAGGGATCCTGTATAATCCGCTTTTATATATGTACAAAACACTATCTGTATCGTAGTAGAGGACCTGTCCCCCGAGAGCTTCGAGGTGCTCATAGAGCTTAAGACGGGCCTGAGCCGTAGTGAAAGCGGCCAGGACAACATTAACCGTCCTCAACGACTCACCTATTTCCTCGATGTTCTGCCAGTTTACGAGGAGCACTTCTTCGTTCAACTCTCTAACAGTGTTGACTTGCACGCTGGGGTTCGTCATGAGGCTGAAGAACTCTTTGGGGTTTCGAATAAGTGAAGCCTTTGTTTGGTTTTCACGCTGGCCAAATTTCCCCCAGAACGAGTTCAGCATCAGCTTTGCCAAAGATCTCAACCCGCTGTTCTTTTCAATTTTGGCAATATCAAGACGAATACCCTCGTGATCGAAGTAGTCCTTGACATACTTTTCCTTATCTTCCTGCGAGGCACACCATGAAGGAAACCCTGACGCCTCTTGTTTAATCTTGAGGAATTTGTTTATGAAGTCAGTGAAGAGCCCTCCTCTTTCATAGGAAGCCATTTTGTACTCCCTCATCTCGTACATGTCAAGGATCACATATCCTTTGTCGACAGCTTTCCTGATTTCGTCCATTGTCCACGTACCGGTCAGGGCTCTTTGGTCACTACTGTGATCGCAGTCCATCTGGTTCATCTGTTCCCCGCAGGTGCGACACAATACAAACATAAGTTTGTTGTTCATTCTTGCTGGGAGAACAGGGTGGTACAAGTCATTGGTGGCAGTACTTTACACTTCATAATACCGTTGACTTTCAGTCCAAGCTCTCGGCAGGCCCGGTCCCCTACGTGTACGGTGGGATGTCCTAAGGGATAGTGGCCTCTCTTACAGACATACGGGTACAAGGAACAAACGTCTACATACCGAATTAATTCCCCGTCAGCGCATTTGTGATAGGTCTTCGCGTTCCCGGTTCTTCCTCCGAAGAAAGCGTTACGAGGCTCTAGGGGGAGAGAATTCAGTATAGGCAGTGAGTTCAAGTAGGTAAGATTTTGGTTTCGTTTAATTTTATTGAATTCACATTCCCACATCTCGACAATTTCATAGGGGGTCTCAGAGAGTTTTTGAATTTTGGTTTTAGTTCGTTCATAGCTGAGATGTAGGCTGTCAGAGGGATCCTCCTTCAGAGGTTCCTCTCGTTTGTAGGGGAAGCATTTAGGGCATCCGTGGTAGTAACACCCCTGGAATTCATAAATACGGTCCCCATCAAACCCATCGACTTTCATCCCGGAAACTTTAGCTTCTCTCCCCCGCCCAGCGTGCTGAATCGTGACACTTCGTTGGTCTTCCTCCCAGGTCAACCACTGCAATGCAATGGCCGACTGATTGTCGACCATTCGATACCCATTCTTTGGAATGAGGCCAATTGTATTGGGTTTCAAAAAGTTACGTCTGAACGCTAAATTACAAGCGCTCGCGATCGTAACAGACTCTAAGAAAGGCTCGACCCTGCATTCCTGCAAGAAGAGCGCTCTGAATTTAATGCACGCTTGGGCCAAAATTTCAACATCAGACAAACAGTATTCGATGATTTCTTTTTTAAAGTCAAAGACGTAATTTTGACGCACCTGTTCGTCGTGCCAATTTTCAAAGTCTTTGTAGGTCTTCTCAAACATGGTGTCGGGGCAGTAGAATTCCTTAGCAGGAATAGGACCTACGTAGTTTTGATTCTCAAGGGTGTTGAACAGATGCGGGAAGTAGCCTTTCTTTTTCTCCGGAGGAAGATCAAATGCTTTCGGCAGGGCAGATAGGGCCATAGGGAAGTAGTTTAACGAATCGATAAAGCGTACGTTGTCTACTTCCATCAAGATCACTTTTGTTCCGCGCATGATTAATTCAGGAGTGAATTTAGTGTTTTCAATCATGTGTTTCAATATAAATTGGAAATCAAAACCTTGACCGTTGTGGGCGATTACGCAAACATATTTGAAGTTTTTGCGCGCTTCCATTACATAGTCCACAAATGCAGTGACGGGGTCTTTCCTGAAAATCTTGGTGCGGTCAGTACATGAGTCACAATGTTGCCCTTCTATGCACTTCCAACAATATTGCTGGGAGACGCATAGATTGGCAATATGAAGTTTGGACTCAGGATCATTGGCCAGGGTTTCGTCTTGACGCGTTTCTAAATCGAAAAATATGTACAAGGCATCCTTGGTTTTAGGGGGAGACTTGTCAACCTTCATAAAACACTGGTGGTCAGGAGCCAGGAATTCCCTGCAAATGACACAAAAAACTTCCCCACAGACGTGATTTGACTTTCTGTTTAGCAAGTTAATAACTTTTCCACAGTCCATGCATTTTCTGATTGATTTACACCTTTCGCTTTTGTGTGCTAACAAACAAATTTCATTTTTGTACTTCATGTTACACTCAGTGCATGTTATGCCCCCGTTTTGCTCTTTGCAAGGTGGGGAGACAGTCTGGCAGGCTGGGCAAATGTTGGTACACCTGTGTCCCCCTTTATGTTCATAGGGTACATGGCAGGCTTCGCAAAAGTGTGCGCAGGCAAAGGCGGCAGTAAGGGATGTGATGACATTGAAGTGACCGTTGTGGAAAAGTAGATTGATTTTAAACTGTGCGTCAGGGTTATTTCCTTCAAAGTACACATCTCGACCTTTCCTGTCATAATTATAGACGGTTATCTTATACTTCTTAAGGTGATCTTGAAATTTTAGCAATTCTTGGATACCCGCCCCCTCTTCAGGTATTTCCACCCTGGCCTTTTGCATCAGTTTTGTCGCCTTATTAAGCTGTCTGTTCCGTCTATCTTGAAGAATGGCTTTATAGTCAGGACTTCCTTTAGCTTTAGCTTTAGCCACAACGATTGCTCTGGGCAGGCATAGTCGGTCTTTATTATTTATTACAATGATGCCCCGCCGTTTGTGACATTCTTCATTGAATGTGTTGAACATACCCGGGCGGATCCTGCCGGAGCCTACTGGGAGATTGACGCGAGTACATTCGACCTGGAAGGTGTCTGCCGAAGTGATGGAGTCGGCGTTACTCTGAACAATACCCCCGAAAATTTCCCACAACACATCACCATCGACCTCGGAGACCGGCCGGAAAGCTACATACCCTGGCTCCTTATTTTTTAAATTTAGACTGCGTAAGGTGAACCCGAGCTGATCCCCTTCCGAAGCGTCAGCTTTCATTTTTTCCACGAGGCTGGAAAACCCCCCTCTGAGCCAATCGATCTCGGACACTCCCTCAGGTGGAGTGTTAAATTTGAAAGTGGTCTTATGACCGTACACCCTGAATCGCCTGACATACGTTTCACTGGTGTTGACAATGTTTACATGGTCCACGTCATCATTAACATTTTCGGTTTCAACGACGTTTTCCATCTTATTACAAATCACACTAGGCGCAAAACACAATAAAATGCTAAGTGAGAGATAAATAGCAATAAAAAGATAGAAATATATAGAACTAAAACTGTAAAACAGAACTGGAGTCGTCAAGTATATATTTCGCAAAAGCTAGGAAAACCTTTCTGTCTAGAGAGAGAGAAAGAGACGGCTGAGAACTGAATGAGGAATATTCTTTCGTCGACTTATAAACCAGTGACCTTTTTAACCTTAGAGATATAATTTAAATTCAAAACTAAAACGATCGTTAACAGTCAACTGATGCGGAGGTATAATATATTTAACAAACTAATAAAAAGAATGAAATAGCGCTATCAACAAAGTATTCGTTAACCTCTGTAACCTTTGTTAGCGGCAATCGCTAAACAACGGGAAAACTGTCTGCCCTTTATGACCTCAGATAAAGATAACTATAGATAAGTGTGCAAAGCGTTTGTTGGTTTATCCAGTTGAACTTTCCTGGTATACTGTACGTTCCGCAATCGACTTGCGCCTACAGTCCGTTCATGTTTCTATTGGACTCTTTTGGTTTTTGTATCTCCCCCATTTATACTTCCACAGGGTTGTAACTTGGTATAGGGGTGCACATACAACATATAATTTATATAAACTACCCTCTGGGGGTGAACTACCCCTGGAACAACCCCTAACTTGAAATGTGCAAAATATCATCATAATCGTTTGAGACCCTTAATTCTAACTTTATTAACATTGAATCGCATAAAAATACCCAGTTTTTCGATCGGGGCTGATTTCAACCCCGAACTGTTTTACACCTATTGCTCAGGTGTTTTAAAGCTGAGGTGAACCAGATTCGGGTTGTAGGTAGAGGCATGTGTACTCTACGTAATTTTTCAACCAAGTTTAACCATCATCCCTTATTTTTTCTTAAATCAACCCCTATAGGTTTTATCCCATAACAAGCTTACCGTTAGAGCAAAAATTCTGAAACATGGTATGTCGTTAGGTACTAGTGCCTAGTATTTTATACAATCTCATTCCGGAGTTCAAGACCAAATTTTACGTAATAAATCACGTTAGAAATGGTCAAACTAATAAAAAATCTCCCACCATCTTGACCTACGTGGTCAAACACGTGGTAAAAGTGAGGTTAGAACACATGGTCAACAGTTTGAAAATTTCCCGCCAGACGCCATCTTGACTCACGTGGTCAAACACGTGGTAAAAGTGAGGTTAGAACACGTGGTCAAAAGTTTGGAATTTCCCGCCAAAACAGCCGCCATCTTGACTCACGTGGTCAAACACGTGGTAAAAGTGAGGTTAGAACACATGGTCAAAAGTTTGGAAATTTCCCGCCAAAACAGCCGCCATCTTGACTCACGTGGTCAAACACATGGTAAAAGTGAGGTTAGAACACGTGGTCAAAAGTTAGGTTAGGAAATTTCCCGCCAAAACAGCCGCCATCTTGGAAAAGGGGCGTGGCCTACACCACGTGACTGATGACGTCATCGGTCACGTGACCACCATTTCCCGCCAAAACAGCCGCCATCTTGGAAAAGGGGCGTGGCCTACACCACGTGACTGATGACGTCATCGGTCACGTGACCACCTCTCGACCAATCAGAAGGCTGGGATATACTCTCGTGAGGTCTACTGCTGTTTTATGGATTGAAGTTTGTAGACCGTTTGTTTGTCTACCACTCATGTGTCTTGTTACTAGGGATGACGGGACCCGAAATTTCGGGAAATTTTTCGGGAGCAAATTTGTCACGATCATCGGGCGGGATTTTTTTTACTCGGGAATTTATCGGGACGGGAACTGCCGAACGGCGCGGCGGCCGCGATTGCGGCTGACGATCTCGGCCGGCGTTCTCGGCCGGCAATCTCGGTCGGCGATCGCGGCCGGCGGTCTCGCTAACGAGGAACGGCACAAATACACGCGCCCACATTCCACGGACACCAGAGACGATCTATTGTTCAGCTTATCTATTGTTCGACGTCCGGCAGTAATTTATTCAAGAGGGGTGTTTTTTGCTCCTAGTACCAAATGCTACTTTCTGAATCAATTGTTGTAGAAAACTAAGGGATGGCTCGTTTGATTCGTCTAACTCTTACAAATTAAACAAAATGTCAACCAAAGTTGTGTGACTTTCCAATCAAAGGGAAAATGGCAAAGTATTGTTAAATAAATCAATCTTTAATTGAATTACTGTTTTATAATTTTAAAAACATCTTATTATAATTTAATATAATAAAAAAAACTTTAAATCCCATTAAATATATTTTTTTTAAATTAAACATTACAAATACATTTATTAGATTTTGAGTTTCATAACTTTAAACTTTCATTGTTATTATTGATTTTTTCATCATTTTTTTTAAATAGCAAAAAATAGCTAAATGAATACATAGAAATAAAAATTAAAATAATTAGGTCAAATAGTGTATATTTTTAAAGTTCAATTATTATGATAATCTCTAAGTAAGAACCTGTCTCAGTTAAATCAATAAGTATAAAAATGAAAAAATAAAAATTTCTTGGGGTTATAAATGGCTTTGGTTTGTTGAATCACTTCATTCCTTAGTGTGAATATTTATTATAATTTTTTTTCTTTTACTGAGCAGGCCTTAGGCCTATTTATGTTATACAGTTTTGTTTTCTTTAAAATTTTCCAATTGTTTTAATCTATATTTTTATGTACCGGTACGTAATTTTTCTTTTCGTTCTTTATAGAAAAAGTTTAATATTTCATTCAACAAAACTTTTATAAAATTTTTAATGGATTTTTTTATATGTATATTGTTTAGTGATTTGATTAAAATTTTTTTGGTTACAAGAAAATTTATATTTTATTCTTATCTTATTGTATACTGCAAATTTAAAAATTAGATATTTTAAATCTTTTCAACAAAAGGAGGTTCATTGTAACTTATACAAAAACAAGTGGAACAATTTGGAAACAGAACCAGTTGATATTTAACATTAATTTATCTTTATACAACATTCAGATAAAAGTCAAAACGAATATTTCCCGATAGCGTCGAGAAGAGCAATCCCGTCCCGAAATTGGACGGGAAATAAAAATTCCCGTCCCGTCCCGTCCCGAACTCAAAATCCACTCCCGTCCATCCCTACTTGTTACATTATCCTATTGTGTTTCAGGATGTCAAAGCTGTGATAACCCATTCGATACACAGCACTCTCAACTCCATAGGAGGCATCCAAGTTCTGTTCCCGTTGTTCTCCCAGCTAGACCTGCCTTATGACTCCATGGACGGTCGCCGCGACCCCACACTCTGGTCAGTCCGCCATCCAAACCATCAATGTAATGAGATCAACTCGGTGTTTCAACCAGCACTCATTTATAAAACCTAACATGGTGGACAACTTTGCTGGGAAGGAAAAAGAATTTTTTAACTTACAACTAAAGAGTCATACTGCTCAGTCTGTATAATATATTGAAGTCCCCAATTAAACAATGAAATTTATTGTTTGAAATGAAATTAAATCAACAACTTAAAATTTGCATTACAAAATATTTTAGTGGTCAAAGATGAAAATTTATTGTGTTAAAACACGTTTTTACCTTTTACGTTCAAAGTCGTACCTGTATGAAGTTTTGAAATTTATATAATCAGTAGTAAAACTTACAGTATGAGACACACCTGATTATGAAGATAATATTTTTTTCAGTAATAAAGCCACTTCTAAAAACAATTTTTAGTACAAATAATTATAGAAATATGTATGAAACATGGTAATGGAGATGATGTGGTTGTTCACATCTTGCATATTTTTCCTCAAGCTAGCTGAAGAAAACTAACTGATAACTGATAACTAAAAGATAACTGGTTTGTTATATGTTGATTACCATTATTCTTTGCATTTTGTGTGTGCCACGCGAGTTGTTGATGTTGCTGTACGTGTTGGCAGCTCAAAGCTGCTGGGCTTCATCTGCGAGCTGGTGGAGAGCTCGTCGACAGTGCAGCAGCACATGATACAGAACCGCGGGTTCCTGGTCATCAGCTACATGCTTCAGCGCTCGTCCCGGGAGCACCTCACGCTCGACGTCCTCGGCTCCTTCCTGGGGCTCACCAAACACCTAGTCACCTGTCTCACCTCCAACAGCGAACTGCTGCTCAAGCAGGTGAGGGGCTCCACTCCGGCTTGCACTAGCATTCTAGTTGTTTGTTGGGTTTTTAACTCTTTTGTTTTGCAACTCTCTAGTTTTTATTTCATTTTATTTTTCGGTTGCATTTTAAAAGAAACACCCTAGTACAGAACTATTTCTCACGATGACATGTATTTTAACAGTGCCTTATGTAGCAGTTTTTTCAGATTTTCCTTTCTTTTTGTTTTACCTAGATTGATAAAAACAAACAACTTATTCTATATTCTGTGGAGGAATTTACTTTTATGATGAAAAATGTAACATATTTTCAATCTCAACATCTTCAACCCATTGTATTTAGGTACACTCTAATAACAAACCTAGTAACAATTAATTTGGCTTTTATTTTTTCATATTTTTAAAGATTTAGTTATTTATTTAGTTATCAACATATTTTTTGTTGATGAGAGCATTAACATAAGTATTGTAGTTTTGTTCCTCGTCCGATCGTGGTTGCTAAGCTAGCCTGTAGAAGACAACTGACATAAGTGCAGTTGTTTTGCTCTTTGTTTCCATTGTGTTTGCTAGGCTAAGCTGTAGAGGACAACTAACATAAGTGCAGTTGTTTTGCTCTTTGTTTCCGTTGTGTTTGCTAGGCTAAGCTGTAGAGGACAACTAACATAAGTGCAGTTGTTTTGTTTCTCGTTCCTGACGTGGCAGCTGTTGGACCACGTGTTGTTCAACCCTGCGCTGTGGATCTACACGCCGGCCGCAGTGCAGACGCGGCTCTACTCGTATCTTGCCACCGAGTTCCTCGCGGACACGCAGATCTACTCGACCGTCCGGCGCGTCTCCACCGTGCTACAGACGGTGCACACACTCAAGTACTACTACTGGGTGGTCAACCCGCGGGCCAAGAGCGGCATCACGCCGAAGGGGCTGGGTGAGTCTGATAGATTAAAGGGAATTTTGTAGGTGAATCTTAGCGCTGTGAAATACTTTTAACTCTTTCTGGTTTAACCTCTTCGAGGGTCTGGCAAGTTATGAGAATAACTGAAATACTACATCCTTTATGTTTAAACTTATCAATATCTTTGGTAAATAGATTTTTGTTATTCAAACTGATGGGGGTTCTGTTTAGCTCAGAGGTAAAGTGGCCATGAAATGCAATCTTACATATGAGATATCAGGATTTTGCTGGAACATACTTTTTTAGAGAGGGTAGGTGGAACAGAGATAGTTTTCAATCAAGAATTGAGTTTTGCCATTTTTGTAGTAAGGGAAAGAGTGATATAGTTTTGGTTTTGGGTGAGTGCAGCCCATAAAAAGTAACAATAGTTCTCTACTTCTTTTTTGTGTCTAAACAATGAGGCTCGAAGTTTGAATACTCATCTACATAGAATCCACTTAATTACTTCTTCAAATGTTCTTCTGTGTTCTGCACAATGTATTCAGAAGAAATCTCTGCTACAAAATTGTGTGTGTGGTGATCTCAGACACTAAAGCTCTGAAGAAAATGTAAATCCTACGTTTTTTTTTTTTTTTTTTTTTTTGCTCTTTGCATTATGGAGATCACAACTTGAAAGACCGCTAAGGGAACGGAGAAGGATTGGTTGAAGTATATTTATCCTGAAATCAAATTCAGCAGCCACACAAAACTACATTTCTTCTGTTACCTTAGCAATCCTAACTGACTACTAACCCTTCCGTGTTCAGATGGCCCACGGCCAGCCCAGAAGGACATCCTGGGAGTGCGCGCCTACATCCTGCTGTTCCTCAAGCAGCTGATGATGGTGGGCCAGGGCGTCAAGGAGGACGAGCTGCAGAGTATACTCAACTACCTGTCCACAGTCAGGGAGGATGAGAACCTGCATGACGTCGTGCAGACGCTCATAGGTAGGCACAGCTTACCGCAATGTATGAGATTTAGGATACCTAACCCACTTACCATCAAAACCCAATTTAAGTGGTACGTTTTTATGCTTAAAATGTATTATGCAATAGCCTCTGAATCACTTAATAAAAAGGTTTATATTACCTGGATTGTCAGCCAAGTGAACATGTTTTAATGGTTAATCTACCCTGGTTTTGAACCTCTGTTTGGTTCATTTACAAGTTAAAACACCAAGCAATACTTTGTCTCATAAATGTGGAACAATCATCAATACCTGGTAAAATCACAGACACAAAAATTTCAACTTTTAACATGAAAACATGCATCATCTATCTGCATGATGTCATTTTTGAATTTTCCTGTCCACTTCTTTAAATTAATGTTTCTTGTTGGGTGTTGCAATTTGAACAGACAATGGCAATTATTGCTCCACATTAAATTTATGTGAATAAGATATTGTTTGGTATTTTAACTTTAAAATGAACCCAACAGAGATTCAAAACCAATGGTAGTTTAATCTTTTAAACTGAATCACTTGGCTGACAATCCAGGTAATTTAAACCTTTAGACTAAAAAGTTAGCCTAATTCTTTTATCTAATAATAATCTGGTACCCGTCTCTGTAAACCCATGTTGTGAATGTATCCATTTCTCATGTAAAACGAATATACTTTAAAAGAATTATTGCATAAAAGTAAACAATTATTGTCATATTACACATTGTCTTCGGCTTCACACTCAATTGTACTGCTTTCCTTTCCAAATCCTGAAAGTCCGTATAAATTACATTTTTTATGGCCATCAAGAAAAATTATCACAAAAATGCAACCGATGTGTTGAGAGTGTTTAGTGTTGTGTGTGTGGCAGGCCTGATGAGCGACCACCCGGCGGCCATGGTCCCCGCATTCGACATGAAGCACGGCGTCCGCACCGTGTTCAAGCTGCTGGCCTCGGAGAGCCAGCTGATCCGGCTGCAGGCGCTCAAACTGCTCGGCTTCTTCCTCAGCCGGTCCACGCACAAGTGAGCACTCAGATCAAACATTTGTTGTTGATGATAAGGTTTGAATTATTGTAAAGTTCCTACATAAACTAGATACTTTTATGATCAGCGATATCGTCACTGGTTTCACTGCGAATTTTCAATGTATCCACATACTAACTTTTGAAATTTTAATAAAACTCTTAGTTATTATAAAAATTCAAACTGAAATATTTAGACAAATTTTCAATCAGCAAAAAAAAACTTTTTATCAAATCCAAGATGTATTGTTTTATATTTTACTAACCTGAAAATTGCGAAATGAAGTTCATATCATAAAAAACGTGGGGTCTCATGACTCATCCTTTAAAAACCAATTAACATCATCGACCAACTAATCTTTGATGTCTAAAAGGGATATTGCTCTCTTTCATCTGAATTAGAGATGGATGAAATCAATTAGCATTAATATATTAAGAATGTGATCATCTACGCTTTTAATAAAATACAAAATACTTGAAAAATTAAATAACTTATATTTCATTTTTATTTTATTCACAAAGTCACAAATTACACCATCTACAAGTCAAGAATTTCCTTAATTTTAGGTTACATGTCATATTTAATACTAATAATGTGTAGAAAATCTTAAATTTGACCTCACAGTAACTTATTTTGTCTATGATTTTACACACTTTCTCCTCTGTAACACTTCCCTCTCCAGATTTATCTTGGCTTTAATGTCTTAGTTTAACAACTTTCTATAGAGTTGTTCCTTCCCTAAGTATGTGTTTTGTACCTCTGAATATTGTCCTATTACATTTTCAAAAATTTTATTTCATAAACAATCTATATGAAAGGCTATACTGCAGCTGGTTTAACTTAAGGAATTGTTTTTCACCACAGGAGGAAGTACGATGTGATGAGCCCTCACAACTTGTACACACTGTTGGCGGAGAGACTGTTGCTCAATGAGGAAACGCTCACTCTGCCCACGTATAATGTGCTCTATGAGGTAATTAATCTTTACATATTAAACATGATCCCCAAAAGAGGTTGCATATGATTAGTTTAAGTTTAGCTGCTGCAAATTGTTATGTATGTTTATTTTTCAAAGTTTTTTTGTTTTTTGCACCTTAAATATAACAGTTTATAATGATAGTTTTTTAGTTTTTTATTAATTTTTTTAACAATGAACTTTTTAACAGTAGCTTTGTTCTAATTTTTCATTAACAAAATTATTTTTTTCAATATATTAGCTGATTTTTACAAAAAGATTTAATTCTGGAAGTGCCACTAAAGCTAGAAGGCAGTAAGAAGTTTTAGAACTATTTGTTTCTTTTATAATCTAATGTCATAAGCTTGGTTTTCAGATAATGACGGAACACATAAGTCAACAAATTTTATACACCAGACATCCGGAGCCTGAGTCACACTTTAGACTGGAGAATCCAAGTAAGTGTGAAAGGATTATTACCCTATCTAAATCAAATACATGCCTATCTAAAATTCCATACTTGTTTATTCATTTATTTTAGTGTAATATTGATGTGATTGGTTTTATACCGCATTATGTTGTTCTAAAATATAGTGTGATTTTGCCCCACAGTGATTCTGAAGGTGGTGGCAACCCTGATTCGTCAGTCCAAGCAGACGGATCAGCTGTTGGAAGTCAAAAAGTTGTTCCTGTCAGACATGACACTGTTGTGTAACAACAATCGGGAAAACCGGAGAACAGTGCTGCAAATGTCGGTTTGGCAGGTAGGCAGATCAACGAGTGCTGTACACCCTCTTTAAACTAATCCCAGAACAACTGCTGCTCGGATTAACCGCCTACACGCTGGTTCCAAATTGTTTATTTGCTAGAATTTTTAAAATAGTCAGTTTAACCAATCTTTTCAGGGAATCAAGAGACTACTGTTCCCATCCTTTTTTCTTTACTAAAATATAACCGTATCAGGTAAATATTTATTATGAATCTCATAGAAACTCGCAATATTGTGTGGCGGCAGTTTAGCCTCATATTCCACTTGTTCTTCGAGTGTGTGTTCAACCACTTTTCATTTACTATGTTTTTTTGTTTTTTTTTTTTCTGCTGTGCAGTAATTATTATGCGTTGAATTAAGGTATCTTGAGGTTAATGCAAACCACAATTCAATAATTTTGTGCTTTATGCACAAAAATTTTACTTCTGATTTCACTCTGTGATTTAACTGTGATCTTGAATAAAATTTATGTCCAACCTCGCAGGAATGGCTGATAGCGATGGCTTACATCCACCCCAAGAACTCCGAGGAGCAGAAGACGTCGGATATGGTCTACTCCCTGTTCCGCATGCTGCTGCATCACGCCATCAAACATGAGTACGGCGGCTGGCGGGTTTGGGTAGACACACTGGCCATCGTACACTCCAAGGTAATTGCTTTCTCCTGCATTGCTTTCTCCTACTAAATGCTCTTAAGAGGACTAAAGAGCCGCTCTCAGGACATCATGCTGTGTCTCATCTGCTCCCATTTTTTTACTTTATTTTAAGTGCGATAAAGGTGGGACCGGTTTGAAATCAAAGATAAAGACAGGCTATTTGATTCACTTTTTGATTTTTTATATATTTTGAATCCATACTAAGCTATAGGGGTTCAAAGTTGATCAACTTTATATCAACCTTAGACTATCATAGCTTATTATGGATTCAAAAAGTAAAAAATAAAATAAAAAATAAAATCAATTAGCCCACGTTTTTATCTTTCATTTAAACCTCTCCCACTTTTATCAGACTTTAAACAAAGGCACAAAATAAGGGCAAGTGAAGCACTGCATGATGAATTTTTGATCCGAAACTGACCCCCGATACTGATAGACTCTATCGGCAGCCGCTGAAGCTGCTGGGCGCAGGCTATGAACGTAGTCAATGAATAGCATGTATTAATTAAAAGGCCTACTTTCCGGCCAAATCTCCTCCCTCACCATCATCTACCAGAGTCTTGGGTCTCACATGTGCTGAAGAGCAGCAGCGTTTCTTAAGCCACAGTGATTTACACCGTGTACTTGATATTGCTTCTCGCCAAAAATAAGGTATGGTTATGAAAAATGCGAAATGTGTTCAGGTAGTTTCCGCAGTGGCCATTTTATTGTGCAGGTAAAATAATCACTCTATCCCTTTAGCCCCCTCTTAAGTGTACCAGTTCAATAAAACTCCACAAACTCTATCCCCAATAACTTTACATCTCTGAAAGTGCCTACAGTGATGGACCGTGCACCACATCACTCACCAATTGCTACTCGTGGAAATTTTTCCTGCCTGATCATTGATATTTGATGGCATGCATGGTAATTGATCATGATTATGCTGTTCTGTTTCTCTTTTATATCAACATCGTTGGCCAAAGATATCTCATTGTTTGATCGATATTAACGTGGTGAAATTGCTAAAGACCCCTTTTCCGCAGTCTGATATTGTTGGGGAGCTGATATGATTAGGTAAATGGCGCGAGCATTATTGGCTTTGTGAAGCTCGACTTTCACCAAATTTGACTGTGCCGAGGTTCACATTGTGTCAAGTTAATGGGGTTTTCTGTATCTTAGAGCACCCTTCATATTCCCTACAAAGGTCAAGCCATTTTATATGTGAAATCAGATTCATTGTATAGTTGATAGAGAACATACCCATGAAGAAAGACTGGATAAGTGGCACTACACTAGCGGCCACGAAATCAGGCGGGTGACTGTAAACGCGATGTTGTCACATTGAACCAAAAGATGAAAGAGATTGTCGAAAATTGCGTATGTTGATGCATAAACTGGCAACACTGATCATCCAGGGTTGCCTAGACCGTATGTTGAATGTACATTCTTTAAAAATGATCAAAATAAGTATCATCTAATAAAACAGATGACATAAATATAAAACATGTGATTAAATTAATAACCACTAGAAATTTGGCAACGTTGCAAAATCATTCATCCGCCTGATTTCGTGGCCGCGACTATAGTTTTCTATTCTTTCATGAGAAAGTTCTCTAGCATACATCATTAAATCTGTTCCTAACCTAGTCCAAGAGCCACTATCTCAAACACAACTCAGGGGAAAGAAATTAATATTTTTAAAATTTATTTTAATATACAATGTGATACTGTTGATAGATCTTCCTCTGGTCTCTACAATATCTCCTAGTTATTATATATCTACAGCTTAGTTAGCTTTAATACAGAGTAAATTCTGCATAGGTATTGAACATATAAATTACTCTCAAGAGTTTTCCCCTCTTAACAACACGGAGAAGTTATTTTTATTAATTTTTTCGTGTTGCAATTAAAGTATCAGACTATGAAATCATATACCTCCCTGGTCCAGATATATTACACCAGCAGTGTAGCGACTCACATAACCTGTCAGCTAGAATGCAATTCTACAGTGTAGAACCAAGTTGATAAAGTTATTTAATGCATCGCCTAACATTATCATACTTGTACCGCACACTGATGGTCGTGATGACTGCTGATGGTGCATTCCACTGTTGCAGGTGTCTTACGAGGAGTTCAAGCTGCAGTTTGCGCAGATGTATGAGCACTACGAGCGCCAGCGGTCTGACAACATCACGGACCCGGCGCTGCGCCAGCAACGGCCCATTAGCACCATCAGCGGCTGGGAGCACCAGGCCTCCCGCAACATCATCACCTACCAGGTGACACGTCAATTGTATTATAGCTTACATCCATACATTGTAGAGTTGAACTAGATTGCATTTTAAGTTCAAGATGAGACGAGACGGGATTTTTTAACTCTCATAAAATTTCAAGATGAGATGAGATGGGGTTTTCCTTCTCGTACATAACCGAAAATGTGCGTTTGGAATTTTAATCTGATTTTGTGACATTTTCAAACCCTGATTTATGACAGATAAATGAAAAATATAAATTATAATGGGCAAGACTGATTACAAACTTTTATTTAAAAAACATCTTTAAAGTAAATCAGTATAAAAACTAATATATAGTACCTTATTACAAATAACTCTTAAACATAGGCTAAGATATGGTGATAAGAGTAAGGATACAAAATTTAAATTGAAAAATTTACCTGACTGAAACACCAGTCTTTTTAGTTACTGTACGTATTAAATTACAATTTCAGTTTTGTCTTTTTGGCGTGTCTTGTTTTTTTGCTATATTCAGTTAAATATGTCTCACACTAGTCACGCTTAACTATACTTCTAAAAAATACACGGACTATAAAAAAATTATAGTGAATGACTGTCATAACATAATCATAACTCTATAAACATTGACAAAATTTATCAATAAAAACTAAAAAAACAAACTTTTAACAACTTTAAAATTTTGGTGTAAATGTACGAATTCAGAAAATAAAACACTTCACTTTGCTTCAAAATCACGTATTTTAGTATTAATAATATTAATATACTGTAATAATAATAATTCTTTATTCATCAAAGTACGTGTTACAAAATTACACAAGCAAATATAAAATCACAATACACAGGCTAAGTACATACATACAAGTAAAAGATATATTGTATAAACAATTGGACATTTTTGTTAAATATAGACATGTAAATATTTGGTTCTTATCATTAAAATTTTCGCTCATTTAATGCTCTTGGAGCTCATTGTATATTACGTATATTATGTATATTATTGTATATTGTATATATCATTGTATGTTGTGTGAATCATTGTATATTACTAATCTACACATGTTTTTTGAACAGAGTACAAATGAAGAGAAAGAAGAAGCAACGGTGAGAGAGCCTGAAGCTATCTGCAGCTGTGATCGGGACACGGAGACTCCAGAGATGGCCGTCAGTCCTCTGCCGCCTGCGGAAACCCCAGTACCTTTAGAGTCACCGGCGCTGACCAGAGGATCGCCCGGGTCAGAGGACGTCCTACCACCCGACCAGGAGTCTCTTGACCAGCTGACGACGGAAGACGAGGAACCTTCCGCAGAGGAGGACACAATCATGGTGAAACATGACAGCTTCGACGACGCTCAATCAGCAGTCATAGCTGCCCCAGCCGATGACACCCCTGTCGACATTGTTATAGAAAACACCACCGAAGAAAATAAAGAAGAGACATTCAAGGATGCCAAAGAAGAGAAGTACCAGGAGACTTCGGAAGAGGCCTTTAAAGAAGCTGTTGAAGATGTTGCCGAAAATGAAAAAGAAGATTCAACTCAAGAGAAGGAAGATGAAACATTTAAACAAGCAGAAGATAAAGTTCCTGAAGAAGTCAAAGAAAATTTGAGTGAAGAAAAATCTAGTGAAAGTAAAGAGGTATCAAAAGAAGTCAATGAAGAAAGTGAGAAAGAAATCAAAGAAGACAGTGAAAGTGTGAATGATGAAGGTGAAAGTACTGTTACCCAAAGTGAGGATACTCCTGTTGTAAATATATTAGCAAATGAAATTAGTGAATCAATTGAGGAAAGAACTTTAAGTGTTGAAGTTGAGAGTAGTGATGTTGTTTTACAAAATGATGTAAGTAAATTATTAGAGCGTGAAATCGTCGACAGTGATACCTCAGAAGCGTATCTAACACCAACCGAACGAGAAAATGAGCCAGTTATCATTCCAAAAAATGTTTCTGAAAAGTTACCCGAGTCCGTCCACTCACAAGAAGCTCATGAGTCGGTTGAAGAAGAACAAGACTGTGCATATAGTGGTAGTGATAAAGTCGAGTTACCTGTTGTTAGTGAAAGTTGCTCAAATGAACCTGAAGAACAGTGTTGTGATACAGTTGTGAATCCTGAAAGTGAACATTCCGATAAACAGAGCAAAGATCCGTCCATTCCTGTCACCAGCGAAGACAAAGATAAAGAAGAGACTGAAGTAAAAACTGAACCAGAACTACATGTTGAAGAAATGGAGAAGGAAGCAACTCCTTCCCCGCAGAGAACACCACCAATGACCATACCGGGAACTCCACAAAGAATAGATGAGCATCGAGTGGAGTCCCCAAATCCAACAGACCTAAAGACTGATCAAGACCAAGAAGAAGATACAATAGAATGTCCAGGTAATATTACCCTTTTCATGAACTTAAGTTGTATTCTATAACTATTATGGTATATTACTTATTTTTTAGTTTATATAGGCCTCCTGTAGCAGGGACATTAATTTGATTTAATAAAATTTGCCTTCATGTTCAAAATTAAACAAAAAACTCTAGTTAAGAAGATGTTTTTTTTTCACCAGTTGAAGCATTGAGACTGTAGGTAGCACATTTCAGTTAAAATTACTAAGGGGTCTATCAAGTATGGTAAAACAAGTTTCAAAATTGATTTTTTTTATGTTCAACTTACTAAGCACTAGTAGTGTTGAAGTGGATGTCATTAATTAGCTCAAATGGTTAATTTTTAATCAAGTTATTTGTTAGTTTTGGTTATTTTATTACAACTTTTGCTCCTTAAATACTCTTTTAATGTGTATTTAAGGTTTTTTTAAAGAACTCCTCTGTATGGATAAGTTTGTTTGCCAGATCTTTGAATAAAGTTACAAGAAGTAAAGTTTATTGACTATGACTATTTAGAGAGTAGATAAAAATAGAACTAGATTCAACTTTAAAAATGTTTAAAGGAAGATGATTTTCTTTATAAGAAAACCTAATTGGTTGGTTGGTTACTTGACTGTCACATCATATAAGTTATAGAAAGTTATTTGTGCAATGTTTGACAATCCTTAACTGATATTCACCAACAAGGTTTGAAACGACTAGATAAATTGTAGTCTATAGTTTAAAACTTGGTTTATTTAGCATAAGAGACTTTCACAGTCACTTTCCATCTCCAGTTAGTAGGTAAAATGAAGCCAAAGTGTTGTTGTGAGGCGCACAGTGTTGTTACGAAGAAGTGCGTTTGTTTGCAGAAGTGCGCTTTTCTCCCCAGAAGAGACCCCATAGCACCTCCATGTCCACTCAAGTTGAGCCCATGCATTTCCATGGTTTGTCTCTCACACTCAACTACATGTTTCCATGCATGTTTCCACATTACTGTCTGTCTCCACACGTCTTTCATTATGTTGTCCATTTTGACACATAGTTTCTTGCATCACTTGCTATTTTCTTTTTTTTTTAATTTATAATTTCTTTTTGCCCTGTACTCATTTTTTACTGTGTAAATAAACTCTTTTTTCATTACCTCCGATTGTAAATAAAAGAAAACGTTTTTGGGAATGACTTTTGGAAGTTCTTTTATTTACATTTTGTTGATTTATTATCAAAATGTAATTTTTAAAATAAATTATTTTAAACACTACTTATTACTAACACAATTTCTTGTCCCGAAGATGGGTTGTACATATCGTAATATTGTAGCTATCACAATAATGGTTTAAATCAAGTTTTATTGAGGTCCAGTGTACAGAAAACTTTTATTTCTTTATGTTGCATATTTTTTTTATATTCTGTTTAATCACCGCTAGTCCACAATCTTGCAAACAAGAAATTGACAAACTGGTAACATTTGTAAGTTAAAAAATTTTCATTTTAAAAAACTGTGGGGAGGGTTTCAATAGCTTTTCAATAAATTTTTACACATTGATAGACATAAACAAGTTATTATAAATCAAAACTTTGTTAAGTAACAGAAAAATTTATTACAATATTAAAAAAAAATCTTGCATGCAATAATTGTTGTATTTTGTCAGCATGAAATACTTTTTCCTTAAAGTCATGTCAATGTATTAAAAATGTATTCAAGTCCAAAAGTATTCTTTCCCTTTTTTGGAACTTTGTTTTGCCCTTTAGTCACAAATAATTCTGGTTTTGTTTCTCTTAATGTTTTGTCATACCTTCTTACAATCACCTAATAAAAACATTACATTTGTTTCTTAATCCGAGTGTTGAATGTCAAAAAAATTAATATAAGAAAAGGGCCTGTAGTCTATATCAACTATGATGTGCTGTGTGAAATTTGTAAGTTATAAAAACTGCCTACATAGTTGTTTTAACTTAGTGTCCAAACAAAATCAAAAGCAAAGGGAAAATAAATTTTCCACCTAACTTTTTTTATTATGAATTTCATGCTTAATTTGGAAAGTAAGTATTAAGCTGGGTTAGTATTAGAAATTTTACAGGTATCCTTATTTAGCTGCTGTAATATTGCCTTCCAGATTATATGCTTTTCCAGCACATAGCACCTGACCAAAGTGATCATCTTATGATAACACTCGTCCTATGTTTCTAGATACATTTTATGTACATGGGTGTCCCAGACCACCCGTACACCACTTTTTAAATTTTTTGCAAATTTTGTACAAAAACAAATTGTGTCATTATAGGTAATCCGGTTACGTCCTAGTGATTGACACTAAGTTCAATGTACAGGTTTACAAGAAATAACCTTTCCAGACCGTAACTAATTTTAAATAAACCCCCATTTTTTTTAATATTTTGGATTCTACATGTAATTTTAAGACAACTTTTCAACTTAATTGGTACCCCTAATTCAAACGTTTTGGAGATAATGGCATTGGGTTTGGTTTTTACCTAAGAATAACATTGGGCAAATTTTCCCATCTCTTATCCCTGAAAATTTCACGTCAAGAGGAGGTGAACGGGCTTCTCCCAGAACATCATGCAGTGCTTCGCCTGCTCCCATTTGCCTTTATTTTCAGTCCGATAAAAGTGGTAGACGTAACTATTTAAATAAAATATAAAACCAATATAGTTCAATATGAATTCAAAATATAAGAAAGTAAAAAAGCGAATCACATAGCCAAACTCTTTATTTTTTATGTAAAACCTCTCTCACTTTTGTCGGACTTAAAGTAAAGGCACAAAATGGAAACAGGTGAAGCACTGTACGCTGAATTTTTTACCGTGGACCCCTGATTGGTTTTGCAACATTGCGAACTGTATTTAAGTAGAACAATATAATCACTCTATCCCTTAAACCCCCTCTTAAACAAAAATGTCCAAGCATAAAATTTCTTAGAATCTCACTTGATAAACTTTCATAAAAATTATTAGTTTTGTCTTAGATTATTTAATTTGTCTATAAAATATACTATATGGCAGAGATTATTGAAAATATATGGAAGAGTAAAATGAATTACATGATAATCGGAATTTAAGATGGAACACTATTTAAAATAAGGTTTTACGACAATTTCATGCTTGGACAGTTTTGTTTAACGTAAAAGATTATGGATGTGAAATTTTTCCTATGCTACTCTCATGGGAAAGAACCAACTTCAATTGTCATTATCTCCTAAACCTTAAATATTTATTTATTTATTTTGTAGGGTGTAAATGTAAATTAAATTGTTAAGTTGTCAGGATCAAAAAATGGTATTAGTGGGGCTTTGTATTTAAAATAATGAGTTCCGGTCTGGAAAGTCTACTTCTTGTACACTCAGTACATTGAAATTAATGTCAATTGGTGGAGCATAACCAATTTAAACGACACCCTTTGTTTTGTGAAAAATTAATTCTGTAAATTTTAAAAGGGGCGTACGGGTGGTCTGGGACACCTATTATAACCAGCTTTGTATTTAGCCACTTTCTATAAAACGTATTGTTTGCCTGACATCGTTTTTTATTTATTTACATAATAAGCCACACTTTAAGATTGATGTAAAGGTCCAAAGATTGTTGCAATTAAGTTCAAATTTTAAGGTGTGTGTATATAAATCTACTTAGATCTCTGTGGCTCATCTATTGTAGCAGGTCTACATGGGTTAGTCATTATTATTTTCTTTAATTCTTTTGTCAAATTATAAAGCTTATTTAAATTGAGCTGACTCATTAATTAATTCTGCTTGATGTAATAACGTGCTGAAAGATTAGTTATTTTGCAAGAAATATTAGTAAAATAACATTAATTTCTGAAAGGTTTTTTCAAAAGATAAATGTTCCAAGAAACGTCCATGCTTCATGAGGTGTGAAACAGAATCATTCTTTATTAAAAAGCCAATTATTGTTCGTGAGTTCATTCTTCGCTTCTCCCCCTAATATAACATAGCAGAAGTAGGTGATGTAAATAACAATACTACGTACAGTGAACAATGTGGAATTTAATTAACATTTTTCTGTAAGTTTTTAATTTCAAACTTTATCTTTTATTGTAATAACTCAGTTTTTTTTCTGAGAAAATCATTACATAAAAATTGCGTCTAAACTTGAAAGTGACATCCAATTTAGATGTTAAAATTGGTCATTTTAAAATAGATGTGTATGTACTGTAGAAAACTTCCCTATGAGGACTTCCAATAAGCTTGGTGAACGTGATACTAATTTTATTGTAAAAACTAATTCTTTATATTGTAAGTATACATTTTCTTTTATACTTGCTTAACAATAAATAGCCGGCTGACAATGTTACAACTTTTACATGCAGTGTTACTCTAGAGACCATGTAAGTTTAACTTGGCTGTTGTTGTCCAGAGGCCAAGAGGGTCAAGAGCAACGGTTCGCGGCCCATGTTCAGCCCCGGCCCCAGCCGGCCTCCCTTCCGCATCCCGGAGTTCAAGTGGTCGTACATCCACCAGCGGCTGCTCTCCGACGTGCTGTTCTCACTGGAGACGGACATCCAAGTGTGGCGCAGGTGATACCGACAAGGATAACTGTTACCGAGTGGCAGTGCCATGAGAGGGAAGAAAATTTCTTTTTTGAGTCATGGAATCTATCAATTTCAATCTCTTTTGCACTTCTAAGTAGAAGGGTATATATAATTAATTTAAATTATTGAGATTGTGACAAAGACAATGTATCCGAATGTTTTAAAAGCAAATGAATAAACTTTGTGTCATGATTTGTTGATTCTTTTGGAACTAATTAGTGAGTGGAACTAAAATGAAAAGTCATTTAAAGTTGTAATATTTTCCACTACAATTAGAATATTCGTCTAGAGATTAGTTGCTGGCAATTTGGTCCTGGTGTAGTGGATTGGAAATAAAATTATTAAAAAATAAAAATGAAAAACTGTGGTTTTACTTTGATTATGAGACATACATCAAAATAATAGCCTTCTACCAGGAAGTTTACTAGAAGATAATGTTGTATGTTGTGGTACCGACAATCCTTAAATATGTAACTAAGTTGAGAAAATATTTTCATTAATGAATGTAATATTTCAAAATTCTTTCTCTGGTCATATCAAAAGTTAAGTTTAGTATAAAAATTAAAGTGACTTAGGTGTGGATTGTGATTTTATATGTAACATAAAAATAGTTAAAGATATATCTGTTCCAGTAAGCTAATTTTCAATCAGCTTTAATACTTGACATTTTACAGTCATCTTATTTGACTAACAAATTTGTAATACTTTATAGTTTGAAAAAGTATCTCAAGGTTAAATTGGAGTAAAAAAAGATAATAAACCATTAAAAGGTGTTTGCTTGATATTGAATCAAAGTCAGTCAGTTCTCATTTACAGTTAGGGTCATGTGTGTTTCAGCCACTCGACCAAGTCAGTGCTGGACTTTGTCAACAGCAGCGAGAACGCCATCTTCGTGGTCAACACGGTGCACCTCATCTCGCAGCTGGCTGACAACCTCATCATCGCCTGCGGGGGGCTGCTGCCGCTACTGGCCTCCGCCACCTCTCCCAACGTATGTCACCACACATGCCTTTTTGTACTTTGATGCATGAAACCTGTTTTTATTGTTTTGATATTGTCCAAACTCTGTTACTATCTAACATAGACCTGTTGTTAGATAGCATCAATAGCTTAAAGCGGGGTTTACACGTAACAATTTGTCTGAACAATATGAAGTTGCATGCAAGACAGATCAAGTAGACCGCAAGTCGTTACGAATCTCGCACAAATCTCGTGGGTTTGCAACAACAAGTCGTTGCTCGGCAAGTCATAGCGTGTAAACGGATACACCCTGACGTGACCGAGTTTTGTCGTCGTCGTCTCATATCCTGTCTCGTATTTTTGGGTGATTACTGTGTAAGTTCCATTTGTTGTTTAAGTTTTAAAGTTTTGTTGATTACCAGTTTTTTGAAGTTTATTTTGGTGAAGGAACACAAATATCAGACCTGTGTGAAGCCCCTCAGGAGTTCCTCATAGAGTTTATAGAACTGTACAAAAACTTTCCTTGCTTATAGCCAATTAAAAGTAAAGCTTATTCTGACAGAAATAAAAAGGACAAATGAAGGGAAAACACCAACTGACTTGTACGGAAAGACGGAACGTGTGAATGCACCATCATATCGTTTAGACAAATCGGTTCCAGAATTCTAGGATTCCCTTCGTCGGGAGTCAAACTGGCAACCCTAGAATTACTATGATGTTATAGAAGTTACTATAACCTCTCAGTTACCCAGACATTTTTTTTCCCAAACCTATTGTAGTACAATCAAAGTATCTCTTATAAACAAAATATTTTGAGAGGATAGTTTTTTCTAATTCTGTTTTCAAAGTCATGAATAACTTATTATACTTTTGTAAGAATTTTGTAAGAGAATTTATTATTACCGTCTCAATGTGAAAAAACCGAAACAATAGAAAATAGAACAATAGAGAAAATACTAACTACTCTGTAACTGATTATTATTTGTATATATTAGTTTGTCTGATTGTGCTTGCTAGTATCTTGGGTTTTGGATAGCTGCCAGCAGAAAAGGTTGGAACAATTTAGCTGGACGTGATGGAGCCGACGCAAGGAATGCCGGTCGAGGTGGCCGTCTCATTCCTGCAGCAGCTAGCTAACATGGCCGACTTGCTTGTGTTTGTTCTGTCACTCACCTTGATATTGTGTTTCTTTGTTTCCCCCGCAGAGTGAGCTGGACGTGATGGAGCCGACGCAAGGAATGCCGGTCGAGGTGGCCGTCTCATTCCTGCAGCGGCTGGTCAATATGGCTGACGTGCTGGTTTTCGCCTCATCGCTGAACTTTGGAGAACTTGAGGCTGAGAAAAACATGAGCAGTGGTGGCATCCTGCGCCAGTGCCTGCGGCTGGTGAGGAAGACTGGTCCATATTTGTGGTTTACTAATTGTTATGAATCTGATTTTATTTACATTGAAAGCAAACACCATCATCTCAATTAATTATCAGATAGTTTTAATAAAAAACTGTTTGTTACATTCAATGTTTCTGCAACAGCTAGGGAGTTTGTACAATCTTAAATCTAATTTGAAAATTTTATCTTTATTATTGAGAGTAAAGACTGAACAAGAGCAATATAACTCGTGTCACAGTTTACTGAGCGCTACTCTTAAATAACTGAGAGAGAGTTCAATAGGTAGAAGCCTTTCCTTAACTAAAGTTTGTAATCAAGTTAATATCGATAGAGGGAATAAAATGTTTCAAGAAGCCCTTGTTACCTAGCTGTAAGTTAAATCATTACAAAAATGTATTTTTTATTTAAAGGGAGGTTGACCCTTGACAGTATGGTGCTAGATAGTACCGTTATATTGTCTTGCCTTTATTCTTGTCAGCTGTCAGCAGTGTCTTTGACGATCAATGCTTGAAGAAAACAAAGAATTTTAATGGGTTGGAGCTTGAGAGAGGAAGACCCAGTTTTTTCCTTGAATTGCACTGTTGTGATGAGGGAGCTAGTGCAGTGCGCCAGTGTATGTTTGTCAGTGACGGTGCCTGTTGTTGTGCCACAGGTGTGCACGTGTGCGGTGCGCAACTGTCTGGAGTGCAAGGAGCGCGGGCGGCCGAGCCTTGCCGTCAGCGGCCAACACAACAACAAGACGGCGCACCTGCAGTCACTGATAAGGGGCGTGCAAGCCTCGCCCAAGGTAACACACTTGGAAAACAGTAGCAAAATGTCAATACATCAAAGAAAATTACACAATTACACCAAAAGGAATAATAATGTTTTTAGAAACGTGCATTATCAATTGATATTCCACATTGTATATTGTAAGTTCGTTAATAATAGTATATTAAGCTATATACTTTAATATTTTCTAATAAGAAAAATATTCTGGAAACTTTCTGGGACTCATACCTAGTTAATTAAAATGCTTCGCATTCTTTTGGATGTAGTTTTATTGTTAGAGGTATTATAAAACTTGATCAGACTAAACAAACTCAGATTCCTTACGGAAGCTTAACTCAGTACCTCCACCAAGATTAAAATCTAAAAGTCTTTTGATTACAAAATCAAAAACATATTTTTACTTACCAGTTTTATTATCTGATCATAGTTTTTGTCTTCGGCTCAGTGATGATTTCTATGCTAACCCGTACTATCTCAAATTATTTCCTTTAAATAAAATGCATCGGTTTAGCGCTGTGCTCTCGTAGCGAACTCACTCACTAATGGCCTACAATTTTTCCCACTAGGAGCGTGCACCTTTCAAAGCCTTAATATCGGACATGATAGCTCATGAGGACATGATACCGGACATGAGGCTACAGGACATGATAGCTCAGATGGCTAAGTCTACGATAAGTTAGATTGCACCTTGGCCAGGATGTCTACGACAGCGCGGGTTCGATTCCCGCTCATGTCCAAACCTGACCTGGTGGTGCAACTCTTAAAAGGGTTAGCCAATCTGTGGCAATATTGTTAGGAGGGCCCATGTAAAATAAACGGTGGCAGGCTTGCGTAGAAGTTGAGGGGAACAGTGATTCTCTGAGAGTTGCACCGTGGTCTACACTGATTTTGTTACTTTTTACTTCTGTTTACTGTGTGTGTGCCACCACAGCCTTGAAATATGAGAGATAACTTTATTTTCACTCCAAAATGCCTATTTTAATCATGTCAAACCTAAAATTTCATGCATTTTTATAGATGAAAATACTATGTAGACAAAATATTGACAATGGTCAAACCCCAAGCAAGTGATTGTCAATCCACTGTTTTCATTTCCATTCCTGTAGTAAAGAGGTCTTTTCACACATTTATTCTTATTGTAAACAAAATCTGATAAATCTACCCTACATTATTAAGCTGATTTGTTAGCCATATTTTTTGTGTATTTCAGTGTACAAGAGTGTTCAGATAACGATCTTGTGATTCCTCCTGTCAGCATTTTAGGAGGAATATTTGGCTGCACACAGTGGACTGTAATCTTATCAGATAAAAAAAATTGATTAAACTTATAATGCAATAAACTGTCTAATCAAGTGTTAAACCTTGTGATTTTTACTTTACTGTTTTACATCATCGTGGTTAAAACAACATTTCTCCCTTGCAAAACAAAATGGACAAACAATAGCAAGAAATCTCTATGAAATTTTCTCTATGTCTCAGTTAAAAACAAAGTTTTTCTCTTGCAGAACATAGTGGATAAGTTATCAAACCAGTCGACACCAGTCAAGGACCCTGAGAAGCTACTACAGGACATGGACGTCAACAGACTGAGAGCCGTCATCTACAGAGACGTGGTGAGTCAATTGTGAATCATACAAGTAAAATGTACTTGTATAATATACCCTCAATAATCCTCATAAACATGGATTTTTAAATTTTAATCATGAGGAGAAGGCCAAAAGCTATCTTTATTTAATAAGTTTTGGTAAGTTTATTTAATAATTTAAAAATTGAGTAGTCTTTAGGTTTAGACTCACTTATAAAGCTTGTACCACGATAAATTAACATGATATTAGAGGTGGAATAAATACATCTCATGCCCTTCTACTTCAAAGCATAAAACATTCCCTGCAGCCTGTAAATTATAACAGTGTTGATTTTGATGAAGCTCCATGCTTTGACTTTTGTGTACTGTACTATGAGTAAGTGAATTAAAAAGTTACAGGATATGTTGAGTTAAATCAAGAGGATTGGATTTTTTGTGGTTTCTAATCAAAATTATTTAAGATCGTTGGTCCAGTTTACCTTAAGTTCACATTTGCCAATTGATATCATCGAAATACTCACTTTACAAAGGAAGGCGAAACAGATATGAAGTTTTCCTGAAAACTACTATCAGGAAAACTTCCAGAAAATACTTGATTTCAGCAAATGATGTTTATTACTTTCTATCAATACATTAGTCTCATGTGTTCCTGCAATTTCCAGGAGGAGACGAAACAGGCCCAGTTCCTCTCGTTGGCCATCGTGTACTTTATCTCCGTGCTGATGGTGTCCAAGTACCGGGACATCCTGGAGCCCCCAGTGGCGGTGCGGCCCCCGTCACCCCCGCTGGCCTCCCTCCGCACCAACGGGGCCCCCCACCCCCACCCCCCCACCGACAGCCCCCCAGGTAACACGACAGTACCACACACACTGTGATTCGGTGAAGGGCTGTGACTTGTGCCAGCTATCAAACACACAAGCTGCTACACTGGTTTGATTCTAGAGAGCAATACAAACAAAGATAAGATTTACATTGGTCTAATTTTGATTTAATTTAGAAGGAAATATGTAAAAAATATTAAGTCTTTTTGACATGCTTAAGTATGTAATTTAAAAATACAGAAACGCTATAGAAACTCTCAATGATACTTATCGTCAAGGACAATTACAAATGCCTTTATCCTCTGATTTCTCTCAGCTTAAGCCAAAATAAAAAAGTCAAGACCATCATTGCTAATAAAAGAGATTATTTTACAAAGAAATAATATTATATTTCATTTGTTAGAAACAAAGTATATCATTACAACATGGTTCTTTTTCTGCCGTAGGTAACAGATAAACTTAAAAATAAAGATAATGATTGCCAAACATGATTTAATTACAATGCTGTCTTTCTTCAGAATTTGTTTGTATGCTTGAATTTGATAAAAGAGATTCCGTAATAATATTATCTTTTCTGTTTTTTTAAACATAAATTAAGTACAATACTGGAACATAATAAAAATACTATTATAAAACCTTTTATCAGTATTGAAGCTGAACAAATAAGTAATTAGACTCTATAAGTTTTAATAGCGTATTCCCTTATAGGGAAATTCGCTAAAAGTAGGCTTAACTTTTCTTTCCTCAATACTGAAGCTGAACTAAACATATAGTTATAAAATAATAAAGCACTAAAAATAAAGTGTCCATCAATTAATACAAACTTGATCAGTTATGAATCTTAAGATAATATTTTCTCACAGAAAATATGTCCAACCAGTAAAATAAGTATTGTTTATCTAGTCAGAGTTTTAGGTAAAACTGTTTATTACATTATATAATAACTATATAAAGTTTTCGATAACCATTTGGGTGATTCCTCTTCATTGCTATAGCCAAATAGTACGTTAATCTTCCATAATACCTTTGAACATTGTTTACCGCCCAGCTGATGAGTTACTAACAGGTTTTGTATTGTAACAGATTGCAGTGGAGCGCGCCCCCTGTTCCCCCAGTGGTCCCACCACGTCTACCCCCAATTCCTCCCCAACTCCCACCCCAATGCCCCTCCCGCCCCCGCCCACCTCCTCCGCAACAACAATAACAATAACATCAACAACACGGGCAAAGCCTTGCGCTACCCCGGTCTGCCCCGCCAAGGTTAGCCGCCCCCGCCTGCCTGCATCGCTGTCCACCCGGGGTGTCTACCAACCCGGCGGCAAGTCGGGAAATTCAATTCAAACAAACCTAGCAATTAAAAATCCAGAAGATACTTGGGACGTTTCCATCACTGTTTGCAATAATTTCTTGAAAGTCAAAACAGAAAATATATATAGAAAAGTAAAAAAAGCGTGAGATTTGTAGTTTTTTATTTTTTATTTGGTAGCATCTTTTTGCCTAACTGTGTCCCATCCACATAGACTATTGAGCTTTGTGTGGATCGTATTGGACAAAGTAAAAAGAAAGGAAATGATTTGCTACAGCAAAGCTGAATGGTACTGGTAAAAACTACAGGACAGAACGCATTTTTCGAACCCATGAAATTGCTGCCTTGGCTCCGAATGGTAATTTATTAATTTTGGAAAGTTACGGTAACATTTTTTTTTTAATTTAGGGAGTCTTGAAATAAATCAGAAAAATAAGGAGAAATTTTAAATCTAGAAAATGCAGTTAAAATTAATTGAATAAAAACTTTTGTTAATAATAAGAAAATTTTCATATTGTCAAAAGAGGAAAACCTTGAAAAAAAGCCCCATGGAATAAAAGGAATCTCGCTCTGGTATAACAGTGGGATGTGGTAATTCTTTACCCTAAATTTTGAATCCAGCGATTTACCCTGCCCTTTAATCGCAAATTAGCATAATTTGTTTTATTTTATGGAGAGTTTGATAAAAACAAAAAAATTATCGAATTAGGGAAGTTTGATGTTGGGCTTGTTAGACACCCTGGTTATCCTTAATGGTTCTTGTTGGCTTGTATTCTTTGTAAATCCATTTGACTCTGTGAATCAAGCCGAGAATAATTATATTGTATCTTTACATTGACCAAACAGTTTTAAAACCCTGTAACTAATTTAAGACTACAGCAGCTGAATGCCGCATAGATATTTTGCTTTTTTTAGAGGCAGTGTGCACTCACTGTAGTAGCTAACAAGAATCATCATCCATGTTTATTTTTTGTTTGTAACTGGCTTTGGCAATCGCCTGTGCATGGAAATTTTCAATCACAACTTTTATTTGATAGTTGTTAACTAAATTTTTAATTTACAAAATTAAACACTTTTTTATTGGTACTGTATTGTTTATTTTTGCTTGAAAAACTTTAGGATGAGAAAAAACAATATCAAAAGCATGCGGCATGCGTACTATTACTTTCTGCTCTCTTAAATCTCTCTTAAGTTATTTATTTTATGTCATTTTAAATAATGTAACATTGACTGTATTTGTAAATGTAATAGACGGTTTTATTACATTTTCTTTGTTGTAAAAATATATTTACTGAATTAAAATTAAAATTCAAATTTCTTTATTGTAACATAACATTTTACAAGGGGTAGCAAAGCTACAAATCTGGTGACATTGTCAAAAAATACAATAAATACTTAAAGCCGAAATATATAGTATTACCCAAATACTACTTAGTTACATTTACAATCACAATAACTACCTCAGAGACTTTGATATTTAATTATATTTACTGGAGAGTTATTGCATTAGATTTGACACAAATTGAGTTGCTTTTTACTTTATGTGTATATACTGCATGAAATATGTTTTCATATTAATTATATAGAAAGCTGTATTTTAAAACTAATATGCATCATTAATATTATTTTTTCATGGCTGTTTATGAGTAGTTTGGCAGATCAATATTGAATTACTGTACGTTGTACCATATGTTTAAAAATGTTAAGTTAACTTTTTAAAATAGAGAACACTAATCAATTTAGACATCTTTGAGCTTGATAAAAATTTAGCACATATATCAACTAGTATACTTTAGAAAAAAAATAATAATAATAAAATAAAATAAAAAATGCTTAAATTGCCAGCCCATTGATTCTATTTTTCCTTAAAAATATTAAGGCATAGTTTTAAGCCAGTAATTTTAAGCCATTGAGGGTTCATTTTCAAGTGAATCATAAACTGTATTTACTAATTTATAACACTTTTTTAGATAGCAAAAAATTTACAAGAATAAAATTCTCTATTTGTGGTTTGAGTACCAAAATATCATTGACAGGGTCAGAGGTACAGGAGAAAAACAAGTCACAAATTTATACCAATATAAGAAATAGAAGCTAATAATAAAAAATTGGAGATCTGGATGGAATCTATCTTATTTAATACGCTAAGGGTTTTTTGTGTTGAGATCTCCTCCTACAATTTTCAACTGATATTCAAGTTTTTGGTGTCATTGGATAGGGCTTGGTCTGTAGTTGTTTGTGCCAAAAATTTATGAAAATCGGACATAAAATAAGGGCGCTATACACAAATTAAATTTGAAATTTTCCCATTACAATAACATTGGGTTTTAGTTGAACATTTTAAACATTTGTTAATGTACCGCTGTTAATACGTGTATATTTTGTTATTATTGATATTCACAATATTGGATTGGTCGGATGTCGTTGATTTAGAACTAAATTTTATTTTGTATTATATCAAAATAAATTGCTCGATTTCGAGCAACACGTAGACTAGTAGATATTTAATACAGTAGATCCTCTCTTAGGCGACCCTCACTAGAGCGGGCATAGAACTTAAAAGGTCGGTTAAAGCAGGCAAATACATAAACATGCAAACAGCAAATACCATGCATAGAAATCAATTTATTATTGTACTATGTATTATTAATCCGAAATACTTTGTCAATTATAAAAATTTCTGTACATGTGCAAAAAACATAAAAAAAGTGTATGTTACATGTTACTGTGAGTTTCCAGATTCATATCAAAGATTTCCCTAATTGGGATAAGGATGGGAACAGAAGAATTGTCTCATTTTCTGTTAAAGGTCTGTTAATTTATCCATTTTTAATATTAAGAGTGGATAAGCCGATCTCTATTTTGTCAGAGGTGGTTAATTTGAGCCGCGGCTGATTCGGGGCCGCTTAATAGAGGGTCTACTGTTTTGTGTGATACAAATAACACAGACACATAAAAAGCCATTGATGAAGAATGGAAAACTATCAGAAAGGACAGTGTTTGTGGATTTTTATTTTGAGTACTTGCTTGAAAACGAGTCTTTAGTGGTTCAAAACAAAGCCAAAGTTCATACTTATAACCAAAGTTCTAACTTAAACATTGTCTTTGATTTTATTGATGATCCAGACTTGTTCGCCAGTACTGCAACAGCCAACTGACGGTGTTAGGGTTTTTAATGCAAGCCTCTTTATTGAACACATGCATGCTTCAACAACAAGGAAAAACGCAATACATTTCAATGTCAAATCCATAAAAATCTTTGCGAATCTCTCATTATTTCTGTAGACTTAAGAGTAACCTCTAAAGGGTAACAAAACGCTTTCTCCAATGTATAGCTCTACATCCCCAAGACCTCAGTATTACAACCAAACGACCAGTAACAACCAATAGCCTGAACCATTTGAAACACCAATTTGTTTAGGCTTAATGGTACACATTAGAATTTATAAACCTGCTGAAAAATTAACAGTATCAGGAGTATTAAGCGGCCCTAGGTTCAAAACTAGCGGAGGTGCAACCAATCATGAATATAAAATATTTAAGAATGTAAAATATGTCTGTCGAAAGGTTTTTGATCATGGTAGTCACTAACCATGGTTGCAACAAATCACGCATTGTCAACAAGTGGACACACTTTGGTTGTTTCATTTCTGTTGTTTTAAAATTCCTTGTCACCATTTTTATATGCAAAGAGCAACTGAACCAGCTTCATGCAAAACAAGTTACAGTGTTTTTGACACCCAGGAATGCTAGGAGACCTCTATTTATTTTCATGGCTTCTACATTGAAATGTATTGACATAACTATTTTAAATATTTACTAAACCTGAATGCTTAGTTGTCATTTTTTATATAAACAATATTTGTTGTGAAATGTTCGGAGACTTTTAGATCATCATGTATTGTTAATTGTATCCCATCGCTAATTATTGATTGTGTCAACAGAGGAGGGCGAGTGTGACGTGATTGTTGTCGATGGCAACAACTCCTCAGTGTTCACAGATCGAGACGAAGTGCCTCCAGCCTCAATCAAGGTAGAATTTTTACTCTTGGCATACATGAAAAACGCACTTCATCTGTCTCTCAAAATATGTTGAAGACCTTAGCTATTGAAAATTCAAATATTGCAGTGCAGTAGCATACTTTAATGAAACATAAAAAATTGCAGGTGGCCGATAATCCGCATGGCTTTGAAGGAGCATTTGAATTGTCAAGTGTGTGGTAACCATATTGCTTGGAGCTGTTACTTTTTTTTGTATGACTTTAATATGATTAACACATTTAATGTAATTCAGTGGACTATCTTGTAGTTTATGTTATTCTAACTGTGATCATGGGACTGTCCTCCCTAACATGTTAGTAGTTAATACAAATTTATTACAAAAGAGTACACAGGTTTCCTTTTAATTTGAATATTAATTCAGTATTAATTGTCTATTTGCATTTACTTTTTTTTAATATAAAGTAATTAGTGAGCATTGTTATTATAAATGATAAGATATTCTATCAGCAATGTGTATCCCCCAAAGGATTCATATGATTTAATTTAAATCATCCAAGAATTTAAATATTATTATATGTAATTCCTCCTATGCCACTACAGACAGAGATAATAATAGTAATGTATACTAATCAAAAGAGCATCTTAAGCCATAAAGAGCCAAGTTATGCTGTAATCGTTAAATTTGGTTACTAGAAAGAACACACATTTGTCAGACATTCACCTAGACTGGATTAAAAAGATCAGTCTACTAGAGATTTTAAAAGAACTGGAATGATTACTGGTGCAAATTTGAAGCGTTGATCCATTTCATGTAAGTGTCCAATACAAATAACTGTTGACAGTCTTATCATACAGATGGTTTGTATTAAGATTTCCTGATTGTTGTAGTGAATATGTCAAATAATTTTTATATTCAATAATTTAATTAGAGATATACGACAAAAATGTGCATTTTTATTAAACCACTTTGAGTTATTTTAGCTATTTCCATACATACGAGGAATTATTACAGCTAATTTTAATAATTATAAATTAGTATACAACATTTCCTTGTTCTATTTCATTATATATATATATTGAAAGTGAACTATTATTACCATGAGAGTTAGCTTACAAAATCAAAAGATATATTACACAATGGATTTTCATCTGTTCCTGTTCCTACCTCGCTAGTAGACATTATCATTGTGGTATTGTAGGCCCGAACACCATTCTCACATCCTTGCTATGATCTGGAAGACTCGAGATATTCTAGAAACTCTTCTAGACATCATGTCATGAACCAAACAACCAAGGTATCACACTCGTGTAGTCCTTTGGTTTTTCAGTTGATTTTTTTTTCTTGTTTCATATTTATTATGCATTGCCTCACTGATTTTTATATCCTTAAATAGTTTATAAATAGTATTCGTATAAATGTAGTGCTTTTTGCCATAATTATTTATTTAAATTCAATCAGTCCATAACGTTATGTAGATTTTATGTTTTGTACTTAATATTTTCTTTTGCATGCATGATACATTCATCACACCAAAATATGAGATTTCTGTACTAGAAAAGTTGTTTGTCAAAAATAAACTACACATTCCATGATTAATAGTCTAATTTCTGACAAACATGTAACCTTGCAAATCAAAGCTTAGCAAGCCAAGAAAAAAGCTCAACGAACTGTCTGTTATCTTTGCTATATGTCAGGTTGGTATTTTTGCTATTGAAGGTAAATGGCCAGAACTATAATCATTGTGACAATTTACAAAGGTAAACTTATTTTCCATTGTCAGATTATGTGTTTGGATTTTGATAAGTTTGGATAATCTGTACGGATAGGCCTAAAAGTGTTTGCCAGTTGGTAACATTCCAATCTTTGTCGCCAAACTTATATTATAACATACAAATGACCAGATGTTAGAATGGTTTAACTTTAGGCCTGTTACACACTTAAGTTTCGCGTCTGCTACGCAGCCCCAGCGACTGCTACGCCACGCGAAAACCAACCAATGCTTTTAAATGGGAGTTTACACACTACTGTAGCGCCAAACCCGCCACGCCTCTGCTACTGTAGTGTGTAAGCTCCCATTTAAGAGCATTGGTTGGTTTTCGCGTGGCGTATCAATTGCATGCAGTGTGCCGCCGCATAGCAGATGCACCACTTCAATGTGTAACAGGCCTTCGAATTTTTCTGTACAGATTATATTAGTGCACTGAGAAAAAATATTGTTCATATATCATTGAGGCCCATTGAGGCTGAGGAAAATCGTTTTACGTTTTCTCTGCACGAAATCTTAAGAGTTTATTATTAAATTACTTAACTGTTCTGACTCCATTACCTTTCAAAATGTTTGCTGAAAATTCTTTACAATTGTAAACAATTGGTTAAAGAATTGTTAAATTAGTTCAATTTCCCAAATTTTCATCAGAGCTTTTGAGAATGATCGAAGGGGTATTAATAATGTTTAATACAAATAAATTTATAATATAGTTCTAATCGATTTTAGTTTTGATTCAACTCATGAATGTTTGTTTGGCTCAGAGTATAGGCTCGGTGGATGAGGTGATATCGGTAAACTCGCAGCCCGCATCCGACGTGGATAGCAACACGACTGATGACAACAAGAACACCAATGCGACCACCAACGACGAGAGCTGGACTGACGTCAACCTCAACGAGGACACGCAGAACGTCAACGAGGACCCACGGAACATCCACAACATGTCACACTTCAGAGGTATTCACTTTACCTAACTGTCCTTGTCACGAGTAAAACTAAACCTGTAATTTTTTTATCCCATTGACAATCATGGTCTATATCGGTAAATTGCTGTTTTTGTGTTTTAAATATTTCATTTTCTTTGTTCCTTAAATTTTAATTGTAAAAACTATATCTTAATTTTGATAATTTTTCCCCTTGGCAGCCGCCCTGGATTCTGAGGGTAACCTGCAGCGTGGGGAGAAGCCTCGAGGGGAGATCAGCGTGGTCCGAGTGCCCCCCGGGGAGCCACCTGCCCCGCCACGGGGCCCCCCCGAGGACCTGGGACCAATGAAGAGTGTTCCGCTGCCGATGTCCGTCCCCACGCCCTCGCGCGAGGCCTCGCTGACGCAGCAGCTCGAGACTGCGCTCGGCTCTGTGTGTCCGCTCCTACGTGAGATCATGGTCGACTTCGCCCCCTTCCTGTCCAAGACACTGGTCGGCTCGCATGGCCAGGAACTGCTCATGGAGGGGAAAGGTGGGTTGGAAACATAAGAAAAGTTTACTCTTTTATTGTAACTAACAGAATGTAAGCTGGGCTGACAGAAAGAAAACTCTTATTCATCAAACTGATGAATTAGAAGTGTTAGTCATATGGAAGTCATCACCTTTTGAAACCTCAGTTCCCCAGTGTAGTACTTGGAAAACATCTACATTAATTCCTAAACATTAATCAAAATTACTCTGCCCCTCATGTTTTTAAAATGAGAATGTTAATGACACTTAGATATTTCATTCAATGTGCTTTTGACATAGACCTAAATTTAAAATATTTTCCTTCTTGTTCTCGTAAGAAGATATATTATTGTTATTAAAACAACAACAACTTGATACCAGCAAGAACAGCTTGATAGTTATGTTTTAACTATACCATACTGTGTTTTGTTAACATACAGCATTACTATTTGTTCTAAAGAAAATTTATATTACAAAAGATTTTTTTCAGATTTTTCATTTATTCATTCATTATATTAAATCAAAAATTAAGAAAATGTAACTCTCAGACGAGTGTTCGAATTTTCATCTTTTGTAAATTTCAAATTTGTTGCATAACGTGTTGTATGAGGAACTTGACTTCCAGGAATTTTTATTTAATTATAATGTCCATGTGTGTTTGAATTAGTTTATTAGTTAATAGCATACTTTTTGTGATTGCTAGCGTAATATGTATGTAAAACTCTACTGTGACTGAGCTTATCAACTGTTACATTAATTTGCCTCGTGGTTTCCAGGGCTAACAACATTCAAAAACAGCCACTCTGTGGTGGAGCTGGTGATGCTGCTGTGCTCGCAAGAGTGGCAGAACTCGCTCCAGAAACACGCGGGGCTCGCGTTCATCGAGCTCATCAACGAGGGGAGGTAACCGACAGTTGACTGACCTTTTGAAATTACTAGTTATAATTTGCATAGACTATATTATAATCACAGCCCAGGAAAAATGTACCCATTAATTAATCATTTATTGTTATTAGAAGATAGGAAAAAATAAAAAAACAGAGTTAGGTAGTAAGTGCCATAGAGTTAGTCCCTGCTGATTTTTAACAAAAAATATGTAATACATAACTACTCTTTTACCGATAAACATTTACCACAAACCCCCTTGTCACAAATTTTTCAAATTATTAGTTAGATTTTATCATGTTTTTATTTGTTTGGTTTATGAAATATTACTTTTTTTCAAAATCGGCATTTCTTTTTCAGGCTTCTGTCACATGCCATGAAAGACCACATAGTGCGTGTGGCCAATGAGGCAGAGTTCATTCTGAATCGAATGAGAGCCGATGACGTTCTAAAACACGCTGATTTTGAAGTAAGTTTCTTTACATTTAATTTTTTATTTCTTATACTGAAAATTCAATAATATTACTATGTAATATTGAAAACAAGTGTAACATTTGTTGGAAGCAAAGAGGAGAATCTGAAGATCTTTGAGGATAACATACTTGACCGTGCAACAACTTAAGTTTATATCATAAAAATAACATTTGTCATCAAGGACACTTCCTTTTTATGACAAAGAACACCTGATGCAATATGAATCCTCCAAAAGAAGCTCAGCAATTTAAAATGCTTATGGCAGCCTGGAAATATTGCTTCATCAAAATAAAAATTTGTTGTTTAGTAAGCAAAATATAAAAATTATTACTAAGGAATAATTTCACTTTGCTACTTGAATTTCACCATACAATTTTTCTAGTAGAACTTGATTATTGTAATTCACTATTAATCTAGTAGAGGTCTCGCCTCTTCAGCTTTCCTCACTGTAACCTCCCGTCCCTTGTCTGCTCCCAGTCGCAATGCGCCCAGACGTTGCTCGATCGCAGGGAGGAGGAGCGAATGTGCGATCACCTGATCACGGCGGCGCGGCGCCGAGATAATGTCATTGCCGGCCGCCTACTGGAGAAAATATGCAACATCCTGTCCAACAAACACGGTGCCTGGGGATACACGGATCCCTCACACGCTAGGTGAGTGGACATCCAGCTCTGTCAGGGTCCATTGGAAATTTTGATAACTCGATATTGATTTTCTTCAGTTCTCTTTATAAAAGTTAACAGTAAGTTAATTTTATCAGTTATCTGACTGTAAACAAAGTTTTAAGCTCATTTGCATAGAACAATTACTGCACATTAACCCTTTGGCTACCATTAAAAATCTTAGAATTCATTTGCATATTGACTTACAAAACATAATATTTTCATATTACACAGCTATATTAAAGAACTACCAGAATATAACAGCTGATTTTGCATTAAAAATTTGTTTACAAGCAGAATAATTGCATTTTACACCAATTGATGTATTAAATCTAAAGATTAATCGATTATCTGTCATGTTTAATCATGGGGATATCCAAAAGTTATTTGTTCAACAGATAAAGTCAATTATCGCAACAGCTGTGAGCCGATCTCATCGGCTGCTGGCAGTTCTCAATGCTGTAAGCGAAGCCAGTCTCATCAGCCTCTGGATCCATAGGGTTATAATGTGTTTATGTGCAAATACTTGGAAGCAAAATTTATACAATACTTATGGATCAAAACAGCAGAACTTTGAAAAATCAATCGTTCTGAACTCATAATGGTCTTTTATGTGAACTCTTTTCTTATTCCCTATGAATTTTTTTCAAATTTCCAATGTATTTTGATTAATTTGGTTAGTTAACCCTTAAGTAGGCGCGCCCCAATTTTTAACGTAAGTGGGCGCGCGGGGTCAATCGTAAACTAAATTTTACCTACATCCTTGATTGATAAAGGCAAACAACACTCATAAAATTAAAGGTATTCTTTTTATTCACACAGTAACTGGTAACGTATTGCTAAAAATATAAGTAAACAATGTAGAGACAGTTTTGAATTGTTTACTTTGTCACTTGTTAAAAACTGGGAACTAACTTACTCCGAATCAGTAACATCGTCTTGAACAGTCTGACATGGCGTACAAATGGTGTTCATGTGTACTAAACACATGGGTCGTTGGCATTTTGAACACCGTTGTGTTAATTTGGTGTCTCTTCCGCGAGGACAAACAACACATCTTACTCTGGAACCAGCTGGCCTGTTCATGTAAACGTGGAGGGAGGACCTCCACGGTGTCCAGCCGATGACTGCCGCACCCGCACGGCGCACTCCACGAGGTCCGAAGACGGGGTAGAGTACGTCGTACGAGTGCGGCAGCACCGCGAGGACGAGTGGAGGCAAAGGAGGCCTCGGCGACCCCTCCCAGAAGGGGAGTGAGCCGTCAGTGCTATTTAATTAAAGAATTCAATACAATAGAAGAACACCCAAGCGGTGCGCGGCCAGTAGGCACAATTAAAATCCTAAAATAAGGTCAAAGAGAAGGTCAAGTCAAGATAAAACAAAGGGTAAAACTGAAATCAAGAACCATTAGTTATTGTTACCCTGGTTTGCCGGGGCTGCAGGGGCACGTCTATTCCGGCGGTTGCGCTGCTGCCGCTGTTGTTGAGGCTGGTCCTGCTGCTGCTGCGGCTGGCGGCCGTAAGTCCGGGGACGGTAGGCAGACTGAGGGGTGGGCTGGAAGCCCGGCGGGAAGACTGCCGCAGTCGCCGAGGGGGCCGCCGACGCTTGAATCGCATTACTCCACCCATGATGAGTCGCGATATAAAGAAGGTTGAGGCGCTGGTAGACGACGTTACGGGAGAAGGCGTCCAGCGTTGGGTAGTTCGAAGCGGAGTTTAAAACGAAGGCGACGTCGTGGTGGTCCCGACCAGTGAGAAGAGGGAGCTTTGCCAGGAGCCCTGCCGCCAAGAGCTGGATTTGACCCTCCGTGACCGCAGGGAACGACGTGGACGGCGGTTGGCGAAGGCGGGCCCAGTCGAAGGCTGGGTCTGGCGGAGGTCCGACCGGTCCAGGAGGGTCGACGGGGAACATCCCTTGGAGAGGGTTGGCCGGTGGCGGAGCGTGATGTGCAGCAGCCTGTTGCGCCTGGACTTGTGCCAAGAGCGTGATGGCCTGCGTCATCTGCTGCGTCATCTGTGTCAACTGCTGCTGAAACTGCTCAGGAGAAGGGGGGCGTTGGCGGCGAGGCGGTGACCTGGAGGGGGAGCGTCCTCGCTGAGAAGCCGTGGAACGGTTGGAGGCCCTTGAGGAAGAGCGCGACATGGAGCGGTGACAGGGTCTGCGTTGTCGCGGTGTGACCGGAGGTTGGAGCCCGGATGGTCCCTGCTGTGGCGAACGGGGGCGAGACCTGGAGCGAGAAGGGGGGTCCCTGTGCGGCGAAGAGACGGGTTGGCCGAAAAGGATTCTCCTGGACGACAGGGTAGCGGTGGGGTTGCCCGGGTAGGCCGCTTGCAGCTCTTGGCGTCGACGTTCGGCGGTAAGAGGCCCTGGCGTGGTGGGAGGAGATAGCCGCCTTGGAGTCCCAGGGGTTGACGGCGAAGTCCGCTGGCGAGCACGAGAGCGGGTGACGGGGGGAGATGAGCGGGAACGTGTCATACGAGCGATGCATCGGAGCAGTCGGAGGGAGAGGTACTCAACAACGTCTCGCACCACGCCACCATGCATTACCGTCACCGCACCCGTGCCACTGCTGTCGCCCCTGCTGACTACGCGCACACTTGGGCTTACCTCACCGGCCGCGTTGACTCACCTCGCCGATGCACCGCGACGCCGCCTCCTGCTCCGGACACGCCGCCCTCCTCATCTGTCGGCTCTCCGACGGGCTGCCGTGTTGAACAACTCACCCCTGACGTCAACCTTCGTGGAGTCGGTGCCGGCGCCCTTGCTGAATTTTGGGCCAACTTCGAGCCAGACCTTGAGGACGACGACTGGGACGCCGAACCGCCATCGCCCCCGGCCGATCCAGGAGATGACTTCTGGGACTTCAGGTGGCGATCTGCTCCTTGGGGCGACGATGTCTGGGACCCCCCGACACCTCCTCGTTCCCCTGCGCCTGGCGATCACGACGCCGCCCCTGACGATGACTCCGCCTCCACTGCCTCGGACGTGTCCTACCTGGCCTCCTCTGTGGCCTCCACGCCGTCTTCTCTCTCTACGAGGCCCGACTTCTCCGGCGCCCCGCTCCCGGCTCGCTTCGTCGCAGGAGATGTCAACTTGCTCGACCCTCCGGCCTTCCGTCTCGACCCGGCGGCACAGTACGCCGACCCTTCGGTTGACCCGTGGCCTCCTCTTCACCCTCCAGTCGACGACGGGGACTGGCTCTGGGACGTCACATCCCATGGGGTCTCCCTTCCACGGCCCTTCGGAGCGCCTCCGGTGTTCATCCCGACGAGACCGTCGCCTCTCATGGACCGGGTGGTCACCGCATGGAAGGACGCCGGGCTGCTGATCCCTAACCCAGGTTTGAGACACGCTTTCGCAATGTTTCTTGTACCGAAACCTGATAATGGCATTAGGCCTATCATTGATTTGTCCCCTTGGACTGACTATATAATTACTCCTCGTTTTTCTCTTTTGACTGCTGGGGCAGCTGTTCGGGACATCCCCCACGGGGCTTTCTTAGTTAAAATTGATTTAAAGTCCGGTTTCCATCAACTTAAAGTAGATCCTAACCATCATAAGTTCCTAGGCATCTATTATAGAGGTCAGAAGCTCTCTTTGACGCGGCTCCCCATGGGTCATGCCCTCGCCCCGGCCATCTTTCAACGGGCATCCACCATTCTGCTCCGCCAGGTAAAGCAGGCCACATCTGTTGACTCCATCGTTTACCTCGACGACTGGCTGTTATATTCTCGTTCTCGGGAAGCCCTTGCTGATGCCATCTCCTATATCGAGGACCTTGGTGTGACGATCAACAGGGAAAAGTCCATTCTTCAGCCCACCTTCTCCTTGACCTACCTGGGCTTCACCATAGATACGGCGGGCACTACGATCCAGCTTCTCCCCGCCACTCTGGACAGGCTGAATAATCTTCTACGTTACGTCCGCGCCGGATCAGTCAAGGACCGTCAACGGATCCATGGTTACGCTTCTTGGATATTATATAAAATCCGATGGCCCTCCTTCCTCGCCACTGACATACTCCGTGGTGATGCCTCATGGATCAAGGCCGCCATCGCCTACATGGATCCCGGACGCCCTCACCGCCTCCACGACGCCCCGGCTGTGGTCCAACTCTTCTCGGACGCTACCCCACATTCCGTGGCCGCCATCATTCCAGCCCTGCGAGAAGGCTTCGCCTCTACCTTCGCCGAACCGGAAGAAATATCCGTCGCCGAGACAGTGGCTGCTCTCCTCGGCCTCCGTTGGGCGTGCTCTTTTCTTCAGGAAACGCATTTCCAGCTCTTCACCGACAACGCCACAACTCTCCATGCGCTGCGGTCGGGACGGGGATGACCCTTCCGCCGACACTGGGTGCGCCGGCTGTTCCTCTCCGTGCTGAGTACGCTCAGGGACAACACCTTCGAGACTCGCCCAATCCTCTCTGAGGATAATCCTGCGGACGCGCCCAGCCGAGACGTCTTGAGAACACTCCACGTGGCGGCCAGGGGACATTTTGATCACCGATCAAGAAATTACGGCGACTTCTTGCAAGTTTGGGCCACGCCCCACCCAATGTAAATTATTTTAATTCTTTTAACCTTGTGACTTGAATTGTATTCAATTTCTTTTTCATATCTTTTCACATTGTATCACACACTATTGTTCCCTTCAGCAAACCTTCCTACGTTTTGTACTGGAAAATAAATTGCACTGGGGGAGCACCCTCCTTCTGAGGGGCTCTACCCGAGGCCTCCTTTTTCCCCTCGACCGCTCGCCCGGCGCTGCCGCGCGGGTGCTACCTCACGGGTACCTCGGGCTCGAGGTGCTCGGGAGAGCGGCACACCGGCGGTAGTTGCATCGGAGCAGTCGGAGGGAGAGGTACTCAACAACATCGGATATTATATAATATCCCCGGACTTACGGCCGCCAGCCGCAGCAGCAGCAGGACCAGCCTCAACAACAGCGGCAGCAGCGCAACCGCCGGAATAGACGTGCCCCTGCAGCCCCGGCAAACCAGGGTAACAATAACTAATGGTTCTTGATTTCAGTTTTACCCTTTGTTTTATCTTGACTTGACCTTCTCTTTGACCTTATTTTAGGATTTTAATTGTGCCTACTGGCCGCGCACCGCTTGGGTGTTCTTCTATTGTATTGAATTCTTTAATTAAATAGCACTGACGGCTCACTCCCCTTCTGGGAGGGGTCGCCGAGGCCTCCTTTGCCTCCATTCGTCCTCGCGGTGCTGCCGCACTCGTACGACGTACTCTACCCCGTCTTCGGACCTCGTGGAGTGCGCCGTGCGGGTGCGGCAGTCATCGGCTGGACACCGTGGAGGGAGGACCTCAACAACGACTGTACATTGAGGCTTGCACTTGCGAAAATTTACAGATCGTGGATCGCAACGTTTTTGGAAGTGATTTGATTGTTGCTCTTCGTGCTACATGAGTTTTTATCATTTCCAATCCAACCTCCCTAAGAAATTTCCTTCTTTCGAAGACATTTGATTCTTGGGAGTTGCTAATATAAATGACCTGGCCATTTATACCAGCTATGTCCAACAATCTGTAAAATATGACCAGAGGCCACCTAAGAGACCTTCTGGATGTTGAATAAGTCCCACATTTTTCATCCACAACATCAACACCAGACTTTGTAGAGTTGTAGAACGTTATGATCTCTGGTTTCAGTTTTTCATTTGTGTCGGGGTCGATAGCTGAGTCAAAATGCATGGACGATAGCAGCACAACATTTCGGTTAGTTTTTGGTGCATATGACACTAATGTCATATTATCACGAAAAGCAAAGAGAGAACTGCAAGCAGATCGCTCCTTGGAAACAAGTTCCGGAGGCAATTCTCTCTTGTCTTTGCGAACCGTTCCAACATAGATGAGACCATTTTTTACCAATTCTTCAACCAGTGGAATACTTGTAAACCAATTGTCACCAGTTATGTTTCTTCCGGAGTGTTCAATGAGGCTTGAGAATCGCAGTACAATATCCATTGGTTTGTTGGACTGCTGATAGGGGCTGTTGGCAGGTTGATTACCAACATAGACTTCCATTTGCAAAACATAAAACATTTTAGAATCTGTAATAGTGAAAATCTTGATCCCATATTTAGCCGGTTTTCTTTTCATAAACTGCCTAAAGGCACATCTTCCTCGAAACGCGACTAATTGTTCATCCACAGTCACAAAAGCATACGGGACATAGTTTTTTGCGCAGTTATTGTTAAAAATATCAAACACTTTTCTAAATGCAGCTAGCTTATCTTTTCTATGCAGCCTTATAGGACGATCTCTTATGTCATCAAAACGTATGGATTGCAACAAAAAAAGAAAACGCCTCAAACTCATAGTAGAGTAAAACACTTCAATTCCGAATCCGTCTTTAGCCCATAACTCAGTGAGGTTTTGGTGTCCAGATCGCATAACTCCTGCCAGTATCAACAACCCTAAAAAAGCCTTCACTTCAATTTTGTCAGTAAGTTTTCCGTCTCTTGGTCTTGAAAACTTATCTGCTTTGCTCTCAATAAATACATTAGTACTTGTAACAATTATCTCTATAATCTCATCATTGATCATCAAATTGAAGCATTCTATGGGGACTTTAGCATTCTTGCCATCATTTTTCGGGCCAGGTAACCCTCTGATTATATTTATAGGCCGAGCACGAGCAGTAGCGGCAACTATTGGCTCTTTTTTCCATAATGTTTTCTTGTCTTTGCCAATAAAACTATGAATTACATCTTCAATCACATCGTCCACAGTATTACGGGATTCAATTGGAGTTCCACCCAAGTCCATGTTATCGGTAGTAGCATGTCCTGGTTGTTGGTCCCTCCCACCCAAGTCCATGTTATTGGCCGTCTCATCATCTGTTCCGGGAATTACATCAGGATCCCGAGTCATTTTTATCTTCTTCCCCACCACTTGGGTAGTAGTTTGGATCTGCATCCGTATCATCATCCTCTGTGTCAGTGTTATGATCCGACTCACTAACGTGGTCGATTTCATCATGGTCAGACTGAGCAGTCTTATTTTAAAATATATCATCGTCTTCTTTGGCTTCAAGTAAAAACCGTCTAATTCGAGCAGTTTGTGGGTCTTCTGAACTCATCACGCACTATACTTGAACTATCGTATTTCAGTATTTTTTACCCGTCTACTTTAATTTTATTATAAGCTCAAAATAAAATAAAGCACACATAAAACAGAAGTGCGCGCGTGGGGGTATAGATGACCCGACCATGTAAAGTCAGTAGGTAGCGGGAGTGCGCGCGCGGGCGTAAGAACGACCCGGGAGTGACGAGTTTTATTTGAACGGACTGTACACGACACTGTCGAAGGTCAGCATCGAACTGATCGTTGCGATCGATAAATCATAGACGCGCCGGAAGGTACCTAGGCGCTCTCCAGTGTTGAAAACCTGAACTAAAATTTACAGGCATTTAAGTTCGCGGGGTGTCGTTTAGGCCCCCGCGCGCGCACTTAAGGGTTAACACCAGATCCTTGAGATTTTTATCATCCAGTTTTCCCTGCACTAAGGTCACTCAAAATAAGTTTATTCATTATGTTTCAACTTTTATATCCATTCCCTTCAGATCTCGTTGTGGAATATATTATTCATAGGAAGAAATGTACATTAACAATATGATTGGTGAGTAATAAGGGCAACTACCTGGCTAAAAGATTTTAACCTCAAAAAGTGTGGCTTATAAGATTTCACAGTGCCACCAATGCAGTACATCACCTTTACTACTTAAGAACTTTGCAATTATTTACATCATATCATTCCAGCTCAGGAGAGTCATTAAGAAAATGCCCCTCAAAAGAGACATATTCTATGTATTTTTCTTCTTCTGTACTTAAATTAATGAAAAAAATCCAATAAATTACTGCTGAGTGTATTTTCATAAACCTTTTCTCCTTCCTGAAACCAGCCTTGACAATAACATATAGTTACTGTTAAACCACCATCACTACTGCAAAAGTGGCTCGTCTTGGAGAAACACTTGAGATCAAAGAATACTTCAATACTGTTGAACGTGATGAACAATGTGTAAGCTTCTATAAAATCCTAGTTTAAAGTTTTATCCATTTGTAACGAATTACAGTTTGGGAGCGCTTGCACCCACCAGGATGGCATTGGGTATTGTGGGTGTGATCACGACCACTCTTAGCAACAAATATGTGTAACATTCGGTTTAATGTAGCTCACTGTCTGTTATGCAGACAAGAGTTCTGGAAGCTGGATGCGTGGGAGGACGACGCGAGGAGACGGAAGAGGTTCGTCCACAACCCGCGGGGCTCGAGCCACCCGCAGGCGACCCTCAAGGCAGCCCTGGAGCATGGAGCACCCGAGGATGCAATACTACAGGTGCGACAATCGACTGGCAAGGCAGGGAATAGCTGTTGTCACTCTCACCAGACTGTTAACCCGATAGAAACTGTCTTACAAGGAAAAAAAAACATCGTGCCTTTTAGGCAGACATAGATAACATCCCTGCAGCAGCATTTTTACCTTTATTTGGTCATGATAAGAATGAAAAAAATATCATTACATTACTCCCATTAAACATTTGCAAACCTTGTTAGCAAAAACATTCAAATATTTTAGACGTTTATTGATTTTTTTATTTTTTCAAACTTTAGAAGCAATAATAATTAACTTTTTTGGCCATATTTTGACTTAAAGTTATTAGGTTGCAGTGGAATGTAAACCTGAAAAATGCTCACAGTTGTTCAAGAAGTACATTTACATAGATGCCGCCAGATAGTGATGGTTATTGTTATTGCTTATGTATTGGATATTGGATTAGCAATCTGGTACGCATATGCTGCCAATATTTAAGTTTTGGTGTCAAAACTGTTGAGTAAAAAAGTCATAGTCACCCAGCAGGTCTTTTCAAGCTGACAACCACTCTACATAATAATTGGCAAACATAACTGTTTTTCCCCTTTTTTCTCACCTTTTGTGCATTGTAAGAGAAAATAGTGCATACCATTAGAAAGGTGGTGTCCTGTAGGTGAGCAGAATCCTATCATAATTTACATCAGCAATCAGGGCTACACCGTACAGGCTTTCAAAGTTCTAAAGTTCCAAAGTTAATATTATAGAAGAATGGTAATCGATTGAATCATTAGAGAGCTGTTTTAGTAACAAATTTTAGCAAATCAGGAAGAACATATGCTTCAATTTAATTTGTCCAGATATGCTGACACTTCAGTCAAATATCGAGTATTGGGTGATTTCTTCTAGTAAGAGATAATTAGACACAATGTTGTATGTTACTTTTATTTCAAACAGAGTAGTAAATATTTGTTGTTATTCTCAAATTCTGTTGCATTCTGATATCCAAAATTTTCAAATTCGCTTATTCTTAAACTTTAGAGTTTTCCAAAAGAAAGATTGAAAACCTTCAAAATCATTTTAATGAATTTGTGGAGGTAGTTCAAAATATTTTTAAAATTTTATGTTAATATATAAAGGACAAAAGTTGATTTAATAAATTTGTTGAATTTTGACGAATTGTGGGAAAATTATCCAAGTATCCATTTGATTGTTATGCCAAATTTATATCGGAAGTTAGTTTTGGTATATTTAGCTTCAGAGAATTTGCCGAAACATCGGGGATGCTGAAGTGCAAAGGTTTGTCATGAACTTTGCACTAAGTATTCATTGACTGATGTTGAGCGTGTGTGTGCAGGCACGGGAGGAGTTCCACGCCCACCTGGCGGCGTCGCACACGCAGCAGGGACAGTCAACGGACCTGATGGACGACAGCGAACTGCTGACGGACGACCGGGACCTCGATGTTGACCTGACCGGTACGTCTCACTCTCACACTGCAGAGAACCCACTGCAGCAAAGTCAGCCTAACTATGACCTCAAAGCAAATTAGATCATATTTTTTTCAATTTCTTTATCAAAATAACTGTCTGTGAGACCTAACAGGATTTTCCCCCTTCAAATTTGCAGCCCAGCATCACACATGGTGCTCCCCTCCACATTAGTTGCCACCCATCTTCTCTTCCCTTTATTGAACTGGTTTTTGTTCAAATTTGCTTTGGTGGTTTTAAGATATGATTTGATTGAAGAAAGTCTATCGGTTCTCTAGAATTTGTGTTTCAGTCAGAGTATCACAGAAGTAAGATTTTAGTGACCGGGTATTTCTGTGAACATCATTGGATAAGGGTAGTGGGTCTCAGTGACCGTCTATTTCCCTCAATGTTTTAAGGGTAAAATGTTAAAGGGACAGCAACTAATGTTATAGACTACTAGATGTACACAGTTATAATAAATGATGTGTTTAAGATTTTGTTATTTAAATGAGTTTATTTTATGTGTTAAAAGAAGGGGGGTATCTTTATAATTTGTTTTTAAGATACGGTCAGAGACTAGGCATTTTTTTTCATGGCTAAAAAAAACTAGGGTCTCACTGACTGCGTGTTTCTGTGAGCGTCATGAAAATACATGCCTTCGTTAAGGTGTTAAGTACATATTATGAACAATAATCAAAGACCCCTCTGTTAGCGTTCTTCAACTGTGAAACTGTCAATAATTAAGGTTATCAAAACAGCAGTCTGTGAGACCCAACAGGATTTCCCCCCTTCAAATTTGCATGACAGATTGAGATCACATTATATGTTTCCATATAATCTGTATGAAAATACAGAGTGAGGCACATCACCCGTACACAATGTCTGGCGGCTAAAAAAAGAGACAAAAGTAAACATTTTTTATTTTTTGTTATTTATTTTGTATCAATGTAATATGGAATTACTGTGAGGTTTCTGTCAGGTTTGTAATACTTTGCTTACCCATAAAATTTTTAAAATCTATACTTATTAAATACGCTAAGGCTTTTTTTGTTAAGGAAACTGCTCCCACAATTCTCAATGAATTTTTAAGTTTTTGGTGTCATTGGATGTGGTCTGTAGTTGTCTCCGCCAAAAATTAATGTGAATCGGATTTTTTAAAATAAAGGCACTATCCATCATTTAAATTTGAAATTTTCCCATTAGAATAACATTGGGAATTGGGTTGAATATTTTAAATATTTGTTGATGTACAGCTGTAATAAGTAAAGTTTTAGGTTATTAATCATAATCACAATATTGGATTGGTCAAATGTCATTGATTTACAACAAATAAATGTAACATTTTTAGCACTGACATGAAATTGTTCAAATTATATTGTTTGGTTTCGAGCAAGAAGTACACTAGTTAAAATTAAATGGCTGTAGATAAAATAGCATAAACTGTTCGATAAAAAAAAAATTATATGAGGTTTTTTACTCGAAAGAGCTTATTACAGTACCCTCCAATATTTTGAATTTATTTATTTACCCAATAATACTATCAATAATATTTTTTTATCTTCTAAAAAAATTATCCAACAATACTCACGGTTGCCCTGGTTTTGGATAAAACATTACATTTTCACTTACCTTTCATATTTAAATGTTTGCTTGGTTTGTGTATTCTGCATTCTTAAAAAAAAAAATCTCAAATTTACTTAAACATATTTATTTTTTTCATGCATTCCATTACAAAAAAGTTTCTTGGCTTTTTAAACTTCTATTTTAGTTAAGTAAGGCCAGGTGCCAGCAGCTATGATTTATAAATAAAATACATTGAATGTATTCCCATCATGACCTGACTCAAAAGGTAATCATTTACTTTTTATCCACCATTACTTATAGTCAGTTTCCCATCAAATAAATTGCAATTTTTTATGTTCTAGGTCCTGTCAACATCAGTACAAAAGCGAAGTTAGTCGCGCCAGGTATTGTGGCTCCGGGAATGATCTCGATAACATCAACGGAACTCTACTTTGAGGTGGACGAAGACGACCCAGAGTACAAGAAACTGGATTCTGAGGTAAGTGGTTTTTGTGTTTATTATATCTCTTTAGGGCCATGTCATACGAGTGCTAATAACGCCGCGTTGATAGCGTCGCGTTGATAACGCTCCCGGCAATGGGGCTCTTATAGAGCAAGTCATATGGACGCTAATAACGTCGGCTAGTCCGCGTACAAAACGCTAATATATCACATAAATTGTCGATTATATTTATGAATAAATTACGGAAATGAAGAAGAACAAATGACGTTTCAAACCAACACTCCTTAACTGATCATATTTATAGAAGACCCTGTAATTCATTTATCATTTGTCATTTAAATGACTTCTGATTCAAAATACATATTTGAATTAGGTAAGCTTTACAATGATATATCACAATATCACCTTTGCTTAAAAAGAATACCACCCCCTGTCGCAGCAGACCTGCGTACTCAGCGAATAATAATTTTGACCAGATAAAACTGTAAAAAAATGTCATCACGTGCACGTAAAAAGGGAAATAAATGTCTATTCTCCTTATGATAAATATAGGAAAAGAGTATGCAGGTATGCTGCCATGGGGAACACTAAAAGTAAGTTTTTATCATAAAAAAATTTATTTAGACCATATGAAGCCATGTACTAAGTTTTATCAATATCTGTCATTGCTAAAGGAGTTTTCCTATTCTCCATGTAATTAACATGGGAAAAGAGTATGCAGGTTTGCTGCCATGATAAGCGCAAAAACCAAGATTTTTTACCATATATGGATGAATCTCAACCAAATGAAGCTGAATACCAAGTTTCTTCGAAAAATATTGGTTAATAAGTGAAATATTAACACATCCTTATTCACCATAAGATTAACATTGGAGCCCCAAAATACAATGTACTGTCTCTAGACGTTTTAATATCTCGGTAACCAATGGAGATAGAGCAAAGTTTCAAAGTACTAAATTGTGTGTTTTTTTTAGCTAAATCCAGTAGTGAAAATAAAAATTTAATTTAAACCCCATTTTTGGAGTACAAAACCCTATTCCTATGTTTTATGAATGACAGAATATATTGTGAAAATTTTTGACGATCCCCATGCTGATTCATAGTCAACAGAATGCCACGAGATGTACTTTATCTATGTAGTTCCTGGGGGGCCGAGCATTCGCTCGGTAAACTCAAACAGTAATATTCTTTATAGTAATATCAATTACAGACATTGCGGTCATATGCCCAGTGCAAAAAGGCTTATTTCTTGTTCAAGACGAGCTCTTTTGCTCCGCTCACTTGCCTTTCAGACTTTTTAAATTTAGGCCTACCGTTGCTGCACTTTGGTGTATATTTGTTAAAAACACAGGTTGAATCTGTAACACATGGATTCTAATTATTTAGTTAACAGCTGTATTCACAATTCTTGCTAATGCTTTTGTTTTTCAATTATTCAAATGCAATTCTACAAATAGCTGTTTTATACTATTACATGACTTTTATTTATCTAATCATTTATAATCAGCAGAATTAGGTGCCATTTAAAAATTTATAAATTATTGGATAAACGGATCGAAGAGGAGTGAAATCCTCATACATGACTGTTGGTCGCTCAGTGTAGTGACAAATCTCGATTTCATTGACCGACGATTACGTTTGCAAGAAGCCTCGGATCGACTTCAAACTTTCACAGTAGATTTTAGGTGTAATTTGTTAGGTCAAGTTCGTTTCTCAAGCTATTCTGTTGAGTAATAAAGTAATGAGAAGTAATTTAATTTCCCATAATAAATGCATTGTGGGCTGTAAATAACGGTGCTTAACTCTATGTTAAACGGTGCTTGAGTTGTTTGTGTTAGAGTCAGCAAGTGTTAGGGAAACTATTTTCTGCCTGTTGTACTGTAACTACACTAAATAAAATAATAAAATTTGTAAAAAGTCCCTACTGGTAATCAAATATTTTGTATGAAAAAAAAATTTAAACCTTTTTCTATGTAGTTAATATGTGTAATTTGATAGATTTGTTATTTTTTATTTATTTATTTTTTAATAGCGTGGAACTAGGATTATCTGGCTTATCGTTCATCCCCATACGTGTGGAACAAGCTTACTCCTAGTTTTTATCATACAGTAGTACCACTTATAATTTAGTATAGATAACGCAATATATCTTGGCCTCTGACATACTCCACTTCTGGATTCAAATTGGTAAACACATGGCACTACAAACAGTCTGCGACAATCTGCAATTTTGTCGCTCTACTCCAATTGTTTGAACTGTAAACGGTCATCACAGGCCAAGATATTCCGTGTTATCTGTAACTGGCTGCCATGCAGTTGAGTCAGCTGTTTTTACTATTTCTTTGTTTTTTAATTTTAACTCCATAAGACCAATGTTAAAATTTTTTGAATTTCAATTAAAGATTATAAAGAAATAAGATTTTTCATGGCATAGAGACCTTTGTTTATATTATTTTTATCCCAGAACTAAGTTATTTACAAAGTTTGAAGTAAATCGTTCGAGCCGTTTTTGAGATCCGTGTGCAAACATAATTATACCTTACTCGTATTAGAGTATACATATTGTCGAAAAAAGTCATTGCAGATGGTATGATGATGATGCATCATTATGGATTGCTAGATGTATCATTGCAGATGGTACGCTACATCATTACGGATGGTCAGACACATCATTATGGTGCGTTATGTGGACTGCCGGATGTCTAGAGCAGCGAGGCGCCGGCTCCGTGCATTGTAAATTAGCCTGTCCAGGGGTCCGACTATAAAACAATACCTCAGCCACCAGTCCCGCATAAATATCCCTCCAGTGCCCTGATATCATCTCGTGCCCACAAAAATGCGGCATTCAAATTCTTTTGCTGCATCCTAACTGGTTGGATTGTCGGTTATGACCTTTGCTTGAATATTTCCTCTGAGGGAGTTAGATTTAAACCTCCCATTTAGTGTTGAGTACTGAAATCTAAATGGTACGCAACTGTCTTTTTACTATACACTTAATTAAACATTTTATTTTCTAAATAATCAATAATCAAACATGGATGAAATTAGTTTGAAAGTACAACTATACTGCATTGTTTTACTATACAAGCATGATGAGATAGATTATATATTTTTCACAATGTCTGTCTTAAAGTACTAAGAAGCAATGACACAATTTCCTAGTTGATGGTAGTAAAGTTACTTATTACATCATAGTTTACATGTTGATTCATGGTTTTCCACTAAGCAAAAATTGAATTGCTCATACACTCGGCATTGTGATTTTGCTTTCTACAATATCGGAATTTTACTGCCAATTGTAAGTTTAATAAAATAATTGTCAACCAACAAACATTTATAATATAAAATATTAAAACTAAGAAGAAAATAGGCTTCATTTTAGACCAAAAAAGGAATCATTTAAATTTCATTTTAGTGTTTAAATTTAATATACCAATGTATCATACCCGTAGGAGGGCTCAACCCCCAAATATCAAGTCCTAAATCTGCCCATGGTCTTCTTTCTTTACTTTTCGTTGAAGGCACCTAAAGTATAGCAAAATGTTTTCTGCGATGAGATTATTTGGTTGATTCTTTAAAATGTTATATCCTATCTTTTAATACTGTTTAATGCCAGTCCGTTTGTGAACAAAACGAAGGCCGTCTTAACCAAGTACATGAATTCATGTTTATTTTAATTTTAAAGTCAATGTAGTTTCATCACAGAGAATGCTGTATGGTTTTATCAACAAATCATATCACTGAACACTTGTTGAAGCTTGATGTAGGTTATTTTATAGTATAACAGGAACAGAGTTGGATTCAAGATTGAACATTTAGAGACATTGGTCATTCAAGAAGTATGAAGCGTTGAATAGTGGAATTTTATACTATTCACATCTACATTGACATTTTTTATCATACAGACAGTTAACGACACAACCACTTGGAGACATTCTCATGAATTCCATAAAGTAGCAAAAGCTTTAGAAAGATCAAATATCACAGAGCCTTGGAGTGCATATTGAAGCTATGAGTTTATCGCTTTAATTGTTAGAGATAAAAAAACCAAATGATATATCCGATAGCATTTAAAAATAATCTAGTAAATCAACCAAACAGCTAAACTATATGTTACCTCATGGTGTGAGAGATATTAGATAATAATTTTACATGGTTGATTTGCAATATAAATAAAAGTTAGACTGTAAGAAATAAAAAATTCTAGAAAAGAGCCACTTTAGGCGAGTAATTTGACAAGACAGATCCGATGAGCAAAAGCGTTGACAAAAATTAGAGGCCTGCCTTTCCAAACAGGGTAGTTTGATTTTTAGCGGTCAGTATTACCTTTTCTAAGTCATCTACATGAAAATAATACCAAGGAGTAGAATTGACTAGGTGCTATAGTCAGCAAATCTATTGTTTCTCGACAGTATAGACGTAAAAGAGGTTGCAACTCGAGAAGGTCACTCACTGCATAGTAGCATGGGGTGTAGTGTAGCCTAATGCTTCAATTCCACTTCCACTTTACCGTGGCACCTCACCTGAGGAATTGGACAGCTCGCGGCTCGCACACTCACATTCGCCTGGACCCGGTATAGACGTAGAAGAGGTCGCAACTTAGGAAGGTCACTGCACAGTGACATGGGGTAGAGTGTGGTGTCTTCAATTCCACCCCCACTTTAAACCATGGCACCTCACCTGAGGAATTGGACTGCTCGCGGCTCGCACACTCACATTCGCCTGGACCCAACATCCACGACGGTATAGACGTAGAAGAGGTCGCAACTTGAGAAGCCCACTGCACAGTGACATGGGGTAGAGTGTGGGGTCTTCAATTTTTTTTTTTTTTTTTTTTTTTTTTATAAAGAGGTTGGCGGACCTCTTTTTGCCTTACTTTGCCCCGTCCACATAGACTATTGATCTGTGCGTGGAACGTATTAGACAAAGTAAGGGGGTGAGCCGCTACAGTACAAGGAGAAAGGTACTGATAAAAGTCACTGGCATAACGCGGATTCGAACCCACGACACCATGGCACCAATTCCACCTCCAATTCACCAATTCAATTCCACCCCCACTTTAAACCATGGCACCTCACCTGAGGAATTGGACTGCTCGCGGCTCGCACACTCACATTCGCCTGGACCCAACATCCACGACGGTATAGACGTAGAAGAGGTCGCAACTTAGGAAGGTCACTGCACAGTGACATGGGGTAGAGTGTGGTGTCTTCAATTCCACCCCCACTTTAAACCATGGCACCTCACCTGAGGAATTGGACTGCTCGCGGCTCGCACACTCACATTCGCCTGGACCCAACATCCACGACGGTATAGACGTAGAAGAGGTCGCAACTTAGGAAGGTCACTGCACAGTGACATGGGGTAGAGTGTGGTGTCTTCAATTCCACCCCCACTTTAAACCATGGCACCTCACCTGAGGAATTGGACAGCTCGCGGCTCGCACACTCACATTCGCCCGGACCCAACATCCTCGATGGTGTAGACGTAGAAGAGGTCGCAACTTGAGGAGGTCACTGCACAGTGACATGGGGTAGAGTGTGGTGTTTTCAATTCCACTCCCACTTTACCGTGGCACCTCGCCTGAAGGATTGGACAGCTCACGGCTCACACACAGGCGCTTGGCCTCAACATCCTCTATAAAACTACGAAATATTCCATTTGAATATCTAAATTCAGGCGTAATACGGTATTTGTAATCAGTGGTAAATTCTAGGAACAATGACCATAGACAACCAACCCATTTGTTAGGGTAGAAGGTATTAATTTTTATTTTGTTTTAGGCATGTATTTTCCGTAAATATGATCATAATTACATTTTAGAATATAGACCAAGATTTTAAAGATATTACAAACATTGGTTAAATAATAATATTACGACATTATGCATTCTTTACTTGCCGACTCAAAGAGTAGTCCTCTACCTGACGACGGGCAGGTCGGCTGCATTTGTGTGCGTGCTCATAATCCGCTGTTTGCCAAGTGCCATGGTATAGTGTGGAGCCTAGGGAGTCGGCGCGGCAACAGGTGTACGGGGCCGGGCAGGCGAGAAGGGGCGGCCGTGACGTGGGTGGCAGCGATAACGAGATAGATTAAACGATCCCGGGCCCCGGGCGGGCATAACTCATGCGAACCAGCCCGTTTAAAAATCAATTATCCAAAAACCAACATAGCTCGTAATTATAGAGTTTACATTAGGCGGCCGCGGGCGGGGGTGTCGGCATAAGTAGTGCCAGTGCTGATAAATCTGTGGTAATGCTGGGTTGTGCGCTCCTCGGACACCCGCGTGCATTTGTCACCACCGCTTATCCGCACTGCGCCGTATCCGGACGATCTGTCTACACTCTATATTGTGTTGGCTGATTGTTCATGATATGCAGTGCGAGATTGTATCTTGTTGGGTTTGCTTTGGGATAATTGTATCTTACGTCTTTGTTCTTCATAGTCACTAGTTTCTTTACCCTTTACATGTACTGCTCTTTTTTATTGAATGAAATTAGTTTAAACATTTCCCTGTGGTTTGAATAATACTGTATTTTTTATGAAAATTAAATAACTTAACATATTTGTTTGGTAGCCTAATACGGTTTTTGTTGTTCATTCATCCATAAATATATCTTAGCAATGTTTTGGAACTTATTTTAGAAACCATTTTACTAAATATTGCAGTTGGCTCCCGATTTAACAAATTGTTTTATGTAATACATGTCATTTCCATTGCAATAAATTGTTATTACATTGAGATAATTCGAATTGTTTTATAGATCAGAACTATAAAACGATTCAGAGTATCACTGATGCCATCTCAAACGTGTGGTAGGATTATTCTTGACACTTATTTAATGGGGAAACATTTATCTTACGGCAGAATGCAAAATTATGCTTCTGAACGTCATATGTTACTCGTGCTTCGATCTTGAAGCTGGTGAATTAAAGACCCCTAAAGAACCAAGCTTCGCTACTGTACGACGGTTATAACTCCTGTACCATTGACTATACACTCGTATACAAAGCTACTACTGTTGTATTTTCCTATTAGAATCAGCCAGGCTAGTTGCTTCTGCGGTTAGCGCGAACGGCGTGTCGCCACACTATAGACTATTAGTGTCATGGGGCTGGAGCCCAATTAGATATGTTAATACAATCGGACCATGTGGTTAATTGTATCGAGAGGGCCTCTTAACTTAATTATGCCGTAATGGGCGCTGACCGAACCTTGTAGGGAAACTGGTCCTCGCCCTCCGCCTCCAACAGCACCTCGCCGTAACACACACTTTATCTGCATTTGCTTGTAGCCTACAGAACAATAAATCAGTCCGGCCATTCAATGGAACTACTCTTGGGTTTTTTCAAGCGGATTAAAATTACTTTGGATTTATTTGAATATTACATAGAAGAATAATCAAACGTGGGGAAGCCGAAGGGAAATGTGTAAAAAGTTGAAGCAAATATGTTTGGGGAACGAAACTTTGGAATATTTTACTTCTGATGTAAAGCTAAAGTATTTTAGGACCTGAAGACATTGTTATTTTTGAAACTTTTTGCAATTTAATACAATGGCCTTGACTAATACGTGCATAGTAAATTTAATTTACCGAATTGGTTTTTGGAATGAGCAGAGCTTTTTTATCTCAGATGTTTCTCGCCAAAATTGAGATAATTATGAGTCGTTAGAAAATGATGTCCTTAAAATAGTTCATTCCATCATATGCTGAGGCACGACCCAATAACCATCCAATAATCCATTTGAAAACTACTGTGTTAATTACTTGTGCATTACATGTTGTGAGTCTAATGTTATGATTGTTACGAGATGACTTTGTTCGGTTTTTCTCTCCATTGCAGTTAGTTTGTAGCTCGATATAGTTTTTACCAGGTCAACTGCAGGTCGAGGGTGTTGTCGACCACTGGATGTCTGGACGCTCGCCCCAATGTATTCATCACCGCGGCGCGGGTCCCCGGGGCAGCGCTGCGCCGTCGCCGGCTCGGCCACAAATCATCTTTACGAGACATTAGGTCCAGTTTAGATCGCGTTTTTACTCAAATAATCGTATGGAAATTGAAAGGAACGGTCGGCCCCCCGCGGCCGGCGCCCGAGTTGTGTCACTCACGCGGCGCTCATCTGCATATCGGCGCCACCGCTACCTCCTTCCTTGATCCATCGCGGCCCTTGTCAAGTTAACCCCCATCTTCTCCGTCTCAGAACCCCTCTAGTTTACCCCCGTGGTCTTTGTCCCAGTCCCTGCCTATAGTATGGTTCGCTCCATCAAGTTCACCTCTTGCTCCTTTATTCATCCAGTCCCAGTCAAGTTTACCTCCGTATCCTCCGTCTCAGAACCCATCAAGGTTACCTGCGTCGACTTTGTCCCCGCCTCGTCAAGTTTACCCCGATCATGCTACCATGAGCTCGTTCAAGCCAAGCCCCCGTCAAGTTTACCCTCGTCTTCATTGTTCCAGTCCCGTTAAGTTATCCCCCATTACGTTCACCACTGTTTCCTTGATTCATCCCAGCCTTTGTCAAGTCGTCTCTCCCCGCACCGTTAGGGCCTATAAGTTCACACCCGGCTCTGCCATTCTAGGCCCCGTCAAGTTTACTTCTAGGGTTTTCTCCTCTTCGGCTCCCGTCAAGTTCACTCGGGCTCCTCTAACCTAGCTCCCTCGAAGTTTATTCCTTGTTTTTCTTCCCTCCATCTCCGTCAATTATACCCAGGCTCCTATACCCCTTCGCCGTTTTGGCTAAATTTAATCAATTGTAAAATTCTTCTTCCAGATTCTCGTGTCGTCGACGCCATGAGAGTTCATGATTTGTTATTGTAGTCTATGGGGTAGCCTTAAAAATAAGGAAAAGGTCCGGTGACTAATTTTACGAATAGCAAAGGTCGATCAAGTAAAAACTTATCGTCTAATGTAAGTATATTTAAGACAAAATGAATTATGTGTCAAAGGTCTACGTTTCTATATTAAGCTTGTTATACTTACATATAATTCTTCATCCATACTTTAAATTTTTCCACACAAAAATAAAATGTTTCCGTGCATATATTTTATATTTGTTGCTAAGAGATTGAAAACGTTTACCTCCAAACACAATAGTGTTCTAGATAAAAAATAAATTTTAAACACATGAATGAAACCCTGAGAGTTGTCACGTGACATGATGAAGGTCGCAGGGGCGGAGTCGAGCCACAAAAACCATCACGACTCCACGGAGAGTGAGATAAATATCCGCTGAGGAGCGAGGAGCGCCGGACCGGGCGATCATTGACGGGGTGACACTCACGGTAAAATTGGGATGGTTCATAGTCTTACAGGCCTACAATACTATCTTAGGTCGCGTCTGGAAAGAAAAATGATATAAACTTATTCCGAACGCAGGTGTGTAGGATAGTTTTAGTTCTGCTATCTTATATATAATAAAAGAGTGCATTTGGGTCTAAAGAGAAAACTACTGAACGGATCGTAGACGTTTTGGCGTTAGTGGACTTCTAATGGCGCCCAGGTGATAGGAAAAATATGCTATCCCTGAGAAAATGCCTTATAACTCCGTCAAATGAATTTTAAACCTTATTTAGACCAATTTAAGACGTTATTTTGTCGATTTGTTTACTGCTCCAGGTGATCCATGTCCTACATTAAAATTTAATCTACTACTGATTTAAAACTAAATTTAGTAAACTAAACAGACAACTCCAATTTAAAGATCATTGACAGATGATAACAAATGATAAATAGGATTAAGATTGCAGTTATTTTGAGAAGACAAGACAAATGAAATGGAAATATTACTATGCTCTTTGGTTTTTTGAAATCCCTATAATTTTGAAATCATATTGAAGAATAAACTATTATTTATAAACTGTAACACTGTTCACATTGCTTAAGAAATGTCAAAATTTAAGTTTTAATATTATGTTGTCAGGGATTTCCAAAATTTTGTCACCATTTAAACTTATAAATCATCCCACCTCTTTAGACCAATCTTCATTAAAGTTACCCATCATTTTTGACGGGCTGTTAGCTAGTTTAATATAATAGATAACAAAAAGTCGTTTCATTGGAACATGAAAGGAATTACTCATGATTCGACGTTATTTGCTTATCTTATATTTTTGCTAGTAGTTTCTTCTGTATAATGTTAAAAATGTGTACCCCACTTCTTATGTTCAGGCTATTAATCTATTTACCTATTTACGTTCATTAAACGTCACATTTGAATTTATGTATCAGAATTCATTGCAATTTCTTTTAAAAATTACTTGAAAACTTCTATGAAACTATTCTCTTTAACTAACTTAAAAAAAGTCATCGTATTGTTTGTATAATGTTTGTTTTTTACTACGTTATGTAAACCCTATAACAATACATTTCATGAAAATATGTACATTGAGTATAAATAAAAATAATAATATTTAATTTTCTGTACTATTTTGTTATTTTCAATTTTTTTATTATACCTGCGTCGTTATTGCCAGATATTTTGAAGATTCCGTGATTAAAATTATGTATATTGTAGGCCTACTACGTAACAAATCGATGACTTAAAAGAAAATAATTGTTAACTCCCTGGCGAGCTCATTATACGAGAATTAACGAGATCGAAGAATATTTAGCCCAACTAACAAGGGGTGAAATTCAGAATGTGGATTTAGGGGGTAAAACAAAACAAATAAAAGGGCTATTCGCTGCCACAGCGGTACAGTCAGGTCCAGCAGTTGGACCGGTCCGACAGGGACTGTACTGGTCCCGGCGCGTAGGCCGAGTATTTACATAGACCCAGTAATAATTATTGTCAGTCTACCAGGAGAAGAATGTTAGTTTTAATTTTATGTGAGTCCCCCTCTCCGGCCCTCCCTCAACCTCCCCTCCCCTCCCCCCCGCCGGAATGTGAACTGTCCATTATGGACGGGTTGTTCACGAATTATCAACTCTCCTAACACACTTTTTTGTCAGTTACGCCTTCGAGGTGAATTTATTAAATGTTTTGGTCGTCCGTAATTATTGCCCTGCGGATGATGCCTAAGTGAATTCGATAAGTGGACCAAATTGCCGGCTCTTGGGCCGGACAAATGAAAAACGGCCTGTGGAATTTCAGCACCTGTAATAACCCAGGCGTTGGTTTTACATTCGGCGGAACGAAGCGGTTGGATCCTCCGGTTATGCGGTAATGGATTGGACTCAGCAATGTGTCACGCTTGTTTAAGTGTCTCTTCAAATGGTGGCAACATTTTATGTCAGCTCGGATGACCGGTTAATGTATCATGGGCTGCATATATAAACAACATTTTTTACACAACTGGAGCTGTAGTTGCCATTATGTGAGGAGGGTAATCGTGTTGACAGCACGAGCACGGGCTCTTTTCATCTGCAACTTTTTATTTTGAATTCTATAAAAATATCTATTATATACATTTAATTGTCAAAACCTGACAGGGACAGAACGATTGCCAGGAAAACCAACCAAATGTATAAAAAAGATCTAAATGTGTAATTATAATGCTTTCATGTGACCACCATATATGAATCTTAAATTGTTGCATGGAGGGTTTATTACCATTTACTGCATTACAGTTTTCCACATACAGTAGGACTATTTCAAAATCCTTTCCAACATATATATCTATATTTAAATTTTATAAGTTCGTCCATTCCATTCCCAGATTTCCAGTGCGATGCATTATGTATTGGTGATTGGTGATTGTTAAAATAAACAAATAAATAAATAAATAAACAATTTCATATTGAATGGTTCTAGCCTCCGGATTACTTTGAAATACTAAAAGTGGTTTATATACCTGCTTTCTGTAATCCACATTGTTGTTTAAAAAACAGTGTATTCACATGATAGCTGTAAATACTCATCATTATACAATGAGTCCAGTAATGGATGTCACAGGAATTCCATTTAATCCAAATGAGTCTCTTCGATCTTTGTGGTAACACCGAAACCGGAAGATAACTCGTTAGCGAGATAACAGGCTTGGTAAATCAATATTCATGTGTTGTCAGGTCAAATTACTGTTGGCCGCTAAATTAATTAACATTCTGGGCAGACCATCGCTACCTGTTATTGAAATATCGCCATGTCACGTCCAGCGATACTCTCGCTACGTCACAGTCACCCTTACAGCTACATCAACTGGTAACAATCTGGGTACATGGTCGCTACCTGATATTGAAATATCGCCGTGTCACGTCCAGCGATACTCTCGCTACGTCACAGTCACCCTCACAGCTACATAAACTGGTAACAATCTGGGTTCATGGTCGCTACCTGTTATTGAAATATCGCCATGTCACGTCCAGCGATACTCTCGCTACGTCACAGTCACCCTTACAGCTACATAAACTGGAAACAATCTGGGTTCATGGTCGCTACCTGTTATTGAAATATCGCCATGTCACGTCCAGCGATACTCTCGCTACGTCACAGTCACCCTTATAGCTACATAAACTGGTAACAATCTGGGTTCATGGTCGCTACCTGTTATTGAAATATCGCCATGTCACGTCCAGCGATACTCTCGCTACGTCACAGTCACCCTTATAGCTACATAAACTGGTAACAATCTGGGTTCATGGTCGCTACCTGTTATTGAAATATCGCCGTGTCACGTCCAGCGATACTCTCGCTACATCACAGTCACCCTCACAGCTACATCAACTGGTAACAATCTGGATACATGGTCGCTACCTGATATTGAAATATCGCCATGTCACGTCCAGCGATACTCTCGCTACGTCACAGTCACCCTTACAGCTACATCAACTGGTAACAATCTGGATACATGGTCGCTACCTGATATTGAAATATCGCCATGTCACGTCCAGCGATACTCTCGCTACGTCACAGTCACCCTTACAGCTACATCAACTTGTAACAATCTGGGTACATGGTCGCTACTCGATATTGAAATATCGCCATGTCACGTCCAGCGATACTCTCGCTACGTCACAGTCACCCTCACAGCTACATCAACTGGTATCAATCTGGGTACATGGTCGCTACCTGATATTGAAATATCGCCATGTCACGTCCAGCGATACTCTCGCTACGTCACAGTCACCCTTACAGCTACATAAACTGGTAACAATCTGGGTTCATGGTCGCTACCTGTTATTGAAATATCGCCATGTCACGTCCAGCGATACTCTCGCTACGTCACAGTCACCCTCACAGCTACATCAACTGGTAACAATCTGGGTACATGGTCGCTACCTGATATTGAAATATCGCCGTGTCACGTCCAGCGATACTCTCGCTACGTCACAGTCACCCTTACAGCTACATCAACTGGTAACAATCTGGGTACATGGTCGCTACCTGAAATTGAAGTATCGCCGTATCACGTCCAGCGATACTCAAATCAAATTAAAATTAAAACCTCTTTATTTACAAAGCATTAAAATTTTTAATAGTGTCAAGTTTTTACAATTTCATGTTCTTGATAAGTGTGGAGGTGGGAGCGTATCCCTCCATTGCAGGAATTCGTCCAGAGAGTGGAATGGGTTCTTTGACAGCCAGTTGATGAGGGCTGTCTTCAGTTTCTTCCCTGTTTGTCTTCTCATGTCCTCCGGGAGCAGATTGTGCAATTTTCTGCCACTGTATGAAGGTTTCCTCTCAAACAATGCGCTGTGGTGGAGTGGTAGCTACCTGGTGGCATGCCTGGTGTTATGGCAGTGGATGTCTGTACCTTTTAGAAGGGGTTTCCCATCCATATGGAGGATCACCTCTCTGTTGTACAAGTGCGACAACAGTCAGGATGTTTAGTTCAGCAAAAGTCTGTCTGCGGCTTTCCCTCCAGTGAATGCCAGTAGTGTCAAATTGTTGGTGCTGGCTCAGTTCAAGGTCACCTGAGGGATGACGTCATCGAGGTCAATGACCTCACCGATGACGTCATCGATGACGTCATCGATTGCGTCATCGATGACGTCATCACCAATGACGTCATTTCGATGACGTCACACCCATGACGTCACAGAAATGACGTGCTGATGACGTCATCACCCCTTACGTCATCAAAATGACGTCACCGACGCCACTAAGGTCAAGGTCACGCCGAAACTTAAAATTTTTTGGCACTTTTGCCGTTTCTCGCACTACGCTCCGAGTTTCAGTCCGAGTCCCCGTGACCTTGACCACTTGGAGCGAATATTCGACGAGAAACGGCAAAAGTGCCAAGTTAAACTCGAGTTTCTGACATGACTCTGCCTAAACGGGCAATCGGTTATCCCTCAGGTGACCTTGAACCAGCACAACACCAACAATTTGATATTACTGTGACCTTGAAAACCTAACAACGGAGCGCCGACACCGATGCGCACCCCACGACAGTCACCGAGCGACTGACTGTCAGGCTCCGTGTACTCTAGGTATATGGGGAAGTGGAGGGGGAAATTTCAAGGTCATCCAAATGGAGTTTTAAAAAAGTTGAAGAGTAGAAAGACTACTCTTGTGCTTCCTGGGCGACTTCATCAATTTCTAAAGGATCTGTAAACCAATCCGATCTGTAGCGGCAGGAGTCCAGAAAACAGGTGCACCACCCATCTGGTTGTCCGTAGCACTTCCGACAATTGGTAAGTTTGGAGAAGTGAAACTTAATACACCGCTGCGGACAACAAGTATAAAAGTAGTTGGATTTGTAGATTTTGAAAGTTTGTAGTACCGGTGGTGGCAGCTGTTGGTTCTTGCATCTACACCTGCAACATCCGAAGCATTCACATTGCCGGCAGGCCAGCCCATCCACTTGCCACTTTGGTAAGAGGAAACACTTATCCTCACAGCAATAGGTTGTCCCCGTCTCTTCCTCCCAACGCTTCTTTGCACAATATGTGACGCCTTGTATCTCCAAACACTTATGCTCGCAACATGAGACACGCTTAGTTTCCATACTTGATGTTGCTTCGGCGAGGGAGCAAGATGAAGTGATGCCGCGGTCAGCGTGAATGGAGCTTATATAAACTAAGGTGAGTGGAGGGGGAAAGGTCAAGGTCATCCAAATGGAGTTTTTAAAAAAAAAGTCAAAGAGTAGAAAGACTACTCTTGTGAGTCTATAGCGATTTCATTGATAGTGAGTGCTTCTGTATGCCAAGTTGATCTGTACTGACACGCTCCTAAATAATGTTTGCAAAAACCTGCAAAATGATTGTTGCACATTTTGCAGCCAGTTAGCTGTCTTAGTGTGAATTCAATGCAACGTTCAGGGCAACAAGTGTACTTATGCCCTCTCATCTGGTACACATGGAATGCCTTCAACTCTGGTTTCGGCTTCTTCCAAGACTTGCACTTGCACATGCACTGACCAAAAGCTTCACATTTTCTACACGCCAGGCCATCCACCACATCAATGTCATTTGGCCATGAAAAACATTTCTGTTCGCAACAGTAGTTGAGTTGACTCTCCATGTTGCTGCGGTGAAGGCGCACGATGAAATGATGCTGCAGTCAGTGAGAGTGCACTTTAAATAAACTCAGTGGAGGGGGAAAGGTCAAGGCCATCCAAACGGAGTTTTAAAAAAGACAACTAGTCGTCCTCCTCCTCCTCCTCCTCGTCCGTTGTACTTGGAGAGCTGTCAGACGAAGAGCCCCGCGCAGGTGCTCCCCAGATGAAAAACATATCAATTTTAAAACGAAGACCAGGATCTTGCATCATCAATTCCTTTAATTTGTCACATACTAAGTCGACCTTGTGTAAGGTGTCAACAACAAGCTTCCAATTTGTTGTCTCAATATAACTTGTAGTTGAGTCCGCCTCGCTGATAACCACATCCTCCGGCCGTATTGGAGTGTAAAGATGTGTAAAGTTCTTTGGCTGAAGCTGAGGCTCAGGCTGGCTGGAAGTGCAAGGTTGAGTGTGGACCCCTGTTGCATCGAAATCCATAGTCATTCTACATTCAATGTTGGGGTTTTCGTTTAGTACGTATACCAATTTTTCATGCAACATATCCACTTCTGTTGAATCCTGCAGATGAACATTCCAAGAAAATGGCCATTCTTCATCCGTAGTTGAGTCAACTCGAGAAAGAGTGCTGTCCGCCATGATAGCTAAGCAAGGAATGAGGTGAGCTACAGACCATGGTAACAGTATTGAAAAGTAGAGGGGGTAAACTAAAAGTATGTGGAGGGGGTATTCTCAAGGTCATTTAATTTGGGTTTTAAAAAAAGGAAATAGTGGAGGGGGAATTCTCAAGGTCATCCAATTTGGGTTTTAAAAAAGAATGAAGCTTACTCCTCTTCAGCCTCGTTGTCCCCTGCATCTTCATCAGCCTCATCTTCATCAGCCTCATCTTCATCAACGTCAGACTCGCCGTAAGGGTAGATTGGTGACATCGGCGAATATTGTGGAGATTGTTGACCGTTGTCGTCGTCCCCTTGCATTCTAACTTGGGACCAATCATAATTTAAATTCATTTGTATTATGATCCCAGGGTTGTCCCGCAATATTTCCTTCATCCGTTCGCAAATCGTCTCCAAATAGTGTACACTATCGATCGACAGTGTCCAACCCGTACTTGTACCGACATCAGTAGTGGAGTCAGCTTGGCTGATGGTGTTGTCTGCCATGGTTGCTTGTCGGACAAGGAATGACGGTTGATGTGATGCTCATGCAGGAACATGGTGAAGTGGTGGGGAGCGTGGTGGAGTAGTGGGGGGAATTTTCAAGGTCATCCAAACGGAGTTTTAAAAAAAGGAAAACCTACAAAGTAACATTAAAACTTTCCAATTGATGGTGGCGGGCGTTTTCTTCCGCAACCTTGCCGACACATGTGACTATGCCATACAGTATGAAAAGTACAACCATAATAAGGCCGAACAATAAAAGATAGCCGTTGACTATCATGATATTTTCTGAGTGGATCTGCTTTCTTCTTATCGCCCTCTCCTGCATCCTCTTCTCCAACTCGTGGACGAAGTCACAACATGCGTGAGGACATCTTTCATCTGTTGGTAGGTTTGCCATTGTTGATGTTGTCGGTGTGGCTGTTGAAGATGGAATGAGGTTTCCAATTGCGATGTGCCATGTACATCAATAGTCAAGTGGTGGGGGTAGCAAAGCAGTGGAGGGGGAAGTTTCAAGGTCATCCAAATTGTGTTTTAAAAAAACCTATCTTGTTACTGAGCTTATATGTCAGTAACAAGATAGGTGTTTTCGCTCTTTTACTTCTTTAATATAATGAAAAAATATACATATTCTACAATGGTTAGGACAAGAAATACAACTGCTAGTCAGCTGAAGTAGTCCAAGTTGTCTGGCTCGGTCTTCATGGACGCTGGTGAGGAAGCCGTCGAGGAGTGTCCAGGCTCTTCCTTTGACTGCCGGGTGTTCCGTATATTGCAAGCGTAAACTTGCACATTTATACGGTAGCCTCGTGCCACCATCAGCTGCAACTCCTTGTATAAGTCGTTTAGCTCCTGCTGAGTCTTGATGCTCACCTCCTCGTAACTTGCGCAACTGACGTTGAGAGACATCCTGATGTTGCTAGGTTGGCTGCTGGAGTAGAAATGAAGCCGAGGCACAGCGTTTGGAGGTACATGGAAAAGTGGTGGGGGTAATAGTGGTGGGGGTAATGGTGGTGGGGGTATGGAAGATCCAATTAAACACTTCTAAACTTTTTCCATCGATACAAAGGGATGGAACAAATAGCACAGGTGTCCTTGTAGTTTTCAAATCTAAACATTGGTGCTAGAAATCCAAACTGTTTTCTACCACCTTCCTGTACGAACCGTCGAAGGTCTCTGACGGCAGCATCGCCACAAGGCCTACAAAACTTTTCCCCGTTTTGGAACCTATACCAGGAGTATCCCGAATACCCTCCATTATCTTTCTTGTACTCTTCGATATCCTGCTTTACTGTTATAGGGATATTATCTTGTAAAGCCGTCTGGAATAAAGATGCGTCAGTTATAACTCGTTGTAAGCAAAGCTCGTACAAGGTGCTCATCGTTTGCTAGTTGGCAACAGACTGACCGTTTTTCGCATCCAAGCAGGTTTGAATCCTAGTGCGGTAGTGGGGGTAATTACGGTAGTGGGGGTAATTGTGAAATGCAAAGGTCAAAGGTCAAGGTCACCCGCGAAGTTTAAAAAAAATGCAACATATCAATACGTGACAGACTTCACATATTGATATGTTGCATTTTTTTTGTTTTTTATTTTTTTGTCTTTTATGATTTATTTATAAAACATTACAATAACATATGTACAACATTAAAACTTAAATCTAACACTGCTGCTTGTCGGCAATGTGGATGGTCAACTCTGTAGAGTTGCTACCCGTGCAGCCGTGGGACACCAGGTATAGACAGCCGGGTTGAATAGAGCGAAGGTCCTCGTTTTGTAGAAGATGGACGAATCTCTTGGGCAGGTACACCTGGAACTTGGGCTCATCCCCCGGAGTAAACGGTGCCTCGCTGAGACTGCAGCAGATGGCCTCCCCAACTGTAGTCTCCATCTTCTTCATAGCATGGATTACGTAGTGCTTTTCATCTTTTAGTTCAGAGCACTTCTTCACAGGTAATATTGTTGACTTGGAGTGAGCATTGAACTGCTCGACCAAAGTCTGAAGGAACTGGTGAGATGCCATGGTCAGGTTACAGATCGTCTTCTTGCTCGGAGATGTTGTCGTCTCGGAATCTCGAGTAATACTCATGCCAGGTCCCGGTCTGCTCCTCACTTATATACTCTCCGTTACCCCCACCACTCCCCACTTCCCCACTTTGAAGGTAAGAGGCGAGTTTATAGGCATTTTTCAAAGCGCAATGTCTATCTTTATCATGTTCTGGGCTTTTTGTACAAATACATATATTTTCCAGCATGTATTGATAATTCTTATCCAATTCCACATCATTAACCGGAACATGAGTAAATCCTTCGATCCATCTTTTCTTTTCCAGCCCCTTTGTGTAAATATTGGTAAACTTGTCTGAAAAGTGATGCATAATGTGATACAAGTCCGTGTAACTAGTAAAACCATCATACCAATCGATATGATGAAAGTGTTTTGAAATCCATCTGTTGGTAGTAGCGGCTTTACTAGTTAAAGATGAATAAGAACATGGGGGTTTAAATAAAAACGAATACGGAACACTTGTATTCATGTCCAAAAACACAAGTTCTTTTATAATGAATCTATCATCATTACCACGAAACGCTTGAAACTCAATAATACCAGGCTTGGACTTTACTTGTTCTTCTTCTCCCTTGTCCATTTTGAAGGTCACACGTCTGCTCATTATGAAGTCAGGAGGTCAACTGATTTCCACACCACGGTAGGTACTGCTTTTATACCAGGCCGTACAGTTGTTGGCGCGTTGGTGTATATTTAACGTGGGCACCGTCCCCAATAGGCCTAACCCCACAAAATGTTGGTTATTGTTTTAGAAACTAACCATTGTCATTTAAGTTTCCATCTTTATATTTTCCTTGTTTTCGTTTTCATCACTAACACTTGATTCTTCTCCTCCATCTTCCTCTTCTTCCTGTTTTACTGATTTCTTATTAGTTGAGCGTACTTTTCCAATTGTCTCCACATCTGTACTTCATGAGGAACTCTATTAAATATAGAAGTATCCACAGGTCCGTATAATATAGGTGCGTCCGGTTGTTTGTCCAAAGTGTCTTCCAGATAATCATTAATAATCGAACTTGAAAACACCAGTTGTCTCAAGTATCTTGTTATAGGTTCAGTAGCACAAGTTAAAATGAAAAACTCCTCTCGATTAAGTTGAATCTTGTTATCATGTCTTGTTGTGTCTCTAAACCGCAGCTGATGATCACCACGTTGTTTAATAATATCGATTTCCACATTTGAATCCAAAAGTCCTACTCTTGTCTTTCTTCCAAACATGTTACTACTTAAATAGCATTCTAGCAGATGCAAGTGTTTCATAAACGATTCCCAAGCACTGTCCGTAAACAAAATCATTTTGGGTCCATGAGTTAAAATTACAGTAGGGGAATAATCTGTCGATTTCATAACACCGATTAAAACACTTTTGTCCAAACTGGAAGAGATTGGGTAAAATATTCGCAAAAATACCTCACTCAATATGTTTGGAGAAATATTATCTTCAGTATCCCTTTTTCTCTTTTGTATAGTCTTTCTTCTTTTACCTTTTTCTTCAACATTATTACTGGCGTGAAGTTGTCCGCAAACGTTTTGTTCACCTCCTTCCTGGTGACCTTGAAGATCTAAAAACTCAGATATCTCCTTCTCAATATCTACCACATTTTCAGGTGTACCACTAGGAGAAGCCATATTGAATACGATGCTACCCATACAACGGTAGGCAACAAACTGATGAGGAGCGGCCTGTACGCTCTGCTTTTATACTCGCGGAATGAAACAAAACCGGTTTTTACAGTACATTTTTAACAATTCCAGTTAGAGGTGTGTATGTTACAATTTTATCATGTAAAATTAAACAGTACGCAGTTGTATTAGCCGGTATAGCCGAGTTAAATTCCATTTCTATTTTTATATCCACACTTGATGATTTTACTGATTCATTTTGTTTAGAACAATCAATTACAACTATTGGGTAGGCATCGAAATATTTGTCAGGTGATAATAAAGGTGTATTTGCTTTACCGTAATATGAACTTTGGAATCTTGCGTACATATCGTACAATATACTGTATTTCTTCTTAGTGAATGACACATTTAAATTGTCGTATGGAAAGAATTGTGAATTTAAATAAACTTTAATATTTTTCAAGTCACAATGATCAAATTGTCCTGCATGTTTAGTGATGTCGTCTCTTCTACCTGTTTGTAAACCAAATATAATATACCTGGCTCGTTCTACATAATTTGATGTTTTAACAGTCCAAGTGTGTCGATCCGTAGTAGGTAAACTGGGATGCTCATGGAATTCCCAACTTCTAAATGGAATAACAATATCACGATCGGCTTTTAATTTTCTTAAAAGTAGCATTCTATGCTCGTCAGCTAATTTAACATGTGGAACTCTCCATACAATTTTGTCTAATTTTAATTTCCATTCTAGGTTTGCATCAGTCGTATTATCTGCAGCTTTAATAATGTCTTTATCGTTAGAAGACCTCAACAAAACTAATTCTTGTTTAACGTTTAATATTATTTTCCTATAATCTTCAGCAAAACCAAGCAACAAACGTAATGGAATATGAAAATCAAAATATCCATCTGAATTTGGAGTGATCGTGTCAATTGTAGGTAATACCCATCCGGCAGGTTTAAGTAAATTGGTTTCATTGGGTGTTATAGATGTTAGTCCTTTTAAAGTCGTTGTAATACCTACTTTTTTAGTAGAATCAACTGTTACACCTGATATTTCATATCTAATTTCATCAAACAGGAAAGCCATAGGATTATTTATAAATGGAACTGTTGTACCAGCAGTAGTACCGTCTTTTTTAGTAACTTTTCCTTCAATATACAAGTAACTTTCACATGGTAGTGTGTAAATGTCTTGATGTTGTATGGGAATACGAATTTCATCGTTATTGTTTAATTTCGATGAAGTGTAAGGGTTGTGGGTGTGATATTCTTTTTCCCATAGGGTTTCGTCGAATGTTGGACCCTGCGCTATATCCAGTATATCCATAATCGGTTAATTTTAATCCAACTCTCTCTAAGAAACGAATGTTCTCGCGTGTTAACTCCTCCACAGCTGAAGAGCTACTAATGCGGTTTCCCGTAGGTTGTTCGCTTTTAAATGTTAAACCCATGGTTTTTGTATTAAAGTGTCGATTTTAAATGTAATCTAATCGTAATAGGCTCTTCTCTGAAGTCTACCAAGTTACCGTCTTGATCCAATACGCTCAACACGATGTCTGAAATGAAAGTGGTGTTCAACGGTAGATATACCAGGTTTTGTGGCTTTTCAACAATTTTAAATCCAGGTGGTACACTTGGGTAAAATGTATGTATGATATGGGTGTTAGCCCCATCCCTGTAAGCTCCTTGTATAATGTTACAAGTTATGTCTATACTATTGACTTTTAATATTGTTACTGTTTTCTTACCGGAATGTGTTACATCTGGTTCTAAAACAGGCTCATCGTTGGAAAATCCTAATAAATCACCAATTGAGTTTGGTTGAGTAAAATCTATATAATATTTGGAAGTAATTTCAGCTTTCATCGTATTATTATTACCTTTTAATGTTATATTGTCTTTTCCCATTTTAGTTTGCAAAAATTCATTTATATGATCAATTTCATAAGAACCTGTGGGTAACCTGCACTCTTGTAAGTCTGTAAACTTCCCACTGGCATCTTTTCCCTTATAATAATGCAATACGTTATTTTTACCTTCCGTAACATTGGGAATAGAGTTGTAAGTTGTAAAATCCAATAGTGCCGCCTCCCAAAATCTTTCTTTTTGCAAGCGTAACGCTGGAAAAAGGATACTTCGTAAAGTGGACGATTTTCCTGTTAATGATACCGTATAGGAAGACATCTCAATAGTGACTGATACTTTTAGCTAGGAATTCCAAACATAAATGGCCGCATATTGAAGTATTATCAGGTTGTTCTCTTTTATAGTTATAATATATGTTTTTAGCAGATTTAAAGTAATCTTGAAGTTCTTTTGGTGGCGGCAGATTACCGAAACTATCGAAATAATATACATTGTTATTTAGTTTCTTATAACAAACCCAATGGGTGCCAGGGCCTTCAGTATTATCCAAATTTACAATTCCAGTCTCATTTTGCCACATTTTCTTTGGTAAACTGTCTTTCATGAATACACCGCGGAAAAATGGTATTTTTAAACAGGAAATATATTTAAATAATTCAATATTGGTTAATGCTTTATGTGGTATAACCAATTGATTTCTTTCATTTAATACGCACGATAAGGTCTTAGGTAAAGACCTGCCCCGTTTTTTACCATTGACCACACGGTGGGCTTCTTCCTGCCTTTTCTGCTAGATCGTCGTGTTCTTCTTATATTTCCTCCATGTTTTCTTGCGGTTGACCTCCTTTTTACCCTTCTTCTCCTCCTTCTTCCACCTCCTACTGCTGTTTTAGCCTTCATACCTGCTGTTACTGCTAAAGCTGCTGCTTTTTCTGCTATGCTAGCGTCACTTGACTTTACTCGTTGCCAAGCTATGTCCGCAAGCTTTCTGTCTGCTATCGATCTATTTTTTGAATCGGCAAACGTGGAATATGCGATATCGTGTTCTTTACAAGCCTGATCTAACTTATTTATGCCAGGATCGCCTCTTTCCAGTCGTTTTTTCAATTTAGTTCCTGGTCCGCAATACTGATAACCTCCCGGTATATGAAATTCGTATGGTAATGCGTCTATTGCTCTATTTACTATGGATCCTACTGGAATTCGTTTTAAAGCTTTACTTAACAGAGAAACCGCTGTGGACGTGATCCCACCTCCTCTCCTTACAGTGTCTCTATATGGACTGATGTACTGGAACGTCATTATTGTCCTTTTATAATCGCTTTGTACAACTTATGTGTTACCTCTATGACAAGTTGGACATAAATGAAGTCGTTTATTGTGTTCTTTTATTAAATATCAAAATCACCCCAATCCGATGATCTAAACTTTTGTGTATTAGGGTTGATAAAATATTTTTGAACAATTTCCCGTTTAATCCAAGTACCTCTCTCAGATTCCAACAAAGGAGTACGACCTGAACGAATACCAATAAGATTGTATACATCAAATAATGCATTTCCTAAAACTTTTACAAGAAAATTAACAGTGACAGCATTATCCACATGTTCAGGATCTTTAAGGTCTGTTATACGTTTATTATTACAAGTATACACTTTGCTATCCATTTGTGATAATGTGATAGCCTGTCCTACAGTTGCAGCATCATTTGCTTCTCTTCCTTGCGCCAAGTCTTTTATTTTGTGATTGTTACATGTAAAAAACGCCCAGTAATTATTTGGATCTAGATGTACTGTTTGTCCTAAGGTAGCTGCGTCTCTATCTGCATGACCCAATGACACATTTGATAACCTTCCATGCATGCAATCCCAATAAGCGTTTTTGTATGTCAATAAATGAAATTTTTCATTACCTTGAATAAAGTCATCCCCTTGCTTTGATAATACTTCATCTCGTTTTGCAAATCCAGTTGTTTCTTGTTTTAAAGTCTCTTTCATTTGACCCACTGTTGCACCATCAGATGGTGCTGAACCATCTTTTACATTCGCCAAACAATTGCCAAGACAATCGATAACTCCCACATCACGTATGACACAATGATCTTTTATATATTTGAGATTTACAGCATCATTTTCATTTTTTGGATAACCTATATCGTTAATAACAAATTTATAAAAAGAAAAGCCATCTTTGTCTTTTCAGGTATCAAGGAATGTAAATAACGTCTATTTACGCTGTCTTTTTCATCTTTAGGGTCATCTACGTTGGATATACGTTTATTGTTGGCACTATACGTTTTTCCATTGAATTTTAACGTATTTTTTAGTTCGGATGACAAATAACCTCTGTTTATTGCATCACCGTTTTGATTTGGTTTACCAACGTTGATAATTCTATGATTTTCCACATCATAAGTGTTATTTTGTAATCTTAATGTTGGCGATATCTTTTCCTTTAATATTTTTAAATTTATTGCATCGTTTTCATCCGTAGGATCTTTTATGTTTTTTAACCTTTTATTACTCATATCATAATCTCCATCAGGTGTTTGTGGTAAACCAGCACTTCTTTTTAAACTATTCGCATAATATAACCCATCCGAGGAGTAACGTCCGAACTTGTCGACACTCATGGTGCAACTGAATAGTATTCTAGGGGGTAACGCATTTTTTATGAGATTACCCCACGGTTTCGGAGTTCATCCACTAAAGCCACCCATTCGTTTTCCAAACCAGTATGACCCGCTTCTTTAGCTTCATGTATTAGTTTCATTCTATCAACCAATTTATTGATATTATTGTAATAAATCACATTTGTGTTATACAGTTTCTTCATTAAACCTGTACCTGTAACAGACTTGTTTCTTTTTCTTGGTTCTGTAGCACTTATATCCAAAGTGGATGACACAAACCTTCGTTTTACAGGTTTTCTTGGTATTATTGGCATTGGTTGTCTTCTCGTTGTTGGTATTAACTTGGATACAAATTCTCTATATTTTAAAGACTTTGATCTAAAAACAGGTTGGTCAGCTGAATACTTCCTCCTGTATGCATTAGTTTGTTCCAAAATCTTTTTATATGCTTCCATGTCTTTTTCTTTAACTAACAATTCTAAAGGCTTATTTTCAAATAATAATTCAAATAATCCCCTTGTGCCCTTATATCTTTGATCACCAACAATAATATTATCATGTTCATCAATGTTTACCGGGCTATTACCAACCATTAAACCGTCTTCTGTTAATCTTACTCCATAACTATGGTAGTTTTTATTAGGATTTGTTCCAGCTAACATTTTCATCATGTATTTCCTTCCTAAAGGTCCTTTGTTATGAATGTTTTCACCCAACAAGCTTATGTTTGACGGACCTTCCCTTGCTTCTTCTTCTTTTTCCTCTTCACTAGCAGTTGATACAACTTCATGTCCTCTTTTGGCTTTTACTTCATATAATTCTCTTATTCCACTATAGTCTGGTGATTCTAGCTCTCTTTCGGGTTCTCCACCGGTAAAACCACTATATGTAGAGGATTCCGGGTCTTCATCACTAAAATCTTCTGATTTTACATTTTCTCTTTCAAACTTTGTAATAGGTGCAATCGCATCTCCTTCCAATACAGGTTTAGCAAATTTTTTGTTTAATTGTTTCAAGGGTTCAGTAATAGGTTTAAAAGTAGATTCAAGGAATTTCTCCCTCTCGCTAATACCTAGTTTTAATGCTCTGTTTTTAGCCCGAATAGAATCACTAAGTGATTTTATTTCTTTTACTAATTTTTCTTGGTTAACCATGTTTGTAGCAAGACGTGTTGTACAACAATGAATGTTTTATACCACGTTCAATGTATTAATATAAATTTATCAAATCCTATCCTGTATCGACCATTGTTTAGCGGTTGTTCCTTCATAATTGTTAGGAACCCATACTTTTCAGCCCAAGCCTTTCCACATAACTCTTTAAATCGTTCAAATGTCATATCCCCATTTACATGATCAAAATATATATGTTTTAGGTTGGTTTCGTCCTGTTTAAATACAATTAACATGTTTGCATTGTCTCTAATAAGTTGTTTAGGTATTTTGCTGTAAGTTTGGCCAATATAAATGCTATCTATGTTGTTATGTCGACCCATAGCGAAGTAATTCCTTATTGTGTTTTGGTTTTCACAAGATACATCGTCAAATATGAACACAGAGAATGGTTTAGCTTCTTGTGGTTGCATGACACTCTCGCTTGCATTAAATTTTAAGTATTTAACTTCAGGCACATTATTTAGTATTTTTTCCAATAATTGATACTTTGGTTGTTGTAGTGATTTTGAAAATACATATAAATTATTAAAACGTAATCCTTTAGGGTTTGTAATCAAATTGAATACTACATTAGTTTTTCCACAGTTGGAAGGTCCGGTAACCAGACAGCGCACGGTGTTTGGTAACAAATTGCCATGTTTCCCACTATTGAATTCTGAATTATCCACTGTGAGTTCATCTATATTATTAATAGTAAAACTCTCCTTTTGTGGTATTATCTCCATCCTTTGTAATGGTTCAACCTAAAATGATTCTCTATCGTTATATCAAATCCTTTTTAGGTATCCAAGAATCTTCAGTCTTATTAAATCCTAACCATCGTACTTTAACCTTATCTTTTTTCCGTTGCAACACCTTTTCAACTAAATATACATCGCCTACTGTTGATTTTAACATTTCATGTCCATAAAACCCTCCCTCAAGCAATTGTCCTTTATTATCTTTTAAAATATATGTCTCAGGTACTGTAGGTTGTACTTTGAATACAGTAAAAACCTCATTGGTCCAATTTGGCAGATATCTTTTACTGAATACACCTTTATATTTACTTATTCGCACTTTATCACCCACATTAAATTTTTTAGGCTTTAGTTTTTCAACTCTTGGTTTAGTATTCATTTTTATACGTTGTAATACCAGTTTTTCATTTTTGCTAGTCACCTGGTTTGGTTTCATCCCAATAGTTCTATGAAACTTGTTATTGTAATCGTTTATAAGTTTTGGTAACATATCAATCCATATGTGCGATCCTCTGTTGGAAAACATTTTATACATCGCACTTTTTAAAGTTCTGTTGAATCTTTCAATTATTGAAGCTTTTACCTCAGAATTTGTTGAATAATGGTTTATATTGTGTTTTTTCATTAAATTTGCAAATTCTTTATTAAAATATTCTTTTCCATCATCGGTTTGTAAATGTTTAATATTATGTTTGTCTTTTTCTATAGCTATTTCCATTGCTTTTGTAACACTTTTGCCGCTTTTATCTTTTAGCGGTAAAGCATCTGCCATTTTAGAAAAACAGTTAATAATAGTCAATATGTATTTAAATCCTCTATTTTGTTTACTATAAGGAATCATTTCTATTAAATCCGCTTGATATAAATAATTTATTCCTTTTATCACTGTATTTCTTCGTGGAAACTTTCTTCTTGCAGGTTTATGAAGTTCGTTGACAATTTCTTGCTTCAAGTCCTTCATATTGCAGGTTTGAATGTTTCATGTGTCACATGTATAATCATAATTAATGTTGTTTTAAATATTCACATAATTTATATGGGTCAAGGTCATCCAAACTTGTGTAAAAAAAATGGGGAACACGGCGTTGGACTTGCCGTGTTCCCCATTTTTTTTACTGAAGGAGAAAGGAATAAGGTCGAAGTTGTAGAAGGACGAAGAATAGGTTACTAGTTGATAGGGTTTAGGGAGTAATGGCCGAAAGGAAGAGTGTGGATTTTGTCGGGCATAATGTGTCTTTTATCATCCCGAGCTGACAGTGCTTTTTTAATTTCGGTGACACTGTAGACTTGATGCTTGAAGCTTCGGATATTGTTGAATGTTGCTGATATTGTAGTATCTTCAAACAAACAAGTCTTGTAGTGGTCAAATGTTACGTGTTTTTTCAAATAAGATGTCTTCGCTCCTTTTGCTTTCTTGACTGTCGGTGTGTTGTTCTCGTGGTACATCTTAAATGAATACAATTTCGCCATCAGCGCCACTATTTCTTCTAAAGGCATTCCATTTGCTTCATCTTTAAATTTTCCAATTACTTTTTTATTTTTTTCATTAAAATTTGGATGGTTTTTCGGATAGTCAGAAAAGTCGAAATCTTCTTTGTATGGAAAAGTCCTTAGGTCTTCATACATGTCCAAAGTCTTTATCCAGTAGATAAACGCGTCCGTATCCATGTATGCGACTCCAATGTTTTCCCTTCCGTAGTGTTTAACCATTTTGTTATAATGGAAATCATACATCAGGGTTTTACTGATGTCCAAAATCGACATACCTATGTATAACGGACGGTCCATGACTATTGATGTTTTCTTCATACTGACAGCGACTAGATTTTCGTTTATAATCATGGATGTTCCGAAATTTGGTTTTTGCACTAATTTTTCCAATTTCCTAGGATCACTCACTAATTTTACATTTTTGTGTTTTCTTTTGTTCTCCAAGGTCTTCCCAAAGATGGCATTGTTCATTAATTTATAGAAGTCCTTTTCAAATGCTGTTGTCGCTGCAGCTCTTCTTGTAGTGTTGGAATCAATATATGGTTTCAACCAACAAGACTGGGTGAATTCAATTGCTCTATGAATTCTCACTATACGTAGACCCAATTCAAGAGCCTGTTGAACTACCCAGTAGTGAGCCACATACCGATCTTTATTCTCTAAGGTCATCATCAATTTTGGCCATCTTCCTGTCGTTGAAACTTCAGTCTTGGCTAGGAGAGGCAGGTCGTAGTGATGGTCATGAAGGTGCTCCGGGTATTCAAAATCACAGTCCAAAATATAGCCTTTTGGACCATCCTTTGGAATCTGTGAGATGTCACCGATGGTGGCCGGGTCGATCCATTTGAAGTCAGCGTAGGGAAGCGGATTTGACATTGCCCAACCATAAAGGTTGTTTGCGTCAAAGTAGCCAAGGTAGACCGATGGTTGTTGCTCGTCGAAGCCGGGGATGTACTTGTTGTTGGCTTTGACATGACGTGTTACAGCTTGTGTCAAACCGCCCCGTACACCAGATTCCATCATGAGCACCATATCTATATCACTTAGAAGTTCCAATCGACAGTTGGTTGACTTTAGCATAGCTTGCCATGCTAATCCTGGAGATGTGTACGAGTGTAGAGGGTCCAGTCCATAGGCGGAGAAGCAGGTGTTTCTGAATTCTTCCATCACATCACACAGAAGAGTCACGTCCAATTTTATATAAAAGTCAGAATATTCCCCTAAGGTTTGAATGTTTAGTTGGTTCCAAACATTACAAGCATGATTGTAGTCTTCAACGGAGATTTCACTTTCGTTTAATTTGCTATTGAAGGCTTCAATCGGTGGAAGACTGGTTTCTTCAAATTTTTCTGCAGAAGTTATGTAATCGTAGGGGAACACTCCTTTACGTAATACTAAGTCCAATTTATCTTCAGATACAATTTTGCTGGTTTCTTTTAAGTCTTCTCTTCTTAGGTTCTCTGACAATTTGGCTAAACTAGATGGCATAAATCTGTAAGAGTCTACGAAGCGAAGTTTAATTTTACCTACTGTTTTTGAAAAGCTGATGTACTTTTCCAATGTTGTAGCAAGAACATCAATTTTACCGTCATCTCTTCCTAACTCTGGAATAATAAAGTGGGAGTCGTAGCCGCTAAGATTGTGTAAAACGACAGGAATAAAGTTTGGCAGTTTGTAATTTATATTGCATGAATTACAAGCAGCTCCTCTGTATAACCCTGTCAGGTGATCGTGATCTCTTACTTTTGGATTTTCTTCACTGAACATCTTCTTGCATAAATAGCATCTTATCGCTACGTTGTATTCTTCTTGTTGATTTTGGTTTAAAGGTTCCATAGGTACAATATTACCGAACAAGCGTTGAACCTTTCCAGCAATATCGTACAGTTGGTCTACAAAATACTTAGCGGCTTCTTCACCACGGTAGAGTATTGGAGTGGATGTTAAACCATAGTCTTGCAATTGGTTTTCAGACAAGGTTGATTTAACTAGTAAACAAAAACTGTTGGGTTGATGCAACTGATATTTTGTTCTTCTAGTCACTTCGCCATCCGGCAGCTCCTGTGGTACTAACGTTGATTCAAAATCTGCGTAGACCACTAGTGGAATTCGGTATTGGTGAACTGTCTTGTTAAATTGTATTGAAGCTCGGGTAGGCGGTGGAAGACTTATCTTTACTTCATAGTTCTCGTTGCAAAGTCTTTTATGTTCCAATAACCAGTCCAATCCTCCACGTCTTGAATCTTTCCAAGAAAAGCAGAAACATCTCTTGCAAACTGTAATCCTATTTACTCTTTTGGTCCATTGTTTTACAACTAAGGCTTCAAAGTCCTTTATCCATACATAATGGGAAATTTCACCCTTAGTTATTAATAGCAAATCCGTGTGGTTTCTTTGCTCAACCTTTACTACCCGCAAAGGATAAACGTTGTTCGAATCATCCAGACCAAAAACATTGACTGAAACGCCAGGATTTTTCTTTTCAAATTTGTCAATATCTTTTAAAGTAACTGGGTAAGTAAGACCTTGAAAGTTGTAGCGGTGTTCATTCTCGTAGTATTCTCCAACTCTACAAGGATTGTTTTTAACATACTTGGTTAACATTGCATACTTGAAACATTCATTACCCTCATTTTGAACATTTCTACACGAGTTAGTGTTTTGGATTTTCTTTGGTAGAGGGATAAAACTACTACCTCTTAAACCATATCCATGTTTATGAACCCTAACATCCATACCTTCAATTGATGACAAAGTCCATCCAGATCCTCTTCCTTCATGTTCTTGGAGTTTGGTTATAAGTTCCTCCAAGCATTCTTCAATAATATCATCAATGTCGGAGGTGAAGGTAAGGGTTCGATTTTTGGTAATGAATGCTTTCAACGCTGTTTCACCATCAGTATTGTTAAACATAGCCTCTAACACCATTCCAAATTTAATAAAATTTAGCCTTTGTAGTTCTTCCCTCAAAGTTTGACCAACAAGTTCCTTAGCCTGGGTTATGAATGTTTCCAGTTCCAATTGAACGTTATTAATTTTGAAATGTGTTACAACTCGTCCTGGCAAGGCCGTGGTGCGCAGTTGTCTTACATCTTCCATATCCTCTTCTTCGGTGTCCTCTTCTTCGGTGTCCTCTTCTTCAATAGGTCTTCTAGCGGTAGATGGTCCAGCACCAGCAAATTGTATCACACTAGGTCTTCTTCTTTGCATTTGCTGTAGATAGCTGTCCCAGTAGTCCGTCTGCTTCTGGTGCTCTTCCAAAAACCGGTCAATTGAGTCTAAGTCTATTTCATCCATGGTAATATCTTCTTTTCTATCTTCGTCTTCATGTAATTCTCTGTGTAGGGTGAAAAGATCTTCGTCTTGAAAGATTTCCCCACAAATGTCGCAAAGAGCCATTTCAAACAGTTTGGCTTTGAATGCACACTCTGTGCATGTCCACGCAATAATGAGCAGCGCAGTCAACCGGGTCCCTTTATATCTAAGGCAGATAGGTGGGGAACGTGACGTCATATAGAAACAGGTTATCAATCATGTGCTAAATTTAGCCTTTAAACAACCATTTGTAATACATTTATCAGCAGGCTTGATAAAATCAATGGTATTTGGTCTAGATTCAATAATTTGTACGAGTTTTTTCAAAGACATCTGTTCCAACAAGTTTATATGGGTCAAGGTCGTTTGGAATTATTATTTTGAGCGGGGGATAGAGCACTAAGCAGCATCGTTTACTACAAAGTGCTCTATCCCCCGCTCACATTCTTTTTTAACTTTTTTTAAAACTTTTTTACAAAGGTGAAACATCGCCATCAGAGTCGGAATCATCCTCATCACGGAATAGGCAGCGATGACAATACATAATTCTCCTGGCAACTAACATATTATCCATTGGACGATGAGGAGTGTCTTGTTCTTCTTCTTCTTCAATTTCCAATTGGAATTCCATTTCCGACTCAGATGATGACTCTAATGTTTCGTAGGCGTGCAAGTCCACTTCATTGTCCGTTGAACCAGCTTCGTCAGAGTCCGTTTCAATATCCATTATTTCTTCCTCCTCCTCTTCCTGATCAACCGCAGGTAGTTGGTCCTCTGCTTCTATAACTTCTACAGGTATTACCTCCAGAATTGAAAGAATTCTGTCGCGATGGAACACGGTGTTGTCAAGTGGAGCCATGGTATGAAAGTGGTGTATCTATCCAATTGGTTTGCCCTTTTTATACCCCCACCAACTATACAATTTATGTGGGTCAAGGTCACGTAAAGATACCCTTTGAGCGGGGGATAGACCACTAAGCAGCATGCTAGTCCATTGCCGCAAAGTGATCTATCCCCCGCTCTGTTCTACAAAACCTCAATCAAGTCCAAGTTCGAGTCCTGTTTAACACATTTTATTCTAATTCCATATCCAATTTAAAAATTTCAATTTCACAAGGTTTACATTCCTGATGTATCAAACACTCCAGCTCCCTAAACATATCGTCCAGTTCGTCCAAATTATGATGTCCTACTTTTAACACATGGAGGTGGTTCATGCTTTGCATTGTAGCATTACCATCAACAAACAAGTTTCTTTTCCACGCTAACATAAATTCGCAGTTTTCTTGAAAAATCCTTCTCACCAAACACTCATACACAGCCGTCAACATGTCTCTACAGTTTTCATAATGCACCATCACAGTATACCTGTCCAAGTTAGCACCAAGAAGAGATCCACTCATTTTTCTAGCGTTCTACTGGAAAGTCCAAAGCAGAATGAAGGCAAAATGTACAGACCCCCTCTTTTATACCAGTTAACCGGTTGTCCTTGCTTATAAGTGGGTCAAGGTCATCCAATGCTACCCTTTGAGCGGGGGATAGACCACTAAGCAGCATGTTAGTCCATTGCCGCAAAGTAGTCTATCCCCCGCTCTGTATTCTACACACACACACACACACACACACACACACACACACACACACACACACACACACACACACACACACACACACACACACACACACACATGTCCCTGTCTTTTCATTACATACCTAATATATATTCACTACCTTCATCGTCACTATCACTCATCTCCGTTTCTACAAACTCCATCGGGTTAAAGTTATATTGTTTCAATTGTTCTTTTAGGTTTTCAATTTGTTGGTCCTTTACTTCTAAAACACTGTGATATGTAGTCCGCTGCCTCGTTGATGCTTGCTACTCTGGGATCGCCTAACTTCAAGCTGGGAACTACACCCTGCAGCCTGAAGTACGCCATACGCCTTTCTTGCTCCTGCCGTTGACCAGGACTGAGCAAGCCTTGCCCGTCTTGGCTCACCTCCAGCAAGGTCCGTAGCATCGGAGCTTTGCAGGCGTTTGCCCGAGCAACAGTTATGCTATGGAATGGTCGAGCAGGTCCACGAGTAGCAGGCAGGACGTTGGCAGCACGCCTTCTTGAAGAAGAGGAAGCTTGAGAAGTTTTGCAGTTAGAAGCCATGTTAAAGTGTAGTATTCAGCTAAGCGGTACAAAGCAGAATAACCAAACTGCACATCAATACCCGTATATATACACTTATCAGTGGTGGGGGTACTGGCTAACCTTGGTAAAGTGGGTCAAGGCCATCCAAAAACATTACCAGAACGGGGGATAGATCACTAAGTGGCATGTTAGTCCATTGCCACAGAGTGATCTATCCCCCGCTCTGTATTCCACATTCACGCACACATTCATACAAACACACAAGTCCCAGTCCGAGTCTTTACCCACACACCTATCCACTCTCATCCTCACTAGCATCACTGTCCACTAAAAGATCTTGACACTTCATAATTAGTCTGTCGTATTTCCTCAGGATTGAATTTGCCTCACGGATTACACTCTTTAACACCCTATCCTTTTGCTCTATAATTTCGTTGTACCTTTCGATTAGGTTTGGTGATGTCTGGGTAGATGCATCTGATGTGGTTGGTTGAGAGGCTCCGCTGCTGCACAGCTCCTTCCTGACAGGGCCAAAGCCGGAGAACCGGACACGACTTCTTGACGAAGGCCCCGATCGGATCGGCCCAACACCTGAGCCGGAGTTAGAGGCAGAAGCTGAAGCGTTGCCAGACATGGTGCGAAGCGTTCGGCTTAACAGTGTAAAGCAGAATGAGAGGACAGTGGATTACCACTCCTATATATACCCATTTTTGTGGTGGGGGTAACTCAAGGTCAACCTTCCCTGGTATCAAACCTGGTTATTATAAGTTTGGCCTGAATCTTATTCTCTTCAATAAACTTGCTTACTTCAAACACCCAGGAGAACAGTTCGTCTATATTTTTATATTCAATTTTAGTGTAGTGTGTAATGTTTAAGGTTTGTCTGTTTATAACACATAAAGAAAACATAGCCCTATCACGTCTTATCCAAAACTCAACATCCCTTCTCAAACCGCTTAAAAGTTCCCATGCAGTGTGTTCATCTAAGTTGTATTTACCACCTTTGTAGGAGAACGGTGCCATGTTTAGTATCAAGCGTAGAAATAGACTGAAGCAAAATGAACAGCTCATACAAGCTAAGCAAAACGTTGGAGTGGGGGTATCACATGATACACAACCTTGGTTGCAAGGTTAGCTCTTTACTTTTCAGAATAGTTAATATAGGTCAAGGCCATTCAAACTTTAAAAAATTTTTACCTCCAAACACTTGTGGCTTCCCACAAGTGTTTGGAGGTAATTTTTTATTTGTTAAAGACTTTTGTAACTTAGTCTTTACCCTCGAGGACACGGTTTGAGATTGTCCCAGTGACTTTACATCACCGCCAGGTTAAAGTATTATACAAGTCAACTATTTTTTTTTTTTTTATTAGTTGACTTGTATAATACCCCTCTCCCTTACTTTAAGAGGGTTAGGACTAAATTTGGAAAAATAATTTGGAAAAAGAATTTTTGTTTTTAAATATTGTCCAACACAACCTAACAATTTAGAATTTTTTTTTTTTTTGTGGGCCTACATCCTAATCCATTTCCCACACAGATTGGCATCCTTCCCTTCGTATTAGATAGCCTTTTTTGTGGATGAAAAATTGTCTTTGTACCATCCGAATGGGTACTTTCATTGTATGAAGGCGGCCATCACCTTTTACAATGATTTCTACATCGGCATCAAAAGCTCCATAAGTTTGAGCAATAAAATAATATTTTTCATCCACTTTAAGTCTTCTAATATCAAGCGGTTGCGGACTGTGGGGATGTCTGGGTTGGGATATTTTAGGCCTAATGTTATTAAGACTTTAGGGTTTTACTCTCGGAAGATTGATATTTTTGTTCAAGTGCGTTTGGCAACGATCTTTATCTAAAACAGCAAACTTCTGACAGCAAAGAACCCCAAAGTCTTTTGACATCCACACGTAATCGCATTTATTACCCTTGCCAGCAGGGACTTTAACACGCTTACGTTTTTGTGTTGGACGCTTTACTGGAGTGTTTTGGAGCTTGTCCGGTTTAGGCTGGCTAGAAGGAATAGGGGTAGAACGCTTTACACGGTGAAGAGGAAGGGAGCAAACAATTTTGGGTGGGGTGGGAGAACGTGTTAAATCGATGGTTGGAAGTTCGGGGGAAATGGTGGGAAGTGAGGTAAATTTTGTTGTTACGTCGATGGTTGGATAGGAGGCGTCAGGGGAAAAGATGGATCTACGGGGTGGTTTAACAGGTGTGGATGGGATTGGGGATAGGGGTAGAGGACATTGGGATTTGGTGTATGAAAGGATTTTGTGTGTACGGGAGTATGGAGTGTACTTTGGCCTTGCAGTCTTCCTCTTCTTCTTGTCGTCCTCCTCCGTCTGGAATATGGCAGCATCCGAGTTGGAGTCCGAGGAAAGGGAGACAGCTGGAGAGCAAATCAATCCTCGGCTGGTCCCAGCGGCAGTTGTATTGGTTAGCGCTGGCATCGATGGCAGAAGGCTGGTCACAGTCGTGATTACAGCCAGCGCTTGCCGCAGGACCGAGTACTGCGTCGTAGTGGTCCCAGACGAAGAAGGCGGAGTAGACTGGTTGGCCGAAGAAGGCGGAGTAGACTGGTTGGCCGAAGAAGCAGAAGCAGGAGGATAGTTTTAAAATTTAAGAGGCATTTTTAAAGATGTAGAGTAATGAATTGAAATAGAAATTAAATAAATAATACTATTTGGTGAGAGCAACAGTCGGTGTGAGCGGTGTCAGTGCTGGAGCTCAAGTGAGAGGTGCGTGCAACCCGGCCGCCTTATATCCCCACCGACCACGGGTGAGCCCCACCCAAGGGTATAGGGGTAGGGGTAGGGGTGGGGAGCGGGTGTACGGGTGGAGGTGTATGGGGGGGTTGAGGTGTAAGGGGTGGAGGTGTAGGGGGGGGGTGGAGGTGTAAGGGGTGGAGGTGTATGGGGGGGGGTGTAAGGGTGGAGGTGGTGGAGGTGTAGGGGGGGGGTGGAGGTGTAGGGGTGGAGGTGTAGGGGGGGGTGGAGGTGTAGGCGGGGGGGCGGAGGTGCAGGGGCAGTCTTTACTGTATTTAGGTCAATGTCACAAAAAACTTTAAAAAAATAAAGCCCCACCTGGCGCATTTAGGTTGCCATCGCTGTGGCCTCCCAAGAGACACAACTATGAACAACTTTAGACTTTTGTGTTAGTAATACCTAACCGTTAAGACTTTAGAAAATTTTACTAATTTAGGTCAAGGTCACAAAAAAACTTTAGAAAAAATAAAGCCCCATCTGGCGCATTTAGGTTGCCATCGCTGTGGCCTCCGAAGAGACACAACTATGAACAACTTTAGACTTTTGTGTTAGTAATACCTAACCGTTAAGACTATAGAAAATTTTACTAATTTAGGTCAAGGTCACGAAAAAACTTTAAAAAAATTAAGCCCCACCTGGGGCATTTATGTCCCCATCGCTGAAGCCTCCGAAGAGACCCAACTATGGGCAACTCCAAACATTCCAATGTTGTCTAACCTTCACCACGCAAGACTTTTACACATTTACTGCATTGCTAACAAATAACTTTTCCAAAAGCTAACAAAAGTCATTTACATAATTTTGAGAGAGGTTGAGGACAGCCCTAGTGGCTTACGTCCTCGGTCCGAGTGTAGAGGCCGCCGCAAATTGGCCACAGCTGTGGTCTGCATGCCAGCGTGCAAACGGACCGGTTCCCAACCCAGCCGCAATATTGCCTGCCTGAGAGGACCCATGCTAACATTGGTATAAAATGATTTTACACGGGGGCCTACTCCCGTTCCCTATCTTTAATATTTAAGTTTAGCAATGCATTAAATTTCTATAAGTCGTTACTAGGTCAAGGTTACACAAACATTAAAAAATTTCGGCCCCCGTACATCCATGGCGAACCACGAATGTTCGGGGGCCTTGGGGGCAAAAAACACAAATAGCTAACAAAGTTTCATTTACATAATTTTGAGAGAGGTTGAGGACAGCCCTAATGGCTTACGTCCTCGGTCCGAGTGCAGAGGCCGCCGCAAATTGGCCACAGCTGTGGTCTGCATGCCAGCGTACAAACGGACCGGTTCCCAACCCAGCCGCAATATTGCATGCCTGAGAGGACCCATGCTAACGTTGGTAGAAAATAATTTTACACGGGGGCCTACTCCCGTCCCTATCATTACAATTTACTTTGAGCTGTGAAAGAGGCTCAAGGGGGAGTGCTAAAACAAGCGTATACACTTTAGGTAGATATAACACACACTTACAAAATAGGTTGAGCTCAACATGGTAAGTGCTGGAACAAGCATATACACATTAAACACATATGACATAAAAGACAAACAAAACACACAGGATAAAAGACAAACACGACACACAGGAGACATAGGGTACAAGTAAAACACTCACATATAAAGCAATTCCTAATACCGAAACGCAAGCGCAATATCTTAAAAATAATACAAGTCTTAAAGTTAGAGTAGACTTCGCTAAACAGTGAAGGCGCCTTTCAGTGTTTAGTGAGGCCTATGGCGGTCCGTCCCGATCGTTCACGTTCAACGCTCGGGAGCGGACTGCGAGCCGGCTGTGGCCGGGCCGCCTTATATCCCCACCGGTCTCCCCCGAAGGGGCGGCATGGGGCGGAGGTCCACCCCGGGGGTGGAGGTCCACCCCCATGGGGTGGGGGTGGGGGTGGGGGTGGGGGTGGGGGGTGGGGGGTGGGGGTGGGGGTGGGGGTGGGGGATGGGGGATGGGGGTGGGGGTGGGGGTGGGGGGGTGTTGGTGGGGGGGGTGGGGGTGGGGGTGGGGGTGGTGGTGGGGGTGGGGGTGGGGGGTGGGGGTGGGGGTGGGGGTGGGGGTGGTGGTGGGGGGTGGGGGTGGGGGTGGGGGTGGGGGTGGGGGGGGTGTTGGTGGGGGGGGTGGGGGTGGGGGTGGGGGTGGGGGTGAGGGGTCCACCCCTCAGGGGTGGTTCAAGGTCACCGACTACACTTCTACTCTAAGTCTGGTTCAAGGTCACCCACTACACTTCTACTCTAAGTGTTGCCAATACCCCCACCTTAATCGAGTCCCTAAGCTACGCGATGGCTCTCAGCCAGTATGTCTCAGGCTTGCATGCGGTAAGCATCGCTGCTCTTCGACTCTGTTCATGTAAGTGTTTTACAAATTTTTGCCTCAAGGTCATTACACTTTAACTCTGGACAAACATGGCTTGGATTTTCTCTGATTTTACTCAAGGTCACTACACTTTACCTCTGGGACAATATCGACTTGTAGTATTTCAGTGTTTTGACTCAAGGTCATCACACTTTAACTCTAGCACGTCGGTTATCGTACCAGAGGTGCTCAATAACCTAACTTGTAATGTTTAGGGTGGCGTTTGCACGCCACGTGGTATCGCCATGAGTGTCCAGTCCAAATTTTAGGTTAGATTAATTTTACTGTGATCTTTTCCATTTCCACTTCGTTTTGCCAAAGAATAAGGTGTCGCTTTATAAAGTGGTATTTCTCTAATGTTATAGGGGATTGCAGGGATACAATTAGTTTATTTAGGAGACTCTTCATCTTGGAGTTTAACACGATTTCCACTTTGACTTTGCTTCCTCGGCTCTCACAGCCTAAGCTGTACAGAAATGTTTCTTCTAGTGCCAACTCGGGCCAAGAGAACAGTGTGTTGACTGTAGGACAGCTCATGGTGAAGTGATGCGATACTCCAGCGTACAACCTCACCTTCCCCCACCACTGTGACCTTCCCCCACTCCTGCTGTTTCCCCCACCTCTTTCCCCTTGACTCATGCGCTACAAGCAGTCTCTCAGTATTGTGCGGACTTTTGTGAGGGAAGCCATGTCGCGGGACGCTTTAGGTAAGAAACTTAACCGTGTTAAGACTTTATTAGTTGCTCACTGTCCACCACTCAAAGTCAAAAGGGTTTCGACTTTAGCTAAGTGGCGCAAACTGTTGCGCGGACACCCTAAGTTTTATACCAAACAGACTAATGTAAGTTTTACTGATGAAGATTTGTTTAGAATGTTGGATGAGATGACTTTTCCTTGCAAAATTCCGTTAGTTACTCCCATTCCTGACAGTTTGGAGTCTTAGTCTCTCAAGCCGATATACCTAGAGTACGCGGAGCCTGGAGGTCAGTCGCTCGGTGACTGTCGTGGGGTGCGCATCGGTGTCGGCGCTCCTTTGTTAGGTTTTCTAGGTCACAGTAATATCAAATTGTTGGTGTTGTGCTGGTTCAAGGTCACCTGAGGGATAACCGATTGGCCGTTTAGGCAGAGTCATGTCAGAAACTCGAGTTTAACTTGGCACTTTTGCCGTTTCTCGTCGCAGATTCGCTCCAAGTGGTCAAGGTCACGGGGACTCGGACTGAAACTCGGAGCGTAGTGCGAGAAACGGCAAAAGTGCCAAAAAATTTTAAGTTTCGGCGTGACCTTGACCTTAGTGGCGTCGGTGACGTCATTTTGATGACGTAAGGGGTGATGACGTCATCAGCACGTCATTTCTGTGACGTCATGGGTGTGACGTCATCGAAATGACGTCATTGGTGATGACGTCATCGATGACGCAATCGATGACGTCATCGATGACGTCATCGGTGAGGTCATTGACCTCGATGACGTCATCCCTCAGGTGACCTTGAACTGAGCCAGCACCAACAATTTGACACTACTAATGCCCTTGATAAGGCGGATGACCTTTTCTGAAGGAGGAAAATACGTTGTAGATTTTCAGCTGTAGTCCCTGTTTAGGCTGCGAGGCTATATTTCAAGTGGGACTCACATAGAGCATGGTACGCGATTTTCGTTGTTTATTCTTCGCTACAACCAAGACTGGACGCGTACTCGCGGAAAGACCGCGAGTACGCAGTCTTCGTTGTTTCTACGTCGCTGGAGTGTTTAATTCTTTTCAGGGCATAAAGACTGGTGTTGAGTTTTCTGGACAAAGTGTCAATGTGGTGGTTCCATGATTTTTGAACGTCAATAGTTACACCAAGGAATTTTGTGTAGTCTTCAACCTCCACATCAGGTACCTAGTGTTTCTGTGACGTCCTGATTATTACCAAATGTCAGCTGCTTTGTTTTGCTTGTGTTCACCGCTAGTTCGTTGTTATGACAGAATTGATATGCCATATTAAGGGCAATGAGTCCACAGCCAGGCCTTCTAGGGTTTTTGCTGAAAGTAGCAGAGTTGTGTCGTTGGCATACGTCAGAGGTGAGCATTAGGCTTCCAGGTGTTGAGGCAGGTCGTTAGAAAGGAGGATGAAAAGTACTGGACCTAGAACTGAGCCTTGTGGCACTCCTCTGCATACTGGCAATGGTTTAAATTTGCACTCTGGGTGGTTCTTTTAAAGTTGTGTTTTATTTCTACTATTTGCTGTCGTCCCTCTAAATGGCTTTTTAACCAAGCGTTTGCCTGTCCTTTTATACCTACTTTGAAGGCAAGCATTATGGCTGTAACGAAGTTTTTTTTTTGTAAGTTGTCTATTGCAAATTCTACGAGCTCAATGATTGCTGTGGTTGTTGATTTTCCTTTAGTGAAGCCGTGTTGTTTCTCAGTGAGGTTGTTTTGTTGCTTGCAGTGGTTTATCAGCCTTTAAACTTTTAAGTACCACTTTTTCGATTACTTTTGAAAATTTTGGGACTAGTGATATGGGACTGTAGTTTTTTATCTCAGATTTGGAGTCGTTTTTATGTTTAGGATAGACTTTTGATGTTTTTAGATTAGTCGGAAGATGCCCTTGCATTAAAGATAGGTTTATGATTGAGACAAGAGGTTTTATTAGGGCACCACAGCAGTGTTTTAAGAGTTTTGCTGATATTCGTCATAATCACCCACACAGCGATAAAAATATAACACATAATGTATGTGAAAAGAAATTTGCTTAATCGATTAGTGTCGACTTCATAAATAAAGTTTACGTTATCCGTTCGTACGTTATCGCAAAGTGTTTATAAGTCTATGCAAAGCACAACGTATCATTACCGAAAATAACATAACACAAATGAAATTTACACGGTAATACCTGCTCCGTGGTGGATTTTAAGCGCTAAGTATTAACAAGGCACGCAAGTATTTCCAAGCGTGATCGCTGCTATATTTTTTACTATGTCTTGCTGAACTAATGTGCCTTAATTTCAGCGATACCTATTGCCAGTTCTTCTAATTGAAAGATATTTGCATTAATGGCAATAATTGTGTTTAAATACGAAATTTCAATTTATATTTAATATTTTTACTACTGTATTATAAAAAATTAGATACGCAGTTTCATTTAGTTGCTTCTGTCTACAGTTTAAATTACTAGCTTTTTCCCGCGGCTTGACCCGCGTGTGAGGTTAGCTCGTTCGCTACGCTCACTCGCCGTCATGCTTACCCGCCATCAAGTTCAGCTTGTTATTGGAAATTTTCATCGAATTTGTTTCTTAGCAACCAATAAAAAATAAATTCGATTTTCAGATTGTTGTACAGTTTTTTGTTTTAATTTCGTAAAACATAATTCTTTTACAATTAAATGTATCCTATGTTTCTTCTAATACCGCCCAGAATATGTGTACAAAGTTTCATGATGATTCGTCGAGTAGTTTTTGCGTGAAGGGTAACAAACATCCACGCTTTCACATTTATAATATTAGTAAGGATAGTGAAAACATGCCCTCTTGTCAGTGTTTTTATTGGGCCATTATTAATTATCCTGTTAAATGATTCAGTTAGATTTGATATCAGTAGCAAATCTAAATCTATCTGTTCCGCCCCACTTATTAAATATTTACTTTGTATTTACTTAGTTGGATTCTCCTTGAAATGCGCACCGTATTCCAATTGTCTCAGTTTAAAATTAACGTATCACATATTCCGGACCTTTTATGGTTATTATTGTTTTTGTTAGTAATGTTTGTAATTAGTTATATTGAAATTCTTGGTACTTGTATAGATGAAATATTCTTTTATGGTTCTTGACTTTAAGAACGGATGAACTCAATTACAGTACCTCTTTTTAGAGTTTGGAATTAGTAAGTTTTGCTTCAACTCCAGCTTTATTTTGGAGACTATGGTAGCAGGCAGGAGCGTCCGCCGCCAACTCGGTCCTAGTCTGGCCCACTACCCTGGACACCCCCGCCGCGAGCCCGTGTCAGTGTATGGTAACAGGCAGGAGCGTCCGCCGCCAACTCGGTCCTAGCACAGAGTAAGGAACCTTTACAGAGTGCTCGCTGCGCTGCGTTTTCGCGTCAGTCATGACGCGCCTCGTAGTGGCGCTACTGACGCGGTGACGCAAAATGGCGCGGACTGACGCGGAGTTGCCAATTCGGACACCGCACCGCACCGCACAGCACCGTGCCACGCGTCACCGCACCGCCGCAACACGAGCACCGGGTCGTCCGACCACCTTAACTTTACTCCGAATTCCCGAGCGCGATTATTTGGCCAAGTTGCAATGGGGGTCATTTGTACAATGTTAGATATTTGACAAGAACTAGCAGACTAAAACTGAAATGCCAGCTGCCTCACTTTAATTAATATTTTGAGTTACTTGCAATAGTTGAATGTAATCATATAACGAAAGCTTCAATTAAAAGTTACATATTAACGTAATGGACAGAAATATTTCAGTTTAGGCTTGAGAATATTGCAAAATTTTTAAAATCTTTTATTTCATAATCACAATACGCACCTTCAGTATTGAGAATTCCCTCATATTTATTTGAAAATAAGCTCATATTAACTATAAAGAAATTTGTGCACTAACAATAAAAATCAGCTATCATTTTAACAACATATTTAATCAGTACCGTATTAAATTACACAAGTAAATACAAATAATGTTATATACAATTATACAGGGTGTTTCAGAACTCCCTGACAATATTTTAGGGCATTGTTCCTGTGTTAGAAACATATCTAAATATCATATTTAAATTGCCCGGAAGTCTTTAGTTACTCACACAGCCACCATTTTTTAACTAAATAATTTAAATTTCCGAATATGAGCAGAATATAACCATCCGTTACGAAAATAAAAATTATACGAGGTGGCCCGTGCGCAAATTGCTCATTTTATGATTCGGTATGAGTGAAATTCACCTACAGTACATGACTGTTGATTGTTAGGTGACATTTTTGTTGGATTTTAAAATTCATCTGAAGGTAATCAGCTGTTAAATGACAATTCACATTAAAGAACTTGCAATAAAAGTTGTTCAACATTTTAAAGCGCCCTCTAGAGATAAATCAAAGGCGAGGGGGGCGAAGCCCGAAACAATATGACCTTTTTAATTACGATTCGTCACTGCGATATATCCTAAGCTTTAAAGCGACACCTCAATCTTAAAAATCGGTTCAGTAGTTGAGAGAAAAAGGGACGTAACAGACGAAACTCTTATAGAAATAAGAAGATGGATTATTTGAAAAAAAAAATGGCGGCTGTGTGAATAAATTAAGACTTCCGGACGATTTGAATATGATATTTAGATATGTTTCTAATCCAGGAACAATGCCCTAAACTATTGTCAGGGAGTTCTGAAACACCCTGTATCAAGATTTCTATCACATATGATTATACTACACAACAAAAAGGCCTACTAAAAAGCGCTACACAATATACGCAATATCTATCTATACTTGGCATCCAGCTTAGTGGGCTACCATTGTTACAATTTACTAGTACAACAATGGTGGCAGGTACGTTCTTGGGTGGCAATAACAGTGCAACCTAATACTGATTAAATTAATGTATCTCAGTTGTTTATTAACCGCTTTTCATAATTTTTGTGTCATCGGATCTAAATTGTTTAAAAGTTGAAAAATTTTGTTTTTATTTCAAGTTTTTTTCGAAATCGATGTTTAAAAATTTTAAACGGCCGCCATTTTTAAATTTAAAATCGTATCACGTTGATATTTTTTCGTAAATTAAACCTTTACTATTTCAAGTTCCTTGCCAAGTTTCAAAGCTTGGTTGCAAAACGTCTGAAATATAAAATGTTTTGTAAAAAAATACAAAATGGCGGATATCTAAGTAACTATGCATTTTAGGATACGGTATACCTTCATATGAACCTTTTAGCGAATTTCCCTATAGGGAATACGCTATTACGGTAGTAGCCATGGTAAGACCTAAGACCGGGACCACTGTACGTTTTCATTTTGAGGTCCCCAGAAGCCAAAAACACCATTCGTTCATTTTCATATACAGCGTGTTCGGAAACAACGTTTCAGGAATTCAGGAGGTTATTGCCCACATCAAAATAGCAAAAGAGTTCCAGTAAACGTAAGTCCTAAAATGCTTCGTTAACCCGCTAGCCGCCATTTTGTTTTTTTACACTAAATAATTTTTATTTCCGTAACGAATCATTGTATTAAGTTAATATTTGGCAATAACTTTCATCATAGCAATACTCATTTTAAAGAAAAAAAACCTATTTTTTCAATATGTATTTTCAAAATGGCGGCCATTTAAAAATGTTAAACTCAAATATCTCAAAACCGTTAAATTTTAACAAAACTTTACAAGAAACAAAAAAGTTGACAAATAAAATTACCTAACTGATGAAACCAAGATTGTAAGGATCGAAGCACAGACAACGGAGTTATTGCCATTTTTGTGCATAAAATCATTGAGTTTCCATTAAAATGCATGCACATTTAGGTAATTTTAGAAGAAAAATCTCAATAACTCCATTATTCGTTGTCAGATGCTTACAAACTTGGTCTCATTGGTTAAATTATTAAATTTGTCAACCTTTTTATATTAAGTAAATTTTTTGTAAAATTTACCGGTTTTGAGATATTTCAGTTTACAATTTTAAATTTGCCGCCATTTTGAAAATACATATTAGAAAAAAATAATTTTTTTCTTGAATATGAGTATTACTATGATGAAGGTTTTTGCCTACAGTGATCTGTTACGGAAATAAAAATTATTTAGTGTAAAAAACAAAATGGCGGCTAGCGGGTTAACGAAGCATTTTAGGACATATACGTTTACTGGAACTTTTTTGTTTATTTTGATGTGGGCAATAACCTCCTGAATTACTGAAACGTTTGTTTCCGAACACCCTGTATATGTATACAGGGTGTTCATATATCATTATTATTTAAATTTAAACCTTTGTACATTTAATATCTGTGTTCCAAATTTTAGATCTCTATCCTCAAACGCACAATCTTTCTACGTATCTGCCGGACTAAGTTCATATAATCCATATGTTACACATCAATGTATACAGAGGTTCTGGATACATTGTTACACATGAAAATGTGTTTTAACAAATACACGAGGGTGCAGCACCCGTAGGCCTACATTGAAATAGACGAGTGAGCGAAGCGAACGAGCTTCAATAACAACAAAATATAAGCCTTTTTGCACTGGGTTTTTAGCGCACTGTCTGTAAATGATATTATTATAAAAAATATTACTGTTTAAGTTTACCAAGCAAATGCTCGGTCCCCGGGTATTCATAATATTATAAAACTAATATCAAAGTATATCATATGGTACGGTAATGTATATATTTTATTCGATGTCAATAAAAATACACAACTAAAAGCCTGTAAAGGATTGAGGGAAGATTGGTACTAATATAAAACGTAATCACATTATAGAACCTGACGGCGAGTGAGGGTAGTGAACGAGATCATCTGAAGAGCAAGTGGTATTTATAAAAAATAACATATATCATTATTATGTAATACGAATTGTTCAAATAACAGAACGCGTACATAAAATACCTGTTGTTAAATAATAAAAATTTTGTACGTGGGGGTACTTTTCCGGGAGTAGAATTCCGGCGGTAGTATTCCGGGGGTAGAAGTCCGGCTGGTGTTTGGTTTGCCATAATGTTAAATTAGAGCAATCAAATTAAATAATAATGTATTTATAAAACTGGGGATACTTTTCCGGCAGCGAGCAAAACTCCATGCCACTTTAAGCTCCGTCCCTCGGTACGTCAAAATGACGTAGCGTTTTTTCATGGGGGTACTTTTCCTGGGGTAGAATTCCACTACCCCCATTTTGCATTATGATTAATGCAAATTTAGGCAAATATAATAGAAAAATTGCGATAACTCCGTTATTTGTAGAAAAATCTTTACAATCTTGGTATCATTGTTTAGATAACTTAATTTGTTAACTTTTTTGTCTCCTATAAAATTTTGATAAAATTTGTCGTTACTGTGAAATTTGAGTTTAATGGTCGCCATATTAAAAATACACATCGGAAAATAATAATTTTTTTCTGAAAACTAACATTTTTGTGGTAAAGGTCCATGCCAAGTCTGAAATAAATCCATCAATCCGTTACGGAAATAAAAATTACTAGTATACGTGTTGATCGAAATCGAGCAATTTATTTTAATACAATACAAAAGTTACTTTTAGCTCTAAATCAATGACATCCGACCAATCCAATATTGTGAATATCTTTACTCACAAAAACTACACGTATTTACAGCTGATTTTAACAGATGTTTAAAATGCTTTATTTAATCCCAATGTTATTTAAATGAGAAATTTTGAGATTTTAATGGTGAATAGCGAATTTATTTTCAGTCCGATTCTCGTCAGTTTTTGGCGGAAACAACTACAGACCAAGCCCTTTCCAACGACACCAAAAACTTGAAAATCGGTTGAAAATTGTAGGAGGAGTTCTCAAGACAAAAAAAACCCCTTAGCGTATTAAATAAGTACTAGGGATCGCCCACTGGTCGAAATTCGACCAAAAACACAAAATCTTTTATAGGTAACTGAAACATCCGTTATTCCTGATTTTCTAGTATTTGATATTACAACAGCTTTCTAATGATTAACTCAATTATCCTTCTGCCATAAGATTAACATTGAAACTTCAAGAGCCTCTGGGGCGTAGCCCTGGGGTCCGATGTGAATTAGAATGCGATTTTGCTCATCTACAGGACTTACCTTTCTAACGGTATGTGCGGATTTCTCCTACGATGCACACAAGCTGAGAAAAAAGGAGGAAATGAAACATGCTTGCCTATTATAGATAGATTACACATAAAAAAAATGGTGCTCAACGAAGGATTTTAGGACATTATGTTTACATGACCTTTTTTGTTTATTTTCATGTGTTGAATCAGCTCCCGAAATTTCTGCACTTCGTCGTGAATCGCCCTGTATGTATGTATATTTTCTTTTTCAGCACAAACTGTAGATGATGTAAAAACATCGTTTTTTACCAAAGCATTTGGGTATAGTAGCAAAAAGTTTGCTATAGGCAAATAAAAATTTTTGAAAGCAAGCCACAATAAAGCTAATAAAAAAAATCCTACAAATTTTATTTAAATGTGAAAATGGAGACAATTAATTTCCCTACATGAAAATGTCAACCCATTTGAATTACTTTTAAAAAAATGTAAAGGTTACACCTTTTTTGTTAAAACCTTAAACTTTCCCTGAAAAATGCAGTTTTTTATTCGACATATCAAAAAATATAAACATGTCCCAGATTAAACAAACATAATACTTTCGAAACGTAAATTACATTTTCTTTCATACAATATATATGTTTTTATTGTTTTCTTCTAAATTCACTGAGCTATAAACGTCAGAAAATGAAACTTAAAGGTTTTGCTAATGAGAACATAATCTTTTGACCATTTTAAAAAACGCATGAAATTTGGATTAGGTATCTTATAAAATTTCCAAGGTATACAAATTGTTGGAATTTTATTGTAGTTTTAAAAAATATAACATTATAGCAGAAAATATACACCAAAAAATTTTACAAGTGAACATTTGATAAAGCGTACTGATTGCACGGACCCCACGACAAGGGTATCATAGGCCTAGGCACTTTTTCACAGTAAAATATTTACTATTTTGGTGTCTTGGACCAATACAGTACGTAAATAGTACCAATATTTATAACAGAAACCCCCAAACATTTGCTTTACAATAAAATAAAACTTTCAGAATAACCTAAATTATAACTCACAACAGTAACAAAGTGAAAAGGCAGATGGGATGGGCTTTAATTTTCCAGATAGAGAGTTAAAAAGGTTGGTATAAAGTCTATTTATTTTATTAAATTGTTGCAAAATATTTAATTTTGTTTTTATTTTATATTTTGAGATAGAATGTGTTAAGAAGTACAAAAAACATTAATGTTTTTATTGATTACAGCTGTAATACTGTGCACTAAGTAAGGAAATTTAAAGATTCAAAGAATTTGTAAAAATTAATGCACGAGAACCAGTGCAACCGCTACAACGGTCGTACGACGGCGCAGCGGAGCCAGCGAGCTAGCATGATGTCGCCCGTGCGCGTGCGTGGCGGGCGATGCAGAGTGGCAACACTGGATCGTGGCCGGGACGGGAAATGCCGAATCCAGCCCGTTCGAGACCGCCGCGCCAGCTAGCGACATTCTCGTGGAACTAAGGGCGAGCACTCTGTAAAGCTTTGTACTCTGTGGTCCTAGTCTGGCCCACTACCCTGGACACCCCCGCCGCGAGCCCGTGTCAGTGTATGGTAGCAGGCAGGAGCGTCCGCCGCCAACTCGGTCCTAGTCTGGCCCACTACCCTGGACACCCCCGCCGCGAGCCCGTGTCAGTGTATGGTAACAGGCAGGAGCGTCCGCTGCCAACTCGGTCCTAGTCTGGCCCACTACCCTGGACACTCCCGCCGCGAGCCCGTGTCAGTGTATGGTAGCAGGCAGGAGCGTCCGCCGCCAACTCGGTCCTACTGGGCCACACGCAGGATCTCACCGGGACGTCCCCTCGCGGTTTGTTTTACATGAATTAACTCCACGAGCTGAAAAATGAAAACTACACGGGAGCTGGACACGAGCCCGTCGCATTCCCGGTGATATTCTGTAAAAATAGATTGGACTAGTTACCAAACGCACTGTGCTTTGACTGTTTCGGCTATTGGTATTACGTTAGCTTATACAAGTAAGAATAATATATTTGTTAAACGTAATAAAACAATATACTATCTTTACTAATATTAGTCTCTTATAACGTGTTTGTTTTCAATCGCCTCTTGGGACATTTTTACCGCCGTGAAGCTGGTCCCACCAAATTCAGCACACATTTTCAAACCCACATCGGAATTCTATGCTGAATTTGTGCTCAGCCGATGTAGGTAAAAAAGCCAAAAACCAATGGTGGGCCAGTATTAAGATTAGCCCCCGCCACTAAGTCTTTTCCGGTTTCATTTACTTGAACAATTAGTCTGAATTTGTTCTCTCAGAATATAGAAGTTTCAGAATTTGTGCTCATCAGAAACTCTTCCAAAAACGTAATCATTTGTTGTACGGGATGGCATCACAGCCCTTTGAGAAATTCGATTGAAAACTATGTCGATATTTAGTGCTGATTTTTTTATAGTATATAAGTTTTATAATTTGGGCTCATCTTGAAACCGTCGAAAAATGTACTCAGTTGTGATGACGTCATCATCCCTGCCACCTTAAGGAATTATGTTAAAAATCGCGTAGATGTGTAGTGCTGAAATTGTGGTCTCAGAAAATATAAGGTTCATAATATGTGCTCATCGAGAACCCGCGAAAAAACGTATGCTTAAGCCGCGTTTACACCGGAGTTGGAGACCGGAGTTGCAGACTTTTATCGGCAATCTCGATTGCAGACGCTAGTTGCAGACAGAAGTTTGCAACCTGTGCTTGCAACTGTACACAGTTTGCTTCTGCAACCGCAACCTGCAACCGAGCCATCAGTCAGTGTGTATAATGCCGATTGGTGGGCAGGGCCGGATTTAAGATTTTGCCGCCTGTAGGCTGTCTATTTTCTGCCGCCCCCTTCCCCCTCCAACTACTTGGGACAGGACACATACATAGTTTTTATTGTTCCTCTTTGGAGCATATTCGCCTAAAAGTACGGCACAGTGAAGTATGTCTCAATATACCAAAAACTATGGCAAGTACCAAAAAACTTTTATGATCTGTGTATTCTTTAATTGAATAATTGTTTTAACCAGGAATCATAACACAAATGATAAAAAAGTAACTTCACAGGAGCAGCTATAAACAGCGGACAGGCAAGACAGTGTAGACCCAACTGTCAGCCCAATAATAATGTTGGTTTTGTCACAAGCTACAAAACATAGTTCGAACGACTTTAAATTAAATTGAAATTTGAATTAATGAAAATTGAATTAATTTTCATCAATTACGGTAGTAAATTTACGTAGACCTGCACTTTTCTGTGTAAGTTAACTTAAATCTTATAAAAATATAAATAATAGGACATTCACCACTTGACAAAGCTAAAGAATTGGCAACAGCGCGGCGCCGCCATGACGACTTATGTTTTAAAATAAAACATAATTTTAAATAAATCAACTTCATGGACTCCATAAAGTTGCCTATCTAATATTTTTCATGGGGAGTTTATTTTATAAATCAAAACCATACGTATGCTATATTTTGTAGCCAATCCATTCGTCAATCCATTAAATGTTTTAGAAAGAAGAAAGGAAATCAGTAGTTGCGAATGTAAACACTGGAGCGCTAGTGTAGTTCCCTCCTTCTAAAGGCCTATACTGCGATTGTCGTTATACAATTACCCTACATGAAAAATGTGTTACAAAAATGTTTGAAGTAAATTCATATTAAAAGAATAAATTCATTTCCATTGCCTCAAATGAATTTACTTCCAATCAGAATAATGGGCTTAAAGAAGTTTCTGTTATTAAAGTAGTAAAAATATTTTCCATTTTTTGTAAATTGCCAAAGTGCCGCCCCTGAAATTTTGCCGCTATAGGCCCCAGCCTTTTCAGCCTATTTAGAAATACGGCCCTGTTGGTGGGAGAGGAAGTGACGTAGCGACGTAGCCGATGGGCGGGAGGGGTGGCGGGGTTGATTGCAGACTCAAGTTGCAGATCAAATAGGCGCTGCAACTCGGGTTGCCGACCGGGGTTGGCAACCGCCTTTGATCTTTACCGACTCCGGTCGGAAAACCAAAATTCGGTCTCCGACTCGAAAATTCGGTCTGCAACTCCGGTCGGCAACGCGAGTTGCAGTTGTTTTAGTGCGTCTGCAATCGAGATTGCCGATAAAAGTCTGCAACTCCGGTCTCCAACTCCGGTGTAAACGCGGCTTTACGCAATACATCACTTACAATTGATGACGGTTTTCGACAGGTTCCCGATGAGCACAAATTATAAAACGTATATATTCGTAGAGAACAAATTTAGCACTAAACATCGACACCATTTTAAATTTTATTTCTCAAGGTGGCGGGACTAATGACGTCATCACTTACAACATTATAAAGTTTTTGGGCGGGTTTCCGATGGGAACAAATTTTGAACCTATGTATTCTGAGAGCACAAATTCAGCACTAAATATCCAAGTGAATGAAACAGGAAAAAGACTTATTACCGGGCTAAGGCCGGGGACACACTATCCGGCGAAACGCACGGAACACGGACTCCGTGTTTTCTGCCGGAACCGGACGAGGTAGAAATACATTGTAGTGAATGGGTGAGGACACATTATCCGGTTCCGGCGTCCGGCGTCCGGCAAAACGCACGGACGTATTCTCTACTTTGCCGGACGACGTCTTCCGTGTTTTCTGCCGGAAAGCAGGTAGCGGGGCATTGTACAAATGGACGAGGACACACTATCCGGCGAAACGCACGGAAGACAGTATCGGAGACATTAATTTTTAGTTTATTTCTACTATATTTAACTTAAATATTTTAGGTTTACGGTTTAAAAGTTTGAGATAAAGAAATCATCAACGAATCTGAAAATTTACATGAGTTCCACCTCGTATATCTTTAAAGAAAAAATCTGATTTCGTACAAACATCTGGTTGTTAAAATTTAATTAAGATGTGGTCGGTCAAGTGAAAAGAGAGTTATGAGTGTTGCATTTGGAAAATAAAGGGTTTTTGAAGAGTCCGTCGCAAAAATTAAATCCTAATTTGTGTAGGCTACTAAATATCTATTGCTTGGGTGGCACTAATAATTACAAAGGGGCTTGTTAAAAACATAATCTCAGAAGTCAACGTTTTTTTATATTATAATGTATTTTCATCGTGTTTATTGAAATATTCATCAAACACATAATTCAAATACTAAACCTAGACCTTGGTAAAAAATGCCTATGTGTTTGTTTAAAACCCCGTATTCATAATGTTACGATTGTGTTTACAGTTTAGCAGCAGAAACGTATATATTTCCACAATTATGTTTCCAAACAATGTCGAGGTGGACATGCGAAAGTAATTAAAAAACTTGGAATCGTCTTCCCTAAGTTTTAAAAACAATGAATAGAAGACACCATGTAGTCTCCTCTGTTCCACAATGGGATGAATCCATACAGTTCTCTCACGTTTTCACAGCTATTCTCCGTCTTGACACCATGGTTGCTGCGACTCAACTAGATGGTTCCAGACGGCGTCGTCAGAGTGCAACTGCGCAGATTCCGTCGTCTGGCGTTTCGCCGCACACATTGAACACATTATCATGTGTTCTGCTCTTCAAAATCTCGTACTTTCCGGCAGAAAACACGGAGTCCGTGTTCCGTGCGTTTCGCCGGATAGTGTGTCCCCGGCCTAATAATGATACTCATAGGCGTCATTTCAGCAGTCTGGTTGGGGGGGGCAAGATTTTCTTAATGTCATAGGTACCCCCCCCCCCTTCCTACAAATAGGCCAAACATCTTAAATTTCCCTAAAAACTGTCAATAAAAACTAATTAAGTTTACATTGCGACACTAAGCTGTCCATAAACTGTGAACTTTTAATATTATCTCACAAACCCATGAAAACAAACCCTATGTAAAATTTTACTATATAACATGTTTCTATATGTAGAAGGTCATTATTTTCCGGAAACTGCCAGTGGTTACTGTGATGAAAAACACCTTAAGAAATTCAATGGATTTAATTGATTAATAGATGCCATCGTTGAAATAAAAATACAAAAAAAACAATTTTTTTATAACTATTTAGTTATTTTTATTGTATATTATATTTACAACTCAAAAAAATTTTTTTTTAGACTAAACTCCATAGGCCTACATATGGCAAAACAGATTGTTATATCTTTATAAAAAATTATTTTTTGGCAAAGTACCTTTGCAGTCTGCCGTATAATGCACAAAAATTTCATTTAACTATTGTTGGTGACTACAGTCACGGTATACATTGCCCATTACATTACCTAAATTGCTATTGAGAAAGGTAAAAATAACTAATCAAAAAAGATAAGTAATGATTTACAAAAACATCTTACATATTTAATACGTGATAACTTACGGTTTTTGTACAATAACACCTCCCACAGTTTTCAACAGGTTTTAATGATTTTAGTTCCATTGGATAGAGCTCAGCGTGAAGTTGTTTCTATATCAAGTAAATTGGTAAATTATCCATTTAAAAAGAGAGGACCTACAAGTCCTTAAAGTTCGTAAATTTCCCATTTGATTACCCATCTTGATTTTTAAGGAAACAGCTGTAAAGTGTAAACATCGGACATCAGCAGCGAAAGTACTATTTCTACCTTTTCACACAAAAGAGGTTATGTTTAACCTATAGGCAAGGCTCCGCTCTACCGGAGCCCGAACGACGTTACCGAATGCCGCCTCGCGGCCGAAGCGCTAGGTGAATTTGATGGCTGCAGAGGTTTACGGGAATCGTGTTTTATAACTATATTTGCCACTATAGATACCGTATTAAGCTATGCAAATGACCAAGGTATCTTGGAAACGATGGCAAAGTGTGTGTAGGCCTACAAAAAATGTTAACCAAGAGTTGTTTTAGAAAATGTAATTTCTCTGTTCTATAGGAAATGAGATGTTTTATCAGTATAGTAACTAAAATGCTCGATTTCGGGCAACAGGTAGCTAGCTTACACTAGTTATTTCATTAATTCACTGTATTTCTTGGTAAAGCACAAGAACATGTTAGTTCAGTTAACTGACCATGACCATGCCAAATTAAGCCGTCTATATCGACGCGAATCAAAGTAATTTATTACTTTTGTAATGTCGATTTCTACATATCTTTCTATTTGCCAAAAGCCCTAGAGAACACAACCTTTCTTGACCGATGGTGTTTCTACAATACATTAAAAAAATTTAAAACTTCATGACACACAGATAGAGGCTACATACAATCAACGCAAATGTCTCATTCTCTTGACGTTGTTGTTGTCCAGCTTCCAGACCCACGCATGCGCCTTTTGGATTAAACTGATACTGCTGTCTACCGCTAGCTGCGCTACCTGACACATTGGCGCTCTTTCTGTAGCGGGAGGGGAACTCTAATGAGCGATGGTTATAATGCTTAACAAATCAACAGACGTGAGATGGGACTTCCTGCCAAAGATGATTGCAGAATGAGTCAATTTAAGAGTTTTACATAAATAATTCAAAGTAGACATTTGTCGCATGTATGCTTTAGCCTAATTGCTTTAGGCCTACAATATTTTGCCTAGACCTAGCCTTAGCCTTTTGTTAAAACCTTCAATATCCCAATAATGTTTATTCATTCAGTAACCTTGTAAATAAAATTAATTATTATTAGGTTCTATAATTTATTATTTGCATATTATTTAATTAGTTGTCAGTTCTATATTGGCTTTCAGGAACAAGCTAGCAAAGCGATCTAGAAATGAATAGAAGAACGTCTAGAAAATGATAGAATAAGGAATTCAATATATGTTTGATAGCATTAATGTTTATTTAACAGTTCTAAGAGTACTTACGCTTTTATCTAGTTATGATAGGAGATACATTTCTTTTATTGGATATAGTAGGACATTGTTTATATGTGTTATTCTTTAGTAAACATAACCTCTAAGTTTTGTTCCAGAGCCGTCTGTCTCTCGAACATACTTGACATAGAGAAATCCGAATTCTCGGGAAATGACTAGTACAGTTTTAGAATGTATATATTTGGGCTGCGCCCGCATAGAGTCAGTCTGTGGTTCAGTTCAGTAGTTCAGTGTTGGTCAGTAGTCCAGTTGTAAGTCAGTGGTAGTCAGTCAGTGTAGTGAGTGAACAGTGAATCAGTTAGTGAACAGTGGTGTTACATTGATATAGTGCTGTTGAGTACTAATCTTTGTATGTGTTTATTGTGGTTATTAATAAAGTTCTGTTTAGTGAAGTGCTGTTTGTATTGTGAAGCGTCCCTAGTGATATACAGTGTGTGGAACAGTAATCGCTAGTGGTGACGACAAATTGGCGACCGTGACAGGACTTTACAACATGAAGATTGACAAGTTAACGTTGGCTGCATTACGTCGGTGTTAGAGGAACGAGGTCTGCCGTCCTCGGGAACAAAGACCGACTTGGAGATGCGTCTTCGGCAGCATTTATTGGACACTGGAGAAAACCCGGACACCTTCGAATTTGAAGAACCAGCTGATATGGTGAGTAACATGTCTGCACAATTGACAGCAATTTTAGAAGCGATGAATGCCCAATCGAAATTATTAGAAACCCAGGCAGCTCAGGCAAAAACACTAGAAGAAAAATTGGATGCTCAGTCTGAACAAATGAAATCATTAGACTCTAATTTTAAAGACAATATGTCAAAAATTCATGATGAAATTACTTCCTTAGAATCGGATATGGCAAACATGGAAACCACAGTAAATTGTCTTGAAAATAAAGTTGATTCAAAATTTGAAGAAGTAAATTCAAAATTTGAGGAAATAGATTCGAAATTTGAGGAAGTTGATTCAAAATTTGAAGAGGTAGATAGAGATTCAAACGAAATTAAAGATAAGTTTCTCAACTTTGAGGAACAATTAGAAAAGAAATTTAAACAGATTGAATTGAAATTCGCTAAAAGTGTCAAAATTACTGATTCATCCCCGGGCTCTCAACTATCCACCGGAATGCCTGTGGACCCCAGGGTTATAAAGGACAGCCTACCGGAATTCCAGGGTAGACTTGAGGAATGCCCCAGGTCTTTTATCGCCACATGTGAATCCTTGTTGCGTAGGACTAACATCCCCGAAGAAATTTATCTTCAGATGGTTGTCCAGCAACTAAGGGGACAGTCAGGGACATGGTGGCAAAATATTAAGGGACTAAGCCTCGACTGGGAGGAATTCAAGAAGGAATTCTTCCAGAGGTTTGACTCGGAAGCGGACAAAGCCTCTGTACAGAAAAAGTTTTTGACTGAAGTGCAGCCCAGTGGGATGAGGTCGGGCGCATTCGTCATCCAGAAATGCAACTCTTTAAGAGAGTAAACCACGGTGAGGATATTAGCAATAGTGTACCTTACATTATTGAGCTGCTCAACGATAAGGTGAGGTCACTAGTGAAAGTCGCCCAACCCAAGACATTCGAGGAATTGAGAAATATAGTGTCCAAGCTAGACGAGGAATCCAGTTTTCCCTCAACGAAAACGAGGTCTTCAGCGTCGGATGAGTCTCCTAAGTGCTATAAATGTGGACGCCCCGGACACATGAAGTCTCGTTGTCCGGAAAACTAGGCCGGGACCATTCTAGCCGGGGCGGGGATGGTTCCAGGAAAAATATTGAGCCCCAATCTGAATCATGGCTGAAAGGCAGGTGTATTGGACAGATTGTTAGTGAAGGCGGGACCACACATCCCCGTCCGGCAATCGGTATAAAGGTGTGTAACCAACCGTTTACTGCAATCTTGGATACTCAAGCGTCCCATTCATTCGTAAATACACATGTGGCGAGACTTTTGAAACCTACTCGGCCAGATAAATTATCATTTGTAAAGGGCGCTGCATCCGGAGTAAATTACCAGATTGAAGGATATACCTTTCTACAAGCCAAATGTTCAGGAGAAATGCCGGTTAAAGTTGTTAAAGACCTAATTCCAGATATAATTCTAGGGCATGATTTCTTGACGAAATTTGGGGTTGTAATTGATTACACTGCCGATGAAATATTTTTTGGTAACAAAAGCAGAGTCAGGTTGGCATGGGTAAAGGACAAAAACGAGGCTTCTAGAAATCAAAGATTGCTTGACGACATAGTATCCGAATTAAAAACAGGACCAATATCGATTGAACAGAGAAGAAGACTTGAAGAATTACTTTCAAAATTTCCAGAAGTAATAACTCACGAAATTGGATTTACAACAACAGTTAAACACAAAATAGTTTGTAAAGACAACAACCCAGTAAAACAGAGGCCCTATCCACTAAATCCTGATAAACGGAAGTTCGTCACAGAAAAAGTGAAGGAAATGGAGAACCAAGGCTTAATTGAGCCTTCAACATCGGCATGGGCTTCACCGATAGTTTTACCAAAGAAGAAAAATGGAGATTACAGACTGTGTGTTGACCTGCGGAAAGTTAACAACAAGACTATCTCATATGCTTATCCCATGCCTGACTTGCGGAATTTAATTAAGCAAGTTAGTGGAGCAAAGATCTTTAGTACTCTGGATTTGAATTCCGGCTACTGGCAAGTGGAAGTTGAAGAAAATTCTCGCCCTATGACAGCCTTTTCGACGCCCAGAGGACTTTACCAGTTTAGAGTCATGCCATTTGGACTCAAAAATGCTCCAGCCACGTTCATGCGTCTGATGGACGAAGTTTTGTCTGGTTATACAGGTGAATTCTGCCAAGTCTATCTAGATGATATCTTAGTCTATAGCAAAAGTTTTCCTGATCATTTGGAACATTTGGCTAGAGTTTTAGAAAGGCTGAAATTACACGGACTGACTTGCCAGGTAAAGAAATGCCAGTTTGCCTCCAGCTCAGTGGAATATCTGGGGCACGTGTTGACTGACAAGGGATTGGAGAGGCAGCTAGAGAAGAATAAGGCGATTGAAGAGCATGAGAGGCCTCACACGAAGCGACAGGTTCGCCAGTTTTTGGGTCTCTGTGTGTGGTACAGTAGCTTTGTACCACATTTTGAGACTAAAGCTGCACCATTAACCGACCTCCTCAATAAGGACAGACCATTTAGATGGACGCCAAAGGAAGATGCTGCGTTCCAGGAAATCAAGCGTGCCATTTGTGATTCCCCGAAACTTGCCTACCTGGACCCAAGTCGTGAAGTCTGCCTGCAAACTGATGCCAGTGACATAGGCTTGGGTGCTGTCCTGTTTCATGAAAGAGATGGGAACAAGGACATCATTGAGTACGCTAGCCGGAAACTTTCGTCGTCAGAAAGAAATTACTGTACAGCAGAAAAGGAGGCCTTAGCTGTGGTCTGGGCCGTAGGAAAGTTTAGAGGCTACCTCGAAGGTAGGAAGTTCAAGTTATTCACGGACAATTCTTCTCTACAATGGTTGAACAAGACTTCAGGGACAAAATCAAAGTTAATGCGTTGGGCCTTAATCCTTAGCGATTTTGACTTTGAGATCCATCATGTCCCCGGTGTGTCAAACCAAGCAGCAGACAGCCTATCCAGAAACCCTGTGGATCGGTCTAAATCGGAAGGAGAGTTACTGGAAAGGGAGATCCCTCGGATGACCCAAGGGGAGCAGAGCCATGTGCTAATGGCTATTGGAAACAACAGTCTTGGATTTGACCTGAACTTGATCAAGAAATGGCAGACGGATGATGCTGTGTGTAACAAGATGAAGACCTGGATAGGCAAACGTATTACTAACTGTACATCCGTTCCAACTCAGTTCCGAATGTGTTACAAGAATTTCAGATTGGATGGCGATCTTCTGACGTACCTATCGCATCTACCGGGTTCTTCACCGGCCATCGTGATACCAAAGCATCAAGTGGGGCTCATTCTTGAGAAGTACCATGATAACCCTGAAGCTGGTCATCCTGGTCAACTGGAGACCTATACATCGATTCGTCAACGGTTCTTCTGGGTTAATATGCGTCGGGACATCAAGAACTACTTCCAATCTTGTGCAGTTTGCGCTTGCACTAAAGCAAACAACCAGAAGGCTAGCTCTAGCATGAGAGGACGACGACCACATCAACCTTGGGAGGTACTTGCTCTGGACCTCATGGGACCTTATCCCAGAACAGCTCGTGGGAAGACAGGGATTCTTGTAGTGACAGACCTGTTCACTAGATGGGTGGAAGCCTTTCAGATCCCTGAGGCTACTTCAGGAAGAATCCTTCATCTTCTGAAAACTGAGGTCTTCAGCCGCTACGGGTATCCACGATGTCTACTTTCGGACAACGGCAGTCAGTTTACATCAAGACAGTGGCTACAGACTTTGTCGGAGTGGGGAATAGAACACTGGACTACGCCTATCTACCATCCTCAGGCTAACCCAACTGAAAGAAGAAATCAAGAACTGAAGAAATTGTTAAGGGTTCACCTCATTGACAAAGAACATTCAAAATGGGACCAACACCTACATGAGTCACTCCTCGCTATCAGACAGCGAGTTAATCGCGTCACCGGCTTCTCTCCCGCTGAGTTGTTCCTTGGACGTCCAATCAAGAGAACTGGCGACTGGGAATTGGTTCAGGAACAGAGGGGGGATTTGACTACTCCTACTAAGTGGTTTGAGGAGAACCAAAGAGACATTCGTAGGAAGAATCGTCTAGCTGCGGAGCGGTCAAGGGCAGAAGCCAAGCAGATAGACAAACGAGGAGAGGAAGACTTCAAGCCAGGAACTCAAGTTCTTCGACGAAACCACGCCCAGAGCAACAAAGTTCAGAAATTCCACGCAGGAATGGCACCAAAGTGGCTTGGACCTTTAGAAGTGGAAAAGAAGCTCGGGAATGGTGTTTACCTACTGAAGTCGAATCCACCGACCAAGGTACACGCTTCAGAACTGAAGGTGTTACGTAGACCTCTACGGGACAGTGAAGAGGATCAACCTGAGATACCTCAACTTGAGAGGACTACAAACTCCAGAGAGGATCAGCCAGCGATACTTCATCCTGAAGATCAACCGGCGAGACTTCCTGAAGTTGAGCATGACGAGGACCTTAGTATTATAATGGATAGGTACAAATTAAAAAAAAAAAAAAAAAAAAAAAAAAAAGGTAATAAAACGTGGGTAGAAAAATGTTAAGTTTGTAAATTTTGATGATAATATTGAAGGTTTTAGGGGGGATAATTGTCGCATGTATGCTTTAGCCTAATTGCTTTAGGCCTACAATATTTTGCCTAGACCTAGCCTTAGCCTTTTGTTAAAACCTTCAATATCCCAATAATGTTTATTCATTCAGTAACCTTGTAAATAAAATTAATTATTATTAGGTTCTATAATTTATTATTTGCATATTATTTAATTAGTTGTCAGTTCTATATTGGCTTTCAGGAACAAGCTAGCAAAGCGATCTAGAAATGAATAGAAGAACGTCTAGAAAATGATAGAATAAGGAATTCAATATATGTTTGATAGCATTAATGTTTATTTAACAGTTCTAAGAGTACTTACGCTTTTATCTAGTTATGATAGGAGATACATTTCTTTTATTGGATATAGTAGGACATTGTTTATATGTGTTATTCTTTAGTAAACATAACCTCTAAGTTTTGTTCCAGAGCCGTCTGTCTCTCGAACATACTTGACATAGAGAAATCCGAATTCTCGGGAAATGACTAGTACAGTTTTAGAATGTATATATTTGGGCTGCGCCCGCATAGAGTCAGTCTGTGGTTCAGTTCAGTAGTTCAGTGTTGGTCAGTAGTCCAGTTGTAAGTCAGTGGTAGTCAGTCAGTGTAGTGAGTGAACAGTGAATCAGTTAGTGAACAGTGGTGTTACATTGATATAGTGCTGTTGAGTACTAATCTTTGTATGTGTTTATTGTGATTATTAATAAAGTTCTGTTTAGTGAAGTGCTGTTTTTATTGTGAAGCGTCCCTAGTGATATACAGTGTGTGGAACAGTAATCGCTAGTGGTGACGACACATTTTGTTAAAGTCAAAATATTTCACCACATAACCTAACATTTAAGTTTCCAATTTAAAAAAAAAAAAATCACTGAAATTATTGGGGGGGGCAACTGCCCCCCCCCTTGCCCCCCCCCCCCCAAATGACGCCTATGATGATACTGGCTAACCATTGGTTTTTGGTTTTTTTAATTAAAACGGCTGAGCACAAATTTTCTCATTAGTACTACTAGGGAAGCACGCATTAGCACAAAATTCCCATGTGGTTTTGAAAATGTACGCTGAATTTGGTTTGGCCAGGCGGTCACTTTTTCTGGAATTGCTTGAATAAAATATCTTCAATATAGGGTGGTCTCAATTAATTTCAAATGAACCCCGCGGCCGTAAAGCGTGGAACTTTGACTCGGGGTTAATTTTTTTCGTTTTCATCTATACTTAAACTCAATCAATAAATACTAAATATATAGCATCTGCACGGTTCACAACACTTAACTGATTTTGTGAGTAAAAAATATTACCTTATACAGCGTAACTTGCACTTAAAACGCATCTAAGGTAGCGCTTCATTATCCTGAAGGCTCGCAATCGAATGTGGTCCAATACAATTATAACATCTATCGTGGATAGATTTTATATCTGTTAAGCTGAGGGTGGAGCTTCGTAATTCTTGGTAATAGACTTTTTCACGGTTTCACCGAAAGCTTCCATAGTAAGTCATCAACTACTTGTTTAAGGTTAGGCCTATTCAAATGTTGAGGCTTCTGAGAATGGTACATACAGAAATAATTCTAAAATCAAATCAACACTTCTAAATCCTACACTAGTTTAGAATGCAAAAACAAAATATAGTATTTTTCACATTTCCTCAACACTCGTTAAAGTGTTCTGCGACAGTCGTGACGGCGTCGGCGCCGCCTCCGGTGTCGGCCGTCGCGGTTACCGGCGTATCGTGACGTACAATTAATTACCGCTGGTATCAGGCGCCCGCTGCCCGTCCGCGCCGGCGGGGAATTCGCCTCCGCGAGGGCCTCCGGGGGGCCGAGCATAGCCGGGGAGCTTCGACGAGTGGCTCAGGTGGAATAGCGAATAGCTGATGTAAACAACTAATTTAGTTGTACAGTAGATGCTCATAGCGGTCATCGAATGTGAGACAAACTTATTCGCAGACAAATCAAAAAAGAAAAAAGGGAGCTAAAAAGTTTGTCACGTACTCACAGGTCGATGATCGATGTTGACGTTTGAGAAGTGTCATCATCGATGAATCTTCCTAATAATCACGAAATATTGCAAAACGCCAATCCATGTCTGATGACATTTTTTTTTACAAATAACTAAATCCGGCCAGCCATCCTCGTGACTATCGTGACTTTTTACCTCATGAGTTTTTCGTCAGATATTACTCTCTTACTGCTACCAACTCAGTAGCATCATAATTTTAAAAAGTATGTATATTGATTATTAATGCAATTATCTTATTACTGATATTTCAAGCATCGTATTACCATAGTTACCATATTATTATTAGTAGCCAAAAGCTGAAATTTTAAATGTTGGTGACAAACTTTAACTCGTTTAAAAAAATTTTCCAACTGTGTGTATTTTTCTTTATTATTGAACCTTACATTTCTCCTTCCGTATAGCCTACGTTCTATGGGATCACCATTTTGACAAAATAATTGTGCAAGTACGGTAGCTACCCTCCTTACTTAGTCAATTTACACGTGAAAACGATTTGTGGAGAGAAGATTCTAACTCCCACCACTATACGATAGTTCCAAAGTTAATTGCGTAAACCAAAACACCAACTCTCACCCATTATCTGCACGAAACGAAAATTCTCACCTCTTCGGCAGCCGAGGCTGGCTGGCAGGAACATTCCTGTCCGCACACGAAGTAACTCTTCTCTCGCGTTTAGCGAACGCCCATGTGATTTGCTCGCCCGCAGCCTCACAACCTCTCGACCGTCCGTCCATCCTCATGGTCGAGTTACGGGGTCCAGAGCCGTCATTACCCGCGGATTATTGAAACGGAACGAGGCCGAAATTACAATAATCTCACGGGTCGTTTGTTTGTATATCGTGCGTGGAGATTGATTGTGATGGCGGCCCGTTATAAAACAATATCTGGCCGGTGATGTAATGGATCGCGGGCCAGATAAATGGAGCGGTTAGCCCGAGTGTAATAGATTTCTCGTGAGGGCCGTCATTACGCGTTTGACTGATACGGTACGATTATGCAGATCGGTTGGCGCCCATCGCTGTAGCGATGTAGCGATGTGGCGAACCGTCGCGGTACTGTATCGCTCATCGCTCGGCGCCGTGCGAACGACCGCGGGCGGCTCGTACAATATGGCTATTACAAGGCTGGGCTCCCACGTCAACTAGAATCACAAGAGTTTTCTCTAAAAATTTGTAATTTTTCTTCTATAATTTTACTGTCTCGAAACTAATCAATTTCATTTGAATGATTTTAGACAATTTAAAACTTTTATAATTTTATTTAGGCTATTTTCAAAGTTTTTTTTTTTTTTTAAGAGATTCGTTGTTTTTTCCACTACTGCAAAATCCCATATGTTAAAACCCCTTTTGTCATACTTGAAAACGGAGGATATTTTGGTTTCCAAAAATTGTTCGAAATTTACGGTCATTACTCGCGATTCCGTCATTATTTGGGCACTTTTCTAGGAAGTCCAGTCAATGAACTTAAAATTCATCAATTTTAACTGAAACCATTTAAAAGAGCTTAAAAAACAAACAATTTGGTATTTTTAATTTTTATCATAGCATAACTGGTTACGGGGAAAATCCAAAAATGTGTTTTCCATGTTATTTTTATGGGAAATCAAGAAAACCAAATATATTGCTTATTTATTGAAATAACTTAATCAAATTTGGTATGTACATTATCTATATAATTTTTAACTTATACTTGCTTACAAAACCCATATGGCGGCAAACCTACATACTCACCCCCATGAGGTTTATGGGGAAAATAAAAAATTGGCAGAGTTTGATACAATTTTGTGTTTACATTCACCAATTATTGATTAACCTAGATTTTCTAACAACACCCAAAGGCAGCAAATCTACATACTCAATCCTATGGTGTTTTTATGGGGAAAGTAAATAATCTGAAATTCCATTGGAAATTCGCTGAGTCAGCAGGTCTGCTGCGACGGGGGTATTATTTTGTTTATTAAATTTTATGGAACTCCGACATTTGGTACCAACAATAAGTAAGATAGATCCCAAATATTTCATCCTGAATGGTCACCTCATTTATTACTCTGTATGATAGATTAGATGACGCTGAAGTTTTCGCTATTGGGATCGTTTAGCCATTGGACTAATAATCCAAACAAATTAAGTTATTGGTCAGTTATCAAAATATTTGAAAGTAAGTATTTTCTCAGAAACAAAATATCAGAACTAGATATTTTGTCAGGGGCAGTTGTTATTTGCCAGTAACAAACCTAGACCTCACCTGATCCAACGCCAAACTCAAACTGCAGTCATACTCAACTTAAAATACTCATTAGAGTGCGTCGGTGTTTAAAAAAATGTATCCCTCAAATTGGCGAATCGGTATCCAGCCCTATAAATTAAAACTTTTTGACCGGCGCAAGAACGTCGTTTTCCACTAACGTCTACAACTACAGTGAGTTACAGTTTACAACTGTGTGATAACAAAGTTTTTTTATTTCTTTGTTCATTATTATTAAGATTTTGCAATATTTAAAGGAAGGATGTGAAGTTATGTAAATAATGTTTTAGTCCACGTTTTCTTAACGTTGTAACCTGCCTCAAATAGTTTTCCCTTTTACGCACTGCTGTATCATACTCTTGTTACTAACAACGTCCTCCACTCTATCAACGATGCAAATTCCACAATTAACCGTGGCGATAGCATCGGTCGCCCCATGTTTGGTTGCGCTTCCGCCGGTCGTCCTCACTATTATAACGTAATTAATCTCCAGGCTCCGACAGCCCGTTTGTCAGCCAAAACAAACGTTCGGCCGATTAAAATTCGGCGAGCGAGAGGGAGAGCGCCATCTGCCGGGTGGGCGATCTCCGGATACTCACAATTAACGGTAATTTGAGCCGTTGAGTTATACCCTGTCGTCGACGCCCGTATAATAGCACACACCTATGTAAATACGGTCTATTTACACCTAGCAATTTGTATGTGCTCGATTAAATGTAATTGTTACCCCCCGCACGATGGGCTCGTAATTAGAGCTTATTTTCATAACCGATCGCCTCCCCGTGATTCACGGCGGGTAATATCGGTAATGCTGTTGGTTTATGCGACCGCTGATCGGTAACTCATCGGTGAATTGATTATACGATGTTCCACACGGTTACTACGAGGCGTACGACGGACGACGGTGTTTCGAGGACGGGGGAAGACGATGACGGGGGTGGAGATACTCAACAGTGGACGGTGTCTTTAGATTCGTTTACACACTTAAAGTGATGATATGATGTTTTTGGGCTGATGGAAATGTGATATCGGATGGGTTTTCAGAATGGAGTAAAGAAGATAATGTAGGTAGTGTTCAAGGGGTAAAAAAATAAAATTGAATGGTTCCTCGGGAATTTAGGATAGATGACAAAGCATGATAGATGAGAAAAAAGGGGAAAGGAAGAAAGGGCACTACGCATGGTGGCTCAAGAGTTGTTCGTAGATATTATAAATGTTCGAGTCTTTTGGAGTGGACGATAAAGTTGATCGAGTTTTGTGTAAAGGTAAATTAAATACGATAATGGATAATAACCAAGAAGTGATAAAAGACAGAAGCGCATGGTGTCTGAGGCATGGATGAAAAATGCACGATGTTTATTTGCGAGATAATGTCAAACACAACAGAAGGTTTCAGAAATGGAGGGAATAAAACGGTAAATATAGTCAGTGTCTTAGGGAGTCGAAAAATTATTGTTTCCAAGATGGGTCGAAAAGACTGAAGAGGATTACGTTTCAGAAATGGAAGAAAGACGACGAATTGTGTTTAATTTGAACGAAATAGCAAAGGAAAGAGAACGGCGGATGGCATCTCGGGAATCATTGTCAACATACCAAGTCTATGGAATGAATAAAAGGGATTTTTGGGCTGAAGTACAGAAGTTTTCGAGGGGTAAATGAAAAGAGTTTTGTGGCATTTCATTCAAAAGAAAGCTATATACATAGTGCCTTTCCAGAGTGGTAAAACGGATAACAGATATTTGTTTCAGAGAGAGATGAAACGAACGCGACATTAGATATTATTTAAAGGACAAAGAAAAGACTTTAACTGGTGATTTTCAAAATGTGGGATAGTGGATTTTCAGGGATAGTGGGATGGAAACTGTAAGAATTTCAAGGATGCGAATAAAGGCTCACTGTAGATGCCTGGTTCCTAAAGGTGCTGCTATACATCGACGTCACGTCACGTCACGTCACGTCTTCATTCGCATCCATTCGCATCGATGGATCCGGCGATTCCGGAGGGGGTGCTATACATCGACGTCAAGCATTCGCATTCGCACTGGACGTCGCGTCCATTCCGCCAATTCTCACGGATTCCGCGCGCGCGGAAGAAAACAAAACAAACATTCGGACAAAATCCACCCTTGCTCTCATTGGTTCCGAAGTTTCCCGATTGCGTACGAAGATACCCGAGGCGAAAGCCAAACGGCCGAATGGACGTTGGTAGCGGCTATACAGCGACGTCGCGTCACGTCACGTCACGTCTTCATTCGCACCGATTCGCACCGATTCGCACCCGAATGCTCCTCAGACCATTCGAGTGCGAATGGATGCGAATGAAGACGTTGATGTATAGCCGGTTCCATTTGAATACACAGGGAGCATACCATGCGAACGTGGACGTCTCGTGACGTGACGCGACGTCGCTGTATAGCCGCTACCAACGTCCATTCGGCCGTTCGGTTTTCGCCTCGGGTATCTTCGTACGCAATCGGGAAACTTCGGAACCAATGAGAGCAAGGGTGGATTTCGTCCGAATGTTTGTTTTGTTTACTTCCGCGCGCGCGGAATCCGTGAGAATTGGCGGAATGGACGCGACGTCCAGTGCGAATGCGAATGCTTGACGTCGATGTATAGCACCCCCTCCGGAATCGCCGGATCCATCGATGTGAATGGATGCGAATGAAGACGTGACGTGACGTCGATATATAGCAGCACCTTAAGTCAATTAAATACGTGTACGTCGTGTTTTGTGTTTAGACATAGAAAAGAGAACCCTACGTGCTTCTCTGTGGTTTAGAAAATAGTCTGTTGCCGGTTGGTAATTAAATAGTAATTAATTTAATTTAACATTTATGTAAATAAACAAATCACGCACCATTTTACTACTTCGCAAGACTCTACTACCATAACGGAAACGGGGGTAGTAATGAAGTAGCTTTTGAAAGCATTACACACACATAATTGGAATGACAAACGTACAACCGGAAACGGAGGTAGTAAGCCGGAAATGATTTGTGACAGGTTATGGTTTCGGCGGACATAAATGCCATCTGTATTGCGTGTGGACAGTAGGCGGGCCGCCAGTCGCTAGTTAGCCTGTCGTTAACCATTTACTCAACCCTTCTCCCCTCCCTAGGCTCATTGGCTAGCCCCAGCTACAACTGGCGGCTGATGACTCTCGACTGTCTGGTGTGAGAGTGGATGAGCGTTCAGCCCGAAAAAGCCGTGTGTATCACCACAGAGAAGCTTCTCCTTTCTCTGTGGAATCAAACTATCCTAAAGTTGAGCGCCTTGGACTTCGGTTAAAGACTTTGCGGGTTCCATTCCTTGAATACTTACCATCGCAATGGTGGTGAACCGCTTTATCAATACAATACTCGTCCCAGAACAACTTACAACTGGTTTGTACCAATCGCGAAGTTAACATTTTCTACATCAAACGCATTTTTCATAAAATGTGGTGTGTCCACTATGAAAAATTCCTCATACCTCATGATCCATTCATTTTCAGGAGTCGGGTTGATGTTTCCCCGGGTATGGAAACCCCTAGCTGAAGAAAGTGAATTGCCACTCGGTTGGGTTGCCGGTCAGATAGCGGACCACCTGTTTGAGCCTGAAAAGCAATTGTCATATTTGTTTTTGAGTTGGCACTCGGAGTTGTCAATCTGAGTGGTTGTCTGCTGTCTCATTTCTCATCCTTTCTTTCACTTCAAAACCCCGTCCTTCCGTTGAGTATAGTGATAATGGTGCCCGTTAGAGCTTGGCAGACGTGATAGGCATGAGTGCTCTTCCAACAACAACATCATCAAACAAAATCGGCATCAACCCTCAACAAAATCGTTTAACTCCCGTACTCAATTACGTTACCATGTATAAAGCAAACTAGGATCCGCTTGTATATTAAAGTTCTTTGACGTTGTGATGGATAAACTTTGCGATAAATATCTGTCAGATACATTACCATAGATACAAATTCCAATTCATAACTGCTAGATTTACAAACCCCCTGTGACAAGAGCAGGGAAGGCAGTACGCTTCTTTAATTGTAGAGCTATAAACAATGCCGGTGCCAGAGGTGGGGACTGGCAGCATATCGGCCCCCGTAGGTGCGATGGAGTGGTTACTGCGCGGTGTACAAGCCAGCGCGAGGCGGTTGCTTGTACACGTGGGATTCTACAAGTGCTTGTACTGCACCAGTTTATGTCTGCGAACTCGACTGCCAAACTGCACCGACTGTTTTACGATTGAAATTATTCAAATGTTCTCTATATGTTGGACCTGGACGTTGGACGGAGGTGGATTCGTCTACAAAGTAAGGAGGCTTGAAATGTTGTTGTGGGGATTTACTGCATCATAGACTTTCTCGTATTATTGATATTCACCTGCTTATCGAGTTTCATAACTGTATAATATTATTAATAATTAATACTTAATTATTAATTTCAACTATAGTTTGAGCTTGTTGAGTACATAAGTTATTTATACCTTACCATATACCTTTTGTTTGCGCCTCATATTGGATGTAAGTAAGTCTGCAATGTTGGATGCCACTTTTTACCTATGAAGATTCAGTATTCATGTCGTAATAAATGAAACATCGCTACCGGTTTTATTAAAATTGTTTTTTACTATATTTCGTTACGTAGCAACAATAACTAACCACTCAAAATCGCGTTCTATGTTATATTTTTAACAATTCACATTTCCACATAAAAGTTTACCTGTAAAGAAAAAATTAAGAAATGGAAACCCCGTGAAAACAATTACAGTACCTATAGGCTACTGTTTTCAGTGTATCACCTTGAAACAATGGTATGTACTAAAAAAATTATAACTAGTTTTCCCGGAGTAAAATTTTGTTTTTAAAACATGAGGCCCTACCATATCCTGCCCGTCAAATTAATTATCCTTATGTTATTATTTTATGTGTCTAACATTAATTTTTGTGTATTGTTTTCAGGGACAACATGATTATACAGTTAGTTTTACCTTCCCCATATATTACTATTCTCCTTGTATTTCTTCTTAATCTCTTTAGATTCCAACTGGATATACTTGTGTCTCGAACTTAAATTGAGAGGTCACTGATTCGATTTGAACTTAGCTAACCCCGAAATCCCGGAATACCGGTATGAATACTGGACTACCGGTATGAATACTGGACTACCGGTATGAATTCACATATGGTTAGACTTAGAATTGATTCGAGTATTTAACAGAGGTATAGTAGGCCTATCAGCAGATCCGTCACCGTTATCGGATCTGTCACCGACTTTGAGCCTGATGACTTTTGCTTACTGAAGCTCATAAAAAACTTAGATATATAAAGGTAAACTTTGATTTGTAGAGGTTAAACTCTAATTGAAGTCGAATTGTGCATTCTCCTAGTAGGCCTAATAGACGTAAAAAAAAATAACCGTAACATTATTTCGACTTAGGCCTATGCATGGTTTTATTCGACTTCAGAAGGTTTGTCGAAATGGATTGAAAATAATTCGATATACCGAGGATTTAGTCAGGTTCATGTTGGCGAGAGTTGACTATTACGGTACCTATCTAATTCCGTGCGAAACAAAGGGTACTGAAGCATACCTTCGTAAATTTTGAAGGGATAAAATTGACTGTAAACACAAGTCTGATACATGTAGAGACATAAGCGAAATGAGCCGCATCAGCCGGCCAAGTCTCATTCATCGGCGAGTGCGGCGCTAACGACCGGCTACTTACAGCGTGGCGTGGCCCCGGCCAGCGCCAAGTGTTACAAACAATTACTGCGCTCGGGGCCGCGGGCCGGGGCCACCCAGGCGCGCGTTGACAGCCTGTCATTACACCATTTGTCGACCGGCTTCCTCCGCGTCACTCGCCTATCTGTTATCCACCGCCTCGGGTCTGTTTGCTCTCCCCCCCACCCTCCCCCCCACACCACCACCGACTAACCATCGCTACAAGTCTGGTTCGATCGCTGTTGTGTTGGGGTGTAACTTGATTTTCATATTTTGATCGGGTTCATTCAATGATCTACTATTGACTAGAAAATGTTGAGTGTCATGGTGAGATGGAATAGACGTAGCTTGATAGCTTGATAAATTGATTTCTTGATTAGCTCAAGTTGGTTATTTTGTCACGGAGATCTCCTACTTGCCCAGAGTTAACTATATATACTCTGAGCTTGGAGGATCTAGCTGGTGGTTGGCTTCTTAGTAGGTTCTCATCAGATATATTAAGGTTTATTAAGTTATCCATTTTTGCTGAGTGGGTAAAAAACGATCTTTCATATTTATACGAGTCTCAAAAGTAATAAATCAACAAACTTTATATCTATTATTAACCATATAAGGAAACCTTTGAAGTTCAGCATTGGGAAGAAATAGTTTTGTTTTATAACATCATGTAAATGTTTTTAAAATTATTTCCTCGCCCAAATCCCATTAAACCAAAATTCCCACGTGCCTATTTGGTGAAATATTCTTTTATTCTACCTTAAATTTACAATAACCGTCACAAATTTACGTTTCAAGTAAACTGAAAAGTATTAAAATTTTAGTCTACTGTAAATCTCTAAGGAAATGTTTAAGTTCGATAGTTTTAGTCAATTGTTGTCCAATAACTTCTTCCCGATATTAAATTACTAATAACGTAGGCCTAGTATGGGCACTGTCTTGTATTACGTATAAAATATATCTTACTAATCACTTTTTTCCTGTTAAACCTCTTTCCATGCCAGTCAATTGCATCACACTCATTAAAATTGTTGCCAATTCTTATCCCGCATCTCTGTTTATAGCAATGTTGCCTCATCCTTTTTAATATTTTCATCCCCAGACATTTATTGATTCAGACCCGTCCTCTCGCCTTGTAATGTTTAATGTTTCCTCGGACACTCGCTCAACCCCACAGAGCGCTGTGACTTTAGCCGCGACGTCGGAGACTACAACGCCGCGGTGGACAGAAGGCGACTAGGCGACTAGGCGTACTGCACCACGCCTGCGTATAGTGAAGGGAATCTTTTGGAAATGAGAATGGATCCTCTCAAACCAATTGTTTTAATAGTCGATTAATTAATCGGTTTTGTGTTATTTTTGTGGAATAAACTCCATTTGTTTCTAGTTTACGCCTTTCTGTGCTTGCGTTGAACTTTTTATATCACCTACGATTTTTATACTTTTTGAACCCTTACAAGTATTTGATTATAGCGGCACTCCCTTGGAAACTTTATAAATTCTTCTCGTAAGTATATGAATTAACTTATGTGTTAAGCAATCGAAAGAAACCAATTTATAAAAAAATATAGTACTGTATAGCCTATTTGTGTTTTGTAGTAGGTACTATTGTAATTTTCAAAAATAAAACATATTTTAAGTAGTTTATATAATATATTAAAGAAGTAATTCTTGCAAATTCCAAAATCTTGAAATGTAAAAAATACAATTAGCTATCAATTGTTATGAGTGAAAAATAATAACATTTTTATATTGGAAATATATTGTCAATGTAGAAATGCAGACGATTTTAAAGAATATATTAATAAAAAAGAATGGAACTATCGACTCGTTGTTTATTGGATTCCTACGACGCCAATCCGCGTCGTGGCGTTGACCCGGGGACGACCATGGACGAGGACGGGACGGGTAACTGACGACTCGGCCAACCCACGCCGCCATATCACACCGCTGGTTTCCCCTTGTAAACAATCAGTCCAGCAAAGTTGGAAGTCTTCAGCGCCTGATTGAGAAGGTGCAGTTGACGAAACCTAAGCACTCTAAAAAAATGTGTGGAAATCATCGAAATGTTGTACCTAGGCCTACATCAAAACGAAAGTGCGCGCGTGAACTATAAGATCGAAAGTTGTGTAAAAGCTATGAATGTGTGAGTAAATACTACTTTTCGTTGTGTAAGCATTTTAAAGGAAAGAAATATATCGGGGTTAAACAAACCTGCATACTCTTTCCCCATGTTAATCATATGGAAAATAGGCAAACTTCTTTATTTATGGACAGATATAGATGAAACTTAGTATATGGCTTCATATGGTCTAAATAATTTTTTTTTATGCTTAAAACCTACTTTTAGTGTTTTCTAAGGCAGCATACCTGCATGCTCTTTCCCTATGTATATCATTAGGAGAATAGACATTTATTTCCCTATTTATGAGCACGTGATGAAATTTTGTTTTCAGGTTTATCTGGTAAAAATTAATATTGCTAATTTGGGAAATTCGCTGAGTACGCGGTCTGCTATGACGGGGAGTATTTATTGCTTTAGTAGATGATTACTTACCTAGTTCAAAATTATCCTACGTAATTTTTGTTGCCTTCATATTTTTAATATCCCGATAAAACGCCGGTATTTGGAATTTTTAGCGACATTTTGGGTTTATTCAAGGTTATTTTTATGTTATTTTTTTATCATTTTGGTTATTTTTTATTGACGTCACGAACTGTTACAAGCCCTGTATTGAGAAAATGTTATGATGTTCATATAATGTTGGCACCCCGTGGGAACAATCCCCGCAGTGCTGGGGTCGCCGCTTGGGCCGCTCTATATAAGGGCCCGCGACTCGCCAGGTGCGCGCCAATGTGGCCGGCCGATATCGCTTGTTTATTTATACACCATTGTTTTTGGGCGATGTCACCTCCGCCTCCTCAATAATTCAACCGACGTTGCGGCAAAAACCGGCGTCCGCTTTTATGAATGACACTCGGCGGAGATAATTCACCGTTTGATCGGCGGCGGCGGCGTGAGTTGCGACCGCGGCTGCGGGAGGAAACCGCATCTCCACACCACAGGCACCTGACTTGACCTCATAGTCTTCATCGGCACACCTAAGTTGGCGGTAGCCTCACTTGCAGCACAGTTCACTTGCCTATATCGTCACCACATATCTTACCTTCTGAGGATTGCTTAGTAAACCTTTGAAATCCACAGTTGAGTTTCTGTTGTCCACACATTAAGTGTCTCAAGAATCTAAGACCACGAAGAATAAATACTATGTCCAATCAAATTTATTGAAACAATTCAGGTACATAATAAATCCTCTGAAACAATTAAATAGTGGTTACAAATAACATGACCAATCGAACAGACGTGACACTGCATAGCGCCTACACCAGCATCATAGCGGAACGATTTCTAGCGTACGGAGTTCATTCCCTTTTACAACATGATAATTTTAGTAAATTCAAGCCATTTTGCCTAATATTATTACTAATACCAAGAGAACCAAATTTGATTAACTAATAAATTTTTCATTTGTTACAGGTAAGATTTTCTCTTCATTCCGCTTGATTCACTATTATTAGATATGTAAGTATGATTTTGTTGGCATGTTGTCAATTTAAGCAGCTCTTTTAAGTATTTATCTAAGTTTATTATCTCTAAAGATGAGTTTGATTCGTCCTCGCCACATTCCTAATATGCCTTCTAATTCCAGTAAACGTTATACTGTATACCTCCTATTTAATCATATTTTCAAATGGTGAACCTTTTATTGGCGAACTCTCTTCTCCAAGTGCCACTGTTCCGCCTATTGTTTGAAGACCGTACACGTTTGTTTTCGTTGTTGAGCACGGCTGACGTTGACGGATGAACAGTCGCTGGCGCTTGACAGCGGCGTCATCTGCCTTCTCGTCCCCTATGCGATGTTGTTTTGTCCTACTTCATTGAGGGAATTGTTGAGTGTAACTTCAGTGTCATTAATTTATTTTTCACGATACGACTTTTAATAATGATAATTTTTCTAAATCTATTCACTTAGGTCAATAATTGTACTAGATGAATGAGAAATCACATACAATAGCGTTTCGTTTTGGGGTCTATACATCAATAGTAAGACGTTTTCAACGTAGGCCTATCTGTTAAAAGAAATACAATATTCCCTTAAGCCGATATTTTGCTTACTTTCTTTTGGAGACCAAAACGAATGATTGATTATTCATTGTTATGTTTTTGAGTTTGAGTGCAAATCTCATTTGCATATGATCTAACTTTCCATAGTAGTCTACGTAGATGCCACGGAGTCTTCTTAACAGTATAAATTTGACCTACCGTGCTGTTGAGTATTGTCATTTATCATCATCCCTCCATGTTTAATTATGTGGCTTGTGGACGATGTTGGTGTTGACAAGGTTCTTAACCTCATTTGAAATTGCATTGTATTATAAAGATCTTAATCAGTAAACAGAAAATATGTCAAACAATAGTTATTCAGATCTTTAATTGTTTTACCCATTCTAAATTATTAAATAGAAACTCAATTGAAGATTTACTGTATAATTTAATCAATTTATGAAATGTAATTTGCATTTGGCACTACAGTACAACTTAGGCCTACGCGATAAAACCGCAGTCCAACCACCGTTCATCCGAAGCTGCGGCCGCGAATTATCCACTTTACAAGCGAGTTCGCCCACTCGAATCAGGAGACAAAGGACAGGCGGACATCAAATTAAACTATCGCAACGTATATAGCCGTCGCGCCCACACACGGGCGAAATCTCGCAATCATCTTGATCCGCGAAAACAGGCCTCAAAACCGACCTACGACAGTCTAACGCGGACACAGCGGGCCGCAAAACTGACCTATACGATAATCTTTCGTGGACCCAGCGGGACACAAAACCGATCAACGACAGTCTTCTGCTGACAAACGGGCCGCAAACTTCAAACGACAGTCTTCTGCTGACAAAAGGGCCGCAAAATCGACCAACGACAGTCTTCTGCTGACAAACGGGCCACAAAACCGATCAACGACAGTCTAATGCGGACAAACGGGCCGCAAAACCTTCCAACGACAGTCTTCTGCTGACAAAAGGGCCGCAAAATCGACCAACGACAGTCTTCTGCTGACAAACGGGCCACAAAACCCACCAACGACAGTCTTCTGCTGACAAAAGGGCCGCAAAATCGACCAACAATAGTCTACCGCGGATCCAACGGGGCCGTAAAACCGTCCGTATGGCATGCTTCCATGGACCTAAAGGGCCGCAAATCGCACGACAGTCTTCCGCGGGCCACGTTGGTTTATCACCATTAATAAACACAATCTTGGGACAAATCTGTCGTTACAGCGGCAGTAAATCCCGTAATGGCGGCATTCTTGTGTTGGAACGACGTAATAAACTTGGGGCATAATAAACCGCGAAGACGCGGTTAATGTTTCGGCTGAGTTACAACCGCTTCGGTGACCCAAGGTTGCAAACTGCACGACTTAATCATCTACCCACCACTGTTGCTTTTTATTAGATTACCAACGTTGACATTTTGTTCCCTTACGTAAACTTAAATTTTTTCCATTGACATGTCGCTGTGTTGGTGGCAGCCGCAGGTATGCCTAAAGGGAGAAAATTCCATACCACTTCCCCATGCAATTATTGTGATTGAAAACAAAAAATATTCGTTTTGTTGGATTAACAATTATTGCTACTTGAAGGGTTTTAGTCGACGAGGATTATCCTATTTAAAAAAAAAATGTTTTGCTTGGAATTATTGTCACATGGATATAAAACTTTCTAAACACAATATACACACTTTCTATAGCTAAGGTATTAAAATCCATTCATAACAATCGGAAAATAATAGATCTCGACGAAGAATTGGACACTTGATCAAATCCAGCGTTAACGACGATAGATAATTTCCTTTCAAATATTTTTTTAAGATAACAAAAAGTTAAATTTATTTTTCTGACGATAATAAAAAATGAAAGTGTAAAACTTTCTAATTCTAGAGCGAAATTTATTTGTTTTTAATACAAATATTAATTTTGCAGCTTCATACGGATACAACTATCTGTCACTTCTGTTAAGGACAATAAGGATGTTAAGAATCTCGTCTTTGCTTTCCGTATGAAGCAGAAGACACATAATAAATTTGATCCTCCCGACACCGATTAAAAAGTTAATTTATTGCCCGGCGATAAACTCTCAACATTATCTGAGGCAGATATTAAATTAAACGAGCAGCAAGGTAAGAAATATGGGGCGTCCTGTGTTTTGAGAGATAGAATCAAGGATGCGAGTGGTTGGTGGCGTCCGCGTTCGCGTCCCTTCTGATAAAACACCGGATAAAACAATAGCTGTGAAATCACGGTGACATTTAGAGTCAGATGCGTGATAGGCTGGGAACGGGAACTGCTAGCTCCTAAAGGGCCCCTGCGGCCACGGCTCTAGGATGGGACGGGACGCTCCTGGGACTGTTATCGTACCGGGTGTCGCCAAAGTCTTGTAATGGTCAAATATGTGATGTCAATTGTCGTTATTGATTAGGTTATAGGCCCAAAAAATATGTGTGGAGTGTAGTTTGTCATTTCACACCTTCAATGGACGGCCAACTAAAGAAGTCTTTAATAAAAAGGACATCGAATCGAATTACTTAATTTATTTGATTAGCTACTACTCTAAAATCTTCTTTCTCAAGTCCTCGAGTTGCCTCAGCAGCAGTACTAATATTGAGCCCTGATATTGGTCGGGTTTTCTACAGTACAATATTTTGTCTATCTCATATCAATCAAAATCTACTATTTCTCAAATACCACTCACTCACGTATCCAGGGCCGTATTTCTAAATAAGCTGAAAAGGCTGGAGCCTATAGCGGCAAAATTTTAGGGGGCGTCACTTTGGCAGTTTACAAAAATTGAAAATATTTTTACTAATTAAATGACATGAACTGCTTAAGCCCATTATTCTGATTGGAAGTGTATTTATTTGAGGAAATGGAAATGCGTGTATTCTTTTCATACGAATTTACTCCACATAATTTTGTAGTACATTTTTCATATAGGGTAATTGTAACGAAACTCGCAGTTTGTATAGGTCCAGAAAGAGGGAACTACAATAGCTCTCAAAGTGTTTACATTCGTAACATATTTAAATCCTAATGTAACAAGTGATTTCCTTTTTAAAACATTTGAATGAATTAACGAATGGATTGGCCACAAAACAGAGCAAACTATGGTTTTTATTTATAAATAAACTCCCCATGAAAAATTTAATATTTTTATGAACGGAACGAAAAATTTAACTACTTGCCAGGTGTATAGTTGTTCCACCAAACAACCATAAACTTTCGCCAATTTTATAATCAACAGTAAGAAATTATATTGGTGAGTTAACACCATTAGCTTCTTCTACCATAGACTTTTCAAGTTAAGAGTGTCACAACTGATGATGTTACGTATGATGTTAGACTCTATGATGTTAGACTGTGACGCTGTCTCAAGAAACCTTTCAAATTTCTACTGTTTTTATTTCGGTAAAAAATGTGTCAGTCGGTGATGACAGGGGCGGCTCTAGGAAAAAAAAATTGGGTAGACAACTTTATGGAGTCTTAATTTATTTTGAATTGAGTTTTATTTTAAGACATAAGTCGTCATGGTGGCGTCGCGCTGTTGCCAATTTTGACTTTGTTACTGAAATAACTTTGAATAACTTTGTGACTTTAGCTTAGTCAAGTGGTGAATAGGGTTTGTTACGATTAGAGTCCTTCTATTTATTTTTTCGTAAGTTTTAAGTTTTCTTACACAAAAAAGTGCAGGCCTATATAAATTTGTTAATTGTTGAAATTGAACTAAATTTTCTTTAATTCAAATTTCAATTTAGGCCTAATTTAAAGTTTTTCGAACTATGTTTTGTAGCTTGTGACAAAACCAACATTATTATTGCGCTGACAGTTGCGTCTACACTGCCTTGCCTGTCCGCTGCTCTAGCTGCCCCTGTGAAGTCAGGGACTTTTTGATAATTTGTGTTATGATTCCTGGTTTAAATAATTATTCAAATAAAGAATACACGGACTTTAAAAATTTTTTTGTACTTGACATAGTTTTTTATATATTGAGACAAAGATGTAATCTGTGGCGTATTTTTAGAGGTGAATATTCTATTATAAGTGACAATAAAAACTATGTATGTGTCTGTCCCTATTGGGTGGTGGGAGGGGGGGGGGGGGGCGGCAGAAAATGGATAGCCTACAGGCGGCAAAATCCTAAATCCGGCCCTGCACGTATCAGAGAATCCAGTTTACTATATAGGGTATAGAGGGTTGAAATTTGGCATAGATGTTTATTTTTGCTTAAAAGTGCTCACTTAGAAATGGTTTTGCAAAATTCCTTCAGGTCTCCGCCCCAAGGGACTTCAAAATTTCAACCTAATTTTATTTTTATGGCCGATTTTAATACGAATCTATGAAACATCGAATCTGAAAAACTAGGACGTAAGATGTTGAAATTTACCATGGACGTTCCACTTTGCTCATAGGTGCTCACTAAGAAAGGCTCTTGAAAAATCCTATCAGGGCTCCGCCGCATAGGACTTTAATTTTAATCTAATGTTATTCTTACAGCCAATTTTTAATATGAATCTAAGAAACACGGAATCTGAAAACCCCACATGACCTAAGGGGTTGATACTTGGTGTGGATGTTCCACTTTGCCCATAGGGACTCACTAAGAAACGATAACGAGAAACTCACTAAAAAAAACGAGTTCCCATTAGGACTCACTAGGGAACTTAAAAACATCTTTCAGGGCTATGCCCCACAGGTCCTCGAAATTTCGCTGTATTACCAAAGTTATCCTACTGGCCAATTTAAATACGAACTAAGGAACTTGTTTACACCCTGATAATGTAAATAAAACGTAAACAAACGAAACCTCCGTCGCTCTCGCCCGTGCTGGCGAGCTCCCCGGTCCCGGTTCGGTTCGGTCCAGGTTCGGTTCAGTTCCGTATCGGCAACGGTCGCAGCTCATTAGTGGCCGGACGGTGCGCCTTTGTTTTATGTTAATGTCGACCCGTGATATACATCTGAGGGCCGGGTTTATGTACCTCTAAATTAATTCCACGTTGAATCAGGTTTTCCGCGGGCTAGTTTACGGCCGGACTGACAAATATTTGGTCAGTAAAGCTAATTAAAATGCCATTTGTCTAGCGGGTAGTGCCGGGGGCGGCCACAGCGGGGGGTGGCCGGCCTGGCGCCGGGCGGGCCAACTCTTCCCCGCCGTGCCAGGAGTAATCCCTTGCCCCTTAAACTCTTTCAGAACATCAATTCAATTTATACAATATTTCATAACTTTTTCTTCAATAAATATTTCAAATTTTTAAACTGATTATTTAAATCTGTTAAGTTTATTTTTTCACAATCTGTTATCATCTCTGTTTAAGTTGACCAACAATTTCTTAAAAAATCCTGTTTTAAGAGTCGGCTCCCGGACCATTGCAACTTAAAAAAACAAATTGTAATTTAACTTTTATAATCAATTTTCAAACCTAGCATAGTTTCAATAGTTTATCTCTCAGTACCAGGGGGACCGAGCTTAAGCTCGGTAAAATTATTACTTTCGTTCTCACACAAAGCTCGTTCGCTCTGCTCACTCGCCCTTTTCCGTTTTAAAGACGAGCTCGTTCGCTACGCTCACTCGCCAGGCCAACGGTTGCTGCACTTTGGTATAACTACAGAAAAAAGATATAACACATTGGTTTAAATATCTACAGTTATCAGCTGATTTTTGTTCAATTAATAAAATCTCCATAAGGATAACATGGAAACTTTGGAGGGCTCTAGCGTGAAAACCGGATTTTTCCCAACTATGGGACCAGCTCCAATCGATTTCTGGTGGCCAAAACCCCCATATTCCAAAATTTGAAGGAAATCGTCGGAGCCGTTTTTTGAGATAATTGTGCAAGCAAACAAACAAGCAAACATTGCTCGTATAAGAGTATAGGATAGAGATTCTCTGATACGTTGGTGGTATTTGACAAATACAGTATAGGCAATAGTAGATGATGAGCTATAATTCTTGACTATGCTGTTAACATTTGATCAAAATCACTTCTTAATTTACTCAATTAATTAATACCTTCGGTCTATTTATGGCTAAAACATAGTTAAGTCTTAATTTGTCATAAGTCTCTTTTGTAGATATACTTCTTTGTCCTAGAAAACGATTTTGTAGAAATTTCTCTCGAGTTTTGACCAATGGTGATTCGACTGGAAAGTCTTTGACCCTTGTTGAACCCCATCACTTTGTGGTACGGGTTTTATCGCTACCAGACGCGGGTACGCAGCCTTGCACTTAATTTAATAACACGAGGGATCGCCAGCGCCGCAATTCATATCGCATGTCTGTGATAAATCGTCGACATGAGCGATGCGGCCGGCCGACAGTGAGCAACGACACACGCACACACACACACACACACACACATCGTCTCACACTCGCACTTGTGAGGGCCTCGGCAGGACCCGACAACGCGACACTCGGATTCCAGCGTCCTGGAATGCCAGTGGCTCCTAATTAATTTCCGGGGCCCGACAATATTTTTGGTACGCGGTATGCGGCTATTCGCGCGATAAATTAATTACCCTGCTTCGCCGCAGCGAGCGCCGCCCCCGTAGCAAAGCTACTGCGGGGTGGTCGCGGAACACAGGTGCACGGCTGCGATCAGTTCTCTAACTTGGGGGTTTTGTTCTTGTAAATAAGAAATAAAGAAAGAAATTAACCTTTATTTTACACTGTAGAATATGCTATTAAACGGTTTAAATTCTATCAAGGGTCTTTAATGTAAATAATAATGCATAAAATTACTTACATTTATTAAAAATGTTACCATTATGTTGTAAAGATTTTACGAATTCTTTCAACGGGATCATATGTTTTACCGTTCAAATTCAGAAATTGATATTGAATCAGGTACATTATGAAAATATGGCAGAAGCTTGTAACTCATAATTCTCAATTTATATAACTCCTAAATATAAATGAAACCCACACTATAAGTTCCCTGGTGAAGTTGGGGGAGTTCCAACTGCACTAATAGATAGACCCTCTGTCAACTTGTTGAAACATGCTTCTTTGTTTACATTATTTTTTTATGAAGCGGACTAATTTCTGAATATTTGAGCTTTTCTGGAAAAATTTCTTGCTCTGGGAATTGTTGACTAGCTAACATAATTATTCTTAAACTAAGTCTTTTACATATAAAGGTATTTCATCCCACCCAGAGGTCTTTGTATGAAAAAGGAACTATATTTCTAACATCAGCTGCCTTGATCTTTCTAAGCTCAAAATAAAATTACTCACATTTCTTCGTTCCATAACCATCAAGATCATTGCCTAATCTTTATTTGGATTAGAGAGCACATTATTTTTACCTTCAATAAATCTGTTCTATTTATAGTTATATTTAATACGCTAAGGGGTTTTTTGTCTTGAGAACTCCTCCTACAATTTTCAACTGATTTTCAAGTTTTTGGTGTCGTTGGATAGGGCTTGGTCTGTAGTTGTTTCCGCCCAAAACTTATGAGAATAGGACTGAAAATAAAGGCGCTATCCACAATTGAAATCTCAAAATTTCCCATTTAAATAACATTGGGACTGAATAAAGCATTTGAAACATCTGTTAATAATCAGCTGTAAATACGTGTAGTTATTGGCGATTAAAGATATTCACATTATTGGATTGGCTGGATGTCATTGATTTAGAGATATAGTCCGTTTTTTTAAACCTGATCCTTCAAGGGAGAGATGGTGGAGGGGGTTTGTTTATACTTGCTACTATCCCATTGGCTGAACCCTTTTGGTTTTTTGTTGGTTTTTTTGTTGTTTTTGTTTTATTTCACTGTTGCATACCAGCTGGTAATTATACATCACAACATAATGTGTATCAGTTTCACAATATTATTGGTAGCAGTTGTTTTTTAATCCGTTTACTTTAGAACTGTTACTTTTTAACAAGGAATAGGTTTGGCTTGAAAATATAACAGCTGACTAGGAGTTACTGAAAGATATTATAACTTACTTAAAACATTATTTGAGGAAATCTGATACTCGATACACGTTTGTCACGAGTTTAAATGTGTTGTTTACAGTTTAAATGTTTTGTTTACAGTTTAAATCCCTCCCACACCCCAGTTTTCTAGAGAAGGATCAGGTTTAAAAAAACGGACTATAGAGTAACATTTGTACTGCATTTAAATAAATTGCTCGATTTCGAGCAACACGTATACTACTGTTTTTTTTAAACCTGATCCTTCTCGAGAAAATTGGGGTGGGGGAGGGATTTAAAATGTAAACAAAAAATTTAAACTGTAAACAACACATTTAAACTCGTGACAAACGTGTGTCGAGTATCAGATTTCCTCAAATAACGTTTTAATTAAGTTATAATATCTTTCAGTAAAACCTAGTCAGCTGCTATATTTTTAAGCCAAACCTATTCCTTGTTAAAAATTAACAGTTCTAAAGTAAACTGATTAAAAAACAACTGCTACCAATAATATTGTAAAACTGATACACAATATGTTGTCATGTGAAATTACCAGCTGGTATGCAACAGTGAAATAAAACAAAAACAACAACAAAAACCAACAAAAAAACCAAAAGGGTTCAGCCAATGGGATAGTAGCAAGTATAAACAAACCCCCTCCACCATCTCTTCCTCGAAGGATCAGGTTTGAAAAAACGGACTATAGTAATTATTAAAACTATTGGCTAATCTTTTGTGTTGTGTTGTGTAGTTACTTTTGTGTGTTGTACTATCAAAGTAATATGGAATTTCATATTCTTTTTTTATTTTGACCCAGTTCTTTATGTACAACAGCCCTGGTAGCTTTTGTTTTATTTAAAGATTTTTGTATATAAGTTTCATTTTACCCTATTTTTGGAGTGCATTAACTTAATTGAATATGTTTTTATACTTTTTAAAATATTCTAAAAATTTCATACTTTAATTCAACTTGGCTTCAGCCAAGTTTTAATTAATTAATTTTCGTTATCTCGCGGCAATTTTTTCCTATTGTAATTCAATTTTCGTTAGGATTTTGTTGGTGGCTACTTTACTTGATTTGTATGGATAAGCATTTGTTAAATTTCAAAATAAAATCACTATTGAAACTTTTATAGTTAGAGTTTACATCCAATAATGCAATAATGGATTAAAACTAAATGATGAGTTATGCAAGGTTTTCCTAAACATATCCAAATTAACTTTACTGAAAATATCGTTTTCACTTAACACATATATCTCTCCTAAAACACGTGCAGATCAACGAGCACACAATGAAACTGCTTGTTGGTCACAGACAAAACAGTCAAAATATGGGTTGTTTAAGAGTTATGAAAACGTTGCCTTAACAACAATTTTGTGATAACCGTTTAATAGAGGAATATTGTTTTTGTTGAAACGGGGAAGATAAAACTTTTGAGGTACCGCATATTGCGTCATCAGAAAGATAACTGTGGTGAATTGACAAAAGCCTCTGGAGGGTTAAGGACAGAAGATAGGGCAAAGAAATAAATTTAATAAAATTTAATTGGAATCTTAAATGGACTTATAATATGGCAAAACAAGAAACCCAATATTTCCTCGTTCTTTCTTGAAAGGAAAAAGACGACGTCAAAATGTCATAGGGACAACATTATAGTTCTTTTGGAAATTTTTGGATCAGATTAAATCAAACATTTTTATAGGACCAACCGTTTGGTTACAAGAGCTGAAAAATGCATGATTTTGAAAAATTAGACCGTCCTCCATTGTACATGAAGGGGTTCAAATCTAGATTATCCATATTGACTGAGAAAAATATATTTGCGTGAACAGAAAATCTTCTAAGTAGACTTAGACTACTATAGTATAGAACAGTTGAGAAAGTAGGGTTTTCAGTGAGAAAACTGTCCCAAAACATTTTATTGGTCTCAAGGTTAAGGTTGACACTAAAAAATATCACAAAAATACAATTTTCGATTTTTTAAAATTTTTTACTTTGGATAATCTTATGTTTTAGGATTCAGAGCTAAAACCAGACAAAATTATTCATATTGCTTCATATTAAAAGTGTTCAAATTCAAATTCTAACTGCTAATGTTTGGCTATTAATTATTTATAAGCTACCTGTATGAGTAGGCTTTGATATCTCTAGGTATCCCATTGGTTTAAATTAAATATTAAACAAGTAAGAAATGTGCTAAACGTATAAAAATTGGTCTGGATTGTTAACAATAGAGAAATAACTTATAAAATAAAATTACCAAAGTTAGTTGTTGTTCAGTCAACGAAAAACATTTAAAGTTCGATAATTAGGGCCTAGATGTTTGAGACGGCCAACTGTTTTGCCGCAACGCACAAAAAAGAAAACATGTTACAGTAATTCCACTGATAAAAATACCTCCTTTTAATTTTTGAGAAATTTAAAATTTAACACTTTTTTCAAGTTTACAACATATTCCATGTTTTGCTAAGTATGCATGGAGAATGTAAAGCGTCTAGGTACCTACCATATTGGTAGGTCTACGAATAACAAATGTTATCATAGCAGATAAATAAAATTCATAGCTGCAAATTTTCAATGATAGAGGACATTTGACACTCACTCGCATATATGTGACAGGGGCTCCATCAGAAATTTGGCCCTAGACCCCCAACTCCGTAGTGGCGGCCCTGATTTCGCGCCAAAACCGATGGGAACGACCCGAAGGGCATTGTCTGCTGTTTACAATTTATAATTTGTAAACAAACAAGTGATGGCGGATACTACGCTACTACCGACCCAGTGGATGCCATAACTTATGTTACGGGGCCGCGGATGACAGGCGGGCCCTGATGGATCGGTTTGTTGATCAACGCCGCCGCCATGTCAGTGACCAGGACGACAACCTCGGCTAGATTGAGACCTCACCACCCTCCAGCTACGCAGTGCGCCGGCCACAGTCAAGTATCGTAAGCTTGTTGTATGATAATAATATCATAATTTGTTAATAGTTCCATTTAAAGCCTTTCTAAACCTGTATTGTTTGATTCTATCCGTTAAATCTTAAGCCACAATAATGTTCTATTCCAGCAGGAAGTGCACGTAATTTATATACTACTAAAAATGTATTGAATCAGAGTTCCACTTTTAGCCACAAGCAAAGTGTAGGATAGTTCATTCTCATCCATCAGTATTTGTAATAGCATGAGCCCCCACATGTATCAATTTGATTCACACCATGTTACGCGCTGAGCCCCTTATGTATCATTTTGCTCCACGCAAATGACGTATTTGTCATGGAGTGTGCCTTTCAGACTCAAGTTTATATTGAAATGGCAATGGCATGGCTTTCTGTGTTGCTTGGGTCTTTAAGACCACAGGTGATGGGTAATGTATTGGTTAATGGTTGGCAGCACTGGGATTATTATCCGAGACAGCAGTTATAACCTGTTTGTTGCTTGAGTTGTGTTTTGAATTATTGGTGTGGTTATTGGCTTTTTTGTTTTACAGTGGCATTCGTGTAAATACGGCAATAAAATAGTCCTAATGTACAGTATTTTTATTTGTGAATCACAATGATATTCAAGAAATCTAGAATGAGGAGGAGGTAGGTGACATCAACAAAAACAATAACAAAATCAATTACGTCAAAGGTAATATAAAATATTCCAAGCAAACCACGCATGTGTAAATATAAACAACATGACGTCAAAGGTGCACGAAAGCTTCAATGAGCTTTTGGTGTCACCTACCTTGGTTTGTTCTAGTTACATTGCACAGTTTCAAATCTAAAATGTGCATCATATGGATACGCAAACCACTGTGTAAACAAAATAAGAAGTAAACCTACTCATCTTTGAGTTTCAGAATGATATACACAGTTTCAAATCTAAAAATGTGCGTCATATGGATACACAGTGGGCCACTGTGTAACAAAATCTATACTTATTTAATACGCTAAGGGTTTGTTGTGTTGAGTACTCCTCCTACAATTCTCAACCGATTTTCAAGTTTTTGGTGTCGTTGGATAGGGCTTGGTCTGAAGTTGTTTCCGCAAAAAATTGATGAGAATCGGACTTAAAATAAGGGCGCTATCCACAAATTAAATTTGAAACTTTCCCATTAGAATAACATTGAGTGTTTGAGCATTTTAACATCTGTTAACGTACAGCTGTAGTTTTTGGTGATCACTGATATTCACAACATTGGATTGGTCGGATTTCATTGATCTAGAACTAAATGTAACTTTTGTATTATATGAAAATAAATTGCTCGATGTCGAGCAACACGTGCACTAGTAAGAAGTAAAACCTGCTCATGGCCCATGTGAATCTCATATTGCTTCATAGTATAAAAAAATCCTTTAAAATATAAATATTTTGTTTAGTCTTTCTTGCCTATTTGAAGGCTATTAAAAAGAGAAATGCATGTTATCATAGGTTGGGATGGGGTGATCTGGCCCACTTTTAAGCTGGGTTTTATAGTGTATCAAAATTATACACGCGCGTTAGATCATATAACGTGGGTATCAAATCTATCGACATGGGGCTTAAAGTGTTTAGTAAAACAAAAAAAGAATTATATTTTACTCTCAACCTTTATGCTTCATATACCTAAATTGTAGTGTATGGCATTTGATAATCAAGTGTTTTCCCCCAATACATTAGTAACGATTGCCATAACCATGGGGTTTTTCCGTTAAACATGTATTCCATTTATATATATAATCAATATTCTGCCTTGTTGCCAGGATTTTAACACGGATATCTGTAGTGAAGTAGACATCAATTAGATGTCATCTTTAACACTTTTACGGTATTTAAAATAAAATCTTTAACTATTTATGCAATTTTAACTGTTAAAATTGTATAACTGTTTATTATTAAGTTATGTATAGATTAATCTTATGTAGCCTAATATAGAGTTTAAATGCTACATAATCACGATTACGTATTACAAAACGCTGTCACATGCACTTTCTGTCCTAAGCTTTTCGAGGTCAGATGATGCCCCTCGTTGCATGTTGCACTTGTACGATTGCGCCGCCAGCGCGGTGTGCAGTGTGCAGCGGTGTGCAGTGTGCAGTGTGCAGCGGTGTGCAGTGTGCAGCGGTGTGCAGTGTGCAGCGGTGTGCAGTGTGCAGCGGTGTGCAGTGTGCAGCGGTGTGCAGTGTGCAGTGTGCAGCGGTGTGCAGTGTGCAGCGGTGTGCAGTGTGCAGCGGTGTGCAGTGTGCAGCGGTGTGCAGTGTGCAGTGTGCAGCGGTGTGCAGGGTTCGCGTGATCGCCGGTGATGCATCGACCGCTGGCGCACGATATCTTGTAATCGATCAGTGATATCGTCCCCACAAATCGCCTCCCCCCGCCACCCCCGCGCCGCGATGGGCCGCTCGCACGACAGCAACACGAGACGGTAACGCTATACGGCCAATTAGAGGGAAATTGGTAATCCTAGGAGGTTTTATGAAGTAACTATTTCTGCAGGATCAAACTAACCTCCGAAATCGTTTTAAACGCTTATGGATTAACATAACTATTCCTTCGTATAAGTGCGCTTCCCCCCTCTTTAAAAGGGGGTTTAGGTCCTGAACTACATTTTAGAGCGATTTACTTAATGAACATTAAAATTTATCTTACCGTGCTCTAAATTTGATAATCCCACATTCAAAATCATCGATTCCATATTGTACATGGTATATAAACTTTAGATCAGTACGCGTAGAGTTTGATCCTTTCATTTTCACCCTTTGTAGTTATGGGAGTACTACTTTGTAATGTAGGGCATTGCTGCTTCTCAAAAGGTGACCAAAATGTGTTTGGATGGATAAACAAACAATCAATTATAGTGACATATGACTGATGGAAAGTTATATTTTTTATCTCCTATCAAAAATTCCCATGAAAATTTCATGTTTTTAAGTATCCAGCATGGATACAATAGCCTACATGTGAAGTATTTGTAAAAGATATTAAATAAAAGTACGCCATGCATAACGCTGGAATATCCGGGAAGAAATTGCCGAATTCGTGAGACGCGGTTGTAAATCAGCCATCATAATTTCACTTTGAGGTTCGCTCGTGTGTATTTTCCAGCTAATGATGCTTATTCAGCGATGACGCCCTATAGCGCCGGCCGTTTATTAACATAATGTACATAAGGCAGACAGTCGGACCTGTCGAAGACGCCGACCCCCTGAAGACACCGGCGCACAATGGAAGATATTTAGGAGAGTAACACATCAATAACTACGATAAAACCAATCACGGCGAGGTTAAATAAATAGAGGCGAGCCCGTGGCGAGAGCTTTGTCGGCGAGTGGCGTGCATCCGGCGGATTTATAACATTAAGCGGCAAATAATGAATCAAAAACAACTGGTCCGAGCATTAGGGGGACTTGTAGATAATAAATAATGGAGAGAAAGGGGCCGCGAGCCCACGCGCGCTCTTCGGACTCGGCGCTCCAGACGTGGACGCATAATTGCGACGTCTGCAGCAGGTTCCTTGCACTATAGCTCGTGCAGTCCAGTGTAGACTGTTGATGTAGACTCCACACTGTACTATACTCTAGACTCGCGACTGAAGACGCATAAAAGCGACGTCTGCAGCAGGTTCCATTGCACTATAGCTCGTGCAGTCCAGTGTAGACTGTTGATGTAGACTCCACACTGTACTATACTCTAGACTCGCGACTGAAGACGCATAAAAGCGACGTCTGCAGCAGGTTCCATTGCACTATAGCTCGTGCAGTCCAGTGTAGACTGTTGATGTAGACTCCACACTGTACTATACTCTAGACTCGCGACTGAAGACGCATAAAAGCGACGTCTGCAGCAGGTTCCATTGCACTATAGCTCGTGCAGTCCAGTGTAGACTGTTTATGTAGACTCCACACTGTACTATACTCTAGACTCGCGACTGAAGACACACAATTGCGACGTCTGCAGCAGGTTCCCTTGCACTATAGCTCGTGCAGTCCAGTGTAGACTGTTGATGTAGACTCCACACTGTACTATACTCTAGACTCGCGACCGAAGACACACTATTGCGACGTCTGCAGCAGGTTCCATTGCACTATAGCTCGTACAGTCCAGTGTAGACTGTTGATGTAGACTCCACACTGTACCATACTCTAGACTCGCGACTGAAGACGCATAAAAGCGACGTCTGCAGCAGGTTCCCTTGCACTATAGCTCGTGCAGTCCAGTGTAGACTGTTGATGTAGACTCCACACTGTACTATACTCTAGACTCGCGACTGAAGACACACAATTGCGACGTCTGCAGCAGGTTCCATTGCACTATAACTCGTACAGTCCAGTGTAGACTGTTGATGTAGACTCCACACTGTACTATACTCTAGACTCGCGACTGAAGACGCATAAAAGCGACGTCTGCAGCAGGTTCCCTTGCACTATAGCTTGTGCAGTCCAGTGTAGACTGTTGATGTAGACTCCACACTGTACTATACTCTAGACTCGCGACTGAAGACACACAATTGCGACGTCTGCAGCAGGTTCCATTGCACTATAGCTTGTGCAGTCCAGTGAAGACTGTTGATGTAGACTCCACACTGTACTATACTCTAGACTCGCGACTGAAGACACACAATTGCGACGTCTGCAGCAGGTTCCCTTGCACTATAGCTCGTGCAGTCCAGTGTAGACTGTTGATGTAGACTCCACACTGTACTATACTCTAGACTCGCGACTGAAGACACACAATTGCGACGTCTGCAGCAGGTTCCATTGCACTATAGCTCGTGCAGTCCAGTGTAGACTGTTGATGTAGACTCCACACTGTACTATACTTTAGACACAAAATTGCGACGTCTGCAGCATTTTCCCTTGCACTATAGCTCGAGCAGTCCAGTGTAGACTGTTGATGTAGACTCCACACTGTACTATACTCTAGACTCGCGACTGAAGACACACTATTGCGACGTCTGCAGCAGGTTCCATTGCACTATAGCTCGTGCAGTCCAGTGTAGACTGTTGATATACACTCCACACTGTACTATACTCTAGACACAAAATTGCGACGTCTGCAGCATGTTCCCTTGCACTATAGCTCGTGCAGTCCAGTGTAGACTGTTGATGTAGACTCCACACTGTACTATACTCTAGACTCGCGACTGAAGACACACAATTGCGACGTCTGCAGCAGGTTCCATTGCACTATAACTCGTGCAGTCCAGTGTAGACTGTTGATGTAGACTCCACACTGTACTATAATCTAGACACAAAATTGCGACGTCTGCAGCATGTTCCCTTGCACTATAGCTCGTGCAGTCCAGTATGTAGACTGTTGATGTAGACTCCACACTGTACTATACTCTAGACTCGCGACTGAAGACACACAATTGCGACGTCTGCAGCAGGTTCCATTGCACTATAGCTTGTGCAGTCCAGTGTAGACTGTTGATGTAGACTCCACACTGTACTATACTCTAGACTCGCGACTGAAGACACACAATTGCGACGTCTGCAGCAGGTTCCATTGCACTATAGCTCGTGCAGTCCAGTGTAGACTGTTGATGTAGACTCCACACTGTACTATACTCTAGACACAAAATTGCGACGTCTGCAGCATGTTCCCTTGCACTATAGCTCGTGCAGTCCAGTGTAGACTGTTGATGTAGACTCCACACTGTACTATACTCTAGACACACAATTGCGACGTCTGCAGCATGTTCCCTTGTACTATAGCTCGTGCAGTCCAGTGTAGAGTGTTGATGTAGACTCCACACTGTACTATACTCTAGACACAAAATTGCGACGTCTGCAGCATGTTCCCTTGCACTAGCTCGTACAGTCCAATGTAGTGTAGACTGTTAATGAAGACCACACTGTATTCTATATTAGACTCTAGGGTCGCGACTGAAGACGCACAATTGCGACGTCTGCAGCAGGTTCCCTAGCACTAGATCCTGCAGTCCAGTGTAGTGTAGACTGTTTATTAAGATCCCACACTTTAGACTCTACAGACTCTTGACTGGATACACATTATTGCGATGCCCATGCATCAAGTTACCTTGCAGTAGCACCGGCTTTCTAGGGTAGACTTAAGATACAGACTCCATTTTGTATACTAACTAGAGTCTTGTCTCTTCACTAAAGGTGCATAATTGTTGTTGCATGTTTCCTTGCCCTTGCCCTGGCAGTCTAGTGCAAACTGTAGAGATAGACACCACACTATGTAGCCTATACAGACTCTTAATTGAATACGCATAATTACCATGTCTGCTTTAGGTTCTCTTGCACTACCTCCACCAGTCTATTGTAGTCTAGCAAGTTCTCTTGCGCCAGCTCCTATTGTCTAGTGTAGATTGTAGATGTAGACTCCTCACTGCATAGGCATACTTTGCAGATTCTTGACTGAATTTTTATGACTGCATCAGGTTCCTTTGCTTGTATAGATGTAGACTTTAGGATGATGATTCATAAACGGGATATGAGTCACAGGTTCCTTTTTAACCAGAAATGTCCGTCTAGTATAGACTCAAAATGTAGACGCATTGTTGTGATATCTGCAGCTGCAGCAGGGTTTTGTGTAAATTATAATTGACAGATTAATCCAAGAACATTAAAAGTCTCCAAAATGAGATCATTGCACAGTTTTATTAGCCCATGGTGGATGGGCAGTGGAGATAAAATAATAATAATAAATAAACAGAATGGAGCAAAACGTAGACCCCTGTGGGACGCCTGTCGAATTTCGTGCTGATTCTAAGATGAATTACTTTTATTGTTTAATTTAACATACTCTTTTGTAGTTTTCGTAGACCTGTTGAAAATATCTGAAAGATCCAACTTAGGCCTAATGCTTATCTAGAAATGATTAAAAAAATAAAATGCTATGATTACGGGATCGCATAAAATAGAGAGGTGTATAAAGCAAGCAGCCAACGGGTGTCTCCGCTCTTTCAGAACCCCTGGATGCTCTTGTTGGAAAGTTTTTCTGGACAAGCTTGGTGGAATTCTTTTTCTGAAAATCAATTTGTTTTTAAATAGATAGTCTTGATTGCTTTAAAAAATTATCTACTAGCTACAAACTGCACTTAAATCCTTCTGAGAAGGACTGCTATGAAACTGTAATTCGCTTTATGGCCTCATTAACACTTAAAGACTACCCAATTTCTTTTGGGGTGCTCTATATTTTTTCATTATGTGCAAATCTCTGATTTAGGCATTTTTATAAAGTTTTGACAGGGAACGGTCCACTCCAAACCCCGGTCTTGTTACTATCTAACGTCGACCCTTTCTTAGATACCTGTAGTAAGGTATCATTAATCAATTAATAGCTAATGTCCCAATAAGAAATGGCAACAGAATCCATAGAACATTTAAAAGCTTTTAAATTTTTTTCAGGATCGAAAAGGCAACTTTTATATTTAAAGGCGAGCCTTATGACTACTTTTCAGTTTAGTGCGATTTTTCCCAATAATATCCCATATATGAATGCTATTATTCCGCAGTTTTTACCCTCGTATTTGCAAACCAATTACACTCTCTTTCTTCCAACTAACATAATCACTCTCCTATTAGGTGAACACCCCTCTGCTCGTGGATAATTTACACACTTCCTGGTACAATTTTTCTCGCCCGGCCCGCAAGACTCTGGGGGTGCGATAAACAGCGAACAGTACATCGAGTAATGAATGGCCTGCCGTCGGCCGCGGTCCCGGGGGTGACGGTGCGAGGGGGCGTGGCCGGGTGGAGGGGAGGGGGAGGGGCGTGGCGGGGGCGGGGCGTCATGCGCACCGAGTGAGGCGCCACGACGCGGCTGCTACAGGAATCAATACCGGCGGCCGCATCTGAGACTGATGTGCCATATGATCGAAATGAGAGATTAATGATGTACACTAACAAAATAAATTCATTATCATATCCACTATCCACAGAGTTTAATATATCTTAAATTTTTACGTTAACCTACAGTTTAATTTCTTGCCGTTTATTTTAGAAATATTACATGTTATCGTTGTTAATGTCATGTTTTAATTCCTAATCTGGGTTTTATATGTAAGTTGTGTCAAATTCCACTTAATAGGTAATTGATATTGCGGGGTTTTTTTTTTTATCCCACTGGAAGCTGTGAGGCCGTGGTCGTCAATTTTTTTCATTTTCTTGTTATTTTTCTTCCCAGAATTCCTCCAAATTCTGTTAATTATGATGGTTTTCGTAGAGCGTATCTATTTATTTTTTTAATAAATGACAATCCTCAGTCTTAGTCTAGATGCCTAAATGGTATTTCCTAAACTAAAAACTTGTCATTAGATATTGTGTTTTCTTTTGTAGGTAGTCTTTATTACATAACATAACGGGCTATATCAAACTGACAAATTTAAAGCCCCAACTTAAGTTTTCATTTTTTAAATTAGAATTTAAACCAGGTGTCAAAAGAAAACTTGGCAATACCGTCCCATATTGATATTACCTAATTAGTTTTTTAATACTAGTAATCAAGCAATTAACAAATATTTTGAAAATTGCCTTTTATCTTATAATTAGCATGGGTTGTTTTAAACAATTTTCTCGAATAAAAAAAAACAGCTTTATTTTCTCTTTTAAAGGACCTTCGTCACATTTTTATATGGATGTGATACATCCGAAGCATTTGCTTGCATGGATCACCATTTTTTATACAAAAAATATAGCACAGCGAATACCGAGTCGATCTGATCTTATAGGCCTAATATTCATTAGAAAACAAAAAACGGAAATCGTTTTATTTATAAATGATTTGCTTCTAAACATTCAAATATTACAATATGCATCTGACACACCTGTTTTGATTGTAGAAGAAGTGCCTTACAAACAAAGCCACTGAAGCTATAAACGATCTACAAAGGTGGTTTGAAGCAAATTATAGGTGGCTCTAAATGAATAAACAACAAATGTAGCCTAATTCACTTCCGCAGCAAGCAATCTTAAAATTATTAATCATTAATGGAATTACTATTTGGGGTATGACAGCCTCATTGACAGAAAACTTAAATTACAAAACACCATTTCAAGGATCAAAAATCAGAAATCAGAAATCCTTCATTCATAAAATATTTTCTTATACAAAACGGATAAAGATAAAGACCATGACTCCCTATAAGAACTTAATTGTATAAACTTTTCTAAAAAAAAATTGTAAATACAGAAAATATTTTCAAAGCAACAAGGGACATAAATATACACTAGAAATTAAAATGATATGCCTACTCGCATATCCACTGCTCAACCATCAAATGGTGCTGGTCACTTTCAATATCAGCGCCACGTTTATTCCTCACATCAAGCAAGGATTTCCTCCACTTCCTCTGAATAATAAAATTGAATATTTGGTTTTCTGTTACTGAATCGGAGGAAACCCATGATACCCCAGAGGTTAGTATAAAAGCTAATCGAGGGTGATCAATTAAAATTTTAAAATCTTTAGGCCTATTCCAACTTGACATGAAGAGGCAATCCAAAATATTGGAAAACAGGAAGGAAAGGACCAACCGTTGGCTTCATAGAAGGAACCGTTCATGCACTGATCAAATTACTGTAATACAATGACGATAATAATCGAACAAAGTAATGAGTTTAGACTTGGCTTATACCTCGTTTTTATAGACTTCATGAAAGCCTCTGACTCTGAAAAAAGGAAGAGTAATCTGGATGGCATTTCGGAGCTTTGGGATCCCTACAAAAATAATATAGTGGCTTAGTGTAAAGTAATTCATAATGGTTACCTCAGTGGTCCTCTGAAGGTAAAGTTAGAGTTAGGCTGGGTTGTGTTTTGTCACCATCTCTTTTTGTGATATACTTAACCACGTTTTGCACAAAAAAAGGGTCTTCAACAGAGAGGCTTGAGGAAATGGCCTTGGCCAATGATATTTGTTTCTTGTCCCATAGATTTGATGACATGATAAAAAAAATTGCAGAATTTGGAAAATGAACAACCTACATGTTTAAAAGCTAATGCTTGCTGCCTTTGGAATGATTTGCCATTATCCATAAAGTCCATTGATAGCCGCTCCCGGTTTGTGGCAGCACTAAAGAATCTTTACTTTGAGCGGATGGTCTTGGTCGGTGCGTCCTAGGGGGTGTTGTCATTGCGGAGTCACTGTCACTGATGGACGTGTGTTAAAGTGATTGGATGTGAATCCTTTGTTGTTGTTTTTTATATATTTTTTAAATATATTAAAAATTAAATTACATGTAGTATTTTATTTTTTGTTTGTTTGTTAGAAATTATTAGACCCTATTTAGTTCTAATTATTATTGAGTTCAATATATTTAAATTAACCATATTTATGATAAATAAGGGCCATGTGGCCCTAACTTTGCCTGTTGAAATAAAGAATTTTTCATTTTATTTCATTTAAAAAACAAAATCAATGAGAACAAATATAGCAAACAACAACAGATGCCAAATATCAGATAAAGAAATTGAAAAAGTGGATGAATTTACATGTCTGGGAAGTGTTTGTAACAGGAGGTGGAGGAGCTGATAAAGATGTATAATTTATTAAAATAATACAATTTTGATACATAATTTTATATATTTAAATAGGGGAATCTATTAATTTAAATTATATTCGGGATGCCTGCCCCATCTTCGAACTCCCTAGCTGATCGCCATTTTCTTCTTGACCTTCTGATGCACATGCTGGTGGCTCTTAGCATCGAGCATGTCACCCTTACCCCACCCAATTCATTATTACCGTAGGGTTTGTTCCATTTTTCACTTAGTCTTTCTGTTATAGCTCTTAATAGTGTATGGAACTCTTTTCCCAAATATCCATCAACTGATGTAATGAGGGGGGTGAATGATGCATTTCTGTTTTCACAAGATTGGAGATATTTTCTTTTTTTCTTCTTTTTCAGCATTTTCAATGACCCTCTCGTAGGGCATGGAAATATGAGACGGAGCATCAGTGTCTAAGACACGTACATCAAACAATGCTTCCATCTGACTTTCCCAAACTGTCTACAAGCTAGGTCCGCTTTTAACGCTGGAGCAGTTTTATCTTTCTCCTCAGCTATTAAGGGTTCTTTGATACAACTTCCCCAAGCTTGCTCCATAATGCTTCCTAGTGTGTCTCTGACTTCATTGTGTCTTCTTATATTAGGCCACCATATGATTAGCTTATGATTAGGATTCTTATGATTAGCTGATAAAGATGTAATTTCAATAAATATAAAAGCTAATGCTGCTTTTGTACAGCTCTATCCAATGTGAAAGGCTATAGAGACATTTAAACCAGAACCAAGTTAAATATATTCATTATATAGTAATGTGTTCATATGATATTCAGTAGTCTGTGTTGTTATATGGGTTGTTATGTGTTATATCTTTAACGCAAAAAAATTGAAGTTTTTTTTTATCAACCGTTGCTTGAGGAAAATACTGAAAGTCTACTGGCCCGGGTAATCTCTAACAAAGAGTTGTGGAATGTTACAAAGGAAGAACCTGTAGATGTGCAGATCAAAAAACGCAAGTATGGCGGTGGATTAGGCATACTCTCCGTAAAGATCAAGATGCTGTGGAGAAGCAGGCCTTGTGTTGGAATCCATAGAAGAAGAGGAAGGCCAAGAATGACCTGGAGAATAAGAACAATATAGAAGAAGAAAAAAGATGCAGGGAAAAGCTGGAGGGAAGTGAGAGCATTGGCTGCCAGCTGAGTCCGATGGCGTTGTTTCATGGAGGCTCCATAACAACTCCCCCGTGCTGGAGTGAGATAAGTCAATATCCACTGCACAAAACAAAACTGTAAGAAAAACAAAATTCCAAATGCTTGGAAGATCATGCAAAAAGAACTTTCTTGATATTAACTAAGGACTCCCCAATACAAAGGCATAATACTTCATTGGAATATGTTTTTAAAGACACTATCGTGTAATAATTGTAAAAATAACTTTTATTGCACATTATTTCTTTAGAGAGTCGTAGCGATTTGTCTTTTCTTTTAGTTTTAAGAACCAAATGCATGTCTACACCGGATTGAGTGCAAATTTCTGTGTATCTTCAACTGTTGTATGACTTGTAAATAAATAAATAAATTCTATATGCCTAATATTTATTGTACATCATTCTTTGGTATCGACCCACGACGTTAACTTCGTGATTTTATCGGTAACAAAATCTGTGGCCCTATAGGTAATAATCTAAATCATCATGTAAAATTAAAAAAACAATAAAGCATTAGGCCTATAAAACGTTTTTGCAGAGTCAATTAAGAACCCTCTTCATGTATAACTGAATGTTTTAAATTTTGAATTCCTATTATAGTAAAAAATACTTCATTCGTCAAAAAGCACTCGATGGCTATCCAAACTTTACGTTTGGTGAAAAATCAACCCCTCTTTTAACCGATGCCAGTGGGAACATCTCAAGTATTAAGTAAATATATCGCACATCGTCTTCAAAGAATTACCAAAATTAAGTACAGTATTCCTGGAGTCAAACCAAAGTCAATTCCAACTTATTATCCCGGGTGTCCTAGACCACCCATACCCCCTTTTAAAATTTAAATATTTTTCACCAAAATTAATTTGGTGTCATGGGTAAACCTGTTACGCTCCTTCGGTTGACATTAATTTCAATGTACAGAGTGTACCAGAAGGAAACCAACTAAGGCATCAGAGGGATGCTAATTTTAAATTCAACCCCCTTTTTATGACATTTTTTGTTTTACACACAATTTTAGGACAAATTTACAATTTAATTTTTACCCCTAATCCTAATGAACTAGAAAGAAGTGGTGGTTGAAATTTAGTTTTTCCCCATAAGAATAACATGGGAAATTTTTCACATCCATTATCCCTGATTTTTTATACGTTAAACAGAACTGTCCAGTCATAAAAAGTCAGAACGCCATTTTAAATCATTCTATCGGAAAATATCGATTATAACGTAATTAGTTTAACGTTTACATACAGTTTTAATTATCTACGCCGTATAGTAAATTTTATGAAAAAATTTAATAATTTACGACAAAATTAATAATTTATGATGGAAAAATATTTAAAAGGAGAATCCAAGACATTTTGTGTCGGATACATTTCAACCGAAAATGTTCAGAGATAATGGAGTTGAAAACCTGTTCCATGTTATCCTTATGGGAAATAAATCTAAATTTCAATCGCCAATTACTAAGCCGTTAGGATTATGGGTACAAATTAAATTGTGATTAAGCTGTCTTAAAATTTCATGTAGAATCAAAAATTGTAATAAAAAGTTGATGTTTGTATTTACAAATTTTCACTTCTGGTCTGTAAAGGAATCTTCTGGTTAGGCTACACCCTGTAATACTGTCAATCGAAAGAGCGTAAACGGTTTACTTAATAATAGCACAATTGGTTTTTGTTAAAAATTAATTCTGTAAATTTTAAAAGGGGTGTACAGTTGGTCTGGGACACCCGATATGATGTTCATTTATTCATTTATTGATGTCATTGTAGAAAGACTTAAGTTATACTCATGTATATCTTATGACTCAATCACTAGTTATTTGTACTTGTAACTTATGTTATAATATTTTTTTTAGTTATTTAACCCCACTAATTTTTCATCGTTTCAGCTTCTTGATGATGGATAATATCTGTAGGTCTGAATACACTGTTGGTCTAATTGTGTATTATCCGTACTGTTTTTACAATCAATGAACAGAGTAATAGAGTCTTTTCTTAATTGTAACTTTTCTGCGTTATTGCTTGAAGAATAATGTGCTTAAGGTATCTTAAAACACGTTTTCGAGCTTTTTCAAAAACTTCCCGCGGGAGGGCTTCCAAAACCCCCGGATGTGAACCCCCACCACTTGAGGTCCTGAGGAAATTTTGATGAAAACCAATTGGCTCTCTAGGAAATCCTTGTGAGGATCCCTGTTCTATAGACTCATTTTCTTTAACAGACATTAGGCCTACTGGATCCGCTAAAAAAATCTCAAAAGTTGAACTCGCTTTTAAAAATACTTGCATTAATTTGGTGTTTTAGAATGTTCGTGCGTCTTAACCAATAATCGAATCACACGTTTCTGAATAGGCTAATTCATTGTACAAAAAATTAGTGAGGAGCATTAGGAAGTAGAGAAAAGTAAACAACGTGTTTCCGGGTAGCCTACTAGCCAGACAATTTATAGTTGGCACGGTATTACAAATAAAAAATAAAAACGTAACCCCTAAAAATGTTTATAAACATTACCACGGATTCGTGGTCTGTCTTATTATCTCGCGCATTGTCTACAATCCCCCAAATCCGTGGTGCATCTATGATTCGCGTTGGTGACTTCATCACCGGCTGTACCAGGGCATTATTCTACTCCGGTGGTTGTAACGAGTCACATCGAACACCCTGACACCCTCCAGAGCGGCGTCCAATGTGACGGTCCGGCGAGGCGGAAAATTGGACGCCACCTCCCAGCAACTGGCGCTGCGACGGGACGCTGCGATGCTGTGATGATGATGTGGCGCTATACGCTGTGCTGGGGCCCTGGAGACGTGACGCACCCCGTATAGTGATTACGGATCGGGAGAAGTCAAGGGGGCGCAAAAGATGTATTATTCGTTTTTCCAAACCGTTAAATTCTCAACATGTCGTAAGTTCAAACGTATAATCATATATGATCATTGAGTAAAGAAGTATAACAAGGAATTTTTAAAGAATTATGTAGCTTACCAATCGCTGGAGTTCAGACGTACAGTAGTCCTCGGCCTCACGAATTGTGGTCATATTAGTACTGTAGATCCGATCCAAACATGTAGACGATATATCGCACATCTTTACGACGGGTTAACGAGAAGGCTTATTGGATTGAAAAGGGCATATTTTGTACAATGATAAAACAATTTGAATGCTTCAATATATCTGATGAGATCTTTTAATACTAAAATAATCTGCATATTTCAGTTAGATTTTTTCGTTTCCATGGAAATTATTTATCAAGTTGGTTCCTTTTACTTTAGGATTATTTGTTTGTTTTTTTTTGTTTAATAAAAGACAATAAATCGACCTGAAGGGTGTTTTAAAATCCGACGTAACTTGAGAATATTTATTTTATTTTTCCAACATTCGACGATTTCACATAGATGTTTTTCTATCTTAGTCCACCATCCTTGTTGTAGTTAATTTGCTGTTCAGAAGTACAATAAATTTTCATATGATTACTTTTAGTAACTACACGCATTAATCAACGTCTTTTAATATCATTTTACATAATCTATTTACTGTTGTCAAAATGCTACTAAGCATATACAACTTTTTCTTGAAGTAAAGAAGTTTTTATCATTCTGCACGAAATCAACCTGTTTTTTGTTCTCTCAATTGTACCAAAACCGTTTCTTTATTGTCCTAGGACTGAAAAATCAGGTGGAGAATTTTTTTAGGTCCTAGTACTGAAAAGTCAGCTGTTTTCTAAGTATATTATTATTCATTTACTAATGTTGAGGAGCAGAATTTTGAAATTCCAACGTTATAAAGAGTATTGTTTGTAAATAACAGAAATGTAAACACTGCATATTACTAACTTTGTAAATATAACCTCGAAAACACAACTTTAATATTTTTAACGATCAAAAGTATAATTTCGCATTATGATAAAAAACGTTGTTCATCACTCGGAGCAAAAGTGTCTTTTTGATGCTTAATCGTTTCAAAAACTCGGCTGCGCCTCGTTTTTAAAACACGATTGCGCACCAAAAAGACTCACTTTTGCTCCTAGTGATGAAAACTACTATTATAGTCAAGCGAAAATGTTACTATTTTTTAACTCTTTTCTTGGGGGTTTCTTTCAGTTTCTATTGTTCTTCCTCCACATCTCCATTAGAGCCCCTTGTAGACCGCCGAGTGGGATGTTTAGCCATCTCCCTGTGTATAGCCGCGGCCAGGCAGCTCCCAACATGTCCCACAAAGGCCTATCATTGCGGTTCACTGTGCCCCAATGGTCAGTTTGTTTTGTGCTGTCCGCCGCTGGCGCCAGCCAACTCTTTGTTGAAAACTCCCTTTCATCCGTGCAACCTGACAATGATACTTTCTTTTCCGAACAGATCAGAGATAGTCTTTAGGGCTCTTATCTCCGACTGGAGGTCTAAGCCTTGGAGGCTCCAAAACATAAGAATACTCGTTCCCAAACAAATTAGATGTTTTTATCTGAAACCCAGGTTCACAGTAATACAGGCCTATACCAAATTAAAATTTTAATACTTCGTGTGATGCAAATTTCGCAAATTTTAGACACAGAAATCTTTTTTAGTGTTTTTTGATGTTACGGAAATTATAAAATGAAATATAGACGAAATACATATACAGTATATTACACTAGAAATCTTCAATGGTATCATGGTGAAATGTTGCTTTCTTTCTTTACTCTTCCCTTTCCTAAGCTTTTTTAAAAGAGTTTTACTGTAATCAAATCTTGCCGTTTTCGTTTTCAATATATTTGTAAAAATTCTTATAAAATTTTTTTGCGGAGATGAGGAACCAGTGTAAAGAAAAATATTTGTTATTATGTTTATATTGGATTTGGATTGCTTATCAAAATGAAAAATAATTTAAACCGTTCAGATCATCGTTGCGTATCATAGAAATTTCAAGTGGTTGTAAAATATTTTACTAATAAATAAAATAGAGTAAACTGGTGAAGGTTTTAAAATCAACCAAGAAACTGTAATGAAACATTCCACCACTATCTTACATCGCGGAACATTCCTTCTCTCTTCTCTTGCACACACCATGTTGCAATGCAACTTTGCAACCAGGAACTGTAGCCAGGCAGTTTGTTCTGTAAATAGAAAACGAATAGACGAATAGCTCACGATCGACTGTCAACCAGGAAACCGGTTTAAATTCTGTTGTCATTTCATAACCTAATGATGCAAGGTTCCAGTAGAACCCAGAGCCAATGGCAGTGCTAGGTCGCGGAATCGTGTCTCAGGCTCGGCTTCGGCTGAATCGATTATCACTTTACCGCTTTGTAAGACGCCATCGCCAGCGAGGATTATTTTATTAAAAGTGTGAGATGGATTATCACTAAATTATCAATAATTACCATTTTTGTACTGTCTAATTGATCTTATCCATGAACCTTTTTATCTTGTTGATCAATAGGTAGGCCTACGTAATGTAATGGGACTGTCAAAAAGCTTGATTGATTAAGGGATTTCTGTAATATGACTGTAAATAATTACCAAGATGAGTCTTTTAGTCATCAGGATCACAAATTAACAGTCCAACGACCGAATGACCAATGACTAATCCAGGTTCCGTCATATATACCAAATAGTTTATCACTTTTACACCATACCAATGTTTTAAACAACTTAAAACATCAATACTTGGCAATTGTTGCAAAATTAGAGTAATTTATACAATATAGCCAGTACATTTTTGTAGCTTTGTTATTGACTTTTTCCAGTTATTCTTTTATCAGCATCGTCGACTAAACAATCTCTTGGCTATTCTTCTTTCCATCTAATTTCTATTGTATCCAATATTATGTCTCATTTAGGCTACAATATCGACGAATTGTTTGGGCAAAAGTTTGCGGACAAACTCTTTGTCACGGATGAGCACTGGGTCTGGCCCTATAATAAATTAGTTCCGATTAGCGGGACTCTACAAACTTAATTTGTAGAAAGCTTTGTAACTATCTTTGAATAACATACAAATTTACTGTTAATGTCACTCATGAAAATTAATTTATATCAGTAGACAGTTATACAGCCCATTTTGTCAAACGTTAGCACAGTTTCTCCAACGAGACTGTCAGCTCCGGCTGCGCTGCCTAGCCACGGTCGCAGTTGACGATGGCATGGTAGTGGTAGTTAGTTGCTCGTGTGAGCCGTGTGTCGCTGCCGGTGGAGACGGGGACAACTAGGTACGCCCTCACTTGCACAACTCAAGATTAATTGAACCATTGTTTCTGCAAAGAAACCGTTTTATTGGGAGAAAGGTCTTGTGGCTGCCATCCCAGCTAACGGGTCGTTGGGTTGGTTCTCAATCTTGGCGTTAGAATATGCCTACTAGCCGGGCGTGCATCAACTGCGCGAATTGACCTGAGCCAGGTAGCCAGGGATGCATCAACTGCGCGAAACGCTCCAAGGGACGACCAGAGACGTGCATTAACTGCGCGAAATGGTGGGTCTATATCAGTATCATATCATGAGATAACATAGGGTCTTAATATTTGCAAATTAGATAATAAACATTACATTAAAATTAAACTATAAACTAAAATATACTTATTACTTTTTTGTTGTTGACATAGTTTCTGTTGAAAAGCTTAGTGAAGCACACATAAATCAATACCAACTGCCTTCTTTTTGAGGCTATGGATAAATTTTTTTATGGGAAATCTGTTCACCTGATAAAGCGAAGTAGCTTCATGGTTATGCTCATTTCCATAACGGGAGGATAAATTCTTGTATCTGAATTTAAATCTAGTTCCCATACGGACGATATATTATCATACTCTGACGATTTTAAAACTCTTTGGAACCTGATGTAAAAAATCTTTCCACTATTTTCAACAAAAAATATACGTGAGCCTACTTTTACAAAACAAACAACTAAATATTTACAGTTAGCACACTTTAAAAAACATATATTTGCGAAAAATCCAATGCAACGTGGTTGATGTTGTGCCTTTGAAAAATACACCGAAACGGACCGAAATAAACCAATAAAATAACATGGGTAGTGGAGTTTAGAAAACAACTTAAATATTTACGAATACTAGTGGAAAAACCGAGAGTTTGACCACACTTTGTGATACGGGAGGTTGTGATTACCTGTAAACTAGGCTATTTCTTCCGCCGCCAACTATCGTATACGTGGCTCGGGTTTCGCGCAGTTGATGCACATTTTTTGGGAACCCTTTTCGGTTTTCGCGCAGTTGATGCAAACCGAAGGAATTTTTCGCGCAGTTGATGTGCGACCTACTAGCCCGGTCATAATAAATATCATTGTAAATCTTAAACAATTTCCTTCAAACTTAACATTTTTACGGTTTTACGTATAAACGACAAACAAAATTTGCCACAGTGGAAGATTTAAAAAATGTAAATTATCCATGTGTAGTAAATTGATACAAATGTTAGGATTATGATACAAGGATGTAATTTATATTATTAGGCATATTATGATGGGTCGCAAATTTAATCATGTCCTAGTATGATGGTTTATGATTTTACAACAAAAAAACTCTCGTCCACCAAGAAACTTTCATGCTGAATATTTTCTGATCTTTAGTCTTAATATTTCTCCTGAAATTCCGACCAAGATATTGCCAGTGGTTTTCCTTTTTCGCTGATGGAATTAACTTGATATAGTATACACGGCCATAATATGACATTATAAAATTCCCCTGTCTCTTCTGGCTATCTCTGATGGCTTTGATGACGTTGACAACTCGGTACCTTAGCAATTTAATTTTCGATGACGTACTCCTTAGACAGGTTTCTCAGCTATCTTATAATTCTACATAATCCCTCACTCCAGTATTAAGGTATAGTGTGAAAAAGGTTACTATCCTCTCAGTTAATTTAATACTTAAACACAAATTAATTTAGTACTTAAACATGTGGCAGCGGCGAAGACGTGACGTCAGCACAAGTCCGTCTGGCAGAATGTTGTGTCTCAACATCCTGTTTTATATTTCTACGGCGATAACAATTTGTAAATTATCAATTTATAATTTTGCTTGTAAACCTTTAACGTTTATTGTAGAGTGAGCAACTGATATCAGGTTTGTCAGCTAAACAACGCATTACTGTATAAAAAATTCAGTGTATATTTTCCTGCAAAGAAGTCTGGAGGAATCTCTTAATAACTGCTAAATTGTATTTGTTATTTAGCGCATTTTACCATTAGCGTTATCTGTTTATTTAATTTTTACCTCTGAACTCTTATGTAGACTACATTTACATAATTAGCCTAGTTCGAGGTTTCGCGGCGTTCTTTGATGCATTTTTTTTACATGTTACTTTTAAACAGTAACCTTTTTACCAATGTAGAGGCTTTCAAAATAAAAGAGCTGTTTTAAAGAGTTGTTGATGTTATTTTTATGCGTGTAAATGCGTTGTGAACTGTGCCCATTGGAAAACATTTCATGACCAAACGATAATTTTAATTTTAAATGAACCTTACACCTTCATCACGATTGGCGATAGCCTTGCGCTGGATCATGTTTTAATCAAAACGCTTTCTGCCATAAAACAGGACTACAGTAGGCTATATATTTCTTTCTCGACGAATATATTTTTATACTGATATTAACATATTTTTCAACGGCACTAATTTGATTTTTTGCATGAGTTTGTGATTTGAGGCACTGACATATGGGAAGGTGCAATCTCCCTCATTAGCAGTAGGCTTATACAGTTACTCGCAATTCAGCAATACAGCGCAAGTATAGTTACTCAGCAGTTACTCTTATCGCGTTTTCAATGTTTCTTACCTCATTATAAGTTGGCCCAGTAATTGATTCCGGACAAGGGGGGGGGGGGCTGTTAAATGTTATTTATGACGTATTGAACACTTTAAACACTTAATATTTACATCAAGTTTCAAATTTTATGGAAATTTTCATACGGTGTTTGGAATAAAACCATCCTTTAAACATTATCTTATAAGAAACTAAAAGCATTCCTGAGGACATTCATTAATTTTATCCTAAACACCAAATGGAAATGGCATTCTCATCGGATCATTGATATGGTGTTTCATATAAACATTAGCTCTAGATACAAACATATAATTTCAAATCGGTTTCGAAATTCTAACTAAAAGATATTCCCAATAACAACTCAAATTCTAAACAGGTGACGAAATTTATTGTAAAGAAAATGTATTTATACATAAAAAAACTCCCTCAATACAAGATGCTGGTAATAAAGAACACTGTAAGTAAAAAAAATTCCACTTGCCGGAATAAAGATGGGGTTTTTTAGAATGTGGACGGAACTTTCCATTTCCAATAATGAAATACAATATTTTCTTGACAAGTTTAAATTTAGTTTAAAAGTCCTTTAATTCTGTGTATGCTGTCTTATGTGTCCCAACTCGTCATCTCTGCCACGCACACCGGGAGCCTCTGGCGGGATGTTGTGTCTCCACCGTCGTCCATAAATCTCTCCACTCCCCCATAGTCAAATTCGGATTTGGATTTAATCCCGGGTGGTGGCCGTATGTGGGGAGGGGGGGGGGGTGAAATGGTAGACTAATGCAGCTCTCGGCCGAGTGGTTCTGACTCATCTCGACCCTCCGAGGGATGCGACTGTCAAATTTCACTCTTGTTTTAGGGTTGCGACCCCGGGCATGTCCTTTAATTATCCCTGTTGAATTAGTTATTGATGGGTTTTCAGTACCGTTGTAATTCAGCTGTACTGTGTTTGTTATTGTTAGGGTTAGTCTAGTTGCGATGGAGACCGCTCCCATATCTCTTTAAGACGTCTAAATGTATCATTAACGAACGCCAAATTTATGGCATATGGAATTACTATTGAACTTTTAGTTAAGTTTTCTTCTGCATAAAAAAGAGCTCAGTTGTTGTATGAACATTAACTACAGGTATGAACAATTTTACATCTATGAGCTATGCCATTGCTATGCAAAACCATCTTTCATAAAAATAAAGTTGGAGGACTCTCATAGAGGATTAAAAACCAAATTTACCCATACTAATCCTTGACAGTAAATTGATTTTTTTTTAAATCTATAAGTAAATTTTCTAGCTCATACTTTGGTAAATTTTACACAAAAGGTTTTCATAACCTAAAACGAGTTAGTTCATCAATATGTGCTTCAATATCAACTCATTAAGGGCAACATTCCACTCTGTAGTCTTTGGTATAAAAGGATGTAGTGCAATAATTGTAACTATATAGTATAGGTGTTGCTCGAAATATTTGCCGGATCACAGTACCGGAGCAGTGTGTGCCATGTGCCGTGTGCCGGGGCCGTGGCGGGCGGGCGGGGCCGCACGTCGGTGTCCGGTTACGCGGGGTCCGCCGGCTGATCTGTATTCATAAGCGGGAGGGTCCGTCATATTTGCATCGATACAGCTATCAGATGATGACGACGTGCAACCTCTTGACTCCGGGCGGTATATGAATTGTGATCTGGTAGATAGGCGTTGCGTTTGGAAAAATATTTGGTGAATATTTTCTCTACGTTAATTTCTGGTTTGCACTACGCATAAGCAAATATCATTGTCATAATCTAAAGTTACGCATGAATTTCTCAACAGCGTTTGGGTTAAAAGCATGTCGCCAAAGCCCTTAAACAGAAATTTGTTACGTTGTTGACAATTGTTAGATACTACGAGCGAGTTTGAAAGGGTCGAGGGATTCAGTTCAATTTATTTTATTTGTATGACTGAGGACCCCATGATAAAATCGCCTAGCATGAAATTGCCCCTTGTAACCCCCATATTTTTAGTTACTGATTTTTTCTATCCGTTTTCACCTCCTTCCCCTTCCTAGGGGATGGTTTCACCTCCTCCTACGTATTATATATTAAGTTTAAAAAGCAAACGTTCTTGTAAAACGACCTTCATTTTCACAAATCTAGTCATACTACTGTACGTATTTAGTCTCTTTTACTAACCTTAAAATTCCTGAACTCGAGGATTTCTGCTATTGTGTTGGTCTGCTTCTAGAAACAAAATCTCCTACCGGTAAATAACTTGGCATAACCGAAAGAGTTTTCTTTCTTTCTGTAAAGATGGCCTGCTGCTACCGACAGAAATATTAAAAAAACATTCTCCTCTTTCGTCAATAATTTACCAGAGTTAAGGTTGCGTTGCAGTTAGCTTGTATTGATTAAATACGATTCTATCGATATCAATAATCTCTTCATTATAGGGGTAAGGGGTGATATTTTACTCATTCATCTTACTATCAAAATCCCATCTTTTTCGACCATCGCTATAATTGTACTGAAAACGTTTACCATCAACTTGGCTCATCTCTGAACCTCACAAGGTTCGCTATTCGGTGTCCCGGGGCGGGGGTCAAGCTCCAAGTCGGTGTCTCGCTGTATCCGGTTGCACGGTAGACCACGACCACATACCAGCAGAGTTGTTCAAAAAGCGATCCATCACCGGTGAATGACAGGCCGCGTGCCGAACACTGCCGAGGCTGCCCGATAATTGACGATCATTCAACGGCATTCCCTGCTAATTGATGGTGGCTACGGCTAGACAGTCGACTGCAACCGGGCGAGAGAAGATACTTCCGTGGAGGATGCTCCAGGTGTAGGTGGATCCCCGGGAGAAGAGTGCGTCTGTATGGATCTATACGACTGGGGAATTTACGTTAACGTTTTTTTTAATGCCCTACATAATGAGCGACTCAGGAACAATGATTTAATCTGCAACTCAAAAGCTTTTTAAGGTTGGCTTTTGGAGGGGTAACTTTTTTCAAACTATGCTGGTTGGAAAACAGACAGGCAGCTGCATTAGATTGTATCTATATTGAAGGTATCTTCCATAGTTTTATTAAAAATTTCGTACGGAGAAGACCTTTTGCCATAACGCTTGAGTCTCGTTGAGAAGAATACTTCTGAATTATTTTATATGACTGGGAATTATTTGAACATGCCCAATTCAGTGAACGATGAAAAAACAATGAATACGCCACGACAAAACTGTAAGATTGGTACTTAAAAAGAAAATTTTTTTCAAAATGCTTGGAAAACAGACATGGACCTTTAATAAATTTTATTTATTTTTAAGGTATCTTCAATAGATGTATTACCAATTCCTTGCAAAGAAGACGTTTTGCCACATTGCTTGCCATAGGCATGTCTTGTCGGTGTGACCTATGGGTCGAAATGCTGTGACTTACTATCACATTGGATTCACATTCAATACGAATATAAGTCTATATTACCTGTGCCTTGTAAGTTAGATTGGAGATGTAGACATGAAAAATCCAAAATGATCGACATTACGGGTGAATGTATCTCATTCTGATGGAGTGAAACATTGCGGAGAGATGGCTAGATGTTGCAACCACGTCAATATTGAAAGATCTATAACCAGACAAACCGAAACAGACTCAAATTTGGCGGAACGTACACCTCACTAGACTGGCAATACACCGGGGCTTTATTAGAAGTGGACAGTAAAGGGTGATGGAAAACTGCCTCTCCAAAATAGGCGAACAGTGTAATGATATTTGCATAATTTAAATTTAAACTATTGTGAACTCTTGTTAATTGGTGATTCGGCAAGATCCTTAAGTACCGGTAACTTCTAATTTATTATTTTTCAGATACCCCTCGTACTATTTGTAATGATGGTTGCATGTCAGATGAGTGTTGAGAGTACGAGGCGTGGTCGGTGACGGGTGATCCTACGCCGCGCTAGGCTGCGGCTGCGGCTGCGGCTGCGGCTAACTATGCTGAGTAATGCGCCGGGAACAGCGCGCAATCAACAATAATAATTGTCACCGATGCTTTATCGTTCCGCAACTCGTTCGTTGTGCTGCACCCAACAAATCACGCGCTATTGTTCCCCGTACAGGCGGAATGATCGGTGACAAGTAACGAGCGTACCTTGGAAACAAATACTGTATTGAGGTAAGATCTTATTTGAATAAATACATACGAATCCTTTGTTTCCTGAAAGTAAAAAAATCACAAATTAGAAAACAACTTTTTACAGCGTTGAAAATACACTAAGTCCATATGTATTTTACGTTTATGATGAGTATAAAATACCCCCCGTCGCAGCAGACCTGCGTACTCAGCGAATTTCCAAATTAGTAATATTAGTTTTGACCAGCTAAACTTGTCAACGAAATTTCATCACGTGCTCATAAATAGGGAAATAAATGTCTATTCTCCTTAAGATAAATAAAGGGAAAGAGTATGCATGTATGCTGCCATGGGGGACACTAAAAGTAGGTTTTTAGCATAGAAAAAATTTATTTCGACCATATAAAGCCATATCATAAATTTCATCAATATCTGTCCATAAATAAAAGAGTTTGCCTATTCTCCATATGATTAACATGGGAAAAGAGTATGCAGGTTTGCTGCCATGATAAGTACAAAAACCAAGATTTTTTTACCTTAAATGGATGAATCTCAACCAAATGAAGCTAAATACTAAGTTTCATCCAAAAATATTGGTTAATAAGTGAAATATTAACACATCCTTACTCTCCATAAGATTAACATTGGACCCCCAAAAGACAATGTACTGTCTTTAGACTTTGTAATATCTCGGTAACCAATGGAGATAGAACAAAGCTTCAAAATACTAAATTGTGTGTTTTTTGAGCTAAATCCAATGGTCAAAATAAAAATTTTAAATTTTTAAATTTACATATGAAAAATGCAAAAAACCCATGTTTGGGGTACAAAACCCCCCAAAACTACCCCTTCCGGTAGGTCGATATGTCTGGTTTTCGAACTCATCCGAATAAACGTAGGATTACACGTCTCTACCAAATTTGGTGTCGATCGAACCGTTTTTACGAGAGTTATCGTGCCTAGGGACACATATATATATATATATATATATATATATATATATATATATATATATATATATATATATATTGTGTATATATATATATATATATATACATATATAAATATATACATATATACATATATATATATATATATAAAAATTTTAATGACTATTATTTTTGGTCTCTGGGCACCTAAAAACGAAAAAGTAACATGGTCCCGGGCTTAGGTCTTACCATGAGACCTACGGTAATAGCTTATTCCCTATGGGAAATTCGCTAAAATAATCTCGATAAGGCTAGTTATTGAACATTTTGAACATTTTGGCTAGTTATTGTCTGTAGTGACGCCAGGGATGCAAAACCGGTTCTAATAGTTAAAGCTCAATTATAAATAATCGTAAACTAAAATGATCATAGTCAACAAAACAACTATTGTTATGAGATAAAAAGAATAACTGTCAAGTCATACAGGTCTTTGATGGTGCACTCTGAATATACGGTGTAATATCAGGTATCACAGCTGGATTATCACATACAACATCAAAACGAGAAGAGTTCCTTTGACAAGTCCACAAAACAATCCTTTATCCGTGTAACCCGAGCTGTACAGCACCGTGGCCGTGGCGCGGCCCTCGCCCGGCGCAGCTGCCGTTTTGTTCTGGTGGGTGGTTTTGTTTTGTAGTATTATGTGGGTATTATCAACAAACTGCTCTTTTCATCAACCCTTCCCAGTCTAAAACCTTTGTACCATCATAGAGATCCACCATGAGAACGCGGAGAGTCGGGGGATTGGGGTACATAAACAAGAATAACTACCTATAGAACTGATGACCAATCAGAAATCAGCCGTTGGTGTGCAAACGAACGAAAATCTTACACAAACATTAATGCTAAGATTCATCGCATTCTAAATCAGTGATTTTGGTCTAATTTTAATTATAATGTTCATAAAAATATTTATTTTATCGCGATTTAAAAATTAATTAATATTTTTTACATAATGCACGGATGGCAAAAAAAAAACATATGTTCGTTTTGACAGTGCGCTAGTCTCAAAAATTGTGTTTTTTGTTTTCAAGTAATAAAAATTAAACAAGGACCAAATATGTAAACAAAAAATGCAGAGTTAGTTAGAGATTATTACTTTAAGTTTTCAGAGGCATATTTTGACATACAATGGATGTATCCGCCTGTTCAATTAAAATAAATCTCAGATTAAAGAATGGCCTTGAACGTAAACCAATAATAAAATTTCAATCGTTTATAAACAATCTATTGCCTTTCAAATGAAATTGTTTAAGTTGAAAAACGTTATACAATAAAAAGATAAGATTAAAAATAAAAACTCGCTTTAAGTGACTGATATCAATACATCTCGATGTTGCTCTAGGCACTAATGAACTCTTCAAGTAGTGGATTTGAATTAAACATTTTATGTTTTCACATTAAAATACCATTGCCTTCTCTGTAATCTAATTAAATTTCTACGGTTGTTTGCCCAATTATGGTAATTGTTTAAAACACCATTCGGCCGCAGTTTGGACGGAAGTTGCAGAACAACCGTGTATAGGCCTACTTCCGGTCATTATTAATGTACAACCGTCAGTTTTTGACATTTTACTGAATTATTGGTGGCGTTTCGTAAATAATTAATGTTTCACTATACAAGCTCGATGATGGAAGTAAATTAAAAATAATTGTTACTATTGGTATATGCAACTACTCTTTGTGATTAAATCATTCAAATCTGCTGTTTTAATGTACTAGTTTACACTTTGATCGAAATCGAAGAATTAAGTTTAGTTTATGTTATAAAAATTTTATAACCAGACAGCTTTTTTTTATGTTGCCAGACAGCTTTTTATCATTTGTCTTACCAATAATGTTATTTAATAACATTATCACATATCATTGCTAAAAATGTTACGTTTAAATTAAATACACCTTATTAATCCAATATTGGGATTATCAGTAATCACCCAAAATCATACACAGTTGTATTTAAAGTCTGATTCTCATCAATTTTCGTCAGAAACAACTTCAGGACAAGCCCTATTCAAATATTGTACAAAAAAACTTGAAAATCGTGTGAAAATGTAGGATAAGTAGGCCTACCAATCACAAAAATCCCCGTAGCAGATTAACTGCTAAAAAACTGATTAAAAAACTACTACCAAACTGATTAATATAATAAAGTACGTTCAAAAAACCGCCAACAAAAAAATACAGCCTGCCACAATAATTTTTGGCCTTCATGAACCGGAGGGAAGCAGTAGGAGAGGGAACCGTGGTGGGAAATGCTGACTTCAATGGTGTCATGTCATGGTAGGCGCTCCCGGCTCTTGTGAGGAGTTTCATTTTTTTTATAGCGGCTAAGAATTGGTGCGGAGTTTCGTGGTCCCGATCGTTTTTTAAAAATATAATTTACAGAATTGCATTTACTAATGCTTGGTTTACAATTTTATTCTTAGAAAATTCAACGATCACGTTCCACTTGATGAAAAATAATCTACTAACTGGTTACCCTTAATCCCATCAAATGGCCTTCCTGCTCTAGGGTCCAGATAAGTGTTAGTCAAGAGTCAATCAGCTGATGTGTTGCCACTCCAGCGCGGCGGTGGCGAGTACTACACTCGAGAACAGAAGTGGCCCTAGACCTCTCCCCTGCGACACTCCAGTCAGCATCCCTCGCACAACACAAACACGCGCGCGATTCAATTATTGTAAAACACGTCCGTGTCAAAGTAACAGCCCTCGACAGCTTCTGTGTCGTGTCGTCACTAGTTAGAAGACTGTCTGTCTGTCGTCATGAGGATAAACCCCTACTCCTACACACAACACGGGCAACATTGCGGTAGACGTGGGACGTGACTTAAAAGTATGAAAAATTTAATGATCGAACCACTCTCTTGGATTTTAAAAATTTCTGCTACAAGTCTCACACGTTTTTTGTTGTTTTTTTTTTTTGCATAACGCTGCTGCTGGTATACCTTTGACTATACAGTATAGGGAGATGTGTTTAAAATTGCGGTAGTTTTTAATGGTATATCTTTTAATGGTATGTTTGTTACATGAATAAACGAGATTTTGGAAATATTTTTTTTGTTATTTCTCTCAAGATTTATCATAAGAATCTAAAAGTACAATCAAATAATAAAAAAATATTACCTACTATCTTCATCCTTATACAATTTTCTCTTTGACATCCATCGCACACCTGAATTTTTCTCGTTGATAGTTAAATTAATACAGATTTAGAGGTATATATATATATCGTAAGGCATTAATAGCCAGCCACCAACTTCAAAAAAATATAATACATTCTCTGAGGTGCTTAGCACCTGCGTCAAAAAATTTAAAAACTAAACTAAAAACATAAAGTTATGATCTCTCTTTACAAAGCTAAATCCAGGGCGCTAAGCCATTGCAGCCCAGCTTCACTTGTACAATGCAGTCCAATCAATCCTTCGGGGAAAGCACTCAAAGGGCACTCATTGACTATGTGAGTCATAGTCTGCAACTCCGCTCCACAGCGGCATGACTGGTCTTCTGTCATTCCCCATTTGTATTTCCAATAATTACATCTTCCCACCTCCAGATTTAGAGGTGAGAATATTTTTATCGATTCTTTTCGTCTGACTTGAATTTTTTTTTTTCAGCTAACCCCCAAAATAATCGAGTTATTTGTCTCTATATCTTCATTTTTTCGTATCCTATAGAGGTTTTAAAGCAAAGTCAGATACGTTTAGAATTTGCCTGGATTATAACAATCGGTGGTCTAATGTTCCAGAGACATTACCGCTTCAGATAGCGATTATACCTAATCGTGTCTTTTAGTTTTTAATTATCAATTCCAAACCCTAAACTTGTTGACACCTCGTCACCCCGGCCTCTGCAGATGTGATGGAGTTCCCTCGCCCGTGTCGCCCCCGGTACCTTGACGGACGACCGCGCCTGGGAGGATGTTGTGTCTCCAGCCACTCGGCAGATTTCTCCAGGGAGCGCTTCGGAGGGGCGCCGCCGCCGCCGCGCCGTCATTAACGTAATTCACGGGACAAATGGGTAAACACGATTATGGCTTACTCCCCCCCTCCTTCGACTCTCTTAACCTATCGCGCTTTTATTTCCGACGGAACGCAACTAAATGCATTAAGTAATTAGTAATTTTTTAATCCACGAAGGTTTTCCCATTGAAGGGAAATCTCGGATTATAAAGCACTCTTGTAGTGTTTCATCATCATATTAAAATTCAATAATTCATAATTCCTTAATAATCGATAATCGAGATAAGCAAAATTAAGTAAAATTTGTGGGCAATAGTATAAATTGTTTTATGCAAAAGGAGCGGCATTTATGTAACTATTTTAAATGATTTATATATTTTCTAACCATTAAAAATACCTCTTAATTTAATTTTAATTTCTTACAATGTGTTTATAGCAGAATGCCACAAACCCTCCATGCCAAATTTATGGTGGGGGGTTTCACTGTAGGACTTTCGTCATTCAAAATGAAAACCCTCTTTTTGTGTAAACTGAATGTTAATCGTCGTTGCCGTAGGGAAAAAGCAAAACAATTTTATGATTTTAATAAATGGAAAAAGTTATTTCCTCCAAAATGGCGTTGGTATGCATCGTAACTGAGGGAATAGTGTAGCAGTATGTGACGTAGTTGGGGACTAGTGCAGCAGTATGTGACGTAGTTGGGGACTAGTGCAGCAGTATGTGACGTAGTTGGGGACTAGTGCAGCAGTATGTGACGTAGTTGGGGACTAGTGCAGCAGTATGTGACGTAGTTGGGGACTAGTGCAGCAGTATGTGACGTAGTTGGGGACTAGTGCAGCAGTATGTGACGTAGTTGGGGACTAGTGCAGCAGTATGTGACGTAGTTGGGGGACTAGTGTAGCATTATGTGACGTAGTTGGGTTACTAGTGCAGCAGTATGTGACGTAGTTGGGTTACTAGTGCAGCAGTATGTGACGTAGTTGGGGACTAGTGCAGCAGTATGTGACGTAGTTGATTTTTTTTTATTATAAAACACTTTTTAAAAAAAGCAAAACAATTTTATGATTTTAATAAATGGAAAAAGTTATTTCCTCCAAAATGGCGTTGGTATGCATCGTAACTGAGGGAATAGTGCAGCAGTATGTGACGTAGTTGGGGACTAGTGCAGCAGTATGTGACGTAGTTGGGGACTAGTGCAGCAGTATGTGACGTAGTTGGGGACTAGTGCAGCAGTATGTGACGTAGTTGGGGGACTAGTGTAGCATTATGTGACGTAGTTGGGTTACTAGTGCAGCAGTATGTGACGTAGTTGGGTTACTAGTGCAGCAGTATGTGACGTAGTTGGGGACTAGTGCAGCAGTATGTGACGTAGTTGGGGACTAGTGCAGCAGTATGTGACGTAGTTGGGGACTAGTGCAGCAGTATGTGACGTAGTTGGGGACTAGTGCAGCAGTATGTGACGTAGTTGGGGACTAGTGCAGCAGTATGTGACGTAGTTGGGTTACTAGTGCAGCAGTATGTGACGTAGTTGGGGACTAGTGCAGCAGTATGTGACGTAGTTGGGGACTAGTGCAGCAGTATGTGACGTAGTTGGGGACTAGTGCAGCAGTATGTGACGTAGTTGGGGACTAGTGCAGCTGTATGTGACGTAGTTGGGGACTAGTGCAGCAGTATGTGACGTAGTTGGGGACTAGTGCAGCAGTATGTGACGTAGTTGGGGACTAGTGCAGCAGTATGTGACGTAGTTGGGGACTAGTGCAGCAGTATGTGACGTAGTTGGGGACTAGTGCAGCAGTATGTGACGTAGTTGGGGGACTAGTGTAGCATTATGTGACGTAGTTGGGTTACTAGTGCAGCAGTATGTGACGTAGTTGGGTTACTAGTGCAGCAGTATGTGACGTAGTTGGGGACTAGTGCAGCAGTATGTGACGTAGTTGATTTTTTTTTATTATAAAACACTTATTTAATTCATTTATATTCAAAAGGTCTACATAACAGCTGAAGTGATTTGCCATAAACGTAAGAACGCTGTTATAACTAAACAATTCTCATCCCCGGCCCCGCCGGCGCGGCGGCGGTGCAGATGCGTGTTTGGTGGTTTCTTTATATTGACACTAAACGCGACGCGCCCCAGCCCCGCGCGTGGCGCACTGTCGTTTGTTTTCATTTGCTCCCTCCTCCCCCAATCTTGGGCAGTTTAAGCGCTTTTTTCCATCGTCTCGAGTGAAAAATAAAAAATTTACAAAGTCATATTTTACAAGGAATCATTTTTTATCCTTAAAGTAATTTTAAATCGTGTTAGAAAGTTATCCTTAAAATTTCAACTTTATATAAATATTTTGAGAATATGTTAGTGTCTGTTGTGTATTTCTTAATTAAAGTACTGGTATACGAGATTGATCTGGGTTCGTAATTGTGTAAACCCTATGTCCACATATCCTGCAATTACAATTAACGGAATCCGTGTGAGTTTTGTGGTAATCACTTGGAACAACAGCGATTCAGAAACTTTCCATTTCCAATTAGTGAAGAAAAACTGCAGAAGAGGTACTTGTATTTAGAAAGACACCATAAAATGCCTTCAGATTATTCGGGATGTTTGGAATAAAAATAACGTTTGAACATTTAGACTCTTCGTCGTCAAAAGTTGTACATAGGCTATTTTGCTTAAGTATTTAAATTTTACAATATAACATTTTTGAAACAGCCTGCCAAGTACGCGGCTCAATTTGTATGAGACTGGATTAAGTCAAAATATATAAACATTTACACAAGAGACATTACTATAGATTTATTTCTGGCAGTGACAAATTTAATTCCTAATTTAAAATGACATCACAAGATTGCATTTGAAGACAATAAAATAAACAGAGTGTTCTATAAAACTCCCGTCTCAAAAATCACCAATAACATGTAATCTAAAAGCTCTTAAAAATCGTCAATAGTTTCATTGCATGTAACAATAATCACGTTTATCCATTAACAGTAAAGTTGACACTTATGATATTAAAATAGTACGTTTAAAGTGTACACTTTACTTTTCTAATTACAGGTAATAATATCGCCTGTTTCAATGGGGTTCAATGTAATTTATCTTTCTGTACCGATGCGGGTTTTTTTTACAACGAGGGAAGCAAAATTAATGTCTTCGTGCTACTTAGAGGAACTATATAAACCCAACTACTGGAGCATTTCGAATATAAATCGTTTTCTCTGGACCACTTGTTTGATTTCGTCTATATTTACAGATGCTATAAAAATGTATCCCTTCAAGTTGTTCTATAATGTTTTTCTCAAGAGTTTATGTAAGTTTATGTAAGTGTTTATGTAGTGTTTTTAGTATAAGTTTTCTATAGTAGATTTCTAAGCATTTCAAAATTTTTTCAGTGTTTGTATCGTAAGATACCTTAGTTATTTGACATTCGTTAGCAGCTTTAATTTTAGTTTATTAAATTCTTGGGTGGACTGGAATTTATTCAAGGAACTTGAGTATATATACAGTAGAAATTTATTTAAAAAAATACGTACACAAGTATTTTTATAGAGTTCAATGTTCAATGACACCAAAATTATCTCAAATAAAAGCTACCTGCTCTTATGAATAATCGCAATCCAGCTTATAACACAATAATCCTTATTTTTTTATTGTTAGGCCTACTATCACCATCATGCAACAATTAAGGTTTAAACACATAAATATTTATTCCTTCATTACCTTGTTCTCGCTCTTTTCCCAGTTTGGCATACTTTAGATCGATCACCTGCAATCTGCTATTGGTCGGTTTAGAACACTTTTAGCATAGACTTGTATAGGGTTTCTTTATCTCTAGAACAAACATAGGCGTCATTTGGGGGGTGCAAGGGAGAATAGTTGCCTCCCCCCCCCCCCAATAATATGGAAAATTTGTAAAAACATTAAATTTTACTACAAAAATCCTTACAAAATAATATTTAAGTCTTGAATTAAGAGTAGATATGAAACGGGGGTTCTGGGCCACCTCGTACTTCCGATTTCCGACCCTCTGTGAACTTCATTTTTGACTGGTTTTGGACCAGTTTGTTATAGGATTGTAGGCTAATTACAACCATTTTACAACATTTTACAACATTTTCTCATGTTTTTCCAAGGGTCTTTTGAGGAAGTACGAGGGAAGTACGAGGGAAGTACGAGGAAGTACGAGGGAAGTACGAGGTGCCCTCTTAACCTACCCTTGTAAACCTCATATTTGACTGGTTCTGGGTCAGTTTTCATCTGATTTGGGGTTAATTTCAGCCATTTTCCAGGTTTTTCAAATGGTAAATTTAATCCAGAAAAAATTAATCCAGAAATTTAATCCAAGGAAGTACGAGGCGTCCTCTTCGCCAAACCCTCGTAAACCTCATATTTGACTGGTTCTGGGCCAGTTTGTATCTGATTTCGGGTTAATTTCAGCCATTTTCAGGTTTTTCAAATGGTGAATTTAATCCAGAAAAATTTAATCCAAACAAGGGCAAGTCTTAACCTTTGTTGTTTAACCTAACATAATCCTGATTTCAAAAGGATTTTCATCCACATTAGGTATTTTAGACAGCGATTTTCACCACATTAATAGGTCATGTGACAAGGAAGAGCGCTGTGATTGGTTATTACCGTTACTTAAAATCTGAGGTTGAAAAAAAATCTCGAGACATTTTTGATTTCCAACATCATTTTTTATAATTTAATCAGTTTACACCGGTGCTCCCAAATCCGCCGTCTTTCCGTTCAGTCTGTTCGACTTTTTCCAATCTGATACAGGGCGGTTTTTTATACATTTCACATATGATCTGCGCCACCCTATCTCCACGACGCACGGGGAAATCGATATCGGAATTATTTATCAACAGAATACAGACATTGCCGGTATAGTCTCTGTCCACCACACCAGCACCGACACTGATACAGTGTTTTAGGGCTAGACCAGATCTCGGCGCGATCCTTCCATAACAGCCTTCGGGAAATTTAAACGTTATATCCGTTTTTACCAATTGTTGTCCCCGCTTTGGTACAACATAATCATATGCGCTTCTCAAATCGAGACCAGCTGCATCCGGTGACCCGTTGTGCGGTTCAAATCCGTTTTCAGTCAAGCAATAATAACCGTAGCTTTCAGCCATTATTGATTCCTAATGCATGTATTACGGGTTTCCACATCAAATAAATTAAACGGGGCATTTTCAAAAATGTATTTAAATTATGTTTTTTAAAAACTATTTTTATTCGTCAACCTTAAACTCGATACTGTGCTTGAATTTATTATCTGAAAGTGTTATTTTACCGTTGTACAGCACATAGAGTTTCCCCTTATAATTCAACAGTTGTTTGATATAGTTATTCGTTAACCTGTCATTCCAGCTTTCGGGAAGATAGAATTTCACATCATCGCATGTGACTAATATTCTCATACCGTATGATGAAGAGATTTTATCCATATTTTCCACAAAATATTTTTTACCGACTTCCAGGTCACCCACCCTGATGTAAGACTTTCCATTGATTTCCTTCAGTAAATCATTAAAGTTAGGACCGTTCATTTTTACCTATACAAGGAATAACGTTTTGCGGCGTCAAGAAAAAAATAGAAACAGCCGATTTTCAATAAATTAAAAAAATACTACACCCGAATCAACTCCAAATAAATATGCACATTCGAATCGAACATCTGCAATAAATTATTATTTTGGTCTGTAATGTAAATGTTGATTTGTTGGATTTTATTCAATCCTTTTTTCAACGACACGTAAAGCGGCGGCCGAGGCATCACAGCAATTTTATTACCAAATTCACCATATGGAAAGAAACTATACAACACCGAAGACTCTTTGTGTTTGTGCCAATGTTCGTCATGATTGACAAAACAATTTTCCACGATATCACAGTGGACTTCAATCATGTCCCATGGTCTTATGTTGTGCGGTTTTTTCGCATTGTACGTGTCCAAGTATTCGGGGGCATCACTTTCATCGAAACCCAGCAAACGCCGCAGTGGATTTTCCATGTGAAATTTTATAGGTGAAGTGATTTTCACCCGGTACCCCGTAGTTTTAAGTATTGAAACAACCGTGACTTTATTCTTTTTATCATCTGTTTTACCGCGTAACAGCGGATCCACGCCTTTTTGTATGTGTTTCTGTATGGCATCAAATGTCCAAAAACCTTTACCGAAACCGATTTTCGTTCCACCGTCAAACAAAACACTACAACCCTCAAATAAATTATAAAAGTTGTATTCGCAGAAAAGTCCGGTGAGTGCCAGCTTGTACTCAGCATCCAAGTGAATGGGATGTTCCAAGTTCAAGGTCAGTTGTGAAGTCTTACCTGATAGTCTAAATGTCGTCATTTCTATGTTAGGAAAAATGTTTTCCATCATAATGGTTTTATATAAAAAAATAAACAACAACTAGTTTTTATTCATCCCGCAAATATTAAATACCATTTATTCAAACCGGTCGATCCACGCGAATTCGGGTTTTTATTTTAAACATCTCTGAGCCACTCAACTAGGATTCATCAAAATACATTTTGTGTTCGTCCAAAAATCTGCTAGATACATTTTGATACAACAACACGTAATTCCAATCAATTTTACCTGCGAAATCGCGAATAAACTTTTCAGACAGCGTTTGATATTTGCATAGGATACCCCAACATTCATCGAAATGGGGGACCATCTCTCTTAGGAATTCCTCCGAAAATTTAATACGCCTCAACAGCTTGGACCAATTCACTCTGTGCGGGTACATCCGCAACATCTCGATTGGAAAATCATAATGGGAAGAGAGCAGATCCCAGTTTAAATACCGATCGAACCTCATGATGAATTTGTCAGTCAAAACCCCTTTGGGTTCTCTGGGCTCCATGGAAAGCAGGTTCCATGCTTCTGACTGGTTAGTTTGACTCGATGATCTAAATGTCGACATTTCTATATTAGGAAAACAGATTTTCGGGTGGCAATAAATTATTAAAAAAATAAAAATTTTATAAACAATTTATTGACGGGGGCATCGTAAAAAAGTCACTCAATCGAACCACCCGAGCCAGGCGTATTTATTTTTATTTAAAATGTCTTTGACTTCGTCATATGTTATTCCATTTGAAAACTGCCTTAAAACTTCTAAACAAAGATGCCCGCAGATTGGTGGATCGCCATAATCTTGAAATCGGTCCGAATTATAGCGAATGTCAAAACTTCTCATGTATTTATCCAACTCCAAAGGTGGTGGCGCATTTCCATAAGAATCGAAATAAATTACATTTTTACCATTTTTATAATAACACGTCCAATGTGTTCCGGGTGTGTCCAGATCACCGAGATTGATTATACCGCACTCGTTTTTCCAAGGTGCATCAGGTAAAAGCTCTCGTCTGAAAACACCGCGAAAATTCTTCAATTTCAATTTATTGGCCCACACTTCCAGATCGCTCAACGTCAACGGAATTAATTTTTTTTTACCCGTACATCGTTCAAAGCCGCATTGAGTCGGTTGTTTATCATTTGTCTTAATCCGGCACCTGATGGATCTTTTTCTATAATTGTATCCAACTCGTCGTCGATCATCTTTTTCAGCCATGGAACGAATTTATCTTTTATAGCTGGTGCGACTTTGTCTTTAATGAGGGGTGAAGCGAATTTCTTGAAATAGGGGATACTCGTTTCCGCCAACTCCAGAATCTCTTTCAGTAGACCCCCTTCGATGTTGTTCTTCAACTGCGAATGGCTCAATATCAATCTCAAGCCTTTATTATGTTTTATGGCTCTCAACACTTGTTTATGTTGTTCGTCCGTCAACATCACCTCGACATTCCCGTTCGTCAACTGATCTCTGTTCAAAGTTAAAATAGTGAGTTTCTGCTTTTTATAAGCGATACGCAACTTGTTCTTTTGACCCTTGGTCAACTGGATTTTATGTCTGTGCTGCATCTCGTTTCTTATCCTTACATATAACACACAATCTAAGCAAATGTGCAATTTATTTAAACGACTTTGCATTTGCAAATATTTTATTTCACTTCAAAAGTAGCAGCGCATTATTAGACATGGAATTGCATTGCAGAAAGTGTAAAACAAACACACCATCCACGGATGTCAAAACGGTCAAAACGAGAAATAAAAGGTGGCTTGCGACATCCAATTGTGCGATATGCGGCAGTAAGAGAAATTCGTTTATCAAAGACCCGCCGGAAGTTTTGGAAGCTAAAGAGTTGCACAGACCCGTCATGAAAAAGTTCATAAAACGTCGAATCGTCACGAAAGGTATCGATGACTTGTGGGCGGCCGATCTGTTGATTTTGAAAGAATATGCTAGGGAAAACAAGTGGTATAAATATATTTTAAATGTGATCGACACGTTCAGTAAGTTCGTTTGGTCAGAGCCTTTGAAGAAAAAAGATGGTCCGGATGTGTCATCACCTTTTGAAAAAATAATTGCGCGGGCCAAAAATGACGGTCATTCACCGCCTAAACTCTTACACACCGATAAAGGGACAGAGTTTAAAAATACGCATTTTAACAAGTTGTTGAAAAAACACAACATTAAATTGTACCACACCGAGAGCGAGGAGAAATCCGCAATTATCGAAAGATATCACAGAACGTTAAATGAGAAGTTGAAAGTAAAATTCCAAGTTAGAAATTCGCACAAGTGGCACGACATATTGCAAGAATTGACCGACGAATACAACAAACACGATTTCCACCATACTATAAAAATGAGGCCCGCGGATGTGAATAAAGGCAACGAGCAGGCATTATTAAAAATGTACAACGAATTGGAAAATAAAATACCCCGTAAAAAGGCGAAATTCGATGTGGGAGACAGAGTCCGCATTACAGCGAAAAAAGATGTTTTTGCGAATAAATACAAACAGAACTGGACGTCCGAGATTTTTGTAATCAAGCAAGTTTTAAACACGAGACCCACGACTTATAAGATTGCGGATGAAACTGGTGAAGATATAATTGGGGGGTTCTACGAGAAAGAATTACAACGTACAATGTTTTAGGTATTATTCAGATAGTCCTGTGCTAGGACTATTGTTTTTATTTTTCAGATAGTCCGGCATGGGGACTATTGTATTTCAGATAGTCCTGAGTGGGGACTATTGAATTTCAGATAGTCCTGAATTAGGACTATTGAATTTCAGATAGTCCTGCGCGGGGACTATTGAATTTCAGATAGTCCGGCATGGGGACTATTGTATTTCAGATAGTCCTGAGTGGGGACTATTGAATTTCAGATAGTCCTGAATTGGGACTATTGAATTTCGGATAGTCCTACGTGGGGACTATTGTATTTAGATAGTCCGGCATGGGGACTATTGTATTTCGGATAGTCCTATGTGGGGACTATTGTATTTAGATAGTCCGGCATGGGGACTATTGTATTTAGATAGTCCGGCATGAGGACTATTGAATTTAGATAGTCCGGAGTGGGGACTATTGAATTGCATTTTATGCGTTCGATATGTTCACGACCGAAAAACGAATTGCATATCGGTTTATGGTGATTTCGATTTTATCAGAGCTGTAAAAAATGCAATGAAAGGCATGTGTGTTTTGTGAATAATTCCAATGTCGTCAATTTGAAAAAGAATTAAATTTTGAAATCATTTCTCCGCTTTCATTTTTTACTGAATGTCAAGAGGTCATTTCACCCACATAGTGATGGATATAGTTTCATATTACCAAGAAGCATTCGAAGACAACCTGTTGCCCAGCCCATTGCGATGTCTCATAGTGGGTTCTTCAGGCAGCGGCAAAACCAATTTACTGCTCAATTTCATTTACAATAAAAACGGTATTATATTTAAAAACCTTTACGTATTCAGTAAATCCATAGAACAGCCGGCTTATGTGGAGCTGAGAAAAACCTATGCGGACGCAGAGAAAAAGTATAAAAAGAGAATCGCGTATTTCTTCAACAATTGCGATGAACTGCCGGCGGTGGACGAGTGCAAGAATAACTCACTTGTGATATTCGACGATTGTCTGATGGAAGAGCAAAAAGGTATTAAAGACTATTTTATCAGAGGCAGGCATAAAAAGATTTCGTGCGTCTACCTGAGCCAGAGTTACGGCAAAGTGGATATGCAAGTCATACGGAATAATATAAATTTCCTTTGTGTCTTCAAACAGAATAAACATTATACCAAGCGGATTTACGACGATTTCGTGGGATCGGACATGACTTTCGGTGAATTTGAAAATATATGCAACAAGTGTTGGAATGAGCCTTATGGTTTTCTCACGGTAAATATGACGAAAAAAGCACGGTGTGGAAAATACATGTGCAATATGAAAAATGTTTTTAATAAATAACGTCCGCGAACGTTTTTCGAAAATCGATGTCTAGACGCTGTTTTTAATAAATAACGTCCGCGAACGTTTTTCGAAAATCGATGTCTAGACGCTGTTTTTAATAAATAACGTCCTCGAGCGTTTCTCAAAATCGATTTCTAGACGCTGTTTTTAATAAATAACGTCCGCGAACGTTTTCCAAAATCGATGTGTAAACGTTATTTTTTAAATAAAAACGTTGTTGGACGTTTTTTTATTCGATTCAAAATTTTTGTGAAAATATTCGTCACTTTTGTATTTCGATTATCAAACATAAAATTTGCTACTAAAAACCCGACCACCTATATTAGTACGATGAAGAGGAAAAGCGATAAAGAGATTGTCAAGACGTTAGTTAAAAAACACAAGTTGGCCGACAAAATGTGGCCCGACGAGATGACTGCGGAAGAGGGTAAAAAGATTGAAAAACTACAAGATAAATGGGTCGCGGAAAATGAGGAAATCCGAAAAGAACAAGTGAAAGAGCGAGCGGAATTGTTTCGCAAACATCCGCCGATACGTGAGCAATATGCACCCAAAATTCCTTTCATACCGATATCTGCACATAAGCCTTTAACTGTGCAGGAGGCTAAAAAATTAGATAAATTGCAAAACCAATTGGTCAGTGAATCCCAAGCAGTAAAGATTCGTGAAGTTGAAGAAAAACGTGAGATTGAAAAGCGACAGGAACCGGTCGTCAAAGCGATCAAGGAGCAAGGTTCCGATAAAAAGACCCCACCGCAACGTCTGTCCGTGTCTAAAACTATACAACGAAAAAAAGACATTTTTAGACCCCGCGCTTTCAGTACACCGGGTCGAGAATTGATGGCGGCCCGGAAGGTGCCTTTACCTCGTGAAGATGAAGATGTGCTCGAACCTCCACCCGGAGAATCACCTCCACCCGGAGAATCACCACACATCGATCCTTTACCGTCGGAAATAGAATCGCCAGACGAAGGCAGGATAAACCGTTCGATCCGCGAATTCACTGAAAGACAAGATATTGGTGATATCGCCAAACAACATCTCGCTACCAGCAACGATAGATCTTTCGGTATTCGCTACGATTTCAACTTGAACAAACTGGCCATTGGATCGAAGACTATTACGATTGAAAATGATGATGTCATATTAGACAGCACCGGAGATAAATATACCGGCACACCGGGATTGTGGAGTCTGTTGACGAAAGCGGAAATCAGTGGCTCGTCTCCGGGCGAGGGTACGACGCGAGAAAAACTCATAAGTGCGGGCGCTTTCACAGCTCAGGACTTTAATAATTACAAGGATATACTGATAAAATCCGATGCGATTTTTCAGAACAACGATCCAAAGTTGAAACGCCCCAGGTCCAGTCAGTCTTGGAAATGGGTGAATTTGATCAGTGAGATCTGGAGAGAGTATAAACAGTCATCGGGCAGCGGATTGTTGATAGATTCACACGCCCCCGTCGAGTACAAATACATCGATGATGATGATAAATTGATTGAAAGATTAAAGTTTATACGCGCCGAAGAGGAAGCCGGCAATAACGCTTTTCACAATGAAAAAATCGCCATCGTAAAGTTCATACACGATAAGATGGAAAAACTGGTTTCTCAGCCAAAGGGTCTTGACTACGTAGAACGTTGTTTGGATGTAATAAAAAATGTTGAAGGTGTAGGTAAAAGGGGTTTTCGAAATCTCGGGTTGAGACGTTTGAACATGTATAAAAACGTAAAACTGTTCAAGTAGTCGATTTCATTAAGCGATCAGGAATTCGGTGTTTTTTATTTTTTATTGCTTTCCGCTACAATTTTCACATTTTTTATTGGAAATCGGAAACCCAAAAAACTATATTAGGAATGGAGAAATACTACGAAGAGGCATCGGATAAGATAGCGAGATGCGAATACGTCACGGTTCTACCGGTATCGGACTTGCACTTTAATTCACCCAATAATTTCACCACATTCAAACTGGACCACGGGGATTCGTTTTACAACAACAGGATATTGTTTCACATCCAAGGGGATGTTGTCAAGAAATCCAATGGTGGCAACTACGCCAGCACGGACCCCATCAAACTTGTGGACAATTTTGCGGCTTATTTGTTCAAGAGTATTGAATTGAAAAAACACAACCAAGTCATCGATTCCGTGGATAAAGTCGGTATCACGAGCACCATCAAAGGGTTGACCACGTACAGCAGATCGGAGGAAAACACGTACTACAGCAGCGGATTCAAATCGGTTTACGACAAGGGCGGCGGCAAGTTCGAAGCACTGGGAACGCTGGCCCATCTGGGTCTGGGCTTCTTTGACAGTCTAAAGTATCCCATGTACAAGGGTGGATTTGAAATAACATTCACCCGTGCGGAAGACGATGATGCCATCTACCGCTGGACTGAAGGTTCCGGCACCAATGCTGTTGACGCAGCGGAGGGAAAAATAAAAATTACCAGTTTCGTGTTGAAAGTCCCCCTCGTGGATTACGACCCCTCCAAGAAAGCCGTGCTTATCGATGGGCTTAAGAAATTGAGCGAAAAAGGCGAATTGGTATATGAATATTTCCGCTGGGATTGTATTGAAAAATTCGGTGTGATAGGCTCCAATTACACGTTCGATATAACGAATCTCTACCGGAACATACTCAATCCGGTCTTTGTGATAATCGGTTTACAGACGAGTCGTAAGAACGATCAGACCAAAGACCCCGGTCAGTTCGACAGTGTAAACATAAAGAATTTCCACGTGAAAATAAACGGACAACGGTACCCGCAGGAGCAGCAGAATTTGAATATCACGGATAAAAAGTACAGGCTGCTATACGACAGTTACTGTTCGATGAGACAAGTCATGTTCAAAAACGATGATGTATATCTCAATATAAACGATTTCATCAACAAATACCCGGTGATGGTGATAGACACACATCTCCATCCGTTTTCGACCGAGAGAAAAAGAAACGATATCCAAATCGAATTGGATTTTACAAACGCGGTTACCGGTCCGGTCGCTGATAAGGGCACTACGGCCTACGTCATCGTGGTATCACAGACCATGTTCACTTATGATGTTAAAAAGGAATATGTACAGATGATGATTTAAATGTGTAGGAAAATAGGTGGATAGTATCATAAAAAAGTCCCAACAAAAATAAGCAATAATATCAGTAAACTGGAAATTGGAAATAAAAAAAGATATTGATTAAAAGAAATATTTTTATTCACAAATAAAAACACTCTCTATTCCAGTGAAATGTTGCTGTTCAAAAGCAATTCGGCTTCGACATCCTTGGGTATCTTGTAGTGTCCCCACGGCAGACTGGTGATTCCGTCTTCCAAGATGTATCGCTTGTCATCAGTCGTGGATAGTACTTTTTTATACATTTCGACGCTGTACAACTCATGCCCGTGACTTCTTATGATGTTCATCGATTTGTATAGTTCTTTCTGCTCGAACAAACATTTCTTGTAATCCTCGAAGGTGACTTCATTTTTTACAACAGATTTTTTCACTCCTTTAGATTTTTTTAGCTCGTCACCCTCCAAAGTATAGTTGGCATACATCTTGGATCGCAGTCCTACGAATTCCTTACCGATTACACCACCGAATTCGTCTTTCATCGTTCCCAATTTTTTCTTGTTTACCCGTGGCATATTGAATTGGTTATACTTCTTGTAGTTGGAGGTGTCGTACCTGTCGAGTGTCAGTTTCATATCTTCATAAAAATTCGGTGTCTCTATCAGATACTCCAGACTGTCGGTATCTGTGTACTGCAATTTAGCTTTATCACCGTATTTAGCCTTTATAAAATTGTAATGGAAATCGTATACGAGTGTCTTGGATATGTCCAATATGCTCATCCCCACGTAAATCGCCTTGTTGAATAGTAAACTCATTTTCCTCATGTGCACCGCTGAAAGGTTTTCTGAAAATATCGTTCTGTGTTTGAACTGCGGCTTCGCGATCCATTTGTCGATCTGCTTGTCCTGAGTCGCCAGACGTATGTCTACTCTGTTCCTTATGTTCTCGACAGTTTTTCCATAAATCGAGTTGTTCATCAGTTTGAAAAACTGTTTAGCCGATTTATTCGTTTGCTCCATCCACATGCCCATGTTCTTATCAATGTAGGGTTCCAACCATTTACTTTGACTGAAGCGCAACACTCTGTGTATCTTAATAAGTTTCATTCCAAGTGTTAAATACAATTTCAAATTTCTATAATGAATGACATATTTCTCTTTGTCATACAGAGTGGTAAGGAGTTTAACCTCCTTGGAACCGGGTGGGCAACGTTTTTCCGGAGCGAGAGGAAACTCAGAATGCAAATCGTGCAGTTCTTGGGGATACTCCAAGTCGACTTCCAGAATATATCCTTTGTCAGAGTCATCGTCGATCTTCATAACATCTATATCCGTATCAACCCATTCAAAATCACCATACGGCATTGGTTGAGACATCGCCCATCCGTATAGGTTCACGGCATCTAAATACATCAGATATGTAGTCGGTTCGTCTTTTTTATAAAGAGGCATGTACGGGTTGTTCGCCTTCGCATAGCGATTGCAGCATTGTGATATGCCCCCACGGATGCCTTTGGTGATCATCAAAATCATTTCATAATCGGTCAACAGCTGAAGTTCTATTCCCGTCTGCTTCAACATGGCACTCCATGAAAGCCCCGGGGTTGTGAAATACCATGCGGGGTCGAGTGAGTAAGTTTCTATGCAAATGTTCCTGAAACTTTCCATCACATCGGCTAACAATAACACGTCAGCTTTATTATAAAGTAAGGTGTACTCTTTCATATTCTTTATCTTGAATCCCTCCCAAACCTGTTTTGCACGTGAATAGTCCGAATCGCTGATCCCGCATTTGTTCAGTTTATTGTAAAATTTTTCTTGGCTTGGTAAACTGGTTTCCAAATATTTATCATCGCTGTCCATATAATCGTATGCATAAACACCTTTTTGCCTAAGCATAAGCGCCTGAGTACCCCAACCCCCATATTTACCTATGTGTACAAATCGGTCCAAGTTTTTTACCAGCGTATCGAGCGAGTCAATGGTAAATTTGAATGAATCTACGAATCTTGCTTTTATATTGATATTGAAATCAACTGTGTAGGATATGTATCGTTCCTCGTTATTCGGGATAACATCTATCTTGGTTTTATCATCTAAACGCAGCATTTTTACAAACAGATGAGTGTCGTATCCGGTCAGGTTGTGTATGAATATGGGGACGAATTTCGGAATCTGATAGTTCAAGTTACAAGAGTTGTGTGCTAATCCACGAAATTCACCCGTCAAATGATCGTGATCGAAGACAAAATCAGTTACCAAATCTTTACCGCATATATGACATATCTTTGTTTTTTCTGCCTGCTCTCTCTGTTCGTCAGTCAGCGGTTTCATGGGTTTTTTGTTTGCAAGACAAAATTCTTCAATAGCTTCCAATTCAGATTTCAACACTTTTGCAAATTGTTGAGCAGCATCCACACCGAAATATGTTATCGGTTCTTTATAATCACCATTAGTATACACCGTGTATAATACGAAGCTTCTAGCCGCGTGGTGTTGATATTTATTGGTGTACGATGTGCCGTTTTCCGGTGGTTGACAAGTGTCGATCGGTTCGAGTATGCACTCGAAATCTGCATACATGACAAACGGAATCTTCATCTGACATCTATGATGGGTAAACTTGACGACATCACCTTTTTTAGGCATTCTGATTTTCACCGCTTCGTGTTCCTTACAGAGTTCTTTGTGACTTTGAAGCAGATCTTGTCTTCCGAAATGTTGTAAACAACGCCTGCATATAAAAGTTTGATTTACATGCCTACTGATTTGATTTCTCACCAACCTACTCAAATTTTTTATATAACAATAGTGAGATTTATTTGCAGTTTTCATATACAAGAGGTCAACATGTTGATCTTTTTCATCATCAGTCACAATCAATGGATATACGTTGAGTTTATTTTCTCCTGCACAAGTATAACCATAAACATTGATGGATATCCCACTGCGTCTTTCGAATTTTTTCACATCATCCAAACTCACTGGAAATTTAATGTCTTTCAACGCTTTGTCAAAGTCGTGTTCGTATTCAAGGTATTTGCTGACTCTGTAAGAATGATTAACAACAGGATGTAAAGCTGCCAGTACGGACCATAGAAAACATTTCTGGTCATTGTTTTTAACATTTATGACAGCTTTTTTCTTTTTAATGACGTCTGGCAGTTTAATATAACTTGACCCTCTGAATGGTACATATTTGTTTATTGCCAGTTCTAAAAACAACACTTCGTGTAGCGTCCAACCTGACCCCCGTGCCTCGAACTCTTCCATTCGAGTTAATAATTTTGCTATCGCATCTTTAATCACTTGACGTAAGTCGGTCGTCTTATAAATGATTGTATTCTCAGTTTTGAAATACATGGTGTCTATTTCCAGCTGCTTATCCACACCAGGAACATTCCGTCTGTAGTTGGCAGCAAACGAAAAATTTACTTTCAAATTGTACTGTTCCAAATGTTCTTCAATCTTACCAACAATCAAATCTTGATATCTATTTAAAAATATCTGTGGGTTTTTTATACCACGGCAGTTTGTAAATTGATAAGTCAAAAGTCTATTGTTGAATGCTCTCTCTTTTACACAATGTTCTTCTTCACTGACGGGCGGAAGGTCAACGGGGGGTTTAAAGAGATTTTTAATCACATTCAGAGCAGAAGAACAAACCATGCTGACACTATTAAACACTTTCTGAATGATTGAAGAAATATGTTGATTTTCAATCCGTGGCTTTTTAATTTCAGGCTGTTCATCAAAATCATCTCTGTTCGGTGATGGTCGTTTTTGCATACCGCTCGTACTAGGTTGTTCGTCATTTCGTGCTGAACGAGAATCTGATGATGGTGGTTGCTTGCAGATTAGTCGTTTTTGTGTGCCGCTCGTACTAGGTTGTTCATCATTTTGTGTTGGACGAGAATCGGATGTGGTTGGTTGCTTGCAGACTGGTTGTTTATGCTTACTGCTCGTACCGGGTTGACCATCATTTTGTGCCGGTCGAGAATCGGATGATGTTGGTTGCTTGCATTTCGTTTTATGTCTGTTGAAATTTGTGTTTAAAACTGTTTTCCCACATTTTTCACAATTTACTTTTTTATAGCGCGAATTGTCTTTATTAGGATTTTTCGCACATATCTTTAAATGATGGGAGATGTTCGATTTCGCAATAAGCTTCGCACAAAATTTACAGTTGACTTTGACTGTTTCCATCTTCTGCTGCACTCTATAACAGGAAAATAATAAAGCAGATTAGAATAAATTTAAAAAGACAATATTTTTATCACAATAACAAATTTGCTTGACAAAGGTAATTTCAAACAAATAACATGCTCGCTGGTTAAGAAAAGCAATTTTAATTTAAATACACCAAAAGTCGCCCTACCACACTTTATCATATAAACACGACATTTTTTGCAATTGATTATAACAATTGAAATCAGGTTTACAAGGGTCGGTTAAGAGGGCGCCTCATACTTCCCTCGTACTTCTCTCGTACTTCTCTCGTACTTCTCTCGTACTTCCCTCGTACTTCCCTCGTACTTCCCTCGTACTTCCCTCGTACTTCCCTCGTACTTCTCTCGTACTTCCCTCGTACTTCCCTCGTACTTCTCTCGTACTTCCCTCGTACTTCCCTCGTACTTCTCTCGTACTTCCCTCGTACTTCCCTCGTACTTCCCTCGTACTTCCCTCGTACTTCCCTCGTACTTCCCTAGTACTTCCCTCGTACTTCTCTCGTACTTCCCTCGTACTTCCCTCGTACTTCCCTTGATAAGATGACTCCTTATCCGATTCTTATTGTAAATATTAAATATTATAGTCCTCATTGAGGAAAAGCTGGAATGACAGGTTAACGAATAACTATATCAAACAACTGTTGAATTATAAGGGGAAACTCTATGTGCTGTACAACGGTAAAATAACACTTTCAGATAATAAATTCAAGCACAGTATCGAGTTTAAGGTTGACGAATAAAAATAGTTTTTAAAAAACATAATTTAAATACATTTTTGAAAATGCCCCGTTTAATTTATTTGATGTGGAAACCCGTAATACATGCATTAGGAATCAATAATGGCTGAAAGCTACGGTTATTATTGCTTGACTGAAAACGGATTTGAACCGCACAACGGGTCACCGGATGCAGCTGGTCTCGATTTGAGAAGCGCATATGATTATGTTGTACCAAAGCGGGGACAACAATTGGTAAAAACGGATATAACGTTTAAATTTCCCGAAGGCTGTTATGGAAGGATCGCGCCGAGATCTGGTCTAGCCCTAAAACACTGTATCAGTGTCGGTGCTGGTGTGGTGGACAGAGACTATACCGGCAATGTCTGTATTCTGTTGATAAATAATTCCGATATCGATTTCCCCGTGCGTCGTGGAGATAGGGTGGCGCAGATCATATGTGAAATGTATAAAAAACCGCCCTGTATCAGATTGGAAAAAGTCGAACAGACTGAACGGAAAGACGGCGGATTTGGGAGCACCGGTGTAAACTGATTAAATTATAAAAAATGATGTTGGAAATCAAAAATGTCTCGGGATTTTTTTTCAACCTCAGATTTTAAGTAACGGTAATAACCAATCACAGCGCTCTTCCTTGTCACATGACCTATTAATGTGGTGAAAATCGCTGTCTAAAATACCTAATGTGGATGAAAATCCTTTTGAAATCAGGATTATGTTAGGTTAAACAACAAAGGTTAAGACTTGCCCTTGTTTGGATTAAATTTTTCTGGATTAAATTCACCATTTGAAAAACCTGAAAATGGCTGAAATTAACCCGAAATCAGATACAAACTGGCCCAGAACCAGTCAAATATGAGGTTTACGAGGGTTTGGCGAAGAGGACGCCTCGTACTTCCTTGGATTAAATTTCTGGATTAATTTTTTCTGGATTAAATTTACCATTTGAAAAACCTGGAAAATGGCTGAAATTAACCCCAAATCAGATGAAAACTGACCCAGAACCAGTCAAATATGAGGTTTACAAGGGTAGGTTAAGAGGGCACCTCGTACTTCCCTCGTACTTCCTCGTACTTCCCTCGTACTTCCCTCGTACTTCCCTCGTACTTCCTCAAAGACCCTTGGAAAAACATGAGAAAATTTTGTAAAATGTTGTAAAATGGTTGTAATTAGCCTACAATCCTATAACAAACTGGTCCAAAACCAGTCAAAAATGAAGTTCACAGAGGGTCGGAAATCGGAAGTACGAGGTGGCCCAGAACCCCCGTTTCATATCTACTATTAAGATCTTTTCGTGGCCTGCATTTTTAAAGAACAATAGTAAGGGGGGGGGTCCCATTGCAGTCAAAATAAAAAAAATCTTGCCCCCTCCCAATGTAAACGCTGAAATTACGCTACTGAGAACAACCGATATCTTCCCTTACAATGTAACCATCCTCTAGTTATCCTCTTCTAAAACTCAATTACTGTTAAAATTGTATCAATAGCCTCTATTCGTTATCCTGTACCACTTCAGTGCCAGCCCCTGTTGTCGAGGGGGCGCTACTCCCCCCCCCCCCCCCCCCCGTTATCATATGCTGGGGCGCTACTCCAATACTCGCTACAGTAAGTGGTCTAATGCCCCAGCCTAAGTGATGTTGAGAGTGTTTTGTGTTCCCGTAATGTTGCGAGCTCTCACGCCCGCCCTACTACACACCTGGACCTACTATATTCCCGCCCTCCTCAGTCACAGTTGCATCCCACGCTCCATCCTCTCTGACTATGTCGATCGGATTTTAATTTATTAAAAGTTAAAAACAGTATTTACTTAATATTAAGAATTTGGAAGTGTCAATCTCCCATACCCAATGAAATGTATTACATCCCTGTATCCCTATAAGTTATCAATTTGCGTTCTATAATTATTACTCTATGGTTGTAAAGTAAAAATAATAAAATTTCCCTAGTGCTGTGTTACGTTACAATAATTCATTTTCTGATTACAGGTACGTTATGATCCAGTTTTATTTGGATGATAGAGGGTAAGTAGATCATCATTATTAATTAATCTACCGGGTGTCCCAGGCCACCCTTTAAATACACAGTTAAAGACGGTACACCTAAATACAAACCCCCACTTTTTATAACATTTTAAGATTCTACACGTAATTTTAAGGCGATTTTATATTTTACCTTGTACCCTTAACTCTAACGGTTAAGGAGATAATGGGGGTTAAAATTTCGATATTTCCCATAAGGATGACATGCAACAAATTTTCAATCCCTTATCTCTGAACATTTTCGGAAACAATCATCTCCCAGCACAAAAACGACTTAGTCTCTCCCTTTAAATATTTTCCATTTTAAATTATTGTTTCCACAAAATTTACATTATGACGGAGATTATTGAAAATTTATGGAAATTTATGGAAAATTTACTAATTTCGTGATAATAGATGTTTTATGGTTTTATGATGGAATATAATTTAAAATGAGGTTATAAGACATTTTCATGCTTGGGTAGTTCTATTTAACGTCAAATTCTCAGAGATAATGGATGTTAAGTTTTTCCCATGTTATACTTTTGGGAATAACAAACTAAATTTCAACCACCATTGTCCTAAGCCGTTAGGATTAGAGTTCCATATTAAATTTTAAAATTGTATTAAAAGTACTTGTATAGTTAAAAGTAAAAGTAGGCGTTTGTATTTAAAATTAGCGACTTCCGGTCTAGATAGGTTACTTCTGATACAAACTGTACATTTAAATTAGTGTCAATCGATAAAGCATAACCAGTTCTCCTATAACGGTACAATTTGTTTTTGAGATACATTACGCATTTAAATTTTAAAAGGGGTGTACGGGTGGTCTGGTATACCCGGTACTATATTTAAAAAGGTTGATGTAATGGTCTTTTTATAAATTTTTAAATATGGTGTGTCTTGTAATATGTTGACCATTTGTTGTATAGGCCCTAATCACCCTTCACCATTTCATAACTTCTCAAAGTATGAAATTTTAAATTATCAAAGTTAATACAGTAATTTAGAGATGTACTGTTAAGCAATAGCAAAGATTGCAAAATTTATACAGTTTATGTACGAAGCTGATAAACTATTAATGATAATTTTGTTTAAAAAAAAAAAATATATATCAAAAGTGTGGAGAAACATGCTAAATCATGTTCCCGGAATTACGTATATAACGCAACTCTTTGTAATAACTCGTAAGTATATACTTATGATCAGCCTTTTATGGTAAAGAATTGAGCTTTTGCTGTATTTTTATACCTCAAAATAGTTTTAAAATATGTTCTTAAGTCATTTCAATTTAAAATTATTCTCAAATCCTCCACAAAGCTGAAAGCTCAGAATATGCCTATGGGTGTTGAGTGTACATATTTTCGTTATTAAATGCAATGTTTTAAATGTTGTTTCGATATAAATTTGGGGGAACCTAATTAGGGCGCATGAGGGCTGAGTCACCATTGAGTCATAGGCGAGTCCATGTTATCAAATTAATTTTAAAAAGTGCATATCCATTTTCAACATGGGCTAAGTCAACGCAGAAGAAGAGCTATAGATTCCTGTGACGTCGATACCCTTGGCCGTCTGCTTCGCACGTAGACTTGACTGCATTGCTGGTTATCCGCTGTGTAACCCGCAGGCGCAGGGCACATAATATATAGAACCTGTTAAAGAAATTTTGAACTACTCTTTTTGTAATGGCACTGTTCAGTTTTCTGCCTGTATTATCCGAATATTAATTCTGCACAAGTGACGATAAAAAAAATCCGGATTTGAAAACAAAAAATTATGGAAAGTAACCCATGATGCGTAGTCTAATGGTAAAAAACTTATGTATACAATAATTATAAGAAACGAGTCGTTGCCAGTCGATACTCGACGAATACAGCTCCAGTCTGAGCGCTAGGCAGATGGTGTGAAACTTATATAAAATGAAAATAAAATACAATCACATAATTGGTTATTTTTATGAAGGCATGTTTTCATGAAATGAATCATATGTTAGTTAAACTTACTAAATTTGGTCTTATATTTAAAATACATGGAAACTTTAAAGTCCAATGGAGCGAAGCACATTTAACTGAGGGTGACAACAATTTTTCCATGACGTCTACAGAGAATGCCTTTTAATTTGACACCGCAATCATCACAATCGGTTTATAAATAAAAGAGTTTTGCTGCTCACAAGAAATTCCTTACGGAATTAGTAAAATAGATAAATGCACAAACGAGTTTTTTGCGATTGGTGTGAATTCATCGACATATAAAGCGACATTGTATATAAAGAGTTTATTGTTGTATATCAGGTGAATTATACAACGTTGTGGTTAATTGTATATGTATAAAATATCTTATTACGTATAACTTACCCATGCATGATTTTTTAAAAGGTAACATTAATCAATTATTTTTATACTGAACTCGTTTATTTTAAACGCTCCTGACAATTTACCCTAGGTGTTTCGGATGTCTTTGAATATTTTAATCCTCTTAAGTGGATTCAAATTTCCAAAGCAGCCCGCGTATCGGAGCAGCCGTTGGTTGGCTGGAGCTCGGGTTCGGATAATGGAGAGTAGGGCTGTAGGGCAGGAGCTGGATTAATACCTATTACAGCGCGGAGCATCTGGTGCCGCTGAGTGGCCGTCAATATTTAATGTCTACACCGACGACGAATTGATCACGGTCATGAAGTGGAACTAGGTGTTTAGTATCTTTTAAAGTGAAGGAGCATATTGTTTTGTGAATAACTTCGAAGAGCATACTTAAGTAAAATTAAATACTTGTTAAATTCCAGTATCGTGAAAAATTACCGTCAATACTACAACGTATTAAATTTAACTTATTATGTGTAAAGACAAAATAAATTCGCATCGTGTTGTAAGAACAAATTCCACTTGAAGACTAGCGAATACTCCTGTGTTAGGCCTACCACCCTGAAACAATCTATTGTCAACGTAAATTTAACTTCATTCTACTCTAACTTACTCTTGTTACTCATCCTGTATTAATCGTTTTTGCCATTTTGTTTAATGTTTAAGCCGTTACCTAGTGTGATACTTGAATTGATTTAGTTTTTTAAAGAATGTCTAACCCTAAAGGTTTTAAACTAAATTTATTTAGTATATGAGTATCAGTACTGTGTATCAAGTATAACGTTCCTCTTATTTTATTCAAACAAAAATTAGTTATGAGTACTTCCTTTTCTGTTAAAAAATTGAATGCAAATATCCTCTTCGAGTAGCTCTTACACAGAAAAAGAAGATTAAGGAAACGTTTTGTCTCCATTACGTGTAAAGACCGCGGACAGGGCTGTGGTGTCGGTGTGGCGTTTTTGCGGCTCCATGATTACAGGCCACGTCCGCCACCTCTTAATCAGCTGATAATAAAGTCCGCAATCAGCTGGCAATCAGCTGGTCGTAAACCGAGCGGTTCGCGCCTCAGCAGCGCCAACATATTGGTGTTGCCAAGGATCATATGGGTGGGTTGCAGGGAAAATGTGGATCTGGATCGAGGTGCTCTGGAATTTTAGATAAAATTCAGCTCCTATGATAGATTCATCATGATCTAGATTATTTTATTTATTGGAAACTACAAAAATGTGATACATTTCTTCAAACTGTCATAAGGCCTAATTAAATTCCAGTCATGTTTTCATAATATTTTCACGAAGTGGTAGGAATAAGGTAGCAGTGACATATACTCGCTTTACCGGTGATATATAAATGCTTATACACCGATTGTCGTGCAAATACCTTTATCGGCCATATCTCTAGTTTCGCAATGTTGCCACCGAGTAAATGGTCCAAACGTCACTGACTAGGCCTACTGTTTGTAGTCTTACAATGATGGTTCATTCATACATACCCACAGTTTCGTTATTGACAATTTCACAAATTCCATATCAGTATTGATGTTGACGTTAAAAGAGTTCTGTAGATTTTTACCGGCCGTATAACTAGTTGTACCGTAAATATTTTATCAACTCATTCGCGAGCCTACAGTTTTAGTTGAAGGTCTCATATAGCTTCCCGCAAATTCGTAGTTACCGGAATCGATAGGAAATCTAATTCATAATTTCGTCACTTACCTTATCAAAAGTATTTATTACATGGTTATCAGCTGAAGTTATCATAATCGACCAAATTGTGAGATTTGTAACTATCGGTATTGATGATGATAGTAATTTAATTTGACATCGGCCATAATAAAAGTATTGAATACATCTTTACCTACTGTAGTTATCGTTATTGACCAATTCTTCAGATTCGTGGTTATCGATTTTGATATTAAAGCTAGTTATCGACTTGTCATCGACCTTATAGATTGGATGCGCTTTTACCTTCTGCAGTTATCATTATCGAATAACTTGTCATATTCGTAGCAATTGATCAATTGATAGGTATCGATAGTGAAGCTAGTTAACGGTACTTCATTTCTTAATAGACCATATCAAAAGTATTGTATACCTCGTTACCAACTTCAGTTTTCGTTGTCGATCTAATGGTTAATTTTGTTGCTCTCTTTGACAATATTTGTCATTTAATTTCGTCGTTGACTACATCAACAGTTTTTAATACATGGTTACTAACAGCAGTTTCGTTATCGACCAAATTGTCTGAGTCGGTATCGTTTGTGAAGCTAGTTATTTAAGTTCGTCATATACTTACCACATTAAAAGTGTCACTGTATTTTTTTTTACCGACTGCAGTTATCGTTGTCGACCAAATTCGTGGTTATCGGTATTGAAGCTAGTTATTTCATTCTGTCATCGACTATATCAAAAGTATTGAATGCATCTTGACCGACTGCAGTTACGTTATCGACTAATTGTTCTTGATTTGTGATTATTGATTTTGGTAGTGAAGCTAGTTATTTAATTTCGTCATCGACCATTTTAATTGTAATGAATACATCGTTACCGACTACAGTTAGTTTTGTTACCGATCAAATTGTTATATTCGTAGTTTTCGCTATCTATATATAAGCATGTTATGTCATTAGTTATTGGCCATATCAAAAGTATTAATTTGTTAGTAACCACAGAAGTTTTTATATTGTAGCTATTATATGAAGCTATTTATTCATTCGTCACTGACCGTATCAATAGTATCGGATACACCTTGACCGACTGCAGTTATCGTTACCGTCCCCGCAGTTCTGCTGCCCACTGTGTAGCAGTATAGCGGTGTAGCCCGCAGCAGCACGGCGCGTCCCGCCGCCGCATGTAGCGATGTAGCGAGTGCCGCGTTCGCGTAACGAGCGCCGACTGGCGGCGGCGAGATGAAACAACCGGCAGAATTGTTGTTCGCAATTAAAACAGATTATTTATGAGCCGAAAACAGCGCTTCGGAATCTTTGTGTTTTAAATTACAATTTAATATTTATGGTTTATGAGAATGATTAGGCAGACTTGGTGAGCTCGTGTGGATTTACGGCGCGATCGCTCGCCTCGTTTCCTCCCATCGTCATCGCCATTGCATCGCGGTCTAGTTTTTGTTCCTATTCTTTGCTGCAAGTCGTATTTCACACGGTGTTGATCCGTTGAAGTTTATACGATGACTGCCCCAGTACTCTTAATTTTTGCAGGGATATTTGAGAATAGCAGGAGTGCAATGGGTATAATGTATGCCTATCCTTTATTTATTTATTTTTTCCATCAAAAGAAATCGACTTGAATGTAGGCATATCTGTAGTTTTACAAAATTAGTTTAACGTTACCTTATGAGTTTCCAGTTGAATGCAAGATGCCATCGTAAATTATGAAATTGGACAGAAATAAAATTATAATGATGTTATACGTAAAACCACTTTTATGTTTCATGAGTTTTTGGGAAATAGCTCCATTATTTATGAATGGACTCTTTAACCATCAACCAAGAATATTATTGATATTAGGCTATGTATTGTAAAAAATAGTTTTAATACCATAATTATTATATAAAAATAATATACCATAATATACCACATATATCATAATAGCTATATAAAAATTAAACTTTACATTTATAATTTTAAGATAAGATTTAAGAAGGGTATTTGAAGTATCATGATTATACCTAATAAGGAGCTTTTAATGCCTCATAACAGATATCAAGTGGAATATAAGTACATGTAGGCCTATATAACAACTTTAGTTTTTCTTATTATTATTAATTTTTCTGTCGAGTCTAGGTTTATTAAATTAAGTTGAATCACACGAAAATATTTTATAGACACATACTAATTTGTAAACACTGGAAATAATTAATAAATTAGATATAAGCTCCTTCTGAACTTTTTGAAAGTTTTGTAATTATTGTAAAGGAACCCCTAAACAGACTTATGTCTCAGGGGCCCTATTTTTCTTCATTGTTTTTTAGTGGTTATTTTTTGTGTGAGGTCAGCCTGGCATATATTTTTGAAAATGTAATTGCATATATTGTAATGTAATGTATAATGTGAAGAAAAATAAAGATTTATTTATTTACTTATTTTGAAATAATTAATATTTGTAAATATGAGTACACATACTAAATTAATACATGATCGTAATTTATTTTTAAGTTTTGATTATTTTGCTTACGCAGTAGTAAGATAAGTAGGAACAACCAATTTTCAGATTTAATTTTTTTATAAAAAAAGTTTATTATTAATTGTGTGTATACGGATTTAACTTAGATTAATTGATAATTGCTCAGTATAAATTATATGGCAGACATCTCGTCATAGGTGAATTTTTCATCTCACATGTGACAGTAGTGCAGGTCCCGGAACCCACTCCTGGGGAAGCCCATCAGTTCACCTCGTGATCTCTCCCCTCGCGCGTTGCCTTGGAGAATAATCCTTCTTTTCGATCTCCTCCCCTCTGCTGTTTCTCCTTTTATTTTTGTTCTACTGTACTTCATTTATTCAGGATCATTGCCATTTGCAAAGTTTAGTTGCATCACAACAACTGAGAAGGGTACGAATTGGTTATACTTTCAATATTTACTTATTTGTGATGGTCATATAGTAATAATATTGCTGGATTGCTCACTTAGTAATGTTCCCTTCTTTGTGATATTTGGAAACTACATATACACTGGAAGAGAACCGATAAATGTAGATTAAAATAGTTAGTAAAACAAAATTGTTAACATAGTAAAAAGGTAAAATAGTTTAGATATTAGATAGACGTCAAACTATAAGTGTGGTTTTAAAAAAAGAAAATTAATTTGTACTTTAATTCGTGGTTTTGAATGAAAAGTGCATTTTGGTTTATTCATAGTGCGAATCCGCACTTCTTAAATAGGATTATCGTTCGATGGTATAATTATGTTTTTTTTACGATATTGAGATGAGAGGTTCTAAGTGTTTTTAATCGTCCGTCAGTTTGTGTATCTTATGGTTGGTAAACAGTCACATATTCTTTTACACAAAAACTAAATTTTCTAAATTACTTTAAAATTTTCAATGAGCAAAATACACACGTACTTAGAAAGAAACAATTTCAATCGTATGGCATACGCATTACATACTTGTACAAATAATCTGTTCATAAACCATATAATTTGTGATTGAGTATTATTAGGCTCATTAAAACATGAAAATATAACGTGTTTTATAAAATATAAAAATTAATTTTAAAAGTTTTTCCTATTTGGTATACAAAGTTTCAAATGTTCAATTTTTATAACTATTGGGTAATTTAAACAGTTTGTTTATGTTTTGAAAATGGTAGTGGCCCAGTTTGCAATAGTGAGTGTCTATCTCAACTATTCTAATCTAATGCATTACCTTACTTTCTATGCGTACAATATTGCTAGTGATTGATTAGTAGGATTAAATTAAAATTTATTTTTTATTAGTGTCTAGCTTTTTAGATATTTTTCAACCATTTTTAACGATTCATATGTAGTATATAATATCATTCATTATAAGATGGTGTTAATGGTGATTACAACGCAATCAAGTAGCATATTAACTGCTATATAAGGTGCCACGTTTTACCATTTCCTATACTATAATATGAGTACTGTCTGAAGGGATGTGTGTTCCACGATCTCGAAATCTAACGGGTAGATTTCGCTTAAACTTTGCATTTAAGAGTGTTTTGGCCCAAAAATAAATTTAGAAACAGCCTAAATCCCAGGAAAAATCGAATTTGGTCTAAATTTAAGTTTTAAAATCGTAATTTTTAGCATTGGTCTTATGGGTTGCTATTTTGGTAACGAAATAACAACGAAATGTATACCAAATAAAGGAACATTAATGTTAAGCAGTCTTTTTGAAACAGCTGTTAACTGTGAAGAGGTATAGTAGGTTGTTGATGGAAATTAAATAGCTTTATTACCATGACACTATACATCAAAAGTGAATTAAAACCAACGAGCAAGGCTCGGTTAACCTGGAACTTCTCATTTATAAACGAAAATAAAAAATGGCAAAGATTATCATAACTTGGTATATCAAGCAAATTGCAAATTAAAGTTTGATTAAAAAAAAATAGGTGCTTTCAGCCTTTTAAGTCTTTAATGTTCTTTAGTTTGCGTAAAATTTATGGACACAACTAATTATTCATGATATTTTATAAGTGCAATTTATGTATCATTACTGCAGTTTATTTTGAAAGTGGTGACAGTTTAATGTTATTTACCTAGTTAAATCAAGCCTAGCCAATTCGCGGGACAATTTATGCAGTAGATTTATAGTTATTGTCTCCATAATTTTATGTAGTGATGGTAAAGGCAATATTAGATTGCATTGACAAATAAACATATTTATGAATTGCGTTAAATTTGTTTAGGCCTATCAGGTTCAGATCATTCCATTTTTTCAGTAATATTTTATAATATTTATACCCTTACTGTGGGACATTATTATTGGATACTATAATTGCCTAATACGTATACCAAATAACGAACACTCTTAAACATATGTTTTCATAATAAATGTTTTTTTATCTTTTGACTGAACTATAGCGATTTTAATTGCTTTTATTTTGTAGGACTACTATACTGTTAAAATTATTTCAGGCTAAGAGTATTTTGTCTTTTGCAGTAAAACTTCCATAGCAATCTCATCAATAATATTATCTTCTAAAACACTTCAAAATGTAATTTTTAGAAGTAAATATTATCCTGTATAATTAGGTCTCTTAAATTTTAACACTAAACGACGAAAAACTAAAATTAGTTTGGATGAGTCATATTACCATTGACTAAATTACGAAATTAGTAGTACCTGCATAACAAACTTTTGTTAGAATACACTAAACAATGTCTATAGTTCAAAATTAATCTATTAATCATAAAATGTAAAAACCATTTATATTGTAATAAATTTAAGAGTGCGATTATGAAAGATATTTGAAAAATGTGTTATCGCTTAGAATATTTATTTATCTTATTATCTTGGGACCTATGTTTTGTTTTCTACGATTTTTTATTTGGATCATTTCCAGTTTTAACTAAAATCTATGTTCTATAAAAAAATGCAAAATTTAAAACGTTAATTACAGTTGCTAATCTAATATATACCGCTAGCCTAAACTAAGTTATTCATTTTATTTGAATGAATATTATACGAATGTGAAATCTTACGCATGTTAACCAATAACTTAAACCGTATAAACTATTAATCGCATCGATCTCCCTGTTGTAAGTTTTAAAATCTTCTTACGTTCATTTCATTTTATTAGTTTTTACAGTCCGAAATAAACAAATGTAATTTGTTTAGCTTAACATCTCCAAAAATAAACCCTTATGCAAAATACATTTCTTTGAAATTATACACAACATTATACTAAAAGAGATTAAAGTATTGTTTTGTAAAATAAAATTTTAATCAATAGCAGTTACATATTGATTCCTGTTTTTAGCCTCACATTTTAATCCATGAAAATATTTTTATTTATCATTATAGTTTTTAACCTAAAACATGTGATTGTTTGATTCGGTTTCATAATATCATTCGGAAAATTCTCTATTATTATTTGGTTCTATACTCTATTGATTACATTACTCTTTCATAACCTTACTCTACAATCTGTATAGCAAAATTACATTGAAATTTATTTATGTTTTTAGTTAATAAATATTAAATTAGGTATATTAAATTTTTAGGCATACATTTTAGTGTTTGGACATTGAATTTTATTGAATTTTAGCCATTTGGACTTTACAAGGTAGGTTTTGAGGTAATATCCGCCCTCTAGACCCGAGTGATCAAACGGAACTGTTAATTGTCTCATTTGTTGTCTCCTAATTTTTCATTTATCAACAAACCATAAACATAATATTCAAATTTTTTTATAAAATCTACTGAGTCGCATAAATAACAATATCTCATTCTAATTTTTAATTAAAGTATCCCATTTTTAAAGTTTTCCGATTATTTTTTTGTTTTGTAGACGATAACACTGAATTATTAATAATAATAATAAGGATTTGTTTTACAAATTTTAATTTGGGAGATCAACCACTCTTATAATTTGATTTCCTTCATCATAATTGATTTATTCCACACATTTAATAACGAAAATATACATTTTTGATCGGTTAGTAAAATTCACGGTATAACCGATAGCTTGTTCTTAGATAATAATGTTTTTATTACTGCGTTAGTCTTGGTTATTTTTCATCAAATCATATTTAACTTTCAGTACACCCATTTATTTTTTAATGAAAATAGTTATTAAAATACTTGACATAAAGTAAAGTAAATATTGCTAATCATAATAATTTTATATTTTATTTTTAAACTTTTCATTTATAATTTTTATTTTATTGCATGAATAATTACTAGACCTATTATTAATAATTTGGCGCATCATGTTGATTTTTTCAATACCAGATTATATGAACTCTAAACTAGTTTATAATTCCATTTTTGTTTGTGTATCGCAAACTCAAAGAATGAATGTATTCGATTTTTATCGCCGCAATATAATTTTGTAGGCCTAATTACTATTTTCATTACGATTTATGTTTTTACAATAAACTCTGTTTCTGTTATAGAATATAATAACCTCCAGAGTTGTTAAAGGTGCATGCATTGGTTAATCAGTCCTTATACATTTAGGCCTAACTGAAACTTAACAGTATCGAATTTTGAACAAATAATACTCTGTCAACGACATTTTTACAATAATTTAATTAGTTCAGTACTTTGTATTGAATAGGATAAAACTAATTAAAAATATAGCATTTTAAAAAAAAGTGTTTTAATTGAGTAGCCACATTAAGCTGTCACATAAGTAGTCTAAGAATGACACATTACAACATAATTAAAACCTCTTCGTTCTCATGGACAATGTACTCTATTCAATTGTCTGATTTAATGTAACTACTATACTTGATGCTCGAAATCGAGCAGGTTAATTTAAACTCTTTTGCTAAAATTGTTACTTTAGTCCTAACTCAATTACTACCGTCCAATCCAATATTTTGATTATCGGTACACAAAACTACACTTATTTTCAGCTGTACATTAATAGTTGGTTTAAATGCTCAACTCAATCCCAATGTTATTCTAATAGTAAAATTTCAAACTTCAATGATGGATAGCATAATTATTAAGTCAGATTTTCCCAAATTTTTGGCGGAAACAACTACAGACTAAGCCCTATTAAAAGACGCAAAAAACTTTTAAATCGATAAAAAATTGTAAGAGTTATTTTAACAAAAAAACCTTATTGTAGGAAATAACTATTGATAGATACCGTTGACTCCCTCGGTTAAACATACTGAACTTGATTTTATCCACAATAATGTTTCATTAATAAAAGTTACGTTTTATGAACCTGCTCTATAATCATGGAGAATGGTGTGTTTACGTATAACATTATTCTAATTAAAAAATTGTGTTACATCATTTAGGCCCATAAGAGGTAATAATAATCATAGCCCATGCTTGAAGCCTTCTATAAAAAATTTATACCTACATATTCAACACCTATGAATTAAAATTGTACGCTGATTTGCGATACAGTACTACACAAATAAGAAATTAAAATCTTATTAAATAAATAAGTGCATTTAAGGGTCTGTAGAGAGAAAACTATTGAACGGATCGTGGTCGTTTGGGTATCAAAGGATTAAAGGATTTCTTATGGCCCCTATATGGTAGGAAAAATATGGTTTTCCTTAGAAATGCCTTATAACTTCGTAAAATGGAAATCAAACCTTATTTCGACCAATCTAAGACATTATTTTACTGCTCCAGGTGATCCTTGTCGTACACTAATATTTCACACCGCACTGCTGATTTACAAAATAGAATTAGTAAGCAAAGCAGACAACTCTAATTCTAATATCATAGACAGATGATAACAAAGTAAAGAAAGGATAATAAGATTGCAGTTATTTTGAAACAAGTATTTATGTACCGTAGTTATTGTTAAGGGTATTTTAAATTGTGGTTATTACTACATAAAGAGAGTACTTATTCTCGATGATCGCATTCACTGTTTTTAACTTCTGACTTATGGATTAATTTGTTTACACATTTATATTTTGATATTTTAGCTAGGCCTATCAATTAAACAAAACTTTTAGTTTTTGAAAGATAAATAAAATCACAATCTTTTCATTACTAACTCAAATACTCATTGTTATGTTTCAATCGAGTTATTGTTGTTATGATTATGTTATTTAACTTAATATAGTCATGTAGGCTAATTTTCTGCTATTCTTACAGTTTTGTTTACTGGTCTCACTCTCACTAACATACAAAAGGTAGTGCAAAATGGTGAAGGTACAGGAGATGAAATATGTATAAATTATAAATAAAAGACTCAAGAAAAAGGAGGGATATTTAAATAAAGTGCAGTTCAAGGTAAATAACATTTCGAATTGTGATTTAGTACCAATCACACTTTAAAAAATCACCACGGTAAAAAATCATAATACCAATTGACAACTGGAATGGAATGACTGGAGAAGTTGTAAGAGCTGTAATCATTATTTTTCCCTTTTTTAAATTCCAATACCATATATTGAAAAAACCACATCAAAGAATGAACTATAGTTGTTATACTGTAACACTGTTCATATTACTATTAGGCCACATGACATAATTTCAAAAAAATTGTCACCATTAAAACTTATAAATCATCACACCGCTTTAGACCATTCATCGTAAACGTTACCGTCATTTTTGACGTGCTGTGTTAGCTAGTAGGTTTATAAAAATATCTTTGAAAAATACTACATTTAATTATTTGGTCGTCCAGTTACTTAACCAGAAATGTTTCTTTGTGTAAGACATAAAGACTCTATAATAATGCACTTGTAAGGATCTAAAAATATTTTCAAGGTATTTTTATTTTTGTTTGGGCCTAATTAATTTTCTAAACGAGGGACATATTTTTCAGTATTGACGTTTAAATTGATGAAGCAATATTTTTTCACCGTTCATACAAAATGCATCGGCTAACATATAATAATATTTTTACACAATGAACAGTTGTTATTATTTTTTTACCTACATTTGATAGATGAGAGATAGATATAGTAATTGAAGACTAATTTCAATTAAGTACAGTAAACTTATATATTTAGCTTTAAGTGGTATAACTGAACTCCAAATTTTTAGTAACGTATAGTTGATATTTAGATCGATACATTTGATTTGAGAGTAAAATATTATTTTAATGGCTATACATAATTATCCAAACGCAATTAATTGTACTTCATACTAAAGAAAATGTGCATATAAGATAGCCTACACAATTATAAATTTAACGTATTTATACATAGTTGTCAGTTATAATTGAAGTAATTTTACTTGTCTAAATTGTAACTTCACAATTTTTTTTTTTTAACTAAACATTCTACCCAAATCTCAGTAACAACACTTCCCAAGCGAGACATTACGGGGGGGGGGGGGGGTTTAGCCCTTAGCGAGCTTGAAGGTCTCTTCTATGTAATTTGTAATTTTTAAATGTTTACCTTATCCACATTTTTTTTCAAGACAGTCAGTTGAATTTTTTGATTATTAACAACTATTTATGCATTGATTTTATTGACTGTAGGATTGGTTTTGTATTGTTTGTCACTGATTTTGTAGAAAATCGTTTTAAAAGTGGTAGACTTTGCTATTGAAAGTATAGGCTATTAGTTAATATCTCCCGTATTTGTTGGATATTTGTTGGATCTCTTTTATTTATTTTTTAAACAGAAGTTCCTTTACAACAGCGATATAGTTTCTTAAAACAAAATAGAACTAGTATGCCTAAACCATCTAAAGTAATGAGTTGATACGTATTTTATTTAAATTCCGCGTAAATTTGGCAAAATGTGAGTTATACTTCAGAGGCTGTGCATAAAAAATCGATCTAATTTTGGCCTATCAATAACAGAAAATTAAGAGTATTAGTTTTTTACCCATAATTGTTAAAAATATTATTATATTTTACTTGATTAAACTACTCATAATAGTCCTTAAGATATATTTTTCATAACTCAAAATTCACAAAATTGTGTTCTAATTTTTTGTTTTCTACAAATGAAATAGGCCTACCTTAACCTACATTACAACCAAACCTATTTTCAACCCAATTGTTAACTTTATAGTCGTGAAAGCGGAGGGAATTAAACTGCACATGTAATAACTGAAAATAATTATATATTTACAAAAACAACGAGTTATCTACAATAAATATTGCACATCTACATACCTGATCGGTGACAAAATCTATAAAAAACATAATGCCTAGAAATCACACATCGAAACAGGCAGATAAGTTGTCTCCAGTTTAGAGAATCATGAACTGCACCGTGTTAACCTTTAATTTTTAAACTCTTTCTTATTTTCAATAATTTGATAAATGCCCATGTACTACTATTTAGTGTTTTGACACAAACAAATAAATATTTGGTATACACTCCGGACCTAAACTTTTAAGTATCACAAAAAAATAGTTTGGAATAATATTAATAACAATTGAATTAATGCATTTATAAGTCAAAGAAAGAACGAAGGAAGGAAATTTAAAATTGCCAAGCACTTAAACATCACTATAGTTTATCAAATGCTCTAGAATTGGTTAAAAGTTCTCGGGTGAGCCTCCAGACCTGCTTGGCGGCGTTCTCAAGGGCGCTGGGCGACTTGCCCTTGAACAGGTCCAGCTGGGGCAGGAAGTAGTGAGGGCAGCGACGGCACTGCAGGCAGGAGATGAGCTGCAGCAGGATGCCGTTGATGCGGTCCCCCCAGGCTGGCCTCGTCCCACTCCGTATCCCGGGGATGCTTCTCGCACTCGTACAGGAGGAGCGTCTTGATGTGGTAGCTGGTCACGGGGTTGCCGGGGAGCTCCAGGTGACGGTCCCGGAGAGTCTTGAGGATGCTGAGGCAGCGTCTTCTGCAGCCGCCGTACAGCAGTCTGCTCTCCACCTCGGTGAAGGACATGACCCAGGCGTCGCCCTCCATTGCAGACTGTTTACCCTGCATCGTGACGCACTCTTTGGACAGAAGGTCGAACCCTTCCGTTTTGACTTCTATTACCAAGTTGGGGTGTGGCCAGGGTATGTGCGGGATGGGCCAGTGCGCCGCCGACCTTGGCCACACTCCGGAACACTTGAACGACGGCGTGATCTGGACCACGTACCTCTCCCGGATCCGCAGCTTCACCTCCGTCGTGTCGGCGATCATCTTGACCGAGTCGCGGTAGGCGCACTTGTCGCACGCCTGAGCCACCAGGGTCTGGAACCGCGAGCGGATCTTGCGCGCCGACAGGTAGCCCGAGGCGGTGATGAACTCTACCCATAGTGACATGGACCGCTTGCGGCCGTCGCTCAACTTGAGGACAGCGCAGCCGGGCAGTGATCCGTCGTCGACGAAGTTGAACACCCCCATCTGGTTGAGATAAAGCACCACTTCGAACTCCGTGGGCGAAAGAACGTCTAAGCCCTCGAAACGTCCATTACACTCAGTCAGAGACGAAATGAACCGCGGTTCTTGCACCTCCACTTCGCGGAGAACGTCCTGGACCACTTTGCACACTTCACGGATAGTCTTCGCCACAGTAGTCTTCCTCGTCTGCACCCGCTCATTGTAGAATTTGTTCAGCTGGTACAGCATTTTTGATTGTGCTGCCATCATATCCTGAGGCACCAACATGTTTTGTCGCTCACTGTAACCACCGATATGTCAAACACTACTAAGTAAACAGCAGCAACCGCATTCCGAAACTTGTTTGTCGGACATCCCCACCTGTCGGTCTCGCCGAAAACTCCATGGAAGCCTAAACACTAAGATGTGATGACACTAAACAAACACAAAATATAACACTAGTGTCCAAGGCAGTTTCTCGCCGGATACTGACAGGATATTCAAGTTTTACTTCTTTCCCGAGTCCCCTCCCCGGTGCGGGGGGAGGCGTGGTCTCTCCCCTCGCCCAATGGCAGCTCTCGCCACGCCCCGAGCTCCGCCTCTACCTCGATTTATTCTTACAGTCCGGCTCGCGGGAATTTTGCCGCACACATTTATTCCGCTCCGTGAAGCTCGACTCTCGGCCGGATCAATAGTTTTGTGTGCGAGAATTTCATTGTTTCTTTTTGCTCGTCACTGTACCGGTGTTAGTCTGTATCTTCTCGCGCTGTTGCTATGTTTGTTACAATCTATGAGTTCTTTGCAAATGACTTACAGTATTGTGTCGTTCAGTGATTATATACAGTGTTACAATGTGCAGGTGCGTACTGAAGGGATGTTTCGCCAGTTCGGACTAACAGGATTAATTTTGTAACTATTCCATGATTTGCATATTTTTATAAATTAAGAAATGTGTAGGACTATTTTAACATGACGTTTAAAATTATAGTATTTTTATGGTTGAACAATATTTGTATTAAACGAAATATTTAAACGTGGATTTATAACGGACTAGTGGTTTAATAGAGTAACCATGTTGGTGCCGGCGGACATGTTGTCGGCACAATCCAAAATGCTGTACCAAATAAACAAGTATTGCACGGAGAGGGTTCAAGCGAGAAAGGTTACCATAGCGAAGACTATCCGTGAAGTGTGCAAAGTGGTCCAGGACGTTCTCCGTGAGGTGGAGGTGCAGGAGCCACGGTTCATCTCGTCGCTGACCGAGTGTAACGGCAGGTTCGAGGGACTGGACGTTCTGTCGCCGGTGGAGTTCGAGGTGGTGCTGTACCTCAACCAGATGGGACTGTTGAACTTCGTGGATGACGGCAGCATCCCGGGCTGCGCCGTGCTGAAGCTGGGTGACGGACGCAAGCGGTCCATGTCACTGTGGGTGGAGTTCATCACCGCCTCGGGCTACCTGTCGGCGCGCAAGATCCGCTCGCGGTTCCAGACCCTAGTGGCTCAGGCGTGCGACAAGTGCGCCTACCGCGACTCGGTCAAGATGATCGCCGACACGACGGAGGTGAAGCTGCGGATCCGGGAGAGGTACGTGGTCCAGATCACGCCCGTCGTTCAAGTGTTCCGGAGTGTGGCCAAGGTCGGCGGCGCACTGGCCCATCCCGCACATACCTTGGCCGCACCCCAACATAGTGGCCGAGGTCAAGACCGAGGGGTTCGATCTGCTGTCCAAGGAGTGCTACACCATCCAGGGGAAGCAGTCGGCGATGGAGGGCGACGCCTGGGTCATGTCCTTCACCGAGGTGGAGAGCCGGCTACTCTTCGGTGGCTGCAGAAGACGCTGTCTCAGCATCCTCAAGACTCTCCGGGACCGCCACCTTGAACTGCCCGGCAACCCCGTGACCAGCTACCACATCAAGACCCTGGTGCTGTACGAGTGCGAGAAGCACCCCATGGAGACCGAGTGGGACGAGGCCAGCCTGGGGGACCGCATCAATGGCATCCTGCTGCAGCTCATCTCCTGCCTGCAGTGCCGCCGGTGCCCTCACTACTTCCTGCCCCAGCTGGACCTGTTCAAGGGCAAGTCGCCCAGTGCCCTCGAGAACGCCGCCAAGCAGGTCTGGAGGCTCACCCGAGAACTGCTCACCAACTCCAGCGCCTTCGACAACCTGTAGGCTATGATTGACTACGAGCTATATACCATTTTAGGGTAAAATAAAGTAAACCATCAAGTCAGTGACATAATCCTACACTGCAGGATCCATCTCTATTCTGTTGATGGGTTTTGATACTTGCCTATCGGTCATGTGTATTGGTGTAATTTTTCATCTATAGCGCCTTTTAGCCATATAATTTCTTATCAATTGAACTTCGAACTATGTGCTAAAATAATTAGAAACTATGCAAATTCTTTAAGGAAATTATTATTTGAATTACAAACTAACATTTGTATTTGAATGTAAAGCCTTCATTTTAAATTAATAATTAAAACAGTAATTATGCTTGGTTAATTTTACGTTGAAAATTAGGTCTAAGTGACTTGGCTTGGCCTTAAATCCATAAGTAAAGGCTAGTGCAATGTTCTTATAAAAATTTTTTCATGAACTTTTCATACATAATTATTTAATCTTTGCCAAAACATGTACGTAGCCTATTAAATGTACATCATTTGCTTTTCTTTTGATCCCAAAATTCGCTGTAACGTTAAATATCAGCATATTGGCGATAAATATTAAGAGGGTTGAATATTTTTCAAAGCATTTTGACTTCTTAAATCAATCAGGTCATTACTTAATTTCAATTAAATGTAACTACGAATTAATTCATTGATTAACGCACTAACTTTATGTGTCCTACGCACTGCGTAGCCTATTTGTTTAGATATTATAAATGTTTGTCCACACAAAAACAACTGCGAACTTTACAAGAGTAGGCTAAAGTTACAATCTTAAAATAACAAAGAGTATAGTTACTTGCAAAAGTATTTATACAGAACACACAATACATAATAAAATAAAGATTGAAAAAAATCAGTGGCAGAGATAATTTTGATGATTTACATTTATTTTGTTTCCAATTTACAGTAATAGGCCCACTCTTTATATTTTAATAAAGCCCTCAGGTTAGAATTTATTTTTTTCTCTTTGGATTGCTGTTAATCATATAAAAAATGCTGTTAAAAATTGTATGAAAGTGGTTCTCTGTTAACCTTTAAAAGTTGGAAAACTTTTGACATGACCATAAATATTTTTTAATATAAACTTTAAAAATTCATTAAAATAACTTAATCAATCTTGTGTATTTTTAACTTCAGTCCATTTAAAGCCTGGTTTCGACTCTGCCTAAGTTGGCGACATTGTTGCCAACACTGTTGCCGACAAAGTTGCCTGATCCAAAACCGGCCTGTAAAACCTGTCGGCGACTTTGTTGGCAACACTGTTTTTAATTTTTTGGCTGTTTCCACTCAGTTGCTGACAACAACACATTTGAAGCAACATTCTATGTATGATTTTAGTCTGGCACTAGTCTCTAGATGGGTGATTAAACCACTATCGCCAAATGTACTATAGTGGTTTTGCCTTTTGAAGACTTCTCTAATTATTATTTAAATGTTAGAATCTGAATAAAAAAATTAATGGACCTTAAGCAAACACGGTTAATCCTCGACCCAGTAAATTTGCCTATTTTATGATTTTCACACTACTAGTTTAGGTTTGATATCAGATTCATGTTCAGAGCTAAAAACATGTAAACAATAACATGTAAAGAAAATGTGTAAAATAACTCCTACCTCTGGAAATTATTATTTTTCAAACAGAAAAGTCGGAAAAGCAGAAAAAACGAGAAACAGGCATACACCGGCGTATTGCTGTGAGTGCGCATGCGCGGAGTCGTGTTGCCAACTGTCGCCGACTTTCTGCTGTTTCCACTCCCAAAAACAGCTGTCGGCGACTCAGTCGGCGACATTGTTGCCCCACAAAATTGTTGTCGACACGAAATCATCGCCGACATTGTTGGCGACATTTTTTGAGCGTTTCCACTCTGCTAAAGTTGCCAACTTTATCGCCGACTTTGTTGCCAACAGTGTTGGCGACAAATTTTGACAGAGTCGAAACCAGGCTTAATGATTGCTTCAAAAAATGCAAAAATATTAGATGGTGGTAAATATTATCATACGTAGATAATGAGTGTAAATGTATTATTTAATGTTTTTAATGGAGTTATTTCAAATCTAGAAATTCTAATTTATTAGATTACTTTTTAGGCAACAGATCATTAAAATATTTTTACGATCAATAGAAATAGATCAATAGAAATTTTTTACGCTGCATGGTTTGGTACCAAATTCTACATTTATGTAATATGAAAATAACTAATTTAAATAGACCCATCATTTTTTTAATTTCCGCCGTATAGTTAAGAATAACAATAACAATTTAATAATGACAACTATTATTCGAAAAAACTGTTGGATGTATGTTTAAAAGACCCATATTAGTGATAAAAGGTTTGCATTCATGTTTAAGCAATTGGTCATTTTACTACCATCACACTTTTGGCGGGAAAATGTTAGGCTATTTCTTTTGAATGATTTGTTTCTATAACGTTTGAAATTCTATTATAAACGAAAACTAACTAACAGTAAGTTGAAAGCGGAATTTATCGACAATATGAAGCCAAGTTAGCAATTGTTTGTTTTTATATTTTTCTACATGTATTAATTATTTTCTCTTTTTCCTGTATTCCAAGTTGCAATATTCCAAAATATACTTTTTGAATGAATCAAACTAAGGAAAAATTAAATTTATCTGTAGAAATTGAGTTATAATATCAATAAAACCAATAAAAAAATTTGTTTTTATAATTTTAAACTCGACTTTTTAGTTATTTACAAATTTAGGACAACCCCTAAGGGGGCATGGGGGCGGAGCCCCCATCGAGCCGTAGGCGAGTGTGTATATACTAATGGAAATAATTAATGATTTTTATTTCTATGTGCTGAACTGAAACAAATTTTGTCTAAATATCATTGAGATTGAATTATTCGGCAAAGTTATCAAAATAAGTAATGTACTAAAACACGTAATTCATTTTAAACATTATTATATAAAAAACATACAAACTATTGCAACACAATTTTTGTATATTCTATAAGGGCACTCTTTTGGGGGTCTTCTTAGACAGACTTGGAAAAATAGTATAGTTCAGAAAACCCATTTAAATCAAATTTTTTACTCGTGTATTGTTTTTACAAGTGTAAATGTACCGTTAGTCGGAGTGCCTTTTTTATTTTCCAATGATTTTTCATGTACAGATAAGAAAAGCCCGTGATGTGTGACAGTAAAATTCCAACAATTGATTTTCAGTAATTTATCATCAATACCTTGTTTTAAATGCATGCATGCTTAAAGTTTGGAACGATTAAATTTTTAACGCATTTTCTCTTTTTATACTAAACAATAAAATAACATTAAGGAAAACTTTATTATTAAAATACATGGGTATAGGTGTACTTTATCTTTAAACCACTGTTTATTTTTAAAATCCAATATTGTTTACTTTTTTATAATAATTACGAATTTGCACATTATTTGATATAAAATTATGATAATTTGAAAATGATAACAGGAAATCAACTGCCCTTTAATATTTTCTTTAATTTCCGTACTGTTTGAAGAAACATATTCGTTAACTGTGTTCATAATAAAGTTTTACTATAGCAGTAAGTTCAGTTTACCTTGGGTGTGAACTGCAAATTGTAAACTATGATCTATCTTGTATTTTTACAAGTTCCTTGTGTATATTTAATGCCGTTATTTTGGCTGTGCAATCTTTTATACTTTTGTACATTGCTAAGTATTTTTAAATTTTGCCTTTTTATTGTACATTACATAATTTATAGATGTGTAAATGATGATTTTTTGTTATTTTATTATTTTAAAATAAACCTGTTTAACGTTGCTATTATTGTTATATTATTACCCTTTATAATATTATTGTAATTTTTTTCTATTTTATTATTTAGCAGAACATGTTAATAACGATTCCAATAACATAATTTAAATATGGACAACACACATAATGAGTTTAATATAAATTATTATTTAAAAATACCAAAATTTATAAAATATACTATTAGTTTTTAATTCGAACAAATACGTTGAACGCATATTAATGGTGTAACCGTAAAAAAATCTTTTAAAATTTATAACCATAGTCAGCGCAAGCTTTGTAAAATAGCATTCATTTTTTTAATAAGTTAATGGAAGTAAATTATAAGTTACCTGAATCAAACAAAAGATTATTGTTAAAAAGGATACTCTTATTGGTTTCTTTTCTTGTTAACCAATTCAGATTTGCAGTAGTTGCATCTTTAATATGATATGTACTAATAGCCTATACCGTCGTTCACATTATGTAATGGTGTTTGTTTGTTGACCATGTATTACGCACACTTAATAACATTTTTTGTTTCTGGAGCAATGTGTTTAATAAATTAAATATAAGATCAAGAAAGTATCTTACTGATTCTTGGGTGAGAGGTAATTTTGAATTTTTAAAATTTGCAAGATAATTTAATTGACTTTCAGAACTTGCGTACATTACCTTAAAATCATGCAAATAAGTCTAAAGATTTAATACTAATTGAGCCAAAAGTTTCCATAAGTTTGATAAAGCATCATAAACTAATTATTAAATAAATATACTTTAAAAATTATTTATTCGTGTGATTATCGAAGGAACATAGGCCTACGCGATTTAGTAAAAAGTTTCAGAATGATTTGTACTGTATGTTGACTGTATGTTCATAGGTCCTACGTATCTTTTTAGTATTTTTATAAACATACTTAAGAGATGACTTTATATGTGTGATTTTATATATTATAATACAGGGTTAGGCAAAAGTCTGGATACCCCCAGTTAACTTTTTAACGCGTTGCAGTAGGAAAACCAAACTCGGCACATGTTTACAACATCAAAAACTGCACTTTTTCATCAACTACACTACACAACTTTGCCCCTGCCCCCAAAATGGGGTATTTTGGGGGCAGCCCCAAATTTTCAAATGTAAACCCCTATCGAGTGACCCCTCATTTTAAACGGTTTATCAAGAGAAATTAAATGGCGCAAACCGGAGGTCGATATCTCACCCCTAACCAAAATGGCAGCCATTTCAAAATTTGACATGGGCAAGCAAGTATAAGTATGGACACCCCCAATTAATTTTTTAACACGTTGCAGTAGGAAAACCAAACTCGGCACATGTTTACAACATCAATAACTGCACTTTTTCATCAACTACACAACTTTGCCCCTGCCCCCAAAATGGGGTATTTTGGGGGCAGCCCCAAATTTTCAAATGTAAACCCCTATTGAGTGACCCCTCATTTTAAACGGTTTATCAAGAGAAATTGAATGGCACAAACCGGATGTCGATATCTCATCTCTAACCAAAATGGCAGCCATTTTAAAATTCGAGAAAGGTAAATTGACTTTACATTAAATCAGAAAATAGCTTTTTTAGAATCGAGAATATCTGGAATTATTTTAGAATTGAACCTACTAGTTCATTTCTGCTATTAGGTTCAATTCTAAAATAATTCAAGAAATTATAAATTCCAAAAAGCTATTTTCCGATTTAATTTTAACAAATGTAAATTTACCCTTCTCGAATTTTAAAATGGCTGCCATTTTGGTTAGAGATGAGATATCGACATCCGATTTGTGCCATTCAATTTCTCTTGATAAACCGTTTAAAATGAGGGGTCACTCGATAGGGATTTACATTTGAAAATTTGGGGCTGCCCCCAAAATACCCCATTTTGGGGGCAGGGGCAAAGTTGTGTAGTTGATGAAAAAGTGCAGTTTTTGATGTTGTAAACATGTGCCGAGTTTGGTTTTCCTACTGCAACGTGTTAAAAAATTAATTGGGGGTGTCCATACTTATACTTGCATGCCCATGTCAAATTTTGAAATGGCTGCCATTTTGGTTAGGGGTGAGATATCGACCTCCGGTTTGCGCCATTTAATTTCTCTTGATAAACCGTTTAAAATGAGGGGTCACTCGATAGGGGTTTACATTTGAAAATTTGGGGCTGCCCCCAAAATACCCCATTTTGGGGGCAGGGGCAAAATTGTGTAGTTGATGAAAAAGTGCCGTTTTTGATTTTGTAAACAAGTGCCGAGTTTGGTTTTCCTACTGCAACGCGTTAAAAAGTTAACTGGGGGTATCCAGACTTTTGCCTAACCCTGTATATTTAACTATAACTATAGTTACTATAGACAATTTTCAAATGTGCTGGCTATTACAACGTTAAAAATTGAATTTAATTTTGTAAATGCAGTTAGCTAAGAGGTCGACATTGAAAATGCTCTCACTGTTTTCAGGTCTTAAAATCCAAAATCGGTGCAGTCCCGGTAGATCCGAGTCCCAGTAGATCCGAGTCCCGATAGATCCGAATTCTAAAGTAACCCTAATTAGTCCGGTCGCTACCTCCGGCGCACCGAAACTGCGATCCTAGTTTTAATCCCCAAAAGGGTTCGCTAATCCCACAACCGAAACTGCGATCCTGGCACAGCGGCCCATCAGCAGGTAACGGAGGGTCCAGCGGGGATTCCAGCGTCCGGTGTAGGCTAAGGCTCTAAGAATGTTTCGCCGTCCGACGTGTCGCTGAAGTCACTTTTCAACTAATGCCAAAGAACTGGGACTTCCAAGTTGTACTAAACTCGCACATACCACTAAACCCCCTTAAGTCATCTTCACCCCTGGGCGAGTAGCCCATTGTTGCGCAGTCGGCAATAATAACTATACGGCTTTTAATGCAAAACATGGTATTTGATTCCCCTGTTTCGGACGCCGTTTTCAACCAATTTTCTTTAAACTTGGTAAGTGTTTAGTTGAATAGTTATTAGGTCCCTCATACCTCGAAATTTTGAAAATTTAACAAATATTACTAAGGAAAATCGAGTTACTTTGCGACGTCACAGAGAATAATATTTGTTAAATTTTCAAAATTTTGAGGTATGACGGACCTAATACATATTAATATTAGATAATTTAATAATATACCATTATTATTATATTTCATATAATACAAATTATATTAAATACTTATATGTTTTATAATTATAAAACATATTTTATAATACATATTTTATAATTATTATATTTTGTAAGTTAATAATACAGCCAATTCGATTAAACACTTAACAAGTTTAAAGAAAATCGGTTGAAAAACGGTGTCCGAAACAGGGAAATCAAATACCGTACCATGTTTTGCATTAAAAGCTGTATAGTTAAAATTGCCGACTGTGCAACAATGGGCTAGGCCCAGGGGTGAAGATGATTCTTAATCTGGACCAATAAACGAAGACTTTCAGGGTGTACATTCCTTATTTATTTTCCCTCACAAATATATCAGTCATTCTCAGTTTGAGAGCAAGAGCAGCAGTATCGTATTACGTACAGTATCGTCAGTATCGTCTCGGGGCGGCCTCCGTGCCAGGATCGCAGTTTCGGCGTCTACCTGGGTTTTGGATCGCAGTTTCGGTGCGCCCGCTACCTCGGGGGAGAGTCCCTTTAGATCCGCGCTCTCCGTGAGGGTGATTAGACCCCTCCCGCCTTCTCGGAAAATCGCTCAGCAGCAGAGTAGTAGCATGTAAAATAAAACTTTCCTTTTTCACTGGCAGGCCTTAAAAATAGTTGCCGATACAGTAATTGAACATGAAAATGTTTAAGTTGTTTTTCTTTACACTTAGAAACATAAGGGATGAGGAGAATTAAAGAAGTACGATAAGTTCATTGTTAGCACCACCCGAGATTGCATACCCCTTTGTGAAAATGGTACCTCAATGAGGCGGGCCTGTCGTATAGTCTCGCACAAACATACACAACAGGGGGTATAAGACCCACGGACCCCATGAACCCGCACGTTTTTTTCTATTCTATTTACACTATGGACAGTAAAATGTAGTCCATTCATTTCACACTCCATTTGTCCGTCCGTTCAGTTAGTTAATCCATTTTAAGAATGTATGACATGTTCTTAAGAAAACGCCAGATATTCTCCTCATATTTTGCCGTGGACCTTTGTATTCTCCCATCAAACAGGCTATATTTTTTCCGGCGTTTCGTACCTGAAAATGAGACTATATTAGTTCATATAGGTAAAAGATAAATTTGTAACAAAGCCATCAGCTCATTATGCTTGTTTTCGATCATGCTGGAAAGATACTATGGCATTGTTGTACCCTAGGGAATGTATTCACATAGGGGAAATGTGTTTTGTTTGCGTCAATAATTATATATCATCCGATTGATATCCAACTTCGTATCAAAATAATTGAAATTTTAATAACAAATTAGTTATGATAACGATATTTATTTATATTGAGTTGTATTGAAAATGATACAACAACACTGGGTTTCTAGCGCTTGTTGCTATCAAGTGCATTCAAGCAATAGAAATAAGGGTTGCCCTCGCCGCAGGGCGGATCGGGCACATCCAAAAAGAGCTAATCCTTCAGGTAATTTTCGGGGCGTTGTAAAATCTCCCCCTTCTAACTGGTAGGAAGAGCTAGCTCCAGCCAGCCGTGTTAATTGTGTAATCAGGCAGACATAATAGGATTATCCCAGTGCACCTGAGCAGGATTCGTTGTCGCCAGCACAGGCCACCAAGTTAGGCCTACATGGATATACAGTACTGCTCAACCCAAACCATTCTTTGTAGTCATAGTAATGTCGGTCACAGACTGTGCGCTAAAATGCCTAAAATGGGCTAAAATGCCTCTTTTCTATAAGAAGAGCTCATTCGCTCCACTCACTCGCCTCCTCGACAAGCTCGTGCATTTATTATTTTGTTCAGCGACAGTTAATGGATGTTGTGGAAACTTTAACCATTCTTTAGTCTAATCTGGACAACTTTAAAATATGACAAAATAAACTGTATCAGCTAACTGACCCATACTTTCAGCTTTGTCTATAGGCCTATACACTAAGGTGAATTCTCATAGTGTATAGGCGAGTTTTAAACCTATAGCCGGTGGTGCGATCTTCTGCGGCGTACATGAACATCGATGTATACTACTGGATTGCTCGCGCCCGTGTTGCAGTGAACCGATTCGCGGTCCGGCCGAGATGAGCGCTGTGTAGGGCTACAGCGCCGGCCGCTAACACGGGCAGCATACGGGAAAATCGTGACGCGCGCTTACTAAAATAACATTTTTAAGGCAATGAAATTTTTTATATATATAAATTCTTTTGATTCGTGTTCTCAAGTATACTCTGCTTCCATAGACACACATATTGGCCACTATTTATCGTTATTTTAATTTAAAAATTAATTCATTAGATTCGTTATATTAGTGACGATAACATTTAATATAAAATCAAACACAGTAAATGTGGAATAGGCTTGTAAACTTCTGCTTCAGTGATTTCAAGGGTTGAATAGCTTGCTCTTTTTGGATGTGGTCCGGGGGGCCAGTCTTAAGCCTCTAGCTCATTTTGGATGTGTTTGGAATGCGGCGCAGGTGGATTAGCTCATTTTGCCAGAGCTCAATCTAGCGGGAATCGTTAATCCCCTCATTAGGGCCACATATTTGTCGCGGATCTAGCGGGACAGTTTGCTGTCAATTTCATGTCCGAATCTAGTGGGACTCGGATCTAGTGGGAAGACACGTTAACATCTAGCCTACAAATTGTATTATTTTTGCCATGCGTTTGGAATAGTAAAAAACATCGGGCCAACCAACATAAAATATTTATTATTCATACCGCGCCAAATTTACGCGCAACCCATATTTACATTTATTTGAGATTTTGAAGTAGCATATTTTCCCTAGCAATTAACGAAACCATGGGGCTGTGGGTAAAATTATAAATAATCTGCCAATTAATGTTTAGTTGATCCTATCTTTTCATCTCCCAATATACATTTTTAAAGGTATTTGGACGTTCGACTTCACTTGCAAACTGAATCTCAAAAATCTTAGTAAACATCATTACACTGGTAGGCCTAACTCTTGACATGACTCACGACGCCCGGTGCGGTGACGGCGCGAGGCCCGGTGTTTTGGCCATCAGTTTGGCGCTTCGGTAGTTAGTTTTGGCCGCCCCGCCCCACGACCCACGCCCACCGTCCCACAACCGCCACTTAGCCACCGCAACTCTGTAAATCATCATTTGCGGCCCAAATAATATCTCACGTAGACTTAACTGTTTTTCTTGCGATGATATCGTGTCAACGTCACCTTACATCGCCAAACCTGCCATTATTGCTCCATTCAAACGGCATGTTTATATGTATAACCTGAATTATTTCTTTTAAGTCTGTAACTGTCATCATTACATTTCGTTTATTTTATTATAAATGCTTTAAATTAAATTTTAAACCCCCACAAGGTTTATAACGAATAACATAAAAAAGTTAAAAAAATCTCGGTTATGGTACTGTGATAGGTATAGGCATACCACACAATAAGCAAGAGAATACTTAAAAAACTGTAATATTTTCATTTGCGATAGCTACTTGCCACTTGTACCATTGACTGTAGAAGTAGAAGAGTTCTATACCCTACGGTTCGATAGTCAATGGTGTACTACACAACCTACTGCAATCAACAACGATGGGATCATTTCTCTGAAGTTATGTAATGGATTTGAGATTTATCTGATAAAACCTAGTTTTAAAATGCGAAACTAATGGAGCTACTTAGAACTCAATTTTAGCCTATTTCATATATATTTACAGTTAATAGGTGGACATTTCAATATAGAGACACCAACACAATCTGATGCGTATTTTAAGGTGAGTAGGCCTATACCTAACTTAAAAAACAGTGTTATGTGAAGCTGAGGTGTAGCTTTTGACTGATAAACACTAGCTGATTCAGTTCTCAAGTCCATTAACTAGCCACAAGTTAATTACTAGAATCTTAAGAGCAAATGGCCTCGCAAACGACTTTTCAATCACAACCAGATGCCCCTTGGAAGTGATATTTCGTCGCACCCTTATCGCCACCCGGTTGACAATTTATACCGCCCCAGCCTCTTTTTTCCGCCCACGGGCATGGCGCTCATTTGCGGTGGCCGTCGGTCAAATTAGCCAGTCTAGACGGAAGCCGTGGTATCGGGGCGCAAACCTGAACCAGATGAGGTGTATTGGGAACACGTGATGAGATGAGATGGGGGCGGCCACCCCTGGCGCTGTCGTCGCCGGAAACCGGGGCCGGGGTGAGAAGTGGCAAAAAGAGGCACATTTAATTCACATAATGTGTCATCTACTCCGGTAACGTTATGTAATGGGTCTCCTTCTGAGCAAACCCCTCATTTTATAAATAAAACAACACACTCATTTAATGATATTTTTTCTTTTTAAATTGCCTGAATGCAAAATTGTTATCATTATGGGTTTTTGGAATGCTATAGTGCATCCAAGACATATCAAGTATACGCAAATCAAATTCAATCTTTACCTAAAACATCGGGCTTTTAAAAATCTATTTTTGTAAAACCATTTAACATTACACATAACTAATATTGTAATGTATGACATAATACAGTGCTTTCAGAAAAATTTAATGTATGATTTCTAAATTTTAGGGATAGTCAAATAGCAAATTCATGGAATAGATTTTCTACCACGTTGAATAATTGTAACACATAAACGATACAGAATAACTATAGACTACTAACTTGTAGTATAGAGAATAACACCAAAATATTTGTTAGGTCCATGATTTGAGTTATTTAAGATAAAATAGTTGTATGTATTACAAAAAGATCCTAATTAAATATGAAAAATCTACTCAGTACTTGAAGATGATAAGAAGTACTTGAAGTGTGTGTCAGTAGGCCTACTTCAAGTAAAGTCATCCTTGGTGTAAGATCCATCCTTCCGTAAATAGTAGCTGTTTACCTGTCTACGTTCTTTAGTAAAAAAGACAGTAAAAACGCAACAGTGGCTCTCGTAACTACAGCACCCCAAGTAAGGTAGTTTGTTTTATACTACTGTAGACTATATGCGTCGTTTGATACTGTTAACTCTCCATGTGCACCTCGTTGCCCATTCTCCTCCGCTATAACAGTTCCTCTCTCCTCTCACCGGACCAGATGAAACCCTAGTCGCTCCACCGGCAGCAATCGCCGCCTACCTCTATATGCACTCGCTACTTACCTTCACGGCTACTTGGGTTTTATCGCTAATGCCTGCAGCTAGTCAGCTAGTTGTAAAGTATGACATTAGATTAGTTTGATAGGTTTAATGAAGTTGCGTGTAATTTAAATTACAAAATTTAAATTGTATATAATTCTGTTCGAAGTTTTCATTGCAAATCTTCTTTATTGCCTCCGCTAAATTCCTTAGTTAGCTGTATTAACCTTTCATAGACAATGGCAACGGCAGGGCAACGACATTACTTATTTTGAAACGTCGGGATTACTTTGTAGTGCCTCATAGTTTGTATAGAGTTCTATGATAGATTGAGAATAATTTATCACATTTTAAGATGCAGTTACTAATAAGCTATTTTTAAGGTGAATATCAATGAATGGAAGGTGTAAAGTGAGTGTACTTGTAAGAATAATGATATCTGTAGACACGTCTTCTACGTCTGGAAAAATTTCTCTTCGTTTGTTGTTATGGGCTGCTGGATTAGTAACATTTCCTGTTTCAGTGCTACTAATGTTGACCGCAACATAAGACTATAACCTCCCCAACTCGGAAATATAATATGGAACTAGTGCGACAAAAACGTTTTCGACGTAAGATTTTTTTATTGCCTACAGATTACAGGTACATGCAATTAACAGATTTGTTCTTCTTCCTGTAGACCATTCCACAATAAGGTATTTGGTTTATATCATCGACCAAGGAATACTATAGACTGGCAATCCCTATCCTTTAACCAGGGCCGGCCCTAGGTTTTCTGGCGCCCTAGGCGAAATTGTTGATAGGCGCCCCCCCGCCCCCCACAACGAATCCATTCGATGCATTTATTTTAGGCGTTACAACATATTACAAAAAAAACGTTTAAAGTAAAAATAAGTTTTTATTACCAATTTATTATCAGAAAAAACAAACTTAGAAGAAAAATATTCATAAATTTATTATAAACAAAATTTGAACAACAATTACTTTTTTATTGGGAATATGCAAAGATTCATTTCATTGGGAAACTCAGGGGCGGTGTTTACCGTAAGTTGTGGGGATTTTTACCACCGGTCGGGGGCGCTCTATACCGCTGTCATAATCAGGGCGCTATTTACCATCGATCATAAGCGCTTTTTACCGCCGGGGGGACGCTGTTTAACTCCAATCAGGGGCGCTAATTTACCGTCAATGAGAACGATTTTTACCGCCGGTGGGTAAAGCTACTCGTATTTAACTCTGATCAGTAGCGCTATTTAAAGACGATCTTTGACGATTTTTACCGCTGGTGGGTAACTCTGTTTAACTAAGATTAGGGGCGCTATTTACCGTCAATTAGAGAGCTAAGTTAGGGCGCTTGGAGGGCCATGAAGGGGCGATTTTTACCGCCGATTGGGGGCGCAATTCAACTTTGATCACGTGTATTTGGGGGCGCTGTTTAACGATGGTTGGGTGCGATTTTTGAGGCTTATTTCAGGTGCTATTTATGCCTATCGGGGGCGCTTTTACCGCCAATCCAGGGGTGCTATCTACCGCCGGTCGGGGGCGCTATCTACCGCCGATCGATGGCGCTATCTACCGCCGGTCGGGGGCGCTATCTACCGCCGGTCGGGGGCGCTCTTTACAGCCGATTGGGGGCGCTCTTTACCGCAGATCAGGGGCGCTATCTACCGCCGGTCGGAGGCGCTATCTACCGCCGGTCGGGGGCGCTATCTACTGCCGGTCGGGGGCGCTATCTACCGCCGGTCGGGGGTGCTATCTACCGCCGGTTGGGGGCGCTATCTACCGCCGGTCGGGGCGCTTTTTATCGCTGATTGGGAACACTTTACGGAAAATCAGGGGCGTAGTCTCCGCCGCGAAGGCGCCCCTCGTTCACCGGCGCCCTAGGCGGTCGCCTAGTTCGCCTATATGGTAGAGCCGGCCCTGCCTTTAACATTGATAGGTGTTGAAGCCACTTTCTATAGTTCCACATAGGTGCAACTAGCGGGTCCACTGCTCGCGACGGGCGCAAATTTTAATTCGCCGCGTTTCATTAACACTGTAAAAAAATATAGTTATAGTCAAGATAAAATTTTGATATTTTAGTATGATGAACATTACTATATAACGGTGCCTATGGTAATGTTTTTATGTCGAAATTAAAATAATAAGACGAAGAAAAAAATACAAAATTATACCAAAGCACTTTTGTTTGAAATTCATGACATCAAAAAGTTAGTAAGCGAGGAAGTTTTTTATTTATTGGTCAGGTGAATTTTGTCAGCGGGAAAGTTGTTGGAAAAGACTTAAATCGCAACTTTGTAATTTAAAATTTTTTTGTAGAACGCCTCGTTTTGGTTTTATTCTAATTCAAAGTTAATAGTTTAATTGCCGACTGGCCGGCTGCCGCGACCCGTGCCGCCGCGCCGTTCGGAGCACTTGTCGCACGTATACAACTTTGATAGTTTATTACTTTATTATTATTATGTGAATTATTATTTTTTAAAGGTGATTGTATCCAAAATAATTACTGCAACACTTTATTATTGAATAATGACTAAGGAAAGACATTAATAAACAAGAAAAACATTTCCTTGAAAACAACAAAATGTACTAACAAAATTTAAATATGTATGAATTAAATATGTAAATAGTATTCCTTGGTCGCTGGTTTATATACCAAAAGTATCTGTTCTACCTCGGGTTTTAGTTGTAAGTTGATATTGATCTATGTTTATACTTTTTTAGGTATAAGTATAAGAAAGATAAACAACTTAAGTTTCCAGTACTTAGATTAGAGAAAAGGATTACACGAAAAATTATAGAAGTGTAACTCTCTGCATATTAAAATATCGGCTAACGTCTACCCAGGACTGTGGAAAACTGCTGTAATGTAATAGACTTTGCTTATATGTTTTCCGTAGTCCTGACGTCAACCAGGAAAAGCAATATTTGGAGTATCGTATTTAAGCTGAAACAGTTTAACATTTCACGATGTTGCTGTTAATGCGTTGCTTATTCTTTGCTATTCAATGATTAATGAGCAATTATTTTGTGGAAGTAACGTTAGCGCTCATAATTCCATTGCATAATGCAATGTACTCATTTTTATATAGGATAAGTTTTATTAAAATTTTGATGTTTGATACAAAACTGATTGAAATTTATGGGAATTGTGTTGTGGATCAAATCCAGGCGGGACTTAAGAATAATAGTATTGTAATTGCAAACGATGATTTATTTGAGGAAATAATTAATCGTTGTCTTCACTTCATATTTTAAAATCTACAGAAGCGGTGTAGTATTAAAATGAAAAATAAATTACAAATAGAATTAGGCTCTTGTCAAAGTACCTATTCATATATTCGAAGGAAAGAAAAGTAAATGATAACCTTGTTAATACCGTACAATGGCCTCTATGATATTGTGTTGTCACGTCAGATTGAATACTTTTCAATAGAGTTAAATCCTCAATGTATACTATAAAAATTGAGTGATTTTTTACCTGCGTTGAAAAGGTGCATATGATTTAGGGTTATCGTTGACAGGTAAAACTTTTGACACACGATTTTAAAGTATGTATTAATCATTGATGTTTTAAAAACAGAAAATATTTTACTAATATTTTTGCTGTTGATACCTATGAAATATAAATTAAAGATTGATGAATTGTAAATGAAGTCTCACGGTCTAAGTTCCGGACATAATGGATTCGTTTATGAATCTTATGTCATGAATAAATGGATTATTGGATGGTTCAACTGGTGTATTTTAAATGTGACTAACGGTCTTTGGGTCATCAAATTTCAATTAGCTGTAAATAATCAACAAACCCCTCAACATAATATCATCACATAATATGTAATAGGTATTATCTAAAGGAGTACCCACTGCTACATCCCCACTTGCAACCTAGGGGACACGGCGACGTTCTGTGGCCCATCCTGCGGGGACCAACTGTAGGATTAATTGTACGCAAAGAGCGAAGGAAGCATAAAGCCGGTCGTTAGGAAAGGGAGGAAGGGGATCAGTAACGTGTGATCTGATACTGCGTCCGCCACAAAAACAAAAACAATAATTTGTGAACGTCGAGAGCGGCGACAGGGCCGATCTGGGGACACTGATAACGCTAACCTGCCCGGCAACCCGGGCCAGCGTCTCGTGAAGTGTGGAAACTGTGGTCACCGGAGGAGCAATGCCTCTACATCGGTCCATGGACACTGATAACGCTAACCTGCCCGGCAACCCGGGCCAGCGTCTCGTGAACTGTGGAAACTGTGATCACCGGAGGAGCAATGCCTCTACATCGGTCCATGGACACTGATAACGCTAACCTGCCCGGCAACCCGGGCCAGCGTCTCGTGAACTGTGGAAACTGTGGTCACCGGAGGAGCAATGCCTCTACATCGGTCCATGGACACTGATAACGCTAACCTGCCCGACAACCCGGGCCAGCGTCTCGTGAACTGTGGAAACTGTGGTCACTGAGGGAGCAATGCCTCTACATCGGTCCATGGACACTGATAACGCTAATCTGCCCGACAACCCGGGCCAGCGTCTCGTGAACTGTGAAAACTGTGGTCACCGGAGGAGCAATGCCTCTACATCGGTCCATGGACACTGATAACGCTGACCTGCCCGACAACCCGGGCCAGCGTCTCGTGAACTGTGGAAACTGTGGTCACCGGAGGAGCAATGCCTCTACATCGGTCCATGGACACTGATAACGCTGACCTGCCCGGCAACCCGGGCCAGCGTCTCGTGAACTGTGGAAACTGTGGTCACCGGAGGAGCAATGCCTCTACATCGGTCCATGGACACTGATAACGCTAACCTGCCCGGCAACCCGGGCCAGCGTCTCGTGAACTGTGGAAACTGTGGTCACCGGAGGAGCAATGCCTCTACATCGGTCCATGGACACTGATAACGCTAATCTGCCCGACAACCCGGGCCAGCGTCTCGTGAACTGTGAAAACTGTGGTCACCGGAGGAGCAATGCCTCTACATCGGTCCATGGACACTGATAACGCTGACCTGCCCGACAACCCGGGCCAGCGTCTCGTGAACTGTGGAAACTGTGGTCACCGGAGGAGCAATGCCTCTACATCGGTCCATGGACACTGATAACGCTGACCTGCCCGGCAACCCGGGCCAGCGTCTCGTGAACTGTGGAAACTGTGGTCACCGGAGGAGCAATGCCTCTACATCGGTCCATGGACACTGATAACGCTAACCTGCCCGGCAACCCGGGCCAGCGTCTCGTGAACTGTGGAAACTGTGGTCACCGGAGGAGCAATGCCTCTACATCGGTCCACGCTAACCTGCCCGGCAACCTGGGCCAGCGTCTCGTGAACTGTGGAAACTGTGGTCACCGGAGGAGCAATGCCTCTACATCGGTCCATGGACACTGATAACGCTAACCTGCCCGGCAACCCGGGCCAGCGTCTCGTGAACTGTGGAAACTGTGGTCACCGGAGGAGCAATGCCTCTACATCGGTCCATGGACACTGATAACGCTAACCTGCCCGGCAACCCGGGCCAGCGTCTCGTGAACTGTGGAAACTGTGGTCACCGGAGGAGCAATGCCTCTACATCGGTCCATGGACACTGATAACGCTAACCTGCCCGACAACCCGGGCCAGCGTCTCGTGAACTGTGGAAACTGTGGTCACCGGAGGAGCAATGCCTCTTCATCGGTCCATGGACACTGATAACGCTAACCTGCCCGGCAACCTGGGCCAGCGTCTCGTGAACTGTGGAAACTGTGGTCACCGGAGGAGCAATGCCTCTACATCGGTCCATGGACACTGATAACGCTAACCTGCCCGGCAACCCGGGCCAGCGTCTCGTGAACTGTGGAAACTGTGGTCACAGGAGGAGCAATGCCTCTACATCGGTCCATGGACACTGATAACGCTAACCTGCCCGGCAACCCGGGCCAGCGTCTCGTGAACTGTGGAAACTGTGGTCACCGGAGGAGCAATGCCTCTACATCGGTCCATGGACACTGATAACGCTAATCTGCCCGGCAACCCGGGCCAGCGTCTCGTGAACTGTGGAAACTGTGGTCACTGAGGGAGCAATGCCTCTACATCGGTCCATGGACACTGATAACGCTAACCTGCCCGGCAACCCGGGCCAGCGTCTCGTGAAGTGTGGAAACTGTGGTCACCGGAGGAGCAATGCCTCTACATCGGTCCATGGACACTGATAACGCTAACCTGCCCGGCAACCCTTGCCAGCGTCTCGTGAACTGTGGAAACTGTGGTCACTGAGGGAGCAATGCCTCTACATCGGTCCATGGACACTGATAACGCTAACCTGCCCGGCAACCCGGGCCAGCGTCTCGTGAACTGTGGAAACTGTGGTCACTGAGGGAGCAATGCCTCTACATCGGTCCATGGACACTGATAACGCTAACCTGCCCGGCAACCCGGGCCAGCGTCTCGTGAACTGTGGAAACTGTGGTCACCGGAGGAGCAATGCCTCTACATCGGTCCATGGACACTGATAACGCTAATCTGCCCGACAACCCGGGCCAGCGTCTCGTGAACTGTGGAAACTGTGGTCACTGAAGGAGCAATGCCTCTACATCGGTCCATGGACACTGATAACGCTAACCTGCCCGGCAACCCGGGCCAGCGTCTCGTGAAGTGTGGAAACTGTGGTCACCGGAGGAGCAATGCCTCTACATCGGTCCATGGACACTGATAACGCTAACCTGCCCGGCAACCCGGGCCAGCGTCTCGTGAAGTGTGGAAACTGTGGTCACCGGAGGAGCAATGCCTCTACATCGGTCCATGGACACTGATAACGCTAACCTGCCCGGCAACCCGGGCCAGCGTCTCGTGAAGTGTGGAAACTGTGGTCACCGGAGGAGCAATGCCTCTACATCGGTCCATGGACACTGATAACGCTAACCTGCCCGACAACCCGGGCTAGCGTCTCGTGAACTGTGGAAACTGTGGTCACTGAGGGAGCAATGCCTCTACATCGGTCCATGGACACTGATAACGCTAACCTGCCCGGCAACCCGGGCCAGCGTCTCGTGAACTGTGGAAACTGTGGTCACTGAGGGAGCAATGCCTCTACATCGGTCCATGGACACTGATAACGCTAACCTGCCCGGCAACCCGGGCCAGCGTCTCGTGAACTGTGGAAACTGTGGTCACCGGAGGAGCAATGCCTCTACATCGGTCCATGGACACTGATAACGCTAACCTGCCCGGCAACCCGGGCCAGTGTCTCGTGAACTGTGGAAACTGTGGTCACCGGAGGAGCAATGCCTCTACATCGGTCCATGGACACTGATAACGCTAATCTGCCCGGCAACCCGGGCCAGCGTCTCGTGAACTGTGGAAACTGTGGTGACCGGAGGAGCAATGCCTCTACATCGGTTCATGGACACTGATAACGCTAACCTGCCCGGCAACCCGGGCCAGCGTCTCGTGAAGTGTGGAAACTGTGGTCACCGGAGGAGCAATGCCTCTACATCGGTCCATGGACACTGATAACGCTAACCTGCCCGACAACCCGGGCCAGCGTCTCGTGAACTGTGGAAACTGTGGTCACTGGAGGAGCAATGCCTCTACATCGGTCCATGGACACTGATAACGCTAACCTGCCCGGCAACCCGGGCCAGCGTCTCGTGAAGTGTGGAAACTGTGGTCACCGGAGGAGCAATGCCTCTACATCGGTCCATGGACACTGATAACGCTAACCTGCCCGGCAACCCGGGCCAGCGTCTCGTGAACTGTGGAAACTGTGGTCACTGAGGGAGCAATGCCTCTACATCGGTCCATGGACACTGATAACGCTAACCTGCCCGGCAACCCGGGCCAGCGTCTCGTGAACTGTGGAAACTGTGGTCACCGGAGGAGCAATGCCTCTACATCGGTCCATGGACACTGATAACGCTAACCTGCCCGGCAACCCGGGCCATCGTCTCGTGAACTGTGGAAATGTGAACTGTGGAATGTCTGTATAACTTATTTTGTACTGTTTGAGATCGAAAAGTAAATTTTAATATGCAGTCCACTTTTTGTTTTGCAATATTTGAGAGCAGTGTAAGCTTACTCCCTAAATAACACTCTTACAACCACTTCATTCCCGTTAAAAGATACCTCAACATAAAAGAACGTTCTTCTAATAGTCTTTTGAGAGCAGAATTCGGGTAAGGCACATTTCACACATCTGTGAGCAAATCAAGCCATCAGGTCGTCACGGGCGGATTGTGAAGAGGGTTTGACTGACAGGTCGGATCAAGGAAGTGCAACAATCACGCAAGAGGGTCCTGAAGGGCTCCGGGGCGCAGGGCGGGTTATCCTCTGGCATTGTGGTCCTTCGTGTGAGGTCGCCGACTCCGCGTCCCGCTGTGGACCTCTGTCTTCGGGCCCACTTCGGGCTGCATACATCAGCGATATTAATAGTTGCGTGCTCTTATAAAACATCCGGGATGGATATCGGTTTCTTTCACATGTGGCTGGCGATCTCTTTGTTTTTCGGCAACCCGCTTGTGATTTAGGATGTCCCTTCTTTCACAATCGGTTGAAATACGCCCATTGAGGTGTCACAGTTTTAATACTAATCCATAAAACTAAATTGTAGTAGGGGTCTGTTTTGTATTCTTTTGCTAAATTGATATTTTTCCTCATCTTCGTTTTAAAATGATTAAAATTTGCCTTAGACTCACAGATTTTACTGCTATAATACGATGGCTTCCTCATCAAAACTTGAATGTTTAACTTGTCTTAAATTGACACAAATCCCATCTTTGGCTCGGTAGGCCCAACAAAAGGGTTTTGTAGTTATTGAAATGGCAAAACTAGTATAAGATGATTCAATTAAGTCATAATTTTCACAATAAAAAAGAAATGCGTAACCCCGCAAACGTATTTTTGACGCATAGTACCCCAATTTCTTGTCATTCAAAGTTTTTAGTAATTAAAACATGCAGTTGATTTTCTAAAAAAAAAAAAAAAAACTAATTGTGGAATGTATAAATATTCAGTTGAGGGACACTTTTCCTAAGTAAACACTCCATGTTAAACCGAAGTTAAGCATTTGCTTAAGGCTTTATGTTAAATTAAACTACGTTTATTTGAACTTTTTTTGAAAGGAAAGCCGCCCACAGTACAATTTACCTGTAACGGTATAACTTCTAGGTAACCGATACAACAAACCCTGTACCTGTACCTATAACATTAGTTATATCCTCCAGGACCTGAATATGTCATGGAGGATCCGTGAGACCCTGCAGCTGTTACACACTCTCCAAGCCTGCAGCTGTAACATTACATTCTCCAGGCCCATTTTCATGTACACTGTAGAGGTTCTGAAAGATCGTCCAGGCTCTGTAGCTGTAATAGCAGCTCCTCCAACCCCTTTATTTCCAACGGCATGCAGATTCTTCAGGCCCTTTTAGCTGCCCCTTAAGTTGTATATCTTATTCTCAGTTACCTGTGTTTATTTTGACCTTGAAGATGTATCTGCGGATCCCAAGACTCTTGAGCGTCCCTCCTTGTAGCTGTGTAATAGCTGGTCCATAGTTCCCTAAAGCTGTAACGGCAGATCCCCCAGGCCCTGTAGCCTATCATGTACCCTGTAGCTGTAACGGCAGATCCCTAGCCATTGTTTGCCCGTCCTAGTCTGACAGCTCCATTTGTAGCGGCTTAGAGGGAGAGGTACTTCACTCTATTGTCAGCCTGCGTGTCTATTTACACTACGTTGTTTGTAGTTTCACCCTACAACAGCGGCTTTAAATCTTGCACGAGACTGCCTTTGCTTCTTTGAAATCAACGTTTGAACATAGATACAGTATTTCCAATTTGTAGAACATCTTGTTTCCATTTATTGAAATAAGATGATGATCTTACTTAGGCCCTATGCCGTAGTCTATTAAAAAGCAGATTTAAAGGAAATGTGTTATAGTAACATCAGACTTCAACAGGAAAGGCCTAACCAATATCTTCAGCCTATATATATCGTATGGCTATTATAGCCAGCAACCATCTTAAAATATTAATAATAATATAAATAAAAGATGTTCTGCAGTGCAAAGCACCTGCGTCAGTACATAAAAAAAATTAAACTAAAATAAACATTTGTGATCTCTCAATAAAGCAAAATCCAGGGCGCTAAGCCATTGCAGCTCAGCTTCACTTGCACAATGCAGGCCGATCAGCCCTTCCGGAAAAGCACTCAAAGGGTACTCAGTGACAATGTGAGTCATAGTCTGGAACACCGCACCACAGCTGCATGACTGATCTTCCGCCATTCCCCATTTGTATTTCCAATAATTACATCTTCCCACTCCAGTGCGGAATCGATTGAATAAAACAGTCCACTGCTTCCGAGGAAGATCCATACCACTTACTGCTAAGGTTGGGTCAGCAATCAAAAAGTGATTACGACCTTGGAAAGAGTCCCAGGAGGAAGTCCAGTTGGTATGGATTGAAAAGTTTGTGTCCGTCAACTGGGATGGTGGCCGCAGTGGTGGTTTTCGGGACCTCAATCGGCCCTCATCTGGGGTAGGTAATCATGGATGGGCTGATGTAAAGCAGATAAGACCTTAGCATATTTCCTAATGAGTGCATCTCTTCGTCTGGTTTCAGGAGGTTGCGATATTATACAGGGCTGGGAGCCAGGGGACTGGGGTTGCCATGAGTGTACCACCACAGAGTAAGGAACCTTTAAGCCTCCGCATTCATGCCTCCGTATTCCTCTGTTTCGGACGGTGTTTTTGGATATTTATTGGTAAAATTTATGTTTAATTGTAGATTAAGGTTATATCTAGGTCCCTCATACCTGATATATGAGTAAAAATTAATAGTATAAGTATGTTTTCAGTGTTTTTACAAGGGTGAAGATGACTCCTAAGCAATGTATTAATTTAAAATAGGGTTAGGTCGGAAATTTTAGTTCTTATGTTTATTTTATTATCAACTGCTTTATTGAGTTACGTCTCTAGTCTCCGTTCTTTGACTATCGTCATGATTACATTTTACCGTACTCTCAACTGGAAACTCGTTACAAATCGTTGTAGATGAGCCGAATCGGTTTTCCCACCCTTCGGTTGTGATGTATCGAAGCTCCATCCCCTATAGCAGGGGAAGGTACCGGCCGTACATTACCCGGGGGTGGTTCACCCCCCGAACGTGCCGTATCAGCCCCCGTGTACACCAGCCACCGGCTCCGTGCCGGCTCTCCTGTACCGGGGCTTATGTGCTGCTGGTGTGATTGTCAACTGAAACATTGATGGCACAAACGGGGGTGGTTATCTGGCCAATATTCGGGGAGGAGGTTTGGGGGGGGGGGGGGTGTCGCTAGTGTATGAGGTGCAAAAAAATTGACTTGAATTTAGTTTCTAGACTTCCATAGGCGTCATTTCAGCATTCTGATTGGGGGACAAGATTTTCATAAGGTCATACCCCCCTCCCCCCTTCCCAAAAATATGCCAAACCTCTTAAATTTCACAAAAATTGTCAATAAAAGCTAATTAAGTTTACATTGTGACACTAAGCTGATCATAAAATGTGAACTTATAATATAATCTCACAAACCCATGAAAACAATACCCTAATGCATGTAAAATTTGATTATATAACATGTTTCTATTTGTAGAAAGGCATTATTCTTCTGGAACTGCCAGTGGTTACTGTGATGTAAAACACCTTAAGAAATATAATGGATTTAATTGGTTAATGGATGCTAAATCGTTCAAATAAAAAACATCATTTTATAACTATTTAGTTATTTTTATTGTATATTATTTACAACTCTAAAGTTTTACAGTCGGATACATAGACAGGTTTGTATGGTAAAACACATTGTTTTATCTTTATCAAAAATTAGTTTTTGACAAAGCACCTTTGCAGTCTGCCGTATAGGGACAAAAAAAAATCATTTAACATTTAACTATTGTTGGTTAGGATCAGTACAGCTACGGTATATTGCCCATTACATTACCTAAAAAAATTAAATTGTTATTGAGGACAAGAAAGGTAAAAATTATTCAGTGATTAAAAAAAGATAAATAATGATTTACAAAAACATCTATACATATTTAATACGTGATACGGGTTTTTGTACAAGAAACTCCTCCCACAATTTGCAATAGATTTTAATGATTTTAGTGTCATTGGATAGAGCTCGGCGTGAAGTTGTTTCTAAAGTGAATTGGTAAATTGTCCATTAAAAAGAGGGGACCTAAGTCCTTAAAGTTTTTTAATTTTCCCATTTGATTACAAATCAGTAAGGAAATTGATTGATTTTCAAGTAAACAACAGTAAAGTGTAAACATCGGACATCAGCGAAAGTACTATATCTACCTTTTCACACTAAAGAGGTTATGTTTAACCAAGGCAAGGCTCCGGTCTACCTGAGCCCAAACGACGTTACCAAATGCCTCCTCGCGGCCGTAGCGCTAGGCGAGTTTGATGGCTGCAGACAGTGCAGAGGTTTACGGGAATCGTGTTTTAAAGTTAACTCATTTAACTAAGTTAAGTTAGAGATTGACTCTTAACTTTTTATAAAAGTAGAGAGATGGATCTCGTCTTCTCTGGTTTTAGAATTTTTAAATACAATTTCTAGTTTCAGTTATAACTGTCTAAAATCATATGTTTTTAGTGGCAAAAAGTTTTATAGAAGAATAGGTTTACGGGGATCGTGTTTTAAAACTAACCAATTAAGATAGAGATTGGATCTTAACTTTTCTAAAATTAAAGAGACGGGTCTCTTCGGCTCTGTTTTTAGAATTTTTAAATAAATTTTTTTATTTCAGCTATAACTGTCTGAAATCATCTGTTATTCTCGATGCAAATGAAAGGGTTTTTTCTTTTAGAAAAAGTTAAGAGCCAATCTCTATCTTAATTGGTTAGTTTTAAAACACGATCCCCGTAAAACTCTGCATCTATAAAACTTGCCCCTAGACAAAACAGACGATTTTAGACAGTTATAACTAAAATTATAAATTTTATAAAAAAAAATCTAAAACCAGAGAAGACGAGATCCGTCTTTCTACTTTTACAAAAAGTTAAGAGTCAATCTCTATCATAATTAGTTAATTTTAAAGCACTATTCCCGTAAACCTCTGCAGCCATCAAACTCGCGGAACTCGCCTAGCGCTACGGCCGAGAGGCGGCATTCGGTAACGTCGTTCGTGCAGGTTGGCCGGAGCCTCAACAACTCAACAGACGTGAGATGGGACTTCCTGCTACAGATGACGATTGCAGAATGAGTCAATTTAAGAGTTTTGTGTAAATAATACAAAGTAGATATTTTGTTAAAGTCTGATTCAGAAGTTTATAATTGTTATATACAAATATTTCACCATATTACATAACCTTACATTTTAATTTCCAATAAAAATAAAAAAAAAATCACCGAAATTATTGGGGGGGCAACTGCCCCCCCTTGTCCCCCCCCCAAATGACGCCTATGTAGACTTCTAAACTTGAGGGCTTGAAGAAAGTGATGGCTAAATTTTGGCTTGTGATATCTTTATATAGTATTCGTACTCAATATATTGCATTGAATGACCACAGAAAAATCAAGTTAGAAAGAGTTTAAAAAACCAATGCCAAATTAGCGATCTATTAATAAAATGTAATAAAAAATATGACTTATTAAATTAGTTAGCGGTAACAGTTACCGCAAGAAATATTTCTACAGTGTATTAAATTCCGACGTCCAAAGTAAACTCGTGTTTAAAAATGTGACTTTTTTATAAACCCAGCGAGAAATGTGTACTGTGAAATTGAAAATGACCATTAATCATGCATTTTATGCATTAATATCAATCGCTTTATTACGAATCATTTAGGTAGTGCTGCTTGCCTCTAGAGCAAGTTCCTCGCATTTAGGCTATGCGATCACAAATAATAACTATTAACTGAAAATATAATCATAACCAGTAATATCAGCAACTATAGGCCCTGTAATAAATTCTGAAATAATATCGACTGGTTAGAAAAAGCGAAGATTTACATTATCTGACATCCTTAACTAGATTAAATGTTCACTGTCATTAATGCAATGTATTATTCAGCACTTTTAGACTTGTTACATACTCTACGAAGAAAAATTAGATTAAAGGTATTTTTTTATTTATTTTTTTTTTACTTAGGATTTTTGTCTTTCTATCGTTCCGTTTTCTTAAGTTTATTTTACAGGCCTGAAATTTTACGCTGCTGATATTCAATGCTTTTAATAGGTGCCCTAGGTACCTCAAATTGAGATATGATTTATGGTATTTTTTTAGACATTCTTCCCGTTGTATGTATATAATAACACGGATTATGTCCACTCAAGTTATAAGGATTTATTTGCTTATCCACAATAATTTAAATGATTTTATGTTTGAGGTAGAATGTATTTTTTTAAATAATTTATATTGACGAATGATTCATTTATAATATGAATATGTATTGTCGTACAACGAGGTGACAAACTTGCTTCACTAATAGAACATCATTAGAATGGTGCAGTGAATTAATATTTTATGCAAAAATTATTTTAGATGGTCCATCGATTTTTATATATCTCTTTTATATATTTCCCTCTTATCTTTTAACTTGTATTAGGCCTATCTCGTCGGTGGTCTTTGATGATCAGCCGACATGAATGACTGTTACGGTAGCTGGTCATCAGTGTAATATTCCCCTTTACTCCGTTTTGTCAAATTTCAGATTTACAATTTCCCAACACGCTCCAGGCCTAACATTCGGATCTCCAATCCTAGAGTCACCGCCGTCGTGGCCGTGATCGCCCATGCTCTGCCCTCCGCTTATGAATGCCAATTCACAGTTTTACACCCGGGGCAGCCAATGGTACCCCGGCGGGCTGTGTAGGCCCCGCCCCGCGTATTGAGGTGCAAATGACTCGACCGGTTACCGCAGCCGCAGCGGCAGCTCTCGCCTGTCGTCCTGCCGCTATACAACTACAGCTACAGCTACGTGATATGGCTGTCCGCGATGCAACTGGTGACGCCGCACCGGGGTTGATGGCTGAAGATATGGCGTCCAGGGGAGCCCGGCTTGTCGAACAACGCTCAGAACAAAAGATGTATAGTTGATCGTAATTTAATGTTGATTACTCTAGATAACTGTGGGGTCATGTGGCGGGATGCTAGGAAGTACGGTTGCTTCAAAATAAGGCTGTGAGTATACTGCCATCAGCTAAGCACCGAGACCACAGTAGATCCCTTTTTGTAAACTTGAAGGTCATGATCATGCACCAAATCTAAATTTGTTCAAAACTCGATGGAAGAGCCTTTCGTGTCAAACGTTCAAACCGTGGACTCGGTTGACGAATTCATGATGAGCCGCTGGGATACGGTAGCTAAATTATAGGTCGTACCGCGAATAAAACTTAGGCACTGATGGAAGAACACTGATGGTTGAACTGTAAATGTAAACTTGTACATTATGTTTTTACTTTTGTAGTGCAATGTATCATTGTCCACTGCAATAAAAGGATTATTATTATCTTTTATCAATATCTTTTCTGTGCCCTGACTGACATCAAAGTTCATATCAGTGACTGCTATACTACCAGAAACGGTACCTAACCTTAACAGAATTACACTAGAAACGCCTATCACCTTAATGTCCCTAGAAGTAAGCTGATGGGGAAGTAAGTGACCTTGGCAGCCGACTCTGTAACCTGTAACTCTTCTGCATTTTTTCATTATGTTGTCTGCACAAACAAGATATATAGAGCCAAAGAGGTTTGCCCACTCATTTGAACATGAACATACGGTAATGCAAGGTAACATAATAACAAGCTCCTTGTTTGTTGCACCACTTCATTCAAGTACTTGAGGGCCGGTAAACATGTGCAGTTTTTTAGTAACAGAGGATTCAGAATCAGCAAATGATAAATATGGTAAACGATTTTCCTCATAAAACATTAACTGTTGTGTGAATAGTATAACATTCCTTTCCGATCATGATGGACAGTTTTTGAAGGCTGATACCATACAAAAGCTGATTAGAAGATTATAAATTCTGAAGTTGAGAGGTTAAATGTAAAAAAAAAATATATCTAATTAAAATCAATATTCCGAATCGCAATTAATGGCTTAGTATAGATAAACTTCAGTAATAGTATTTAGGAAAACAATTATTAGTCCAACCGACTTTGTGTTGAGGGGATACAGAATTACAACATTACATTGATGAGATGAGGGTCATCGGTGGAAATATGTTAAATGTTTTGTACAGTAGCTAAATTAATCAGGCGTTCCATCATATTATGTTTTTCCGGGATAATCCATCCCAAAAACCAATTTAGATATGAAATGGTGAGTGAATCCCATTGCTATAAAAATATAAGTCAAAACTTGTAGGCTACATATTAGCTGTTCTCGGCTAATTAAAGTATAACATTACCACTTCTCCTAAGTAACCCGTAAGAACCGTCCGACCTCTCCGCTCCGTCCTGCCGTCGCGGCACTCCCCGGTACCCGGCAGGGCTACCGGCTTTCCCAGCCCCAGTCCAATTTCGGGCTTATCCGCCGCCCGCTCAAGTTACCGCTCTCTCGCGCCTCGGTGCCCCCTTTGCCGCGCAAGCCGCCGACAACAAAAAACAAACTTGTTATCATATCTGCTTTGTGGCGTTCTGCATTTCTGCCGTCCGCTCTCCTGTTACTAAGTCGATCAAAATTTGATGATTCACATTAGACGTTCCTTTTATATTGCCGACGAGAAAACGCGACATCCATGAGTGTTCCACCAACGAACTATGGGGGTTAATGCGGAAAATGGAAAATGTGTAGATTTAGTGATGATGCTCCTAAATATACTGCATCCTGCGTGTGTTAATGTATTATTTCTTTCGTCTTGCTGTTGTCTTTATATAACGTAGTTTACAAAATATAGATAATCCCCGATATATTACTTTAAAAATCAATCTTAAACTATTAAAATAGTATCCATCTAACTTATTAAATGACCATAGTATATTACCTTTATGTAAGTGGCTTAAACAATATGTAATTTGAACAAATATTGATTAAATGTCCTACCGTTAGTGGTCAAACCAATTGATGGATAATATAAATTATGGTACTCATAAAAGTCTGTTATTGCTTATCATTCAGCTTCCATGATATGCATAACTGCAAACCAAATCTTCGTTGATACAGAAAATACAGCTTTTGATTACTGTATGTACAGTTTTGAATCGCAGATTTTATTAGAATATCCTATACTATAATACGAGCAATGTCTGAAGGGATGTGTGTTCCACGATCTCGAAAACTAGCGGTTAGATTTTGCTTAAACTTTGCATTTAAGAGTATTTTGACCCAAAAATAAGTTTAGAAACAGCCTCAATCCCAGGAAAAATCGAATTTGGTCTATATTTAAGTTTAAAAATCGTATTTTTTAACATTGGTCTTATGGGTTGCTATTTAGGTAACGAAATAACAACGAAGGTATACAAAAATAAAGGAACAGTAATGTTAAGCAGACCTTTTGAAACAGCTGTTAAATGTGAGGAGGTATAGTTGGTTGTTCGTGGAAATTTAATAGCTTTACTACCATAACATCCACTATATCAAAACTGAATTAAAACCAACGAGCAAGGCTCGGTTAACCTGGTACTTTAACACATTAAGTTGTTGCTTTTGATAGTCAAAATATAACACATTTCCGAGAAACTTAATGTGATAACTTTAGACAAAACTCCTGCCTCATCTTATTCGAATTCTCTTAGGGTCCCCCACCTCTTCCTTGCTCTGAAACACGGTGCTGGCCTTTAATAATAATTTATTGCAATTGGTATACAATTGTAGGTTACACAAAGCAATTGCCAAAAGTTACAATTAATAATTTAGAAACCTTATATTGTCCAAAATTGTTGTACTAAACATTCTTTAACTCGATACGGTTATTTGTGATGCAAAATGTCCTTAATTTTCCTCTTCAGTGTTTTATCTGGTAATCTGCTTAAATTTTTTGGTAAATTGCTAAGTATTTTTATTTCCATTTCATTGATGTTTCTTCTTTTCGTAAAGCTACACAGTTCGCTCTTCAATTTTGAATGTTGTCTTGTATAATGAGAATGGCAATCTGAAATTTTTGGAAAGCGTTGAATTTCTTTTTTTACATTAATAATAGTTTGTAATACAGCGTTAACATTTTTAGATTTTTAAATAAAGGTTTGAAGTGACTTTTTCTTTTCATCCCACAACACTTTCAAGGCCTGTTTTTGTTTTATGAAGACTTTTTTACCATTGGAGAGTTTCCCCAAAGAGATGTTCCTACGTCAGTTGAGAATGAAAATAACAATAATATGCCATTATGAGTATATCTTCTTTTACGTTTCCTCGAAGACGTGTCCTAACATCGTGTCCTAAACAGGTCGAATATATCGAATATACTGCTGTATATACCCTTTGAAATTTTTCTCAAAAGATGATATACCTGTTTCTTCCAATTTAATTGTGGATCAATTAAATTTGATTATAAAAACCCTAAAAATCACAAGAAAGCCACATTATGGTATAGAAAAATTTTTTCGAAAAGCTCATTTCAATATTTTGTGTTTTAGCCATATTTAAACTTAAGTGATTTGATTGACACCAATTTTGTACTAGCATTGTTGTTGTTACATTTAGATTTTCTATTAATTCATTTGTTGAACTTCCTGATATATTAATGCCTAAATCATCTGCATATAAAAACAGGAGGAAATTTTATTTTCAAGATTAAGTCGTTTATAAATATATTAAAAAATAGTGTTCCCAAACAAGATCCCTGTGGGACACCAACCTTAACATTTAGCCTAATCCTGTAGAATTCTCACAACTAAAATTAACATATTGAGTTCTATCTTCAAGGTAATACTTTATAAAATGTAAAGCATCCTTTCCAAATCCATAATATTTTAGTTTTTGTAGTAAAAATTTTGTGATCAACTGTGTCAAATGCTTTCGACACATCAAATGATCGAAAACAAACCAGTTTTCTTTCTTCAATTTTGTTTATTGTATCCTTAACAAATTTACAAACTGCAATATTTGCATTCAATTCTCTCCTAAATCAAAATTGATTTTTATTGAATAGTTAATTCTTTTCAAAAAATTATAAATTAGATTAGGTATATAAACCCTTAACATCGCACAAGTGGTTTTTACACTTATCTAGTTTATCACCACACTGTGAAGTTTCTTCCACTCCTCTGTCAGTCTTTCCTTTCTGCCACTGCTCTAAGCAAGGTCTGGAACTCCTTGCCTAGCATTCCGTCTATATTGAAGTGACTAGCGGGGTGAAAGAAGCGTTTCTTTACTCTGTCAGAAGTATTTTCTTTTATTCTATTTTTCTGAATTTTCTAATTCGTGTGGGAATCTGGAGTATGATCGAGCATCAGTGTCAACAAAACGTATATCAAATGATGCTTCCATTTGAGACTCCCACCCACCCCTGCAAGCCAAGTCTGTTTTCAGTGCTGTAGCATCACTCGCGCCTTGCTCAGAGATCAGTGGTTCTCGAACGCAGTTTCCCCATACAAACTACATCAAACTTCCAAGAGTGTCTCTTACTTCATTGTGTCTTTTTATAAACAACCCCCCCCCCCCATGCGACAGTTAAGGATATGCGCCATGCTGAAGTCTTGACCACAGCCATCACATGAAGTTGGAAGGTTTAAAAAAGTTTTACCATACCCATGGCAGGGGCAAGAGCCTCTTCGAGTTCCACTGGAGAAAGGTCTAGGTTTAGTTTTTTAAGTGGTACACATGATAATCATCCACTGTGCTTCGCTTTAGAATTCGCTCGACGCAAGATGATTTGTTGTTGTTTTGGAGGAAGATTGTGAGTTTAACCGTATAGGCCTACTAATTACGGTCGGGACACTTTTCAAGTAAACATAACGTCCGTAAAGACCTGCTGTCATAAGTTTTTTACAATAATTTATATATTGAGTACAATATTTAAATTCAATCCACGGTAACAATTTACTGTAAAAGAAATGAGATGTAATGTGTTAAAAAGATGAATATGACTGAATTTTGAGTGTAATGGATCATATTGGGCGTAGCTTTGTTACTGACAATGACCAACTGATTCATTCATATACGTGTTGTGTAGGTAGTGTACAATAGTCGTTGTGCATCGCTGCGCTGAGAGCGGCACCGCCGCCGCATCCACAGTCCCTTGTTATAGTACTCTGTTCCGTCTGTCTCCACCGCCACATTGTGTTGTGTTCTACTATTGTTACCATTGTTTCTCCCCTCTATTGATCCCTGTTTGGTTTGCCACATCTACATTGTTTGCTGACTAGCCTTATCCTTTTCCACTTATTAACCTACGACAAAGCTTACACCTATTTGCCATACTCACCATTTCGTATATGCAATCCCCAATAAACGTGCAACAGTAGGCTAACAGTAAAATAATTCTTGTTATCACCTTTCCTTCTTAATTATATAGGCCTACTCAAATTTCATGAGTCTATTCTGTTGATAAACTGTACTGCGGAACAGTTTAACACTTATATTTATATAGTTTTTTTGTACTACAGTATTACGTCATGTCTTTAAACTGATAAAGATGTGGTTTTTGTCACTATCGACGTTACCGCGACGGACATTTTAGATTTTCACAATTGCGTATGTAACTGCAATTCTTGTTCTCTATATTATATTTCGGGGCTTTTCTTATTAATTGGGGCCTATTAAATGGCATGATTAATAATTATAGACACCGAAATTTGCAAAGTTATTACTCCAGGTAGTACAGCTACAGTTTTTGTTTTAAAGGTGTCCCTTATCCATCCTGATAAGTCTATATTCATAGTCTATAATAAGTATAGCCACAGCATTGCCGACAGCCCGGTAGCCCGCTGTACCCCGTGTACAACCGTGTAGTGTGTAGCGAGTGTAGCGTAGGAGGCAAGTCAAGATGGCGCCGCCGCCGCCGCGCCGCTACAACATCGATCGGTCGCCATTTTGGGCCCTTCCGATCTGATTAAATACTACATTCATCTGGGAATACGATCCGGGGGTTGCTAGTTTCTTGTGTTTCATCATACCTGGCCAATTTGGAGAGAAGATTGTTAAAACTCAAAAATCCTTTTTTACAGCTCGCTACGCGTCATGTTATGGTGCCGTGGGAAATTGCTTCAATATGAATATTTATTAAAACTGAAACCACGCTCATGTATTTTTTGAAAAGTCTCACCATAAACTAGAAAATAATAGACAACGTATAGTTTGATTCAAAGCAACACTAAACAAATGAGTAAATTTAGACAAGTGGTGCCAATGTTTACCTAGTCGAGATCAGTTTTTAAAGACAGCAATTATAAATTTAGAAAAGTCTCCAAATTTATTTTTATTTTATTTATAGTTTATATGGAATATAGTAAATCAGAGGGGTTGTATTTTTGTAGTCTTTCTTGTCATATTCAAAGTGTACAATAACATAAAGATACTGAATAAACTATACTGTACTGTTTCAGCTTAGAGCACTTAGTTGGATAGGTTATTCTTACTGTACTTTAAAAAAAATAGCCTACACAATCAATTATTTGGACGAAGAAGTTTTGCCTATTTTTGACCTAACTTGTACAATTACCTCCGCTAGGACGACCTCAAAGTGCTGGAAGTCCGTATGCTTTTAAACAAAAGATTAAAGGATTTGGATTTGTTTATAGAATAAGCGAAAATGTAAATCTTCTATGTAGCCTCAATTTAAATATTAATTGTACGTATTAGTTCGAGTTCATTTTAAGCCGGGTTTACACGATGCCAGTAGGTGAGACAATTGTCAGAAGACAACTGATTGGCATGAAATTATTGCCTTCGTGTAAACACTTCAGGCCAATTGCCTTGCCAACTGCCCTCACAATTGTCCCAAAATTCAGTTGTCTCCGGGAGTAGACTGATGACAACGAGCTGGGCCCAGCGAACCCCCCACCACTCGGAATTTCAGTTGTCGCGACAATTGGCGCCGTGTGAACGGATAGGCCAATAGTGCTGTCTTGTTTTTTGCCAGTTCCCTAGTTCCCTTGTGTCAGTTGAGACATACAGGTGTGTTTTTTGTTTACGTCCGGTTATTCGTTATTAAAAATGGCACCAAAGTGGACTGATGAAATGAATTTAAAATTTTTTGAACTTTACAAAGAACACAGGAGTTTGTGGGACCAGCAAGACGACTTGTTCAAGAAGACTTCTAAACTTGAGGGCTTGAAGAAAGTGATGGCTAAATTTTGGCTTGTGATATCTTTATATAGTATTCGTACTCAATATATTGCATTGAATGACCACCTTGATAAGACTGTCTAGAGCTATAACTAAGGTGTCATATTAAAGAACAATGACCGTGCTAACTTTCATCTTTACACTTTGGAATCAAAACTAGTTAGAAATCGAGAAAAACAGATAATTTTAGACGGTTATAGCTGAAATTTTAAATTTTATTTTAAAATTTTTAAACCAGAGAAGACGAGGTATGTCTTTCTTCTTTTGGAAAAAGTTAAAAGTCAATCTCTATCTTAATTAGTTAATTTTAAAACACGATTCCCGTAAACCTCTGCAGCCATCAAACTCGCCTAGCGCTTCGGCCGCGCATTCGGTAACGTCGTTCGGGCTCAGGTAGAGCGAAGCCTTGCCTTGGTTAAACATAACCTCTTTTGTGTGAAAAGGTAGAAATAGTACTTTCGCTGATGTCCGATGTTAACACTTACAGCGGTTTACTTGAAAATCAATCAGTTTCATTAAAATGGGAAAATTACAAACTTTAAGGACTTGTAGGTCTTCTCTTTTTAAATGAATAATTTACCAATTTACTTTAGAAACAACTTCATGCCGAGCTATATCCAATGGCACTAAAATCATTAAAACCTGTTGAAAACTGTGGGAGGAGTTCCTTGTACAAAAACCCGTACCACGTATTAAAAATGTAGGCTATAAGTTAGATGTTTTTGGAAATCATTACTGTACTTATCTTTTTTGATTACTTAGTTATTTTTACCTTTCTTGTCCTAAATAGCAATTTTGGTAATGTAATGGACAATGTATACCATGGCTGTACTGATACTAACCAACAATAGTTAAATGAAATTTTTGTGCATTATAGGCCTACGGCAGACTGCAAGATATTTTTTTATAAAGATATAACAATCTGTTTTACCATATGTAGGCCTATGGAGTTGTAGTATGTAGGCCCTATATATCCGACTGTAAAATTTTTGAGTTGTAAATAATATACAATAAAATAACTAAATAGGCCTAGTTATAAAAATAATTTTATTTTTTATTTTTATTTCAACGATTTAGCATCCATTAACCAATTAAATCCATTTAATTTGTTGTTCATCACAGTAACCACTGGCAGTTTCCGGAGAATAATGACCTTCTACGCATATAAATATGTTATATAATCAAATTTTACATGCATTAGGGTTTGTTTTCATGGGTTTGTGAGATAATAAAAGTTCACAGTTTATGGGCAGCTTAGTGTCACAATGTAAACTTAATTAGTTTTTATTGACAGTTTTTAGCAAAATTTAAGATGTTTGTCCTATTTGTAGGAAGGGGGAGGGGGTATGGCCTTATGAAAATCTTGCCCCCCCAATCAGAATGCTGAAATGACGCCTATGGCTACAGTATATTGCCCATTACATTACCTAAAAAAATTAAATTGTTATTGAGGACAAGAAAGGTAAAAAATTACTGATTAAAAAAGATAAATAATGATTTACAAAAAATTTATACATATTTAATACGTGATACGGGGTTTTGTACAAGAAACTCCTCCTACAATTTGCAATAGATTTTAACGATTTTAGTGCCATTGGATAGAGTTCGGCGTGAAGTTGTTTCTAAAGTGAATTGGTAAATTGTCCATTAAAAAGAGGGGACCTACAAGTCCTTAAAGTTTGTAATTTTCCCATTTGATTACCCATCAGTAAGGAAATTGATTGATTTTCAAGTAAATTGTAAAGTGTAAACATCGGACATCAGCGAAAGTACTATATCTTCCTTTTCACACGAAAGAGGTTATGTTTAACCAAGGCAAGGCTCCGGTCTACCTGAGCCCGAACGACCGACGTTACCAAATGCCGCCTCGCGGCCGTAGCGCTAGGCGAGTTTGATGGCTGCAGACAGTGCAGAGGTTTACGGGAATCGTGTTTTAAAGTTAACTAATTAAGATACAGATTGACTCTTAACTTTTTGTAAAAGTAGAGAGACGGATCTCGTCTTATCTGGTTTTAGAATTTTTAAATACAATTTCTAGTTTCAGTTATAACTGTCTAAAATTATCTGTTTTTAGTGGCAAAAAGTTTTATAGATGCAAAGGTTTACGGGGATCGTGTTTTAAAACTAACCAATTAAGATAGAGATTGGATCTCAACTTTTCTAAAATTAAAGAGATGGGTCTCTTTGTCTCTGATTTTAGAATTTTTAAATTAAATTTTTAATTTTAGCTATAACTTTCTAAAATCATCTATTTTTCTCAATGCAAATGAAAGGGTTTTTAGAACCCTGTTATCTTTTGCTAAATGCAGCCTAGAGCTACAACTAATGTGTCATATTAAAGAAGAATAACGGTGCTAAATTTCCTTTCTTACACTTTGGTAATCTCACTTTGGTAGTGTTATCAAAACTAATGGAAAACTTAAGTTAAAAATCGAGAAAAACATATGATTTTAGACAGTTATAGCTAAAATTAGAAATTGTATTTAAAAATTCTAAAAACAGAGCCGACGAGATCCGTCTTTTTACTTTTAGAAAAAGTTAAGAGCCAATCTCTATCTTAATTGGTTAGTTTTAAAACACGATCCTCGTAAACCTCTGCATCTATAAAACTTGCCCCTGGAAAAAAACAGCCGATTTTAGACAGTTATAACTGAAATTATAAATTTTAAAAAAAATTCTAAAACCAGAGAAGACGAGATCCGTCTTTCTACTTTTACAAAAAGTTAAGAGTCAATCTCTATCATAATTAGTTAATTTTAAAACACGATTCCCGTAAACCTCCGCAGCCATCAAACTCGCGGAACTCGCCTAGCGCTACGGCCGAGAGGCGGCATTCGGTAACGTCATTCGTGCAGGGGCCGGAGCCTTAACAACTCAACAGACGTGAGATGGGACTTCCTGATATAGATGACGATTGCAGAATGAGTCAATTTAAGAGTTTTGTGCAAATAATACAAAGTAGACATTTTGTTAAAGTCTGATTCAGAAGTTTATAATTGTTATATACATTGCATAACCTAACATTTTAATTTCCAATTAAAAAAAAAATCACCGAAATTATTGGGGGGGCAACTGCCCCCCCTTGCCCCCCCCAAATGACGCCTATGTAGACTTCTAAACTTGAGGGCTTGAAGAAAGTGATGGCTAAATTTTGGCTTGTGATATCTTTATATAGTATTCGTACTCAATATATTGCATTGAATGACCACCTTGATAAGACTGTCTAGAGCTATAACTAAGGTGTCATATTAAAGAACAATGACCGTGCTAACTTTCATCTTTACACTTTGGAATCAAAACTAGTTAGAAATCGAGAAAAACAGATAATTTTAGACGGTTATAGCTGAAATTTTAAATTTTATTTTAAAATTTTTAAACCAGAGAAGACGAGGTATGTCTTTCTTCTTTTGGAAAAAGTTAAAAGTCAATCTCTATCTTAATTAGTTAATTTTAAAACACGATTCCCGTAAACCTCTGCAGCCATCAAACTCGCCTAGCGCTTCGGCCGCGCATTCGGTAACGTCGTTCGGGCTCAGGTAGAGCGAAGCCTTGCCTTGGTTAAACATAACCTCTTTTGTGTGAAAAGGTAGAAATAGTACTTTCGCTGATGTCCGATGTTAACACTTACAGCGGTTTACTTGAAAATCAATCAGTTTCATTAAAATGGGAAAATTACAAACTTTAAGGACTTGTAGGTCTTCTCTTTTTAAATGAATAATTTACCAATTTACTTTAGAAACAACTTCATGCCGAGCTATATCCAATGGCACTAAAATCATTAAAACCTGTTGAAAACTGTGGGAGGAGTTCCTTGTACAAAAACCCGTACCACGTATTAAAAATGTAGGCTATAAGTTAGATGTTTTTGGAAATCATTACTGTACTTATCTTTTTTGATTACTTAGTTATTTTTACCTTTCTTGTCCTAAATAGCAATTTTGGTAATGTAATGGACAATGTATACCATGGCTGTACTGATACTAACCAACAATAGTTAAATGAAATTTTTGTGCATTATAGGCCTACGGCAGACTGCAAGATATTTTTTTATAAAGATATAACAATCTGTTTTACCATATGTAGGCCTATGGAGTTGTAGTATGTAGGCCCTATATATCCGACTGTAAAATTTTTGAGTTGTAAATAATATACAATAAAATAACTAAATAGGCCTAGTTATAAAAATAATTTTATTTTTTATTTTTATTTCAACGATTTAGCATCCATTAACCAATTAAATCCATTTAATTTGTTGTTCATCACAGTAACCACTGGCAGTTTCCGGAGAATAATGACCTTCTACGCATATAAATATGTTATATAATCAAATTTTACATGCATTAGGGTTTGTTTTCATGGGTTTGTGAGATAATAAAAGTTCACAGTTTATGGGCAGCTTAGTGTCACAATGTAAACTTAATTAGTTTTTATTGACAGTTTTTAGCAAAATTTAAGATGTTTGTCCTATTTGTAGGAAGGGGGAGGGGGTATGGCCTTATGAAAATCTTGCCCCCCCAATCAGAATGCTGAAATGACGCCTATGTCTAGACTGCATTTAGCAAAAGATAACACGATTCTAAAAAACCCCATGCATTTGCATCGAGAAAAACACACGATTTTAGACAGTTATAGCTGAAATTAGAAAATTTATTTAAAGATTCTAAAACCAGAGAAGACGAGATCCGTCTTTTAACTTTTAGAAAAACTTAAGAGCCAATCTCTATCTTAATGAGTTACTTTTAAAACACGATTGCCGTAATCCTCTGCAGCCAAAACTTGCCTAGCGATACGCCCGCGGCCGCGAAGCAGCATTCGGGGTCAGGTAGACCAGAGCCTTAAGTCAAGTATGCCAAAGATAACGATTGCAGAATGAGTCAATTTAAGAGTTTACGTAAATAATTCTAAGTAGACATTTGGTTAAAGTCTGATTTAGAAGTTTACAACTGTTATATCAAAATATTTCACCATATTACATAACCTAACATTTAAATTTATAATTTTTTAAAAATCACCAAAATTATTGGGGGGGCAACTGCCCCCCCTTGCCACCCCCAAATGACGCCTATGTTCTAAAGATTGATGCTGTTATTTCATGTTGCACAGTTGATAGGTGTTTTCATTGAAAACGTTCGGCTTTACCAGGGAATTGGACAACCACCATGAGTGTCAGAGTCGCCACAGGCCGAGTGATCGCGAAGATTTTACACGACACTCCCCCAGTTGGCTCTCAGCGCCACGCTGCGATAGCTCAGGTCGCTGGCGCTGGCTGGTGCGCTGGCACACAGGCACACTCGGTATGCAGGCGCTAGCACGGCCGGTGCACGACACGGATCGCCCATTTACGACGTTATCTGGCCAAGTTTTTTACCCGATCACATCGAGAGAGCCTGCCCGTGGGGAGGGACGCGGGGGAGATGTGACGACAGGGAGAGACTACCTGGCAGGTGGCGACTCCCACGGCACCGGGCCACTGGGGTTGATCATTGTACAGCACGGTGGATCCAGGAATGAAATCATCAATAGTAGCCACCACTTGAGGATGAGGGAGCTTGGGGTGAGAATATTAACGCTGTTATCACCCTTCATTATTCAAAACAAAACATTATAGGAGAACGCTGCAGATGGCATAAGATATTGTTTTACGATTTGGAGTACTGATCACGTAGAAGAAGGAAGTGGAGAAGTAGACAAAGTATAGAAAATATGTTAGGTAGTTATAAGAATCAAGAATCGTACAATCTTATTGAAGTACAAGTAACTGATGAAACTCAATAAATTATCACTTTGTTAGAAGAACAAAAGAGGCCTACACATTTTGCAAAACTTTTCAGCTCAAAACAACACAAATTTTTCTAGTAGAGCTTGAACTTAAATACAATCCTGAATTATGCAAGCGTTTTAGAAATAAAACGCTTGGACTTTGTGTCAAAGTGGTAAATAACATGATTTTCACAACAAATCCTCACCAAGAGATTTAAAACATCTTGGTATGAAGAGATTAGAAACTAAGTTGCCCAAGTAAAGATTACTTTGATAAACATCTCATAGTGCACTAAAACTAAAGAAGACGGAAATTTTCTGAAAAAGAAAGACAGTTGGCTCGGTATAGACCGTACGAGAGGACAGTTTACGAGGCAGATATACGGTGTCCCTCGCTCGCCGTTCCTGTACCCCGCGGTTTTCTCTTATCACACCTGTTTTATCCTCCTTTTATTGTCCCCGGCTCGGCCTCAATGCGGTTTATTCCCGCCATAAAGATCGCATTGTGACTGTGTGATTTGTTCGCTCGTCCCCGGCCGTTCTTTTTCACTGGCTCGCAGATGTCCTGAGTTAATTGTTTTACTGCCTCTCCAACAATCCCAGTTTACAACTGGAGTTGTCTGTGGCAACTAAGAAGACGTTTTTGTATCCTGAGTTGCGACGACCTGAAGAAAGTATCTTATTGGAGCTGCAACGATTTGTGAATGACTGTAAACTCTTTTAGATAATAGGAGTAGCAGTTAATGGCGGTTTCTAAAGGTACTCTCCATACTGTAGTGTCTTGTAATTCATGGTATACCGGTACTACTAGACAATCGCAAAGGATGTCATCTGCGATGTTCACCAATGAGTGATGGCAACGGGTTTTCCCTTCTTGATTTCTAAATACTATTTCTGGAAAATACGAAAAAATCTTACATTTTGATTTTATGTGCAGATGTGCAGAGGACAAGGTAAACAAGTACCTCTGCAGTCTTGAAACATCTCACTATTAAGAACAGATTCATGGAACTTTTTAGTTTAAACCGTTAGTGAATTACACTATTGGTAATTTTTGCACAAAGTGTTAAATTATTTAAGCTAGAAATGGTGCTTTATTTAAAAAAAAACTTATACTTTTTTATTTTTAACTAAAAAATCTGCAAGTCTGGGAGATGCGAGCCGTGATCAGATGCAATGAGAGCACTGTGGATGCGGCTCACGGTGCCCGGCGCGGCGGCGGCATACGTCAGCGCTTCGCCGAGGCGGCTCCTTATATTTCTTTGCGCACATAGCAAATAACAAGTGCGCCGTTGTGCTGATGTACTGCGGTGTGATCCGCGCACACACCTGCGCCTGCAGATCAATCACATCAAAGTGCGCGCGCGCAAAAACCCGCGACTCGAAATTGCGCAACCGAGCCGAGCGCGGCCGAAAAAGGCAACGACCAGAACCGGGCAGAAAATATTATAAGCTATAAGGGAACTAAAGATGTCAACGGAACAAAGTGATAGAGATAAATGATGATCGGAGAAGCGAAATGCTGATAGGACCGGGTTTGTTGACAAAAACCGGCGCGCGATCCCGCGTCGGATATCTACAGGGTGTCCCGTGAGGGACGGACCGAAGACATCGGCGGCGAGGACAAGCCGACCGTGTGGTGCGCGACGTGAATGTTGAATTGGCTTAGTCATTGTAAAAGTAGGCATTTGTTTTATCCTAATCGGGGAAAAAATTGTTGTGCCCTAAATTTAAATCGCGTTATATCGAGTTGTTGTAATATTATACACAACACTAACGAATCCACCCTCTCTACTTGTTAGGTGAGTAAAATATGTGATGATTTAGAAATAAACTGAATCCCTGGTTGATATTTCTAGTGTCCTTTCTTCTCAAAATATTTGATCTAAAGGTATTCGTGCTTGTTATCGCATCCTGCGAAGTAAAATACACAAGATGACACAGCGGCCATATCTACAATCCGTTAGACTAGACACATTTTTTTTTTTTAATTTTAAAGTATTTTACCTTTGATAGTGATGAAAGCGCTGCGTTGTCTTGAAACTGACTGACTGGACGTAAAAGAAAAAGCTTATCTTTCAAGTAGACCAGACCACAGTCTAAAGCTACTGGTCACTGGTTCATCTTTGTTAATCAAAACCATAGCTTGGCAATTCAGTTTTCTCACCTAGCGACTTGTCTGTTACAGGTGCTCAAGTACTGTGACCACCTCCATGGCAAGTGGTACTTCTCAGAGGTCCGCGCCATCTTCTCCAGACGATACCTGCTGCAGAATGTCGCCATCGAGATCTTCCTCGCCAGCAGAAGTGAGTACAACACAAATGAGTCAGCACGTGATTGGTTAACTTGTTGAATCTGTGATGGTTTCTTCATTCCAGAAGATGTATTTTGGCACGTTATTTACTTCCAAACTTCAACTTATATTGTGAAAATATTTTAATAATTTTGTTGAAGTTTAGTCAGTTTTAACTTCAACGGTTGATAAGTGCCCTTAAAATATTATTTGCTTGTTGGGTCTCTTGTTTCGGAATGCGAACAGTTAAAAGTTATAACAACAGAAAAAGGTTCACAGAATACAGTTAATCCCAGAATATTCGGACTTCCTTGAATTATCAGGAAGGTAACACATCAGAACATAATTGTAATAATATTGCCCAGAGCAAATACGCGTGTTTACTTTTCATGCACTCTTTTGACACATTAAGTTTGCAATCTGGTACTCTCTACAACGGGTTTGCCGGTTGTCTTTGGTAGGGACAATGCTAATTATTGTCGTTTCACTGACGAATCTCCTGAATATACGTCTAGTGTGTGAGTATTTAACTATGGTCTCAGCTTTAAGCAATGTAACGCCCACCATCTGTTGCATTATTTTCATTCATTGCGCCACAATCGCGAGAGCCTACCCGTGGATGAACTGCGCGGATCAGGCGACATATGGGCCGGCTCGTGCTAACGTCTTTTGAATCCTCTAATCCCGGGAGGAAGTCCCAAGCACCTCAAGTGCCGCGGAGGCTGGCCCCACCTGGACCCCACATATGGCATGTTGCACAGCCACTGAAGCGCAGCGTCGCGATACATATGAGTCTAGCCGTAAATTAGCGACCCACTTGGTCCTTTACTTTACGTACATTTAATTTGTGTTTTCTCGTAAACTTTTAAATTAACAATTAATCATGAACTATATTGAACTTTACTTAGCTTCATAACTATTGACACAAGCTATTTTATTGTAATTATGCACACATAACTAAGAATTGGACCAATAAACTTACTTTGCTATAAATAGACAATCCACTATTGAAGCTCACTATTTTAAAATTTCAAAGTGATTCATCTATCGCAAGTTGATTGCTCGTCGCTGAAAGGTTTGATACTATGCATGTTTTAAATGTTCTACACACCAGATGACCTTTTTTAGGTAAAACCTAATGTCCTAATTTCAACTCATCCCTGCACGCTTGGATAAAATGTTTTTTCATGCAAATATCCTTTGTTTATTTAAAGTTCGAACAGATATAAATGCAATTTTGTAAATCACGTGTTCATAATTGTGATTTGTGTTTTTGGCAATAAAATATTAAGAACTTTAGTTATGGGAAAACGAATGGAGTTTGACCTTCCTCCAAGGTGCGATAGGACCCCCCAGCGCACGAAGAACTAAGATGTAGAAACAAGACTTAATAGTTTCGCATTACAGAATAGTAAACGTCATCGCAACAGTGGTATAGCTCACGGCTTGGTGGGGGCTCCTCCCGCACCTTGGACGAAGGTACTTAATATTTTGTTGCCAAAACCACAATTCACAATTTATGATCACTTTATTTACAAAGCTGCTGTTCAATTATGTGTTTACTATTACTATTTGCTAGCTTCAAGCCTTCAAAGCACAACATACCTTGATAGAATCCTATTTTATCTGCAAAAGTTTTCTACTAATCATAGTTTTGATAATTGTTGGCTTAGGTTTTGGTTTGTTAGTTAATTATTGTGAATCTAACGTACTCTTTCCTTTATGTCACTATGCTTTAATTATTTTAAAGTGAAGTTTTCTGATTTAAAATTTATTCAATACAAAAATGTTAATTTTGGCTGTCTTTAATTGAAAAGTATCTGCGAGAGCGACATATATTTTCAGTGTGTTGAGGACGCTTTTCTTTGGGGGTTCCAATGAATATTTCTTTTAAATTTCAATGTCTTCCTTTTTACAGTTAACAAGTACAACATTTTAAAATATTTTAAGACATACCAGGGAATTCTCAAATTTAAAATTTAAAATTATTCAAGAAGTCCCCCCCCCTCAAATAAAAATACAATTTTCTAAGTTTTTTTTTTATCAGGCAATTTTCCTGGACAATAAAATCCACTACATAAAAATCCCATACATGTATACATATATACAATAACATTAAGTATAGAAAGTCCCAATCCTAACAAAGAGTAAATGACTTACAATAAAATAGCTAACCAAGAAGAGAAATTGATTATTTAGTTTAAACAAGTACAAGTAAAAAACTGACAAAATGCAGTTGATGTGGGAGGATCCCCACTGATATCTTGATATGAATTATTTAAAGTCAACGTGTTGGATCTTCACCAGAGAAATCGTAATGATTGTCTCTAATTTTTCTGGCGATAAAAGTCAGGCCAAGAACCGCCTGTGTTGAGTCTAGAGGCGGTTTAAAACCCTCACAAGTGCCAACCTAGCTACACTCTAAGCCAACACTGCTGCCAACTTCACAGGAAATTAGCTTATTTTGACATGAGCAGATCGAGTGGCTCTCGTCAGATATTTACTCGAGTCCCCAGAGCCAAATCACTGCTCGGTTTTACAGCATGGCTCGGATTTATGAAGGTTTTAATACTTCGAGATTACGGAAGCCCAGTAAACGTTAAAAGACTGGTCGTTGTTATAGAAGGATCACAGTTTCTGACATCAAACTTGAAACTTTAGTACTCTGGACAACCATAACTAGTAATACGCTTACCATGAATGACATGACTACAGTCCTGAGATTTATCAAAGAAGTTTTGATCTTACTCCATGAAAATTCAATTTCATTTACCTCCAGGAAAAGCACCGCGGTCCTCGTAATTTATCCTAAAAACGTTGTTAGAGTTAGGGTTGAGTAAAAAATGACTCATTTGCAACAGTTTAGCCTGATTTGAACTTCAAAGACAATGCGCATTATCTTTATTACGGTAACATTATGTCACAACGGTTTAACCGCACTCTATGTTCTCCAACCTATTTTAGGATTGTAAAATTACCACGACTTTTTGAACCAAGATTTATTTCTGGCAGAAAACGCTTAACCCGTTTAAACTCTGATTAGCCTACATTCATTCATTTAAATGCACCCACACCCAGTAGCAGCTTCCATTAATCCAGCCAGATCGAAGATATTCCCCGCGCTGCCTCCAATAGCACAGCATCGTATCAGTTGGCTGATGATTAATGTCATAATCTCAGTGAACACCCAGCACCGCGCTCGTCACCGACTCGACCGCTTCGGGTTTGGACAGTTATGACAAACTGGCCCGGATATTTATGTTTGCCCGGTGTAATTACATGGCATTATTTATTTCTTGTCGTTTAATTGGTGTAAAAACCGGAGGAGGATTGAATTCGTGACCGGCCGGCTGTCTAATTGTTATAATTAATCACCAAGCCGTGTGTTTTGTGGTGTGTTCATTAATCGTTTGCCGTGTGTTTGTTTCTGTTCGCGTGGTATTATCACATCAAACGGGCCGCCGGGCACTGGTTTATCGGCCACTGTCACGTGTCGGCACCTCGGGCTCAACACATTTTATGAAGCTCTTTAAAATCCAACATTTTCTATAGTTTTTTTCGTAAAGTACCAACTAAAATTTGTGCAATTTTAGATTTCTAGGAAAAGATACAAATTTGATAACCTAAGTTTAAAAAAACTTGTTCTATAGACATTTATAAAATTGTATATGATTTTTTATGAAGCAGGTTCGTACGCAACGAATTGTAGTGGGAGGGCACGGCGACGATCCCCGTGCTTATGCACTTCCCTACCGTATCAATGCACTGTATGATCGTTACTGTAATTAGAGTGCGACGACCCCAACTGCAATTTAAATAATATGTTAGGGTAAAGCTTCTCTTCTTGCCTTTTTCAACTATCAGAAGGGGTTTAAGTAACATTTTTCAATGCGTTGTAGCCCATTGTACTTTAAGATTATTCATGACCCAATGAGCAAAAAAATGGGTTTAAAACTGTTTTAAAATAAGTTTCAAACTCGTATTAAAACTGTTATCAATATAAGTACAGTTAACAACGTTTTCGTATTAATACGAGTTAAAAATTGTTCAAAACTCTATTAAAACAATTTTAAAATTGTTTAAACTTGTATTAAAACAATTTAAAAACTGTTATCAAAACATTTTAAAACTGTTATCAAAACTATTTAAAGCTGCTATCAAAACAATTTAAAAACTGTTATCAAAACATTTTAAAACTGTTATCAAAACAATTTAAAGCAGCAAAAAATATATGCCGCTGGCAGGATTTGAACCCATGACCTCTTGATTACCAAGCCGGGACCCTACCAACTACGCCGCGCTGCTCTCCACTTCACCCATAATTGTTACATTACTTGGCCAGTTGATTCCCAAGTTTTTTGCGTTGATCAAATTAAACGCATTTCCCGTGGCATATATTTTTATGTCTTCCCAAATAGGTCTTAAACTAGAGTTCCCTTACATGTTAGTTTCATGTGTAAATGTTTAACAAATTGCAGTTATCTCAATTGATGTAAAACTTTTGACTGTGTGATCAAATACTTTACATAATTTTTACATCAAAATGATGTCAAGTTTTTAACGAGTTCAATTGTTTTAAACAAATAACAATGTTCTCGTGTTGTAAAAGACTTAAAGAAATTTTTTTTCTTCAATTATTACATTACCTTTTAAATTTAAGAATGCAAAATTTTTACATCATTTTGACGTCAATACTTGATCTAATATTTTACTTTGACGACTTTGATCCCTTTTTGACGGCCAATGGACAACGTGTGCTATATGTGGGTACGTACTCAATCCCATGGTTTTAATATGAAAATAGAAAAATACCAAATTTCTGTTGGAAATGCGCCGAATACGCAGGTCTGCTGCAAATTATTTGCTGATTGATAACAGTTTTAAAATTATTGTTCGATAATTTTATATGAGTTCCAAAACTGTTAGTAAAACAATTTAAAAACTGATATAAAAATTTTCTAACAAAATTTTTAAACTTTTTAAAAAAATTTTTATTAATAAGCAAATAAAAATAATATTAAAATCGTTTCAATTCAATTTCAATATTCTTGCAAACTGTTATTATAATAACTTTTTAAACTTTTCTATTAAAATGGTTTGTAAACAGTTTTAAAATTGTTTAATCTTGTATAAAACTGATATCAAAATTATTTTAAAACAATTTTAAAAGTGTTTAAACTGTTGATAAAACTTGTATTGATATAAGTTTATAAACTTGTATTAAAACAAAAGTGTTTAAACTGTTATTAAAACTTGTATTGATATGAGTTTATAAACTTGTATTAAAACAATTTTAAAACAATTTTAAAAGTGTTTAAACTGTTATTAAAACTTGTATTGATGTGAGTTTATAAACTTGTATTAAAACGATTTTAAAAGTGTTTAAACTGTCATTAAAACTTGTATTGATATGAGTTTATAAAACTTGTTTTAAAACAATTTTAAAATGATTTAAAACTTGTATTAAAGTTGTTTTAATACCAAACTTATATCAAAATATTTTGAAATTGTATTAAAACAATTTTAAAACAGTTTCCAACAATTTTTATGCTCATTGGGGAGTTCCAACACCAATCTTGAGAACCCAAATCTCTAGGCCTATATGGCTTATCGTTCTGAAGATAAGCTGTAAGTTCGATCAATCTACAATCTTAACCCTTTAATTGTTTGATTCCACCGTAGAAGAGCACAAGTTTTGTTTGTACAACAACCCCTCGCCAGTGCAGCCCAGCCCGCCCCGAGATCGCATCCCCCGCGCGTATAATCGAGTTACCCGGGGACGGGCGCTGCTGCCCCTCGCTAACTCATTTACTCACAAACACCCGGGAACTCCCCGCTTTAATTCATCTATAATCTAATCATTTCGTCGTTTATGTCTCGCGCTCGCCAGTCGTATAAATATTATTAAACTCGGCCGGTTTATTTCGACAGCTATGTTGACGGATCGGTGAGTTCTTTAGTGTAGCGTGAGCGTATAGGGATGTTAAATACTTTGTTAAGAGAATTGTTTAGTTTTACACAACATCTATATCAGATTGCAGCCTGATCAAAGCTAACCCATTAAATTTAAGACTGGACGCTTTTATAGTGTAGTGCGATTGGAAAATACAATGTTATAGAACAGTCTGTCTATATAAGTTATATGGAAAATGTCCAAAGCGGGCTAGAAAGATATAAAAGTGTAAAGATCAATATACTGTAGTGAGATAAATATTTTAATTGCACTCTTGCAAAATAAATAAGGAAAAATTACGAGGACCCTTTATGTTATCTTAACTTTTAGTAGTTAAAAAACAGTTTTGTTACGTGAGAGCTCTAATTTCACTGTTCTTTACACTTTTACCTTTTTAGCCCGCTTTGAACATTTTCCGTAACTTAGGCAGACTGTTCTAACATTGTATTTTACTATCGCACTTCAATATAAAACTTTATTAACAAAGCTTTGCTGTTTCCTAAAATCAAAGCTAAATTTAACTTTACAAATTTTGGACTTTGTGAGATTACGTTATCCTTAACAATGTCATTGTGAGTCATCACTGGAAAACACTTAGCCTACTTTAAAGTTTATGAATTTAGTTATACATTTAATGCAAAATTAATTTGACATAGTTGGTTAGTTTTTCTATGCTAGCTCTCAAGTGCCGACTCTGATGTCTGTTGCAGCGTCCATCATGTTCGCGTTCCCGGACCAGGCGACTGTCAAGCGGGTCATCAAAGCTCTGCCCAGGGTCGGCGTGGGGATTAAGTACGGCATCCCGCAAACCAGGTACCTACAACTGTATATCATAAAAAAAAACATCATGTTTGAAAAAAATGGAACATCATCAGTGGAACCTTTTATTGTTGAACGTGTGATTAAATAGAATAATTTATATGTTTTAATTTAGTGGGATGTGTTTCTTGACGCTTTTGTTGTAGCAAAAGACTAGTCTGAACCAATCATATTTTGTTTTTAAACCCCTAGTTACGTCTGCAATGTATAGTTTTAAAACACTATATAATTATGTTGGTGATTTATTTTGTTTAGCTACCTTATTTTTCGATGGTTGTTATTCGTCCATGGACTCCTGCATTTTTTTGTCAAATAAAATATGGTATCACCTAAGTCTCATTTTAGAACTACAGGATTGCGATGCCAAATTTTTTTATTTATGTAACATCATTCTTGTGGGTTGTATGTGTTTACTATTTCATTCCTCAAAACATATGATAAAAAACCTAAAAGTAACCCACTGCTTTGTGGCTTTCAAAACTAAAAATACAATTTTTATATCACCTAAAATTGAATTTAGGATATACATCCCTTGATGTGTATCCAGAAACGCATTTTTCTTTCTCTGGTGTAAAAATTTAATATCTTTATAACGATTCGGCGTCCTCATAATTTGTGCATACTTACTTCATTGTCCCCAGTCTCAACTTTGGCCTCCCTCATATTCTTCTCTTCCTTTTCGTTCCTCATGACACATTGTGTGAAGTCTTGTTCCTTTTCCAGGAGAGCCTCGATGATGTCTGCCCGCCAGCTGATGCGTAACTCCAACATGACGCAGAAGTGGCAGCGCAGAGAGATCTCCAACTTCGAGTACCTAATGTTCCTCAACACCATCGCAGGTAAATCACTTTGTACATCTCGAAGACAAACTGTCATTCGACATTCGATCAACTTCGTCTCTTGGTTGTGATACTTCATGCTCGTTGCAAAATTCACTACACCCGCCTCCACTGCTTTTAAAACTTAAAAGTTTTAACAGTTTTACTATGTATTTGTGTACTTCATAGATGAAGATGCTCCAGGAACTTTTGTCAATGCAGTTTTTGTTGGTTTCACGTCTTTCAATTTTATTTTATTTGAAGTAGGACTTTGCCGGTCCTTGATAAAACAGATTGTATTGAGCTACTGTATTATTTATATGCCATAGTCAATTTTAGATCTCTCTAAACCGCATACCGAATCTACAACAATATTGTCTATGAAATAATAATAATAATAATAATAATAATGCTCACACGTCTTTTAAATTATTATCAAAACTACTTAGTCACTTTAAAAAATTTTGAAGTTGTTGAAATTTGAGAACCTTTATGCCTTGTTGACAAACGGCCTGATTCATTCATAGACTTGTCAAACAATCGAAGAATAATCGTACGGACCTGAAATGTGTTCAAGGGGATTTCGGGATTTTTCTCAGTCCAATAGTGTTTTTCTTACTTCAAATTTGTTTATGGAATTTATTGGGTTATTTTGTAGAATTTTGACTATTGTATATGAACCCTAGTTGCAACTACTTTTGAAAAGAAAAAAAAAATATTTATCCTTGCATTCAGTAGAACTCTTCTAGCAGATACACTTAAACTCCTACATCGTATGTCAAGCAGTGACATCTTCATATGAAGACGAACATATTTTCTCTCAAACGTCAACATGGCCGAGTCCAGTGACAAGTTATTTTTATGGTACAAGTCAACCTCTCCCCTCGGATTCTCCGGTATGTAAGCATTCGCACTGTTACTGAAAGAAACAAAACCTCGAATGTATTAGCATATTGAGCACCCGTGTGCTGGCGCTGGTGCTAGTCCGGCAACATGTCTCGGCTAAGCGCGGCATTCCTGGCGAATCACGGTGGAGAACCTCGGGAGAACATGAAGATCTGACGGCGAAGGTTTACGGCCGGTATAACGCAAATGCGAGTTTGTTGGAATGCACAGATGCAGAGTTGTGTGGCCCAGAATACTTCTGTAACTACAAACTGACGAGAGTTTTGTCATGCCGAATCATGTTGTTATAATAGGCATAACATGGAGGCTAATAAAGTATATTATTCTTGAGGCAGAGATTCATATTTCTAAGTTCATTTGGCCTTTTTTGAAATGTTATTCCTTAATTAATTTTCTTCTGAATAGTTTTTACATGTCTGGCATTGTTGTACATTATAATATGAAATCATACATCTAATCTATGTATTCTCTGTGTCTTAGTAAAGTAGTTACGATCAAAACGGATTGAATTTCCTTTTCTCAAAATCCCATTTGCACGCCACCAAGAATCAACAGCTGGACCTATTAATCGATAATCGAATGATAAATCAGGGATGCGCGGGCGGGGGAAGATGAGAACAAACATGTGGATAGCGTGCGAACAAGGCGGGCCCGGTAGTGAACCTTGGGGCACCCCAGTGCGGTCTCATTTAGCTGCAGACAGGCCGGTGACAAATTGCGGCCCTCACAGGTACTGACGTCTGTTTGGATTCGCTGTCCGTCAAGGGATTGTTACTCCCTCCTCCGCTACCGGTATCGTTAATTGATTTCTGACCCGGGGGATGGAACCATGATGATGGATCGAGGGGTGAGTAATGAGGGGGTGATTGAGTTAGGTTTGTGAACTCGTGTTTTCCCTTCCGGTGAGGAATATCGAATTTATTGTTTTGAAAGTATTATGATTCGAGCTGGAGATTTTCCTTTTGTTGTAATTAATTAATTTATAATCATCCTCATCATCATTGGATGAGTCGGTTGGTTCAACTGGTTAGTAGGCCTATTCATTTTGGAAACGTAACAGTGATTTTGTGGACTCGAATCTCGAATCCCGGCTCTACCTTGTATGTTCAACAGTACTAACCATCCACCTATATACTAAGTAACTTTACTTTTATAATTTACAAGAGTAAATTATAAAAGTAAAGTTACTTAGTATATAGGTGGATGGTTAGTACTGTTGAACCTTAGTTGGTTAGTTGTAGTAGCCTTAGTTTTAGAGTAAAAAAGTTCAGAAAGGTTACTAGAAAGACTAGTAACCTTTCTGAACTTTTTTACTCTAAAACTAAGGCTAAATATTACTATTTATTTCGGAACAATTTCCTGTACAAATAAAACAGGAATACCTCACTTGTAGATAGAATTTTTTGTTGAATATCAGACTTGAAAAAACTCGTAGAATGATATCGAATAAACAGGATCGAATAAACAGTTTCAGCGTTCGAACAATTTACGTCCCTGCAGTCCCGTTAAAAAGTGTGTTCACACAGTTTACAAGTTTGGGTGCAATCCAGATTTTTAAATTCCTTCCGTCTCGCCAAAAACATTCAACGTTTAGCACCCATCCTGCCGCACTTGCGCACTACCAGTATACAGTGCGGATCAACCATCTGCGCCTGTGTCGGTCTGTTGCTGTTCGTCTGTTGAGCGTGCGCGAACATTACTCATGCGCGTGGAGGAGCTGCGCGGCGGCGGCGGCTCAAGATGGCCGTCGTCCCCACAAATCAAGTGAACCAGTTCACCATTGTCAACCCGACTGGTTCGTTATCGCGCGCGTTTTTGCCGCCAGTGCCAGTTTCAACACTTCTTTTTGAGAGGGAGAATGTCGCGCGTTTCTTGTCCTCTTTTCTTCTTTCTCATTCAAAAATCTCATAATTGGAGTCGCCGATTTAAACGGCATTCCGAGTCGAGCCGCGGAAAAAGATTGTAAGAATTCACTGCTTCTTTATTGGCGTTTACATTTTTTTACCCGCGCCCCGGACACGTACCGTGAATGTTGAGCCGCGAGGGGACGTCGGCGTTGACGCTGCGATTCGCGTGATGGTTGTGGGATTGCCCGCTTTCCCACGCAATCGTCAGTCGCGGGCCAAAGTTTTTATATCTCAATTTGTGAAAAATCGCGATAGAAACACTATGTGGTAGCAGATATCTCTGATAAAATAGAGTAAATTAGTAATTTTTCTTGAATGTTTAGATAGAACTCTCTTTCGTTTAAACAGAAGAGATTTGATTTATTTTAAAGTTCAGTGGTCTACCAAAATCGTATATAATTCGTCTCCCCTGATATTTTTCTAGTCGAAGGAAAGAGGTTATGTATTAGGGTATAAACTTCCGTGTTTCTTCGTCGATAAAGAGACTATGTTTTCCAATTAATTAACACGGGTGTCACGGAAGAGCAGGCGGTGACGTCAGGTTACCGTGTTCGTGTTCCCGGACGGCGCGGAGCGGCGCCCGCAGCGACATCTAGGTGGCGACTTGCTCATTACCACGACTTCCTCACCAGTCCTCACTGACACTCATCGGGTGTCGCGGGGCTTCGCCCCATTGCACCCGGGGACAACCGTGTAAATTACTGCCACATCCGGGTAATTTACGGCCCCACAAATCTAAAGAAACGAAATCCGGGAGGTCCAAACGTTATTGGATCCAAACTGTTCGGCTTTGACGTTAATTTTATGATTGACGGCATCACCCCTAGTTATGACTGTTGTAAAACGCTAATGATCAACAAACATTTGTCTCTTGGGTTTTTTGAAGTAAGCACAAAAAACGCCTTTCCCTACATTAACCATCACTTTCAAATTGTTATTTTGGTTTGTTTTGACATTTCTTCAGTTCTATGTTTACAGATCATGGTGCAGTAAACCATTGTACAGTACTGTAATGTCATCAACTTTGAATTTCGAAAATAATTGGGATTCGCCGTTTTTCTCGATCTCTTACCTAAGAGTCTAAATATAGATTGGTTAAAAAATCAAAATTATTTAGTTTGAACATATCGAAATTTGTTCTGCTAAGTTATATATTTTATGTATGTTACATTCCTAATTCATGTATCGTAAGTTTTTTTTTAAGACAGTGCATCCCCAAGAACCTTTAAAAACGTGAAAAAATCCATATTTCTAAAAAACTGCTCTAACGCCTTTGCCAACTTGAAATAAATTATACTTTTCAATATAAAAACGATCTGAAAAATAACTAACTAACTCCAAATTTTTTATTATTGCTCTATGTCAAGTGGTTTAGGAGAAAATTCAATTTTTCTGTGAGATTTCCGTCTTATCTAAACTAGAACCATCTATTGCCTTTTAGTAACAGCAAGTGAACACAATGGCAATGAAGAGTAGGCTTGATTAAACGCAATTGACCTCATACAAAATAATAATAATTATAATTTAATAAAACTTTGAAAAATTTCTTCGTATGTTTCGACATGTCAACAACCTTCTTAGAGACATGATAAAAAATTTTAATTTCGGTAACTAGGGTTCAAACACAAGAAAACTTCTTTTATTTTAGTACAACAATCTGACTTCATGCATTTCGGGCCACACGACTCCGTCTAAACCCTTCTGGCCCATAAAGAAGCGAAGTGTAAGAACACACTGTCGGCTTATATCTGGAGGCTTTTAGCGGCCGATAGCATTAGCGGCGGGCCCGGCGGATGCGGCGTTGAGTGGTTTTATCTGCCGCCCGGCTCGTAGATTGCTGCGACACTCGGGGACAAATTCCCGCGACTTACGACGGTCCGCAGCTCGAGTTACGAGGGCATAACGCTTTTTGCTCGTAATCACGACCACGTGCTCGTAAACGCTTTACGACGCCGCCTCGTATGTTGTATGTTTTGTAAATAACGCGCGCCATATCGTAAACCGCACCTAATTATAATCTCTTCATCACGGCCGCTGCAGCCGGCGCGCCAACGTGTTTCCACTAAAACATATCCAGCGACGGTTCTTGTGTAATTTGCCCCCGTCGTGAATGTCTTTATGACATGTGACGTTATTTTTAGGGCGTTGTCGCTTGTAGTTGTAACGCTTCGTTGGTGGTATATGTCAGTCGTGTAGTCGTGTTTTAGACGTCGGTGGTGGTCATGGTGACTGTTTTCTTTTACCATTTTTTAAACTGTACTAAAACCTAACGAAACTATTAAATTCAACGAATCGACACCAGTACTCTTAAAGCCCAATTACATTGTTTTGGAAATAAAAATACATTAAATGCAAATTAAGCTCTCTTATGAGAGTGTTCACCATCATAATCCCCCTCCCATGAGATGTTCGTGTGAAACACTTTAAAATTGTTTATAGATGAACATGTTGCTTCCATTGAAGTAGTTGAATTCAAATAACTTTTCTATTCATTCCTCGTTTCCAAGATGAGAATGTTTTAAAAGCTTCTTCTTTACTATTTTTCTAAATATGTGGAACCTTTGGTCTTTGGGCTATTGATTAATGATCTTGACAAATGAAACAGCTGCTATTTGTCAGTAACAAAGCTACACCTCATATGATACATCACAATCATCACACTCACCTTAGTCACCTTAAAATGCGCATCACAGAGTGCGTCGGTGTTGTAAATAAATCATCAAAGTATTTGTTTTGTGGTGTGTTCTATTTCTGCTTCCGCCACTCCTGATTATTTCCATCAACTCTAACCTATGACATCCCGCTTTTTATTTTGTGTTATAGATATTTTGACTCAATATTGGATATTTTCTTGTTTTTATCGGAATAGCCAACGTCAATTAGCACTAGCCTACAATATAATATGTTTTTTTGTAACAAACAAAATTTCCAGTAATAACAATTCTTGAGTATGCTGTCATTTGCTTTGTTATGAATTCAAAGCATTACAGCGTCGCATATTTATTCACACTCTTTGTCTCTCAGTAGAAGGATTCATTTATCGTATTGAGTAATAGACTTTGCAGTACTAGGAAAACATTCAAACCTTGTTGAACCTTTTGTTGAAACCTTGTTATGCTTTTATATCCAATGGTTTACATTTTTAACCCTTTTTAAAGTTTTAAGTTGAGAGAAGATGACTTGCAGTGCATTTACTGTTGGAAGGAAATAGCTATCGTCACCATCGCTGACTTTTGACTCCCGGCGATAACACCTTGTATGTGAGTGTGAGTGCGACTACACATAAAGTACAGCAGCGTGGCCGCGGCGAGAGCGGGTATAAAACGATGGGTTTACGCGGGCCAGAGGTCCCGGAGTCGGGTTACATCCAGGCGAGAGGTCCCCATAAACACAGCAGTGAATGCGCCACTCGGCCACATTCGTCCATAAACGGAGACAAACTCTCCGATAGTAAAACTGAGGGTGAAAAGGTGCGGGATCGGCCGTGGTTTGTTGCGAAGATAGCTCTTGACTTGCATGTGAAAGACAAGTGTTCAATAAAATGAGACATTTAGGAACTAACTCTTCCGATTTTAAAACTGTGGGGGTGAAAAGGTGTAATGGGCCGTTTGCAGTGATTGCTCTTTACTTGAATTTGGATTGAAAGATGAGTGATCAATAAACGGAGACATTTAGGAACAAATTCTCAAATAGTAAAACCACAGATGAGATATAAAACTGAGGGTGATTGGGATCGGATGTGGTTTGTTTTGTTGCGAAGATTGCTGGTTAATCAATGGGAGAAAACGTCGTGGTCGGTATAGTTTGGTTTGAAAATAAAACATATGGAGATTAGGGTGGTTGTAATGGTTGTGTCTGCATTGTGGTAAGGTGATGGAGACGAGGAAGCATTCCAAAAACTTACTATTTGGAGATAATGTGCCATATCATATAGTAACACATCAGTTCTTCTATAAGTTTGCCTGTGATTCTCTAAAGTACTGTTAAAAGGAAATGATTTGTTTTGATCCATTGTCATTTAGTGCATCTTCATTAATTATACAGTATCTTTATAACATACAGTAACCGGAAAAATATCAATCTGATCTTTTTATCCAATCAATTTAAAGTCTGGTTGCTCTTAAAAATGTTACAAGTGTAAATAAGGATCACTTGAAGACTAGAGGAGTTTTATACCTACCTGAAATATAGTGAAATTTTATACACTTAGAACTAAAGTAGTCTTAAAAATAAAATCTGTAATTTTTGTGTGGTGCATTTGCACGAATTTTATAGATACATAAAAATCAGAATTGCTTGCATTATCCTGTTTAAATATAACTCATCACCGAGAATAAAGACTAAGTAAAAGCCTCCAATGTAGCATAGTGATTTAGGTTGAGATGCGACGCCCTGCAAAATGCTGCAGCAAATTGCATAGCACATCCGTTGAGGAGAGTGCTGCTGTTTTTTGAAGGCTGTACATAAAACCTCACTCAACATATCAAAAATTATTATTATTTGTACTTAAATATTAAAAACTCTGTCAGGATTCAAATTTAATGTGGGTTAAACAAATAAAAAAAATCGAGTAGTATGTAAAAATACCCCTTTCTCTTTCTTTTTAAATATAAGACATTTTATGACAAACAAGTTAGTGAGGAAGTCATTACATTGCTTTTAGCACACAAATGTTGTAAATTGCTAACTTTTTTCTTTTGTTAAGGAAAAAGCATCCGTGTAGCCCTAAACAACCGATCAAGTCTCTTTTTGTAGGCAGGCATATAAAGTACAAAAATTTAACAGTCATCGACAACATGTCTATTATTTTTAGTTTATGTCTTTTACATTAAATCATGGACATTAACAATAGAACGCTATATCCGATGGCACAGTCCTCAGTCCTGATCCGCAGTCCCCGACGCCGGCGGCGGCGCGGCGCTGGTCCAAGATGGCGGCGGTGACGGCGCGGCGCGGCGATAGGCACTGACAGTGATGACAGTTAGCCGGTATAGGACGCGGCGTGCACCCGCCACACATTACTTTCTCTTTGTGCACAAGGTTATTTCGGAACGGATTCGGTGAAACAGCTGTTTTTTTGGCGGGAGATCGGTGGCGACCGGTGATCGCAGCTGACAGCGCCTGGCCCGCCGCGCCGCGCCCGCGACCACATTTAGATTTAATTGTTTCAATCTCACAATTAGACAATCTATATTTATGTTTGTAACACACATCCGTCGATAAAACAACTAAAACAGGCCTATCTTGGTTCCGGAAGTGTTCCTTTCTGTGGTTCTGTACCTTAATTGATTTATAATCGGTTATTTTTGCTCTGTGGGTTAATCTTGGTTTTAAGCATTTAAGCGAACATTATCTAAGACGTCAATTACTTTCAACAATAATTCCTAATAGTCTAAAGTGTTAAGTGTAGTCTCACTTGACTATCCTCATCCTTTTCATCGGGTTTCCGATCGAACCATGAATAAAATATTGAGCTGTAAAATGTCGGCGCTATAGGTAGATAAGGATAAGCGAATATATAGGTATTAGGTTTGGTGCGGTATGGTTACCGACGCACCTTGTGGCGAGTGTGATGATGATGATTGCGATGAATCAGATGAGGTGTAGCTTTGTTCCTGACGAAAACCAGCTGATCCATTTGCCAGGTTAATTAATTAGTAATAATCAAATGACCAAAGGCAGCAGGGTCCAGTTTCATTTTCAAATCATCAAAAAGCTACCACCTTTTTAAGAATGAAACCGAAAGGCAAGATCTAAAACCAATCAGCTACAGTTATTTAATAGCTGTATATACCAACTGACTAACTTAAAAATTTAAAATCTAAATCCATTCCAATCTATTCTTAAATTTCAAATGAGGAAAACTGCAGAACCTCTGAGTTGTGGAAATACTTTATTGTATGCTCTTGAACCTGAAACCACAAACCCATGGCTATACTTACATAGTCTATTAATTGTCGTGTCTAGTCTAATATGTTATTTCTTTTACTTTAGTTTTATATTACTGTACCAACAAAATACTATTTTTGGATGAAACTACAGCAGATTTATTGCCTGTCATTGTAACTTTTTCCAAAACCCAATTTTTGAAAATTATTGTTCCATGAAACCATCATTCTCATTAGTAGACCATTAATAATCCTTCAGCCATAGAACAGAAAGACCAAAATGATTTTTTATAACTAATAATGATCAAAGCAGTTGCAATTTGTGTAGTATCCATCAGAATTTGACCAACCAGCCCATGTGTGTTCCAGGCCGGACGTACAACGACCTGAACCAGTACCCCGTGTTCCCGTGGGTGCTCACCAACTATGAGTCCAAGGAGCTGGACCTCAGCCTGCCCAGCAACTACCGGGACCTCTCCAAGGTGAGCTCTTGTCCTCACATAAAAGATGGATTAAAAAATTTGTGGAGCAAAAATTGTAACTGCCGTGCTTTAAAATTTCTTTATAAAGAAAGAGATTACTTTTTTCTTTTTTTTTTGCTGAAAATAACTTTATTTCTAAAAGTTCCAAAGGTTTTTTTTTATAAAACTATTCTTTAAAATAAAATCTTTCAAAATTTCTATTATTAGAGTTGATTTGAATGATTATTAGTGATTAGTGTAGTTTACTTTCAGAGAGTAGATTATATCTACAGTAGAGAGTGAATTGTCTGAACGTCAATTATCTGAATCCCTGAACAACTTACTAGGCAAATTCAGTGCTCAATTTTAACAGGCCTATTAAAAAATGGCAAACAGCGCAAATGTCTGCAAATGTAAAGAAATTTGCTTAACTTCAAGTAACCAGCTTGAAGTAAGCTTTTTATGGGTTAATAATTGCAGGCGTTTTTTTTATTTTGTTGAAATTTTGATTTTTTAAGGGTAGTTCAACCCCAAAAACCCAAAAAATCGTGAAAAATCAAAATAATAAAAAAACGGAGGGCTCTAACAATTTGTATTAAAATGTGGTGTTTTAGTAAGTTTAAAATGCTGAATAACATAACACCACCCGCATCTTTGAGAAAACTCATGTTCAAAAGTTATAGAGATTAAAGTGTTAAAAAAATCAGTATTTTGAATTTTCATAAAAACTGTCAACTTGAAATAAATTTATTTATCACTATTAAATGAAGTTAAAAAAACTTAACAATTCAGAACTTTTTATTATTGCTCTACGTCAAGTAGTTGCCGAAAAAATTCAATTTTTCATTTAGCGGTAAATGCAGTACGTTGCAAAACGTCAGACTCAAGTAGAGTCAAACCATGCTACTCAGTTGGTAGCTATCCAACTGAGCCATCAAAACATCATTCTGTGGAGGTGAACACCTTTTTCTATCAGGAGAAAGTATGTGTAAGCTGTTTGATTCTGTTTATTTTATTTGAGCCCTATGAAGTAGAAGCAGTTTATTTTTATGAAGCCTATTTGGAAGTATATATTTTTAAAGCCAATGTCCTTTTTAGTGGTTATAAATAAAATGGTAAATAATGTTTGTGTTTGATTATCGGCAAATTTGATTACCCGAACCACCCTTGTTCCCAATTAGTTCAGATAATCGACTTTCTACTATATTATAAAACTTTGGATTCCTTGAACCTTGTAAAACTTCAACAGATGAAGAAGACTACTGCATACTGGAGTATGAATTTTATTCAATTTTACACTGTTTTACAGCCAATCGGAGCTCTGAACCCGAGCCGACGGGCTTACTTCGAGGAGCGGTACAACAGCTGGGAACACGAGAGCATCCCTCCGTTCCACTACGGCACACACTACTCCACGGCTGCCTTCGTGCTCAACTGGCTCATCAGAGTGGTGAGTGGCCCACTGAAAAACCATACAGTCGACTCTCAATAACTCTAAATCCACAGGACCATGACTTTTCTTTGAGTTACCGTACATATAGTTCGACTTGTGTAGAGGTTATTTGTTATTGAATTAGACTTACAGAGGTTCCGTAATGTACAGTTCAGTAGAGTGACAGCAGATAGACGTTAAGCTGGATGTATCTAATGACTCCTTGCGAACTTTGTGCTGTTTGTGTTTCAACTTATGGAGATTTGTAGAGAACAATTTGAGATGTAGAGGTAAACTTCAACTTGTGGATAAAATTAAAACTGAATTCTACTGATATACTGGTTTTTGAGTTATAGAGGTTAGTTTTTTCCAGAAAGTACAATTTAATATTAAATTATTTTGAGTTTTGGATGCGTTTTATTTGTCTTAGGCAGCTTTTTCCAAGGGCATTGCCAATAATTTGAGATAGCGGGGATTTCAAGTTATCGGGGTTTCAAGTTATTCAAGTTTGCGAGAGTCAAATGTAATAATAATGACTAAGAAACATCATCTTCAGGTTACACAAAAACTTGGTTTCAACACATCGCTATGATGGTCACTTCACAGTTTAAAAGACACACATAGAGTTTTTGTGTGACCTGAAGATGATGTAATTTAACGTCAAAAAGCGTAGTCCAGTCTTGGAGTACTAGGATCACTGGCTTTATCAGTTATTTTAACCTTATAGCAATATAAGTCAACGTGATTCAGAATAAACAACACACAATGAAGTGAAACTAAGAATCAATTGAAACGAGAACTAATATATAAAAAAATAAGATAGCTCTAAAATCAGTTGGAGTTATAAAGTAGAGTTTTCTTACATCCTAGGCAATGCCTCAATGATATAATTTTTTCATCACACTACATCGATATCACCTGTTTTCGACCCTCGTTTCTACCGTCGAAACACCTGTTTTGCCGGTCTAGGCCGGCAAAATTTTCCGGCCTAGGCCTGCAAAATCAGCTGGCCTAGACCTTACATAAAAACATTCACAACACGTTGTATCACAAAAACATGTGACTGCAACAATGAAATGAATTGGTTGCCTAGCAACCGGAAACACATTGCATCCCGCTAGATTAGGTTAGTAGTTATGCTTGGCTTAGTTGTTTGGCTCTGAATAAAATATTTTTTCATTAGTATAATATTTATTGCATTGTGTAGTGTGATGAAAAATATCGTTCGTAACTCGGGCCGAAAGCGTTTTGCCAACCCTCGATCGTTTCAAGTTCTCGACTTCGTCTCGAACTTGAAACACGATCTCGGGGCCGGCAAAACGCCACTTTCGGCCCTTGTGACGAAATATACTATTTTACAATAGTAGAAAAAACAATTAAACCAATTTTTTTAGCTTATTAGATACGCATAAAATATTGATTATCTTTTAATCAAAGCTGTAATGCAAAGCAAGGAAACTACTAGTGAAGAACGAAGAAGGTAAGAAAGGTAGCACAACTGGCATTTGTGGCTTTGATTGTGAACAAGAAATATTATTGAAAATTCCTCCAGGTCCAAGATATTATTATATTGTAACTTAAATAGACATAATTTACACAATTCTTATTTGATTGAGCCAAAGGTTGCATTCTGGCAAATTATGTTTATCTGATAGCCTTATTAACAGTAGTAAAGGAAGCCTTATGGGTTTTGGTCAACCCGTTTTGAATAAGATGTGTGAAAACTTAATTTTATCTAGTTCCTTTTTAATATCGAACTACCTAAGAAAAACAGATGGACTTAACACAGACTTCAGTACAATTAGTTATTCTTGTTGGGCACTGGTTGGTTTGGACTTACTTATTGGCATGTATAAAAAGATTAAATGTTTCAAGCACTTACCAGATCTTGAAACTTCATGTCAAAAGGAAGTCTAATTAACTCCCAAAAACCGAAATCTATTACCATCAGTAGTACGTTTGGTTTTTTATGTAGTTTATGCATTTAATAATAATAAATAAATTATCTATACTAATCTCTGATTTGTATTAGTGAACTTTTGACTTAGGAGTTAGGGTTACTAAAATTGAAGAAGATAAAAGGTTACGAAACATGAAACAGGTGAAATATCGACAGAATGAATGGGATGATGAAAGGCGTCTGTCGTGTCAGACAGAGACCGTTTAGCCGAGGCACATCCGTCTTGCGGCTATATTTACAGCTAATGAAGCTCCACATGCTTAAAATAATCCCGATATTGCCTGGCTGATTGATGCCACAATTTGCCGTGATATACACTCGGCTAAGTGTTGTTTTATACGCCTCGTTTAACTTTCATGTTGGTTTACTTTTAACTGATCCTCTGTGATATATCTTTGACACATGTCTCACATATTTCTGGTCTTAAAAAGACGAGTAAATGGTTTATAATTTGTTCCTGTAATACCCAATTAAATATTATTTTTAATGTTTTGTCACTATATTTTCAACTTGTTTTTGTTATAATTTTAAATTGAGATTGTTTGCTTGTCTTTTAATGAAAACATCCATTATGAAAAGCATAAATTTTGTTAAATGTGGAATAAACAGTTATATATACTTGCAAGATTTTATATCAGGATATGCACTTTTGTTTGAACATATATTGAAATATTGGAGACTATGGGTATTGAATGTGCTTGTGCAACAAACAATGTTGTGGTGAAAAGATTTAACTGCCTTTTTAATTCTTTCTTCTGACATATTCAAATTTCTTATGTCAACACTCATTCATTTCAGCTCATAACAGTTATCATTAAACAATATCATTGCACCGAAGTGATTTGGACAGTCGTTTGTAATGCTATAACAATCTTTAATAACTAAAGCTTCATATTATTGATATGCTTGATTTCTCTTGAAATAAGCTCTAATTTTAAATGATCCTTTTTCAGGAACCGTTCACTACCATGTTCTTGGCACTTCAAGGAGGAAAGTTCGATCACCCAAACAGACTATTCTCTTCTGTTGGACTTAGCTGGAAAAACTGCCAGAGAGATACTTCAGATGTCAAGGTACGTCTCATCATTCTTGGAACTGTAAACATCAGGGTAGTAGCAAAAGAGTAAAAAATCCATTCTTTTTTTATTTGAAATTTAGCGACTCTGAAAAGAGAGACTCAATTTCAACTAAAAAAGAGTGAGTTTCAATCGTTTGCTTTTGTGATGTTTACCTGTGTGTATGCCATAATCTGAGAGCACTTATGACAAACAGTGCTGCATACATTATTTGCTGACCTATGAAATTTTTACAAGGTTTCATTCTGCAGAAAACAATTTAAACTGATGGTTTAAAAACTTATCTATCATACTTTGTCTATGTACTTTTTATTTTCATAATTGCTCATAGTTTCAGAGTTAAGTTTTCATAATTTTGAAATTTAGTTTTACATACAATTTACTTTAATAATTATTTCACTTGTTCAATAAGTATTTTGGGAAGTAGACTTTGAGACTCAAAATTAGTTTGCAAAGTTTTAGTTTTGTTACTCATATACTTTTACATATATTATATCGTTTCCAGACTTTTTGTCGACCCTGTGTGTAAATTATTACTGAGTGTATATGAAGATAAAAGTTGGTTTATAGTCAAAGATAGTTAATTTTAACAGATAAACTTTCATTCAGCCCAGCACGTGCCAGCCAAATACTTATCCAGTTCAGCTTTTACCAGACAAATCGTCAACCAGCCAAGCATAGTTTTCCGGAGAAATCCTCATCCAGTTCATTTTTTATAAGACAAATCCTCATCCAGCTCAGCTTTTACCACATAAATCCTCAACCAGTCCCGCTCTCCCCAGACAAATCCTCATCCACTCCAGAGCTTCTCAACCAATTCTCTACCCAGCCCAACTGCCCCTGCATGCTACCCCGAGGTGACTGATCCTCTGCCCTCCCGCAGGAGCTGATCCCGGAGTTCTTCTTCCTCCCCGAGATGCTGGTGAACGTGAACCGCTACCGGCTGGGGCAGCAGGAGGACGGCACGGCTGTGGGCAACGTCGAGCTGCCCGCCTGGGCCAACTCTCCCGAGGAGTTCATCCGCATCAACCGCATGGTGAGCTGCCGCTTTGTTCGGTCCAATGGTGTATTTTTTTCTGGCGTATCTATGCCAGTATCATATTTTAATGTTTTGACTGGGAATGGTCCAAACCCCAGTCTTGTTACTATCTAACGAGCAGTTTTTAGAAAGCATCATTAATTACTAGCCCAATGACAAATGGTAACTGGGTCAGGATTTGAACCCTTAAAAAGCTACTAACATTTCTGAGGATTGAACCGGCAACCTTTGGATGCAAAGGCGAGCACTATAACCCAGCCAGTTCATTCTTGCTTTGAAATCTTTAGGCTTAAATTTTTTAGTTTTGGCATAGCTTTGTTATCCCTCCCAATATTATTATAATTGAATAAGAACTCATTTTTCACAATAAAAGTATTATGAGGATATTAAAGCAAAGCTGTAAATTTTTTTGTAGGATGAGCCCTTTAAGAAGAATGAATTCCTCAAACATTTACTGCATTGAAAATTCCTGAATTTTGCTTTTTAATTCCTCATTTAGTTATGCAAATATGTATGTCTTCATTGTTATATTCTTACCTAAATTTTATATAGCTAGTTAGTAAAGTTGAACATTTGGTTTTCTTTGCAAAACTTCAACTCGCGGGTACTTATTATTCAATGAAAAAAGTCAGGTAAATTTGAGTCTTATATACTAAAATTTACCACTGTGGAAAACTTATTATGCAAAATGAGTAAGATATATATGTATATATATTTGTTTATAATTTCTTGTGGTTAGTTGAGAATACTATCAGAATGATTAAATGTGTTCACAGGGTGCAACTTATTTTGTTTTTGTTTCAGGCTTTGGAATCAGAGTTTGTCTCGTGTCAACTGCACCAATGGATTGACCTGATATTTGGCTATAAACAAAGAGGTAACATTTAGCAGTTAATTGTTACATTTATTATTGTTTAATCACAGAGAAGAAAAGACTAAATTTTAAATCATTACAGTAGGATCATCTACGATTTTCCAGGCTACAAGATAAGATGCTAGAACAATGCATGTCCTAGAGAGAGAGGAAGAGCCGATCAGGAATGACTGTCACGATTGTGGGGGATATGCTTCTATCTTACAATCCCCTTGTGCGGTGGTGGAGGGGAAGGCGGTTCAGGGAGGGCAGCCAACAGGGGAAGAGGAGAGGGATTTTGTCAGTACTGCCCTCTTATAGCGAATTAAGGAACTGCAAATGTAAACTCCTGTGCCGTACTCTCTTCTGTGTCCAATCCTTAGCGAGCGCCTAGGCGTATCCGCTGGTCTTCTCTACGGTAGTTCCTCTTAATTTTGAATCATATAAATTAAAAGAAAATGCAAATTTGTGTCATTGTATATATACTTATATTGGATCCCTCTGTGGCTGTGCAGGGCCCGAGGCGGTGCGGGCGTCTAATGTCTTCTACTACCTCACCTACGAAGGCAGCGTCGACATGGACTCCATCACGGATCCCGTCATGAAGGAGGTGAGTGCGATAACCTTGATCGTTTTCCTTTGTGGTTTAACAGATTTCTGCGAATGAGTCTTATTTATGCTAGTTAGTTTACCGTTTTTATGATTGGCACAAAATAGCAATTTTACAAAATATTCATAGTTCAAAACTGACTAATAATCCTGTAAACACTCCTAATTGAAATAAAAACACTCTACAAAACTTTTTAAACAATAATTGAAAATATCAGGACAATATAGGAAGACCTCTAATATATTATTTGAATACTCGGTTATGAATTAAATGAGTCTAGAATTTTAATCACTATAGACTCTCAATTATCCGACCTAATATAGATAGAAAGTTATGGATTACTGGAGGTATCATATAAAAATACTAAATAACGTCTCAGCAAAGGGTGAAACGATGAGGTAAAAATGGTTGAATTACTTTACCAACAAAAACCACTTTAACACCAACATTAATTGTTAAATTAATATTGAAACACAATGTAAATACAGTTGACTCCTTCTAATCCGGACACTTCGGGACAATACCAATGTCCAGATAAAATCATTTCTGGACCATTCGGCAGTTTTTACCTATGTAAATTATTACAATCTTTACTAAGTGTATAGTTTTATAACCTAAACATTACAGGGTTTTGCTACCAACTCATTGGGACCTCAATTGCGTGACGTTGATAAAAAAAAACTTGACATCAGACAATGACCTCTATTTGGAAATAACGCATAAATCACCTAAAAAAACTTCATAGATTTATTTTTTGAAGAAACAGTTACTGTAACTACAATTTCACCTAAAAAACAAACTTGTAATAGTATAACTCACATTAAAAATGACTAAAAAAATAATATACATTATACAGTAAAATAACAATAACTAGTAAAATCAGTTACACTGCTGTATGACATCCAGAACGAGCGCAATTGTAAGCCAAACTTAGGTTCGTATTTTACATGTAGGCCCCAGATATAAAACAGACACGTTCAACCTTATGGGTTGAACCATCTGGGTTCAATCCGCTCCATCGGAGTCCGAACGAGAGGGAGTCGACTGTATTGAAAATGAATTATAAGAACATTTTGCACAATTGTGAAAAAAATCCCAAGATGATAGATATTGATGTTGTATAGTAATTGTCGGATTATAGAACGTGTTGGACCAAAAAATGTCCACTTGAGAGTCTACTGTATAATAACAGTACATGAAAAATTGTACATTTTTTACATTTTTTTGAAATTTTTTACTTTACATGAAAAAACGTTTAACTATACACCCTCTGTACTCAAGCTTTGGAGTAGTGTGGGGATTTATGTTTAATTATTTTGGGCGCTTCATATTTCCTACACAACAGTAATTAGTACAGCATGAATTGTTGGGTTGCAGGCCATTGAGAACCAGATCCGCAACTTTGGCCAGACGCCGTCACAGCTGCTGATGGAGCCACACCCGCCTCGTAGCTCCGCCATGCACCTGGTGCGTCACTAGAGATGGCTTGGGACAAACAAGCCTCAGAAAGATACATCACATGAGCTTGAATAATTTGACTGAGGCCTAAATATTTTATGGGGAAAATACTGTGATTTTGGAAATTGACTTAGGACACAGCTAATGAAAGTTGAAAAAAGTGATAAGTTCAATAGAAATGCCTCAAATAGCACACTAGTTGGCTATTTTCTTTTGCTGACTGTAGTATTTTTCAAACACAATAAGGCTATAATAGATAGTCAATTACTTGTTTTGTAATTTTTCTGAGTTTTTTTTATTGCACTGACTATTTGAGCTCATAGTGAGTTAACTGAAGCCTATTTCTTTCCTCCATTGATTGTTCATTGATCCGAGGGCCACTGGAAAATTTTTAACATTTTTGTAATATAATCTTTGTTTGGTGTTATTTAAATAAAGACAATTCTATAAGAATGTCATCATTTAGATTAGTTATCTTTTACAGTAGTGGCTGTGAATATTTTAATCATAGTAGAAAGTTGATTATCCGAACCCCTTGAATGGGTTACTAGTTCATTGTTCAATATTAAAAAAGCATATTGTAAAACGGCAAACATAATGCAAGTTAATAGAAATACAAAGAAATGTGAGCTACTTTTGGTTTTGATCTCTTTTTTTTTAGTAAAACCTATAATTTAATTTGTAAGTTCTTCTTGTTGAAACAATCAATGAACTGTATAGTAGTTATAAATAGTAAATAAGTTTTGTGTTTTATTATCCAAACAATTTGATTATACGAACCACCCTCGGTTCCAATTAGTTCGAATCGTCAACTCTACTGTTTGGCAGTAACTTTTAAACAACAATTCTAATAAATGAATAATTTTCCCTGTTTGACATTTAAAATCAAAAGTGAAAGTAAATTTACCTCCAAGTTCCTTCTTAAAAATTATTGTAGTATTATCTCTGCCATTTAAACTATAAACCACCAAGTATTGCCACTAGCAACATTCTAACCGTGTTATATTTTATGGTTGTGGCAGAGCCCGATGATGTTCTCCAGTGTCCCGGACGACATCTGCATGACCATGAAGTTTCCGTCCAATTCACCGATCGTCCACATCTCGGCCAACACGTACCCGCAGCTGCCACTGCCTTCCGTCGTCACCGTCACCTCCAACCAGCAATTTGCGCTCAACCGCTGGAACTCCAACTACGCTGGTAAGGAGCCAACTAGCCACTCGGTTTTTACCTCTAGAAAATTTATTAAAGCTTAAATAAATGGTCAAGTATAAAGAGAAAATTATTATGCCATTATTTGATATACAGTCAAACCCCACAAACTCGAGTCCAAGTAAAAGGCACCTTCAACACTCGATTGTGGCTTGCTAACCACCATTTGAGGCAACTTCAATGCTTGATTGTGGCTTGCTAACCACCATTTGAGGCACCTTCAATGCTCGATTGTGGCTTGCTAACCATTATTGAGGCACCTTCAACGCTCGAGTGTGGCTTGCTAACCACCATTTAAGGCACCTTCAACGCTCGATTGTGGCTTGCTAACCACCATTTGAGAGAGAGAGAGAGAGAGAGAGAGAGAGATATTCTTTATTAACAATCATAGAGATTGAAAATAGTAAATATTAAAATTAGGTCTAGGTACAATTAGGTAGAGTGGTGGTAATTATAAATTTTCCCAGTCCAAGAACTCATTGACACTATAAAATGGATGTTCTAATAGCCATGTTTTTAGCTTCCTTTTAAATTTTTCTGTATTTTCTCCCTTGATATTTTGAGGTAACACATTATAAAATTTTGATCCTGAGTAAGATGGTTTTTTTTCAAACATTTTCATGCGGTGGTTTGTTAGATTGAAATCATTAGCATGTCTGGTGTTATATGCATGTATTCTGTTGTTTTTAGCATTATTGGTTTTGACAGCTAATATTATGCAATCCATTACATACAAGTTAACAACAGTCATAATCCTCAATTCGATAAAGGCATTTCTGCAACTTTCTCTCCCACCTAGACCTGTCATCATTCTAATAGCTTTATTTTGCAATATTAGTATTCTTTCGAGATTTTTAGCTGATGTTCCGCCCCAAACAGCAATTGCATACCTGGCGCAACTTTCAAAAAGTGCGTGATATGCAGTTTTAGTTGCATGTTCTGTGGCTATAGCTTTAGTTCTTCTTATTGCAAATATAGCTGTATTTAGTTTGTGACACAGGTTATCAACATGCTCATCCCATGATAGTTGGTCATCAATGATAACGCCTAGGTGTTTGGTGCTTGCTGCAGAATTAATTAATGGCTGGTCTGAAATGTCATCTTTCTTCTTTCCAAAGTTTATTTGTTGTGTCTTTCTTTCATTGAAAACCAAGTCATTTGAGGTGCAGTAGTCCATTGCCATGCATAGTGATATGTAAGCATTTATTTCCAATTCTTCAACTGATCTTTTAGAAGTCAATATCACTGTATCATCTGCATACATTACTGAGTGGCTAAAATGTTCAAGGTAGCCAGGTAGATCATTGCAGAACAAGGCAAAAAATATGGGTCCTAAAATAGATCCCTGTGGAACTCCTCTTGATATTGGTAATGTTCTGGATAGTTTGGTTGTTATTTTGCCATTGACATTTTGTTTAATTTCTACAACTTGGCTACGATCACTTAAATATGAGGAGAGCCACTTAAGAGCCGAATTTTGTATGCCTAATCTTGAGAGTTTCTCTACTAACATTGAGTGGCTTAAACAATCGAAGGCTTTGCTTAGATCCAAGAAAATTCCCACAACACTTTTCCCTTTTTTTTTTGAGGCACCTTCAATGCTCGATTGTGGCTTGCTAACCATTATTTGACCGTATGATCAAATTTACATTAAATTTTGACATCAGATCAAATTTACATTTAAATAAATAAAGTCTGAATTAATAGTTGGGATCTGAAAAGGTAATGGTTCATCGTTGCTATAACTATAATTCTTGTTTTACTAGAAAAAATGTGGTAAAGTTAATTGGATAATTTTGAAAATTAATCAGTTCTGTGTTTTGTTTCATTCTCAGAAATCTAATGTTTCATTTATAAAATACTCTACAAATCAAACAGATCATAACCTGCTTTTGTGCTGCAAAAATGTTGTTTCTGTTTTATGATAAAGTACTAACATTGTATTGTTGTGATGTTTAGCCTCAGTTCAGTCACCCAGCTATGCAGACACACCTCAGAACCAAGCCGCAAACCTGCCGCTGTCAATGGACCCAGTCCTGTGTGAGTATTTCATGAATTTTATAGAAATTCTTTCACGTACTCAAAACTCAGTTTGATACCAGATATTTAAACTCGTTTACAAGAGGGAATGCCATTATTTGTAGCTTTTGTACTGTAATTTTAAGCCCAACTCTTGCCAGGTACTCTAAATAAATAGCAATTTTTATTATTATACTGTTTGGGTGAGTCGGTGGGGTAGTGGTTAGCGCGCCGGACTTCGGGACCATGGCAGCGATGTCGTGGGTTCGAATCCGCTTTCTGCCAGTGACTTTTATCAGTTCCTTTCACCTTGTACTGTAGCGGCTCACCCCCTTACTTTGTCCAATACGATCCACGGACAGATCAGTCTATGTGGACGGGGCAAAGTAAAGCAAAAAGAGGTCCTCCAACCTCTTAAAAAAAAAAAAAAAATAGAAAAAAAATGTATTGGTGACCTATCTGGTCCTCGGACATTAGAGTAGGTTTCTTAGGTAGGTTTTTTAATCTTGCCATCTGTGTTTCAGTACAAACGGGCAACAACAACAATGCGGCCGTGAGGCGCCACCTTGGTGACAACTTCAGCCAGAAGCTGCGGATCCGTAGCAACTGCTTCGTCACGACGGTGGACAGCCGCTTCCTCATAGCTTGCGGCTTCTGGGACAACAGCTTCCGCGTCTTCTCCACTGAGACTGGTGAGCCCTGCGACCGGACACTATCCGGATGTCTGAAATATCTAAAGATTATCTCACGATTTAAATTAATTGAATCATTGACCACTTCTTGATAGAAACCAATACGACTGATTGCTAAACTCAGGTTTTGGTGGATCATAAAACAGGCAATGAATTGAATATTAGTGTAACCAAAGTCACTGTGTGATGGAGACAGAGAAACAAAAGCATTTTTTACATGACAATATCCTTTTCCATCCATATTCATCAGCCTATACACGGTAGCAAAAAATTAGAGAAATGATTATATTGATGAACTCTGAGCATGACCGTCAGTGAATGTGACCGTTACAATGCGCTTTTGCAATGAGTTTGTTTGGGTTCACGTTTTATAAAGCAAAATGCTGAGGGGGTTTTCTAAACTATTCCTCATTTGTCAGCAAATAAAAAGACCCAACTTTTGCCTACTTTATATTGTGTGTTGGTAAATAATCTCCTAAAATAAACTACACCTACAGCTTTTTTAATCTCCTGAAAGGAAAATCAAATTATTTAAACCATTTGACTAAAAATGAAAGAAGAGTTTAATAAACTTCATTCATGCAAAACTAAAATTTTACGATTTAATTTACGAATTAAAGTATTGTATGTCATGTCTGTATGTTGCAGCCAAGATTGTGCAGATAGTGTTTGGCCACTACGGCGTGGTGACGTGTTTGTCCCGGTCCGAGTGCAACATCACGTCCGACTGTTACGTGGCGTCCGGCTCAGCTGACTGCACGGTGCTGCTGTGGCACTGGAACGCGCGGTCGCAGACCATCGTGGGCGAGGGCGAGGTGCCGACGCCGCGTGCCACTCTCACCGGCCATGAGCAGCCCGTCACGGCCGTCGTCATCAGTGCCGAGCTGGGGCTGGTGGTCAGCGGCTCCATCGGTGCGTCAAACATAATACCATTTACTTAACATTCAACTTTGATATTTTGTTCAAATTCAGAATCTTTTTTTATTTTCATTATTAAGTAATTTTCAGGGCTGTTGAGAGATTTCTTGTGGCCCAGGGCAGTAGTTTGTGAGGCCCCTCATATATTTATATTGGTAGACAAGTGCTAATGCATATTTTTTGGGAGGGGGATTTCCATTATAATGTATCATTATATTTCTAAAAACATGGCAAAATAAACAGTTTTATTTATTTTATAGCTATTACAGCCATTAGACATCTTGATTTTAATAATAAAGCTGAGTTATTATTAAAATCAGCTTATGAAACCCACTTTATAATAAAAAATTATCTTAGACCTTAAACTAACTACATCTAGTTTTGTTCATAATTCATTTTAATGAATATATTGGATGTTATATTTAAAACATTTGATTCAATAATTTATTTGTTTGTAAAATACACGCATAGTAAGCCTATGTTTTTAAACATGTGACTTAAATTTTAAAATTTACATCTACAAAAAACCTAGGATGTACAAAGGAACCATTTCAGATTGATGCAATGGTATCAAGTTTATCTTAACGGTTTTAGACTCTAAAGAATAAAACTATTGTAATGTAGTTTTTGCGTCTTAGGAGAGTATTATAAACCATTTAGTATTAACTATAAAGTGATTTGATTGGCTAACATCATGATAGCTTTAAATGAGCTGTATTTCTTATGACAAATGATTTAATGAAACAATCAACTTAATGCAAAAAGCACATTACGTTGTATTGAAATAAAATAAATTTATTCTAATGATCAGTTCTCAAATTTTGTTTGTTTAACAGTATACTAAAAATTGTTACTTTGTTTGTTTTATAAAATTTATATTTTTCTGCAAAATTATTATCACATATGTAGGATAAGTGAATGTATTAATATTTCTGAAGGTTTTACGTCACACAATAGAACACAATAAACGTAAAAACACAGCAGGCAAACCTGAAGAAGTCTACAGCCTAACCTGAAAACTGAAAAGGCAGTCATCAAAATTAAATAAAACATGAATAAAAGCACAACGCTTAAACAGTAAACTGAGAAATCAGTCTAAAAAAAAAACAAGAAATTAAATTTAAAAAAAAACACTGAATCAATCGGAAGACATCACAAAGAAGCCAACCACATGCCAGCAATGTCGTTCGTGTAAGACAACTTTAAAACTGTGTCATAATAAAGCAATGTACAGGCGCCTACCAATTTAGTTAGACTACGATTAAAAGTTCTGTCTTTGTCTAAACAAGGGTCCCCAGCCGAGACAAAACAAGAAAATGAATTGTAAACTGTAACATGGTGAAATTTGCAACTTAAGTGGTACTACATAGTTACTGCTCAGTTGCGCAGATGGTGCCGTGGCCAAATTATAAAAATTTTTTCATAATCGTTCTAAGTTTTTTATTATTCCTCAATCTTCATTTCATCAGTGTGTTATATTTTATGTGACATCATATTTTTTAGACAAAAATAACAGTAAAACAAAAAACACCTCAAGATGTGGCCCCCTTTCATCCGTCGCCCGGGGCAATATGCCCCATCTAACCTACCCTCTTGGCGGCCCTGGTCTTTTCAATACATAAATTATGACAAATACTCAATTAAATTTCATTGAAAAATAATCAACCTAACAGAAAAAAATCGTAAACAAAAAATTAATTGTTTTTTTAACTCTTACTGTTGTTGCACCATGTATTGTTGTGGTAGGTCAATAAGCTATTTAATTTCATAGTTCGTTTCTGAAGTGTTTCCCAATTATATTTCCCAAATTCGAACAGTACTTGTAGTTATCATTTTTTTTATTCTAGGTCTCAAAATTAAATCATATCAAGTAATCATTGCTTTTGTAAACTATTCCTGTATTTTTTTGTACATTATATCCATCCATGTACAGTATTAGATTCTTCCTTATCATTTTAAAGCTCTGAGTGTTTTTGTTTGCTTTTGTGTGTCACCACCATTCACTCGTCTGTGTCTTACAGCGGGCCCGGTTCTTGTCCACACCACGTTCGGGGACCTTCTCCGCTGCCTTGAAGCCCCGGTCGGCTTCATCAGTCCCGAGAGCATAGCGATGTCACGCGAGGGTGTCATCGTAGTCAACTACGAACGCGGCCACATCGCTGCATTCACCATCAACGGCAAACGGCTGCGGCACGAGTCCCACAATGACAACCTTCAGGTCAGTACTGATCAATGTAAAATATATTATTTTCCCTTTTAAATGTTAAATATGAACCTGTTGTTGTTAGTGATGGATAAGGAGACTCTGGCTGAACTGCTAAACACATCTGCTTCTAATGGGCATTTTGAACAAGAACGTTATATTGAACTAATTTTTAGACTCAAACAGGCGGTCCATTATACTCTCTGAATGGCCATTTTACTGACTGGCCATTCACTTTCCTCAGCTAGAGGATTCCATGCTTGAGGTGGACAAACTCCCTAGAGTGTTAAATATGAATGGTTATAGGGAAGGGAAGTTTGTCATAATTAACAGCCTGACTTTTAAGACTTTTTAAGACTTAACTTAAGAGTCTGCAGAACCTTTGCCATCTTGAATTTTTAGTCCCATAAGAACAATGTTAAATTAACAACATTAGCTGTTGTCTTTGAAACACTATATCTAGATAATCTTGCATTGGATTTGCATGAAACTTCAATATGTTAACCATAAGAGAATGGCGGAGTGCATGAAGTGGATGGATTTTCAATAAATCTACTAAAAATGGTTTAAAAGTGGTTTAAAAAAGGTGTTAAATATATTTATATTTTATTCGTTATTCGAGTGGATAATGTTTTTAATTAATTTTCTATCACGTCAAGCACTAGATACTATGGTAACATTTAAAATGACATCAAGTTTGAAAATTTCCGATGAAAAACAAACTCATAGTAATGTTTCAAATTTAACATTGCTGTTATGGGACAAACAACCAAAATAGAGCAGGTACTTGTGATTTTATTTATTTTATTTATTTATTTACATTGTCTAGCCACGCCCTTACATGCAGTGTTTGCCTGGGCTGTAGACCTGTCATTTGGTTCCTTAACTACTATTTACATGGCATGATGATGTCTAAAATAAAACATGGTCCTCCCTGGGAAAATACACAACAACCACTGGCATTTAACATGCAAAAAAGATTCATATAGAAATCAGGATGTTGTGATTCAGGTTCTCGGAGAGGCTGTAGAAGCAGTTGATAAACAAATAGTCAACCATTGATTTCTTGAATTTTTTTTAATGATTGTTCTTCTTTAATGTGATTGGGACATTTGTTGTAAATCTTTAGGCACAAATATGACGGAGATTTTTCCAGAAAAGTCGTTCTATGGATTGGGTACTGGTACTGCAATGTTTTTGAGTTTCGTGTGTGATGATGATGTTTATGATTGTTATTGAAGAATTTTTCTGAATTGGTTCTCACAAACAGGAGGCATTGCAAAATATGAAGACATGGAAGTGGGAGGATGTGGAGCATTTTGAAGAGTGGTCTACAAGAATCTCTGGGTCTGGCGCCCGATAACAATCTGATGACCCTCTTTTGCATTCTGAACACTCTAATTGAGTCAGTAGAGTTACCCCAAAAGATTACTCCATAGGATATTAAAGAGTGAAAATATGTGAAATAGACTTGTCTTTGGACTTGAAGATCAACAGACTGGGACAGAGAAAGTAAGGCATAATAAGCTTTACGGAGGTAGATATGAAGAGTCAGATTGTGGAGTTTTACTGTGTTTGATGTGAAAATTTATAAATTGAGTTTTCGTAGGGTTTAATTTCAACCCATTTACGGTACGGTACACCATGAATCTATATTGTCAATCATCAACTCCAGAGATTTTGATGCGGCACTTTGACTGGGGTTTGAGACAAAAAGAGAGGTGTCATCAGCATACATAAGAACTTGGGCGTTAGAAGATACGGTAGGAAGGTCATTGCAGTACACCAGAAAAAGAAGAGGTTCCAGACTTTGAACCCTGGGGTACACCTGCTCTCACCGCTCTACAGTCGCTCCGAGCACCACAACCAACGACAACCCTTTTTTGTCTCTCAACAAGGAAAGACTGCAGGCATCTGAGAGCGGTGCCCACTACTCCATACTGCTTCAGTTTTGCGATCATTATCTCTATGTCCACAGAGTCAAAAGCCTCGGATAGGTCACAAAATGCACCAACGGTGAATTGTGACCCATCCACAGCACTTGCAACTCGATCCACAAGCTCATAAATAGCATCCACTGTGCTCCTACCCCTTCGAAATCCAAATTGAAAGCAGGATGGCAAGCCATTGGTTTAAAAAGAGCCATAGAGTCTATTAAAAACAATTTTCTCGAAAACCTTAGAGAAGACTAACAAAAGAGAGATGGGCCTTAAATTGTCATGAGTGTGCAGCTTACTCCTCTTAGGTACTGCTTTAATAGTTGCATACTTAAAAGATCTGGGAAAACGCCATGTTGAAATGAGCTATTGATGAGAAAAGTAAGAGGCTTTATTAACAAGTGAGAACATCTTTTTAACAAGAAAGGCAAGATTTCATCCCACCCGGCAGATTTTTTTGGTTGGAGAGCCTTAATTACATGATGAACCTCACTCTCTGTTGCCGGTCGGAGACTTATCAATAAACAGTTGTGCTTAACATTACTGGAGACTAATTTAAGAGCATCAGAAAGGTTGGTCTTAAGCTTCAGATTGTCAGTTGTATCACAAAAATAGTTGTTAAGGATATTTGCTAGGTCTTTGCTCTTTGAAATAACAATGTTGTTTTCGACAATTTTATCTACTGCTTTTTTATTCATTCTCCTGCCACTCTCCTTAACGACCACATCCCAAACAGCTTTTACTTTATTTTTAGATTTTGAAATGTATTCATTGTTACATTTGAGTTTTGCTGCCCTGACACATTTTTTGAAAATAGCTTTATATTTTTTGACATAGGACAGGAATTCGGGGTCTTTACGCCACCTACTCATCTCATGCAGTTCTCTTTTATTTACACTAGATACACGGATTCCATTTGAAATCCATATCTTGGGTCCTTTCTGTGGTTGCGGATTTTTAAAAGTTTTAAAAGGGAAAAGCAACATCTAAAGCATTCCTAATTTTCCCAATAAAGTGTTTATATCTATCGTTAACATTTAAACCATCCTTAAGTAAAGAGTCCCAACTTTCATTCTGCAACTCGGAAAGGAAAAGTTGAATATTTTCCTCCGAGAAGCATCGCTTTGTAGTCGGGATAACTTTGGCCTTAGGGGTCACTGGGTCACAGACAATAAAGTTACCTACATGGTCTGAAAGACCGGTCTCTATGAGACCGCATGAGAGAGGATGGAAATTGGTAAAAATGTTGTCTAAACATGTATTGGAAGTTGATGTGACACGTGTTGGAGAGTGGAAGTTTGGTTGCAAGTTAAATGAGCTAATTAAGTTAAGAAACTGATATTTAAGATTGTTATCTACCAATGTGTCGATATTAAAATCATCTGCTAAAAATAGTTTTACATGTTTAAATTTCTTTATAATTTTACAAAGACACTTTTCTAAAATGGAAAAGAAACAATCAAAGTTGGCCTTGTCGTACTTTGGGGGTCTGTAAACACACAGAACAACGCTTTTAATTTCACTTTTTAACAGTACTGCAGCACATTAAAAAACCCCTTCTTTTGACAAATTATTAATTTTATCTAAAGGCTCAGCCGGTACCCACTCCCGCACCAGAATGCAGGCTCCCCCTCTTATGGAATGCTGACGTGGAAAATATGAGATAACTTTATACCCAGAAACTTTATTCAAGATAAAAATGTTTGATTCGTTAAACCAGTGTTCGGTGATGCATAAGACTATTGGTTTTCTAGAAAAGGAATCGAGAAAAATATTGAAAAGGTCAATTTTTAAACGTTGAGTCAATCCTTGAATATTACAGTGGAGAAGTACATCATGAGATTCAGTAAGAGCATACACACTAGCGGGGGCACAGGCAGGCTCAGCGGTTGTTACACTCACTTCACCATCCCTAAGCAATTGGGGATCTCTAAAAAATTTGGTTGACATCTCTCGTCGGCCACTGGGTGTGTCTGTTCCTTTAGTGATGGTTTCTTGCTCGGCAGTGGAGGGTTAAACGTATGTTAATTTAGATGTAATGCAGCGAGCAATGCAAGAAAGTTTTGTGAAATCATAACTTTTTAGCTTCTGTTACTAATGCCTAAAGCTGGCTTTTTACAGTCACAGATTTTTTTGGAAAGCAAAATTAAGCTATTTAACATATAACCAAACAGCGCATATCTCTTCTCCGACGTCTATGCCTTCATGCATGAAATATGCTGCAACATTTTCTCACATGTTAAACCATTGATCACGTTCAACACTATTAAAACATTTCTGAGGTTATGAAATCCCAGCTTAAGCAGTTCTTCTTTTCCTTTAGATCCTATAGGATTTAAATACAATAGTGTTCTCAGGGTACACACTGTTTTAGCTATCATCACTTGTTTTCCCCTGATTTTTTACCGAGGAGTGCTTGGTTGATGGGAGCATCAATGTTATACTTTTTAGCTTATAAGTAATCTTTCAGTATTAACATTGCCTCTTTAGTAGTCGATCATGGTTGAATCGCCAACATCGTAACCGTCGTGTGTTGTGTTGCAGTGTCTGCTGCTGAGCCGAGACGGCGAGTACCTGATGACGGCCGGGGACAAGGGCATCGTGGAGGTGTGGCGGACGTTCAACTTGGCGCTTCTCTACGCCTTCCCCTCCTGCGACAGCAGTGTGCGGTCCCTGGCGCTCTCACACGACCAAAAGTATGAAACTCCAGTAAAAACCCCACAAACTCTATTTCCAATAACTCAACACTCTGGATAACTTGACACCTCCATACTTGCCTATAGTGTTCAACAGTTAGCCAGGTGGCTGGCTAATTGCCATTCGTGACGTTTTCTGGGACCTGATCGTTCATTGTACGGATTTTAACATATTCGATGCTGGAAAATGCTTATGGAATGTTCCCCAGTGCAAAGCGGAGCTCAGTTTACTCCCCAAAAAAATGCTACCAACGTTCAGTATTAAAATTTAAGAAAAGTACTTTCCCACAAGCTGTAGAGTAAACATAATTCTTTAAAGTGCTGGGTTTTAGAGATCATAGTGGAATGAAAATAGAAAAGCGCCGTCAATCTCAAATCTCACTTAAGAATCCAGTACAAGAAATAAAGATAGCGATAAATTCATTCTGAAAATAACTCTGGTCTTAGCGGGAATATATTTAACTCAATCAGCTTAGTTAGTTTTAAATTTTATATAACTCAACCAGTTAAATGAAAGAATCTTAAAATTCTAGTGTATTCTAAGGCAATTTCTATTTTAGTTGAATTTTATGATTTCAGAGTTTTAATTGGGAGGAGGAAAATGTGAGTCCACCATAAATAATATGTTCTTACGCAAATACAGGCCTTGGATGGAAACTCATTTCTACTCAAAAATAAAACAATTTTTGAAAAATTTTAAAAACCTATAAAATCCTATATGAATGTTTGTGAATAGACTTTCCAGACACCTCAAATTTGGCCTGGTTTTTGTGCAACCCCATAAGTATAAGTATAATTTCAAATTTGCTTATTAATCTGCTGCCTCCTGTTCCAAACTAATTTTAACCGGACTAAGTTCAGTTTAGAAAGTTTTCAGATTATTATGAATAAAACAAGATATTTACTATTCTTAAACTTGAATAAGCCATATTAAATTAAAATTAAAACTCTTTTGGGAATTTCCAGCTTATTTAATTTATTTTAATTCTTACAGTTTCGGTGGCATCTTTGGCCACCTTCATCAGAGACATTATTTACAAATTGATATCAATTTGTAAATAATGTCTCTGATGAAGGTGGCCAAAGATGCCACCGAAACTGTAAGAATTAAAATAAATTAAATAAGCTGGAAATTCCCAAAAGAGTTTTAATTTTAAGATATTTACTAGTTTACTATCGCTATTAATCTTTCAAGGTGCATGACATCGGTACTAAAAAATCAGGCCTTGGAAAATCAGTGGCTAAACCATGTTAGATAGCGGCAAACACTGATTGAACACCACAAATTTTAATAGCGTTACTAGGTTTACATTTAAACATGTTACCTGTGTGTTTCAGGTTTCTATTGGCCGGCCTGGCGACCGGCACGATCGTTGTGTTCCACATTGACTTTAACCGATGGCACCACGAGTTTCAACAGCGTTACTAGGTTTTCGCCAACTTCTGGAGTTACCCTCCTTGGACTAAACCTTGGAACTAATCCCAGAAGACCCTTAACTTTCTCACTGACAGACTCTCAACTTGATTCAATGTCATGCAGGGTAACACTCAAAATGGTTGCTAATTCCTTGATGTGTTTTGTTACTTCCGAGCCAAGATTTCACGCTGGGGTTTATTGATGTGAGTTAATTTTCATTATCAAGTCTTTTACCATGCTGTGATTGTAAAAGTAATTGTACTTATTTTAGGCATTTCAGAAGTTGTGCATTTATTTTTATATAAAATTTTTACTCATGTACTTAAAACTGGTTTTGTTTTACCTCAAATTGTTTTTTTAATTTTTTTATTTAAGCTGAAGTAGAAAGTTTATTCTTACACTAAAATTAAAGAAATTGGATAAAAGTAATGAAGGAAGTTCATTGTGTTTAAATGCATTGACCTCATTTGATAACAAAGCGATTATTTTTATAGCATTTAATGAATGTTGACATTTAATATAAAACTATTATTTTTCAAAAGTAAAAAAAATAAACTTATATAGCTTTGAAGTAGACCTCGAGGAGTTGTGATAAGTGTCAAAAGTTGAAAAAAGGTTGTGCAATTGAAATTTTGATCATCTGCTGTGGTTTTGTTATCAGCATTTGGCTTGAAGAAAGTTTAATTCAAACTTCAGTATTACTTGTATTTATTGTTTCCAATGTACTTAATTAGATTTTTCTTAAAGTATGGTACTTAATTTTATATTTTAGAAATATAATATATTACTAAAGAGTATTTTGAAAATGTTATTATTATTATTGTTCCAAACAATTATTGTATTTTCTTAGTTTATTTAGTAAATTAAAAATATGTTATTATGATTTCAGATTTTATTGTTTTACTTCGTAGATTTATCATATTTCTTTGTATGTATTTCAAATGTACTTATTATTGTACTTTTTTAATATTAGATTATTATGATGTGTAATAAATGTTTGCAATTCTATTAGTTTTCACAGAGAGTGGGAACCATGTGCACACCAACCAGATTAAATGTAAACTAATTGATATTTTATATCCTACTTCTAAAATACCACTTTACCTTACATTCTTTTGTTTTTACAGTAATATATCAATTAATTTTTAAGGAACACTTTGTCACCACTGGAAAATACCCATCCACAACTTTGAAATCTTACCTACGATATCAATTAAGATACCTTAGTATCATGTGCCAAATGAATTGGAATTTTCCGAAAAATGTAAATAATGTAATGATAATATATATTATGGCTTGATACAAATTCCCAAGAGCACTTGCTAGGCAAAACTCAGTTTCTACAATAAATTCACAGTTTTACAGATGGCTGATATACATCTTTAGATTGTACTGACATGTGAATTAATTTATTTAGCACCTTGAATTTAAATATTTGAGTCATATCGAACTTAGGTGTACAAAATATTACTGTGACATTCGTTAATATTTTTAATATTGGACTAAGAAAACAAAGTGTGCAATGAATTTTTGCTAATGTAAGAAAACTGTGATGGTCACCTATATTGTCAATTCTTAACAAATTACCTTTACTAACCTTGTTAAATACCACCAAGGCTTTAAAAGTTAACAAATTTTTTTAGGTCTATGTAATATTAACATTTCAAATATTCAGTAAGCCATCTGTAAAATAATCACACAAGGCTTTTGTTTATAATATTAGTTTCATACATAAATGATGTAGAATAAGCTTATACATTCCAGATTAGTATTGTTATTTTTGTTTATTTCAGAATTAATGCTACAGTTGCATAGCTTTTAATGGGTAAATGGAAAAATCAAAAAAGTTACTTATAATTAGTTAAAATCAATGATTTTTGCTATTGGTCCTTTGGCTTAAGAGTTATTTGGATTGGAGGTGAACAAGTTATTAAAAAACTTGAATTATACTAATTTTTATTTTAATTTTAATGTGTTTAAATCAAACTACGCTTTAAATTCAAGTTTAAAAACATCTTTTTTACTTTTCAGACATAAAAAATAATAGAAAAAATGTTTTTTTGGATTAAAAAAAAAATTTAACTATTAATAGATTGTATATAATTATTTCAAAAATTGTTACTTTTAAGGGAAATCTTAAGCTATGGACCATACTTCGCACAGAAGCTTTCAACTAGGGTAGTTAGGACTAGAACATTACCTATCAATCTAACAAGCAGCTTCATTTATTATTCCATTTAAGTTTTTTAATTACATTTTGTGTTATTCTAATTTTAAGAAAGGAACCTACGTTTGAACAGCATTTTACTGTAAAACTACCAGTTCAACGTAGATTTCATATGATACCATTAAAATGAGTTGCAATGTAACTTTTGTAAATGTAGATAGTACAATTATGCCTACAGACTCATACAATTTATTCAACTCCAAATGTTTTTACTTGTATCATACTAAAAATAGAACTCTGGAATTGTTATTGTCCAATATTTTTTACCAATGCTTATTTAATTGAAACTAACCATTTAGCTTTTGAACTATTTGGTTTGTAACTAATGTAAAAATAAATATGTAAAATTACCAATAATTTTAAATTATTCAAAACTATGTCAATAAAAAGTAAAAGACAGAATTTGTGAAAAGTTGTAATTCTAAATATTTTTGCTTAAAGTGTGCAAGTTATCATACCGAACAGAATGTTTTACAACACTTGCGGCTGCTTATTTGTGCACTGTATGTATGCTTGTGTGTGCAATGTGCGCGAACGTGTGAGTGAGGAAGCGATGCCTGCTCACAACCTGTAGTCAGTAAGCGACAACTGTATTTTGTAAAGCATTGTCTTTGTTATAGAGTGGTTGCATTCATCAACTCAAAGTGTTTTCAGATGTTTTGTTTGGGAAATTATAAGTAAAAGAGAATTGTTGTAGTTTTTTATTTTATACCTCATGAAATTTTATAACTAAAATCAATTTTATTATTTTATAACTCTTAAATGTTATAACAAAGGTGGTGTATGGGTTAGTGGGCCCTTGGTACACAAATTTTGCGAGGAGTTGTTGTACTCCATTGACCTTACTGACAAAAGTGAACACCGGGGATACACCAGCCTCGAATGCACTTGCTCCCCAAATTCCACGAATCCTAACCACAACCTCCTGCCGTGGAGTGTTCTAGAATTACTCTACATCCCATACATAGTGGAACCTTTCCCACCAAGTTGACAGTGGTGAAACTTCAAAAGCAATCCTGCCACTGAACAAATTATCAATAGACAACTCCTTGAAAAAAATGTTCAGTTATGTTATTTTTCAAAAGATATAACTTTTCATAGGATGTTAATCAATCAATCAACAAATAAACTCTTTATTTACAAAACACAGTCTTTTACAGAGAGAATGGTGTCAAAAAAGGTATTAAAAAATAAAATTCTTCTCTCTGCAACTAACTACATAAGCCAAGCCTTAAAATAAAATAAAAAAAACACACATTTTCTCTTACACAATATGCAAATCTCAGCCTCAAAATAATTTGTCTCTTAAATCCAAGTTAATTTTTCAAATGAATACAAAACTTTAGCAGTGACCAATTCTTTCACCCTTTTGCGAAATGTTTCAAATTTGTTAATATTTTTAATAGGCCCTATTTGGTGGCAAAGTATTAAAGAATTTGATTCCATTATATGTTGGTATTCTTGTAAAAAGTTGGATTCTTTGGGGCTTTAGCTTTACATTACATTTACAAGTTTTTGTTTAAATTAAATGATTTTTAAAACTTTTGCTATTATTCTGGATTTTTATAAACTTTATTCTGGAATGTTTGGGTAGCCAAGCCAATAACATTCTGGGATATAAAAACATATTTAATTCAAATTAAAGGTATAAATATAGGCACTTAAAATATTTGTATACATTAAAGTAGATCTGAGCCTGATACAGTATTTACTTAAACCTAAAATGTCTTGCAAAATTTAACAAATAATGGTTTGAATAGTCCGTTTTTTAAGCTTTACCAGTACCCAATGAATACAAAAAAATAAAAAAAGGTCACTCCTTAATTACAAAATGGTATAGAAAGTTTTTTTCTATCTATAGTAGAGCACTCCACCTTCAGACAATGCATGAGACCCACAAAAATGACATCTCTCGTGCACACTCACAAATTGTACATAATCTAGCCAAATACATCAGCTAGCTGTCATTAAAATTATTTCTTTATCTAAACATTAATTTAGGCCTAGTTTATTATTAAAATTTCAAGAGGATCACAAGTGCTTAACGCTTACACCAAATAGTAATTCTTTGATCCTTTATAAAATTTTATAAATAATGTGTGAATATTTATTCCTCTTTGTTAAGTGCTCATTATGCATTTGCATTATGATCCTAAGAAAGCAATTAACTGACATTGCAACGTTGAAAATTTTAGTTTATTTTTTAACATCTAATATTGAATAAATCTACTACATAAGAATAATTTTATTTTGGATAAATACTGTGCGAATACCTAAAACTTAAATGACTTTCCAATAAAAAAATTTTTGTAAATAATGGTTTAAGGGAGTGATACTCCTGTTGCAGTATTGAAGAAATTTAATATCTCACTCTCTCCAGGGCCGATACTAGAATGGGGCAACGGGGTACTGCCCCGGGGCGGCCAGGGTATTATTGGCTGATGGGCACTCGACCTGAGAAATCACAAAAATAGGACAGAGAAAATTAAATATGAACAGACGGTTTTGAACGTATTATTGATAAGAGATCAAGAAATTATAAATCATTACTATCAGACTATACTTATTTCTAGACTTTAATCTATCGCCAACAGTGTATAGTTATGTCCCATGCAAGCGTGTACGTTACACAACACAGCATCGTTCTCCCAACAAGAAAACGATCTACTCTCCCATGCAAGCATGTACTTCACGTTTTTTGTTTGTTTGTTTCCGGATCAAACTAGGTTAAGCTACCTTAATGGTCCACCAAATTGATCCATGGAATCCTTTATGGATTATGCATTTCGGCTTACAGCCAGGGCCGTCGAGAGGGGGGGGGGGGGGCAGAGGGGGCAGATTGCCCCGGGCCTCAACAGACAGGGAGCCTCATCTAAAGGTCTTTTTTAATTTTTTTTTTACGGTAGCAAAATTTTATTGCTGCATAGGCTATTTAGTAATACCATACACATAATTTTTGAAGACCTATTAAAATCTTCAAACTGTAACAAAGTATAGCCTATGACCTGAATAGTGATCAGCTTGTATGAGTCTCCGCGGTTTGAAGCTCTGTGTTGGTAAACAGGTAAATCTACATCATGCAAGTGTTTACATTACACAAACACAGCATCTTTCTCCCGACAGGAACACATAGATCTACTCATCCATGCAAACATGTACGTTGCACAACACAGCATCGTTCTCCCGACAGGAACAAGTAAATCTACTCTTCCATCATGCAAGTGTTTACATTACACAAACACAGCACTGTTTTTCCGACAGAAACACGTAGATCTATACTCCCGTGCAAGCGTGTATTGTTGGGGTTGGCAGGCAGGTTCCGAACAATGGCAGATCACGCTAGAGCCCACCTGGGCCGAGATCGGGAGGGGCTGGTGTAAGCTGCCTGCTTCATGTCTCTGTCCAGAGACACTTGGCGGTGGATGATGATGAAATGGACCCTCCTAAGCTTGCGGACCTACGGGGGTGTTCTATGATGGTGACCGCCCTCATCTTTCAGGGCGGAGGTTTCACACAGGCCCAAACCATGGGCTATCCCCAGCGAAAAAACAAATGGGTCCATAGGAGAATTTATTCTCGAAAGCCAGCATATCTGTCTGGAGCGGCAGGGAACACTCCTATGCTATGAGTGGGTGACCGTTCAGCTTACAGGAGTACTATATTAGGAGCATACTCCGGGCTCTGAAGGAGTGAAAGGTCAACATAATATGTGGCAGTTGCTGTCATCAGCCCTCTCTCCAGAGTGGAGCTTGCCTCGTGCGTTTCCCATTCTCTGGTGTGTTGTCTCCCACAAGTCCATTAGGTGGTTCAGTGGTGTAGTGCACTGGGTCCACAGCTGGGAATTAAATAAGAGAAAGAGGACAAGTGGTCTCCCCTTCGGCCAGATTGAGGCTTGCCTAAGTGCGTCTCTCCTTTTTGGAGTGCAATGCATCTGCCGCACCTCGATGTAGGGTGTAATGTCTTCTGGCGAAGTAGCCTAGTAAAAGACGTAACACACCTCATAATGCTCAAATATCAATTGTGGGGGATCCGCTGTTCAGTGTCTGATGCGTGACTGTGCGATTCACATATCGTTCAAGGGTCGCAATAAACCCTTAGGAACATTTTTCAGGTGGTGTTCTGCGGGCCTTAATTGTGGGGCTAATTCCCTATGTGCCCGTGGACTTGGGGGATATGCAACTGTTGCCCCCCTTGTCATGAATTATAAACAAGGGCCAACTACCTGACCTCAACTAATAAACATACTGCAGAACACAAAGATAGAAGGGTGTATTGAGATTGACAGGATGAGACCAGGACTGGCCTTGGAGCTCCCTCACTTGAGACAACAAAACTAAAACTGGTTGATTGCATGGACGGACAAGCCTATAATACGGGCCCCTGAGCAAACCACAGATGCATATATGGACCACACAAGTACTCGCGCTAGCTCTGAGCGCAGGGCCTCAGTTTTCCTAGATATTCCGCTGGGCTGGCGTGATCCCGTACTTGGGTGTAGGATTGATTCGTGGTGGTGGTGGTAGGTGTCAGGATGGCGCCGTGTGCCTGGACTTGGGTTGAGCGAGAGCGAGATACTGCAGTGTGAGTCACGCTTTGTGTTTCGGTGGTGCCGGCGAGCAGAGGGTCCCACTCCCATACATTTCGCTAGCACTTGTACCCACTCGTGCCCCCGCTCATGAACAAACAAATCACCTACAGTGGCCTCATCAGAACAATAATTTGGCCTCACCCGAAAACACCGCTATAAACATTCTCCATAAGGTTGAGCATTCTCCTACTTTAATAGTCATTGATGGTGCCCTTCACATACGAGGAGTTTGCCGAGACACATAGATTATTTTGTTAGGGCACAAAAACATCGTCAAGACCAAGTGGACTATCTTTGAGACAAAATTCTTTTATTTTTTCAGTCTAGAGGCGGATTTAGAAATTTGTCGCCCCTGGGCTATTCAAAAAGTGCCGCCCCTCCTCCCTTCGCCATAATGTCCTAATTTATATATCCACAATTATTGTCCCAATTCCTAAGCTACTTTGAAGAGTCGGGACACATAAAAAAGCCAAAAATAGTGATTATAAGGAACTTCAAATTTAAAAACTAGAATTCAAAGCTTTTGCGTTGGCGATGTAAGAACTACCAAAAAGTGACTCAAAGCAGTGCTATTAGACTGTTTGACTGGTTCTTTGACAAATCCGAGACACAATAACAAGTGCCGTTGCGAACAGTCAGCCTTTAGGCGCGTGCGTAGTTTACGGCCGGTCGAATAGGGCGGAATACTGTGACTTCGTTCCCAGTAGATTTTTTTAGGTTGGTTAGACACGTCTTAGTGTAGCATTTTTCAAATTATGGTGACTTCACTTAATATGAAATACAAGTTAAATTTAACAAAAAATCTAAATAAAAATAATATATTTTTTATCAGTATATTAAACACCAAAGAACCTGTTTCATAGTATGAATCATCTTTAAAACCAATCAACCTTTTTGGTACTCAATGCCAATTTACCTACCCAGATAGCAAGGAAGCTTGAATCAAGCCTTGACTTTTCCTCGATTTTTAATTGCAGCGTAAGCCTTGAATTTGAGCATCTATTCGGGTCCGATTCGAAATAACCAAAGATAATCAAGGCTTGAATTTGTTTCTCCCTTTAATGTCAATGTAAGCCTTGAATTTAATCATCTAATCGATTCCAATTCGAAAGCACCAAAAAGTTAAAGAAGGCTTGAACTTACCTCTCCCTTCAATTGCAATGTAAGCCTTGAATTTGATTATCCACCTAAACTCAATTCACGTTTACGAATCGAACTCGAATCGATACCGATTCACGGCACGACGTCCTAACCAATCACAAGCCGTCCAACGCTGTCCCACAATGCAGTACGCGGCTCCCGAGGATCGATTTCTCATCGATTTTGTATAGATTTTTCGGGACGAGACGGGCCAACGCCATTACTTTCTTACCAGACTCCGAAGTTATCGGATGTGTATTTTACTGTTCCTATTTTTCAGTAAGTTTTTTGTCTTGTGTTTATTCAAGCCATTATAAATTTTTTATCCTCTTCAAATCTCTTTAAGTCTTTTTGTTCTTCTGCAGCTGATATTACACATTAAAGTGGAATAATACATCGCGTGGTTAGTGTAATTTATTTAGTTTAGTTTAAAACAGAAATTAGTTAAGTACAAATTAATTAGATTAACTACTTAAGTAGTGGGAGTATCTCGATTTTTAAATTATTTGTAGGAATAATTTGTGAAATTGAGCTAGGCATATGTAAGTGTATTCCATATTCTCAGAAAAATTTAAAAGTAATTTTTTTTATAAGTTCTTTTTTTAGTAAATTTTTGATTATGTACTCAGAACCCCCGTTTAAAAAAATTACTTTTAAATTTTACTGAGAATATGGAATAAACTTACATATGCCTAGCTCAATTTCACTAATTAGGCCTACAAATAATTTAAAAATCGAGATACTCCCCCTTTGTTATTTGATATTAAAAGATATTTGATCGAGGCTAAAAATGTATAAAGGTTTGAAAAAGAATCGAAAGACTTGCAAAAGACTTGAAAAACAATTGAAACATTTTCGAGAGAGGCTTTAAAAGGCTCGACAGAGCCTTGAAAAGTACTTGAAAGAGGCTTGAAAAAGGCTCGACACACACTTGAAAAATGCTCGAAAGGCCCTTGAAAAAGTCTTTAAAAGAGCTGTAAAATATTTAAAGGCTTGAAAAAGACTTGAAAATCCATTGAAAAAGACTCAAAAGAGACTCGAAAAAGACTTGAAAAAGGCTTGAAAGAGGCTCGAAAAACACTTGAAAAGGGCTCGAAAGATGCTTGAAAAAGACTTGAAAAGATTAGGCAAGACTTTAAAGGCTTGAAAGTGTCTTGAAAAAGAATTGAATGAAACACTTGATTCAAGTTGAAATCGATTTCACATCACGGTGACTAAGAGCCTTGAATCAAGTTTGAATCAAGTTTTCAGGCTCGATTGGTAAGGTTTGAATCAAACCTTCAAGCCTCAAAAATCAAGCTTGAATCTAGTTCGAATCAAGCTTTTTTGCTTTGTGGGTAATGATTTGTTAAGGTTCCAATAATGTAGAATGAGTAAGTAATGAACCTTAAAGTCTTACAAAGAATGACAAAAAGACCAATGCTAGGACCAGACCAATCCCTATCAAATTATAAAAAAGCCAATCGCGTAGAAATGGAGAAAAATACAATTTATTATCTTCTATTCATCGGTGCCTCTCTCATTCGATGATCGTTAATACTGTATTAATTAATTATCACTGCCACATAACCTAAAATACCCACAAATCACACGCAACTGCAGTGGTGTAGCTCGCGGTGATGTGATGGCGGATGTATGTACAGGCGGTGAGGTGTCGGATGGTTCCTTTGCGCCGACGGACGCACGGGTCGCTACCTCCAAGGTCGCTAATGTGACAAATCAACGTAGTGCTGAGTGTTCCCAGCTCCCCTTTTAAACTCTTGAATGACAACTTGCTCTAAGATATTATGATCTTCCTTAGAAAATAGTCACTTTCGGTTCTCAAATTTTCTGTATAATTCTTCTAAAAATTTTCCGTCTCCAAAAATTTAAGACCTAAAAAAATTGCTGTTTTTTTTTTTTCAAAAATTGCTGCCCCCCGAATTCTGCCGCCCTGGGCTATAGCCTATTTAGCCCATATGTAAATACACCCCTGCATGTGTCCTGTCAATTATGTATTTACTAGTTTTACCTCATTGAAGATATTTGTCTATATCATCATAAACAAACCATATAACTTACAGCAATCAACTGCTGTTCATTGAGAGTTTGTATTGATTGAACCCAGAAACACATGATTATTGTACACACATACTTACTTCGTACTTCGTATACTTATTGTGCTTTCCCATGGACTCGTAAGTTTTGGGAGCGTCATCCTCTTCTTCTCAGGGGGGGCGCAGGAAATCTACCCCCAGGAAAAGTACGCTAAAAAAATATAAAATGAAAAAACGCTATTTGTATAATCTATTTCTATAATGAAGAATTTAAGCCATGTTTTTATAAGTTTATTAGGGGTAGAAAACTACCCCCGGAATTCTACCCCTAGAATATATACTACCAACAGTAAAACTGCCCCAGGATTTATACCCCCGGAATACTACCCCCAGGAAAACTACCCCCAGGAAACCAACTCCCGGAACTCTACCCCCAGTAAAACTACACCCAATGGACTAGACCAGGAATCCTACACCCAAAAAAGTACTCCCACTTACACAATTTCTTAAGTAAGTAATCCAATGAGGCTTACAAAAAAGGATAGGATGAAGAGAAAAGAAAAATACAATTATCAAATTATTCAGTATGAGTACTACAATATGAGACGAAAAGCAATTCGAAGAGTCATGGGAAATAATAGTAAAGGATGCCAAATTGACCTGAATGAGATCTACGATCAATTCTATGCACGTTTTTCTATTGGAAATCCAAATGTTTTGAAAAAATATAAAATACCTGACCAAACAACATTATATGAAAATCAAATGGAATATGATACTACGATAACTGAAAAGGAAGTGAAGGATATGCAATTAAAATGATAAAAATTGATACAGCATGTGGACCAGGACCAGATCGTGTTTTGATGAGGATGATAAAAAAACAAAAGGTGCCAATAATACTAACTTAAGTTTTTACGTACATGCATATGAAAGATATGGTTCCATTTTAAAGAAAGCAAGAATTATACTATTAGATAAAAGCGGTAATACCCAGCATGAAAACAATTGGAGAGCAATCTCAATTTTCTCGGTTGTGAGACGAATTTATGAAAAAGTAATTGATAAAAGACTTAAAAAATACATTGAATTTTAATCCTGCTCAACTTGAATCCATCCCAGCACCAGGTACTTATCTAAATGCCAATATTTTAAACTCAGTATTATTATCTGCTAAAAAAGAAAAAGAAAAGATTGCTGTGTAATGTTTTTAGACATAACAAAAGCTAATGATAATACTGGTCACAAGCACCTGGAATCAATTCTACACAGCCTGCCAATACCACCAAAACTTGTAGATACAGTTACAGATATAGCAGAATATCTTGGCCTCTGACATACTCCCCTTCTGGATGGTACTCAAAACAAACTGCGACAATCTGCAACTTCTTCGCTCTACTCCAACTATTTGAACCGTAAACGGTCGTCACAGGCCAAGATATTCCATGTTATCTGTATAGAGTTAGAGAATGGAAATGTCACACAAATAGAGACAATAAAAGGTAAAACGAAACCTATACCTTTGAATCGAGGTGTGTTTCAAGGAGTTCCTTTGTCGCCAACACTCTATAACATCAGCATACACCACATACTAGATGAATTAAGCGAGGAAAAAGTAAAAAATGCCCTTTTATACCAACTTGATGATCAGTTGCCACCTATATCAATACTCAGTTTCGCAGATGACACTGTCCTTGTTGGTAAAAACAAAGAGTCTGCCATTACACTTTTTAATATGATTGTACTATTGTTTGATCAGATTGGACTAAGCATTAAATGGAAAAACTAAAATAATTAACATTGAAAAAGGGCAATTGAAATCTACGGATTACAATTTAAATGGTATTGAGATCCAATCTCTTCATCCCGGAGAACGGATAAAATACCTAGGGGTTAATTTTGAGGATGAAATTGTGGTCAGCTCGACTGAAATTATTAAATCCCTCACCTAAAAAGCAAACAAACTTGCAAATTCCCCATTTTTAAAAACTGATCAGAAAATGTACATTTTAAATAAATACGTTTGGCCTACATTGATATATCCTTTTCAAACAGCACCTCTTACAAATTTGAATAAAGGTTTGCTCAATGATATTGACAAAATTATCTACAATAAAAGATCTACAATAAAAGAAATATTAGATTTACCAAGTGACATACCAAATTCTATAATGTATGCACCAATAAATAAAAAAGGACTAGGATTAATTAAAGCTATATGGGAATCACCAATACAGCATATAAATATTTGTAAGATTTTAGACCAAGCAGTAGACAATCCATATATTAATATATTTCGCAACCTCCAAGAAGAAATTAAGTTAAATATTGTTTAAATAAACTTAACCTTGCTGTGATTATTTAACAAATATTAAAGAAGTAAATATGAAGAAAATAAGAGAAACCCTTCAAGAAAAAGAATTCAATTATTGGTGTCAACTAAATCATAAAGGGAGAGGTGTCATATTGTTTAAAGAGTACCCACCGGCAAATATAAATCTGTCTAAAATGAGCAGCCTAAGTAGCTCAGAATATAAAGAATATTTAAAAATGGTGGGTGATGTGGCCACAGTCAGAGAAACCCGTGGCAGATCCAAGGATGGTAAGCCGGTGCAGGCATTGCCCTGTTACCGAGAATTATGGTATGTGAATCAGAATCAGAATACTTTATTCATATACATAGAGTACAGAATAGGCGTCAAGAATAAAATCAAATAACAAAATTGTGGTTACAAGTAAACACAATTTTGCTTTACAGGCAAGGTTTAACGATATACATTTAGATTGAAGAGGTAGTTGTCCATGAGGTGGTGTGGCAGTCACTGAAACATGGGTGAGGATTTCCAGTTCATGAATTCTTCAACTGAGTAGAATAATGGTCTCTCTGCAAGCCAAGCCGATAAACGCTGTCTTGTAGTGCTTACGTTGGGGCTTTTAATTGTGTCTGGTAGCAGGTTCAGGAACTTCACTCCCATGTAGGAAGGCTTTTCTTCAAAGAGTGTTAAACGGTGTAGGCCTACTGGCAGAGTGAAATTCATAGCCTGTCGAGTGTTGTGGTTGTGCCTATTTGTGCCTCGTTGAAGTTGTAGTGTGCACGCATAGGTTGTTACAGCTAGGATGTACATGCTAGCAACTGTTAGAATTTTCATTTCACGGAATTTTGGTCTGCAACTTTCCCTTTTGTCAATATCTGTTAGTATTCTGATTGCTTTTTACTGGTGGATAAGGACACGCTGAAGGTTTGTTGCTGATGAATTTCCCCATACTTCCAGACCGTATCGTAGATGTGATTAAAAAGTGAGTGGTAGCAGTGGTAGTTTGGTAAAAATATGTTGTTAGTGTGAAACATTACCACATGTCCTTGGTATCTGTCCAGCTGGGGGAATTTTGTGCAACAAACGACACCATTTAATCAGACAAATCATAGCACGAGAGCTAAAAGAAAATGGGTATAAAGTTCACGAATAAGAAGTTACATGTATAGCAGAAGATGGATCAACGAGAAGAATTGACATACTATATAGCCATTGATAAGAACAAAGCAGCTTACATTATCGACCTAACAATTAGATTTGAAACAGGATCAGACCAGCCCGTAGCAGTAGACCACAAAAAAAAGAAGAAATATGAACCCCCGATAATTTTTTTCAAAAAAGTGCGACTTCAAAAAAATGTTATTGGATTATTTGTATGAGCCCTTGGGACTATTTCAAAATATTTGTAAGATTTTTGGACTCGGTTTAAATTAAAAAGAAGAATATAAACAAAATTTCAGAAAGTGTAGTAAAATACTCTGTTTTAATTTTAAAGAACCATATGTCAGCTGTAGCCCAAGGGTGACGTCACGAGTGCCGTCAGGGATGCTAGAAAGGTTCGAATGCACACACCATCCTTTTCTCACCATGGTTCAGATACGGAAATGGTTCCCAGACCTGAAAAAATTAACCCATATAGGGCGATATGGCATCCATATCTGACAGATGGCCCAGATCTGGCTATAAGCATGATTAATGACTTCAATATTAAAATACTATAATCCCAGATATGACAGTAAGAATTTGGCCATATGGCAGCCAGATCTGGATATAAACCCAGGTATGACACCCAGGGCCGGATTTACGTTTTCTTCGCCCATGGGCATATAATAATCTGCCGCCCCTTCACCCCCCCAACGGCTCCCTTTGTACCCTCCAAGGAGCGGCATTGCAGCGACATTGCTTTTTTTTAAAGAAGGAATCTAACTTTAAAGTTTGGACAAGCACCTCATTTTCCTTCTTCTTCTTTACTTCAGCTAATTTCCGGTATTCCGCGCCACTAAGTCTTTTTCGCTCATCCATTAGGCCTATGTTTTAAAAATATAACGAAAATTATTGCGTAGCCTATATCAAATTCAAATGAAATCTCACACGAAACACAGCATTAAAGAGTTATGAGTAAATCAACAAAACACAGCCGCACACGCACTACTGCATAACAAGCAAGCCGCAAGCATATTCGTACAGGCTGTCAGTTCTAATGCGACATTAACAACACCACAACAACACTGACGAATGACGTTTGTACACTGACCGCCCAAGCGGAAGCGAAATGGCGACTTGGCGGGATGGTCTGATGCACGGCCATCTCTAGTACTCTACTATGTACTGGAGATGGCCGTGGCTGATGACCGGTGGGGCATACGGGAGACATTCGGAGCAAACTATGACGTCATTGAATTAGTTCCTTGGTTATGGCTACGAACAGTAACAGTAACTGGCTGGGTAGCTGAGTGGTTATAGTGCTCGCCTTTGAATCCAAAGGTTGCCGGTTCGATCCTGAGAAAAGTTAATAGCTTTTTAAAGGTTCGATTCCGGACCCAGTTGTTAGATAGTAGGCCTAACAAGACTGGGGTTTGGACCGTTCCCCGTCGTTAAAAAATGCCACTGGCGTAGAAACACCCAATATAAAAATATAAAAACAGACTAGCGCTCAATACACTTGATTTCAGAGTTGTCGTCTGCAACAACTGAATAATATTGTTTACACTAGGCCTAACCTCTATAGGATTAGATGATGATGAATGGAAATGGATAAATTCTATCGTGGTCCTCTTTTTAAGGAGAATTTGAAAACTATTTTACAAAATAAAAATGTTTATTTTTGTTATAGGTATTTTTTGTTTTGTTTTTATCAGGCCTAGCTTACATAAACTTAGGCCTGCTTTAGTTTGAATAGAAAAGATTCAAAGCGTTCAACGTTTTAGGCCTAGCTAGGCTATATTGTTGGTTAGTATGAAACGTAATTTTATGCAACTAAGTTTAACTGTCTTAACAGTCAGCCTATTCCTTAATTCCCCATAAACGAAGCCTAGTCGGATTCGGTAAGATGTATTTACAGTAATTAGGCTACCGGTAGTAAAGTTTAAATTTGATAAAGTTTTTTTGGAACCAAAACTTATGTGCAAGGTTTGGATTGCAGAATCCTACACCAATCTATCACACGCCCAATTTAACTTAACACTACATTTAAAGAGTGCCAATCCAAAATTGTTAAGGATTATGTACTACTATAAGGATATTGTATCTATTTCTAATCTTACACATGAATACCGGTATATTTATTAGTAAATAAAATGCTTTTAAGATTTTTAGGCTTAGGTTTTACTTATTTATTCATCTTTATCAAGATCTTACTACACTATAACAACGATTCCTCAATACTCAAAAACAAAGAAAGAAATAGGGCAAGCGAGACTAGCCGAGTAGCAGCAAAATATAGAAACTTTAATGTTATGACGTCAGCATCATATCCGTCACACAGTGAAGCGACGTCATTAAGCTGCTCCGAATGTCTCCCGTATGTCCCACCGGGCTGATGACGGCGAGGAATACGAATACGGCTCCCCACCACTAGCACATCGTCTGCCGCGCGCAATAGACGCTCGTCCACGCATCCGCGGCTTCCGCGCAGGCAAACTGCAGTGAGTCTGCCCTTTGCCGTTTCACCACAATACGGCTATGTGGCCTGCGACCATGACGATGACAACGCGCCGTGCATACAGATATAAATTTTAATTTCTCCAAAATTTTGCCGCCCTTGAAATTTGCCGCCCTGGGCATGTGCCCATGTTGCCCATGCGGTAAATCCGGCCCTGATGACACCCAGCTTTGCCAGGTGTGGTCAGATCTGAAACGTGACGACTTTTCCATCAACATTCTTGTCTTTCAGAAGTTTACGAACCTCGGTAGAAACAGGAGATCAAATATTTTGGGGTTAGTAACAGGTACTCGTGAACAACACAGCAAAATTACGTCACCGGGATCATTGACTTTACAAACTAGTACCATTGACTTTGGATACTATATAGACCTCTCAAGCACGGTGCCCGCGTGCATAGCACTAGCAGACAGCTCAAGTAGTTCCTGGCCCCCTCGCCAGATAGCGTTTTGGCGGGGGGACTTGAATGTTTTCTGGGGAATTTTTCTGAAAATTACCAACTCAGGAGGTTAAAATTGTGTTGATATCCCGTCGAGAAGAGAATTACGGGCCGTGTGTAGGGCCGGCTGAGCCAATTGGGAATATTGTTTTGGTTAGGTCAGGATTCAGTAAAGGAAGGAGTGAAGACTTGAACTTTGTCAAGTCATTATTTTTATTTCGTGTTCGAGTTACTGTATATAGTTTACCAATTAAAAGGTAGTGATAGAATTTTTTCCAAGAAGAATATCGCCATAGAGCGGCTTGGGAGTTGGAAAATAATAGATTACCTAAGTTATATAGAACCAGCTGTAGAAAGGTGAGTATTGTTCATTTGCATGTTAGTAGACATAGAATCAAATATCTCTCACATTTACATTTTATCTCTAGTTCTTACCTCTGAGACCTTCCTTAGTCGGTAATCCCTAAAAACTGTAAATTTGCTACTATTTTGATCAATAGTCAATGCTAGTACTATTGTCGAAATTGGTAAAAGCGCTGATTACACACCACCTGAGGAGACGCAAAATTCATCTCACATAGAAAATTGCCCTAGACTTGATAGCTTTAGGCAAATAACCATTAACGAACTAGAAAGTATTTTTAGAGAATTACAACCAAATTTGTCAGCAGGAATCAATCAGCTTCCGAATAAAGTCATCAAATTTTGTAAAGGAGAAATAATTCATCCAATGTTACATATAATCAATACCTCTATAGCCTACTCTACTGTGCCACAACGAATGAAAATTTCATTAGTTACCTCCATCTTTAAAAAAGGAGACAAACAAAACATTGAAAATTACAGACCTATATCTTTACTCCCTACCTTGTCAAAGTACCTGGAGAAGGCTATCCAAAAACAGCTAATAGAATATTTGGAAAATAACCCTCTCTTAGCGTTAGAACGACATGGACTTAGACACAGCAAATCAACAACTACAGCTATCGCACAACTTTGTGAAGAAATCACAAAAACCTGGGAAGGGAAGCACCACATGACTGGGCTTTTCCTTGACCTGCAGAAAAGGCGTTTGACAGCTTAAATTGGAATATCCTTTTTAACAAACTCCAAAATCTTAATATCACAAATGATGCTGCAAGATGGATAAAAAATTACCTATCTGAAAGAAAGCAAGCAGTGGAGATAACATTCATCAACAAAGCAATAGAAACAAGAACAAGATCGGCTTTTCTAGATGTAACCCAAGGAGTGCCCCAAGGCTCAAACTTAGGGTCTATCCTCTTCCTTATGTATATAAACGCTTTTCCTCGCCATATTTTGGAGAATGAAAAATGTATATTGTTCGCAGACGATGCCACTATTTTGATACCTACATCACTCAAACAAGATCCGATGAATTTAATACAAACATCTTTTGAGAATGCATCTGACTACTGCAACACTATAAATTTGAAAATCAACAAAAATAAAACAGCTTTAATTAAATTCTCTCCTGCCAACAACAATAGTCCTTCTCAGGAGGAGTGCGGTGATGGAGGCTTCCAACTAACCAACAGCAGTAAATTTTAGGCATAACAGTAGACGAGAACTTGACCTGGCAACCCCATGCAGAATTAGTAATTAAAAAACTGTCCACAGTTCTCTACGCCCTCCGAAGAATCAAACAACTTACCGATAAGTCCACCACCATCATTGCTTATCACGCTCTGTTCGAATCGATCCTACGTTTTGGATTAGTGGCCTTGGGAGCTGTTGGCGATACCTACAAAACCAAAATTCTTATCCTCCAAAAAAAAGCTATAAGAATAATCAATAACCTCAGAAATAATGCAGACCATTTTACATTGATAACCACATCTTAACGTTTATATCTCTTTACATATGTGAGACAATTGCCTTCATCAAGTCTCAACCACTTCAGAAAAGAGTGGAGCTACACACCCACAACCTCAGACATAAGAACAACCTCAACTTACCTCGATACAGATTGGCAAAATCACAACTTTCTCCAATGTACAGTGGAACAAAGTATTATAATTTTTTACCAGAATCACTCAAGAGTGTGTCTGACAACCGAGCCTTCTGCAGGGAACTTAAAAATATCTTCTAAAGAAGCCCTACTACAGCCTACATGAATTTATCGAGGACCATAGCCACCATAGAGACCATACCATTGACCGCTGATCAATACATCCACAAGAAATTGTGAAGAAATCTGACGATTCCCCGGTCTACAAGACTGCGGCGAAGACCAGGATAAGTAAGTAAGTAAGACTTTAGTATCAATAGTCAATGCTACTATAGTGTACAAAGTCAATTCTAATATCATTAATATTTACTGGCTAGCGGCTAGACTGATGGTGATGCTGGTTTGCTGTTTATGATTTTTTTTGTTTTCTTGTCCAGTTGTCGTGAACTGCTGCTGAATGTTTATGGCAGTGGCAGGGTGGAAGGTTGAAGGCGAAAAATATGGAAATGTTGGATAGAATAGTGCTTTAACTTAATATCTGTAGATTGCGTGCTTTTTTGTATTTTGTGAATGGTGTTTTATGGGGACGTACTCAAACCTAATTAGGTAATTTGTCTTATAATATTATTTTTCACGAAGTAATTTAAAAATTGTGTTTTGTTTTTGTTAGAGGCTAAATTTCCGTTAGACGTTTGTCAATTCTGGACCCTACCTTTAACTTGTTAGTTTCTTCACTAAAGGTCCTTTGTTTATTCTCTAATTTTTGTTGGATTTTAATGCTGATTTTGTATAACTCAGATACTGTACTGGGGATTGTTTGAAACTAAATTCTCATATGCTCCATGTTTTTGGGTGTTTTAAATTGAATGAAAAGTTATGCTTAGCATGAAATTGACCCTTTTAATTAATTTTTTAATCCCTAGACAAGTTAACTATATACATAGACTTGCATAATACACTAAATAAACAATTTTAAAGGAAAAAAATCACACTAAAACAGTTATCTTAGTTCCTGTAGAATAGGTCTAATTGAGCGCAAGCTGAAGGCAACAAGTGTTCTGCATTCGGGCGCTACACGGAAGCCACCTCCACTCTCTTGAAAAAACATTGCTCAGATTAATTCTTCAACAGGGTAAAACCAGGCATTGCACAGTCTCTTCAGGTTGATATGAAAGGAAACTTGAAGGACAGGCTGTCGAACAGAAGCTTTCTTTATTTTAGTGAATTTCCCTACAGGGAACATGCTATTACAGTAGTAGTCACGGTAAGACTGACGTCTGAGACCTTGTTAATTTTAGCGAATTTCCCATAGGGAAGAAGCTATTACCGTAGGTCTCATGGTAAGAACTAAACCTGGGACCATGTTATTTTTCGTTTTGAGGTGCCCAGAGACCAAAAATAATAGTCATTACAATATATAAGTTTTATGTACAGCTTACATGTATGTGTCTCTAGACATGACAACTCTCGTAAAAACGACTGTCCGATCAAGACCAAATTTGGGAGAGATGTTACCGTATTGTACCTTTATTCAGATGAGATCATAAACCAGATATATTGACCTATCAGAAGGGGTAATTTTGAGGGTATTGTACCCCAAAAGTGGGGTTTTTGCGTTTTTTATTTATGTCATTTTTTTAAATTTCAATTTTAGCGAATTTCCCATAGGGAATAAGCTATTACCGTAGGTCTCATGGTAAGACCTAAGCCCGGGACCATGTTACTTTTTCGTTTTGAGGTGCCCAGAGACCAAAAATAATAGTCATTAAAATTTATATATATATATATATATATATATATATATATATATATATATATATATATATATATGTATATATATATGTGTCCCTAGACACGATAACTCTTGTAAAAATGGTCCGATCGACACCAAATTTGGTAGAGATGTGTAATCCTACGTTTATTCGGATGAGTTCGAAAACCAGACATATCGACCCACCGGAAGGGGTAGTTTTGGGGGGTTTTGTACCCCAAAAATGGGTTTTTCGCATTTTTCATATGTAAATTTAAAAAATTTTTATTTTTTATTTTGACCATTGGATTTAGCTAAAAAAAACACACTATTTAGTATTTTGAAGCTTTGCTCTATCTCCATTGGTTACCGAGATATTACAAAGTCTAAAGACAGTACATTGTCTTTTGGGGCTCCAATGTTAATCTTATGGAGAATAAGGATGTGTTAATATTTCACTTATTAACCAATATTTTTGGATGAAACTTGGTATTTAGCTTCATTTGGTTGAGATTCATCCATTTAAGGTAAAAAATGTTGGTTTTTGTACTTATCGTGGCAGCAAACCTGCATACTCTTTTCCCATGTTAATCATATGGAGAATAGGCAAACTCTTTTATTTATGGTCAGATATTGATGAAATTTACTATATGGCTTTATATGGTCGAAATAAATTTTTTCTATGCTAAAAACCTTCTTTTAGTGTCCTCCATGGCAGCATACCTGCATAATCTTTCCCTATATTTATCTTAAGGAGAATAGACATTTATTTTCCTATTTATGAGCACGTGATGAAATTTTGTTTACAAGTTTAGCTGGTCAAAATTAATATTACTAATTTGGAAATTCGCTGAGTACGCAGGTCTGCTGCGACGGGGGGTATTTATTTTTAGGCCTACCACTGAAATTAGCTCAATAAAACACACAATGTATTATACTGAAGCTTTGCTCCATTGGTTACCAAGATACCTATTCAATTGTATTTTGGGGCTTTAGCCTAATATTAATATATGGAGAATAAGGATGTTATAATATTTCACTTATGGACCCTCTGAGCGTTAAACATCTATTTTTCGGCCCAGCTTTTCCACCTTCAAGCGTTAGAGTTGATTTTCCGACGGTTAGAAAATGTGACGTAATTTCATATAGTAAATGACAGAAATGGAGCCATGAACGCTCGCTGTTACTGGGAGGTTCTCAGCTAAGTTAGGCCTATCTGAAAACACCAATTTCAAATGTTGAAACGTGATTGGTTATTTGTAAGTTAATATGCAATGAAACATCTGGGAAAAAATGTTGCCATCTGCCAAATTTGTAAACAACGAAATACATATTTTACCAGTTGTTTTAAGGTTATGAATTATTAAAAGTGTTATTAATACTGTTAATTTACATTAGTGGAATAAAATATGTTTCATTGAGTAATAGCCATAAATATCAGTAAGTTTATAGGAATTAGTGTATTGTTCCCAGCTTGATTTTTTATGGGATTAGCGTAAGTACTGCAAGACATACAGTACACTCTCGTTCATTGGAACTAATGTGGCGGACGGCCGGTTCGGATGTCAAAAAATTCCGATGAAGCGGAGTCTGTCGTGATTCATCATTTCCGCCCGTACGGTGACCTATCGTGATTGTATTCACTCTTGTTTTTTAAGATAACACAAGAGATTTTATGAAAATAAGGCACTCAAACTTTGAACATGGTAACAATGAACCTATAGGAATAAAAACAACGCAGGAAATAAAGATCCAAAATCTTATTCTCATATTCCATATTCATATTCCACTCATATTCCAGCACTAGCATGTTCACTTCCCGTCCTCCTTCCTCTTTCTATTTTCGTGCGAATACTCCACGGCCTCATAAATCACATTGATGGGTACAGATTATGGAAAACACCTGATGCAAAATGTGATACTTCACTGTTGTGCGGATAGAACGAATGGAAATTGAAGGCGCTAAAACGGAAAAATTATTTATTTCGTAAGAACAAAAATTAATAATATCCAGCTTTTCAGTTCCGATGAAGCGGAGTTCCGATGTCGCCGAGTCCGATGAACGAGAGTGTACTGTATTTTGTTTTATTCAACATAATTTTTTTTTCAATTGCTTCTTGCATATATTAATTATATATTTTCTTGTTCTCTGTAAAATTATAAATAAGATGTATATCTTGGAATTGTGATTAGTCAGGGTGTCTACAACCTTGAAAAACCTTGAAAACCTTGAAAACGCCTTGAATTTGAATTGGCCTTGAAAATTCCTTGAAATAGCCTGGAAAATTCCATTGTATCCTTGAATTTTGTTTTATTTAAAAAAACCCGCCTCGCAGCAGACCTGAGTACTCCGTGAATTTCCAATGGTTATTTTTGTTTAATAAAAATATTAAAAATCCAAGAACCTCACAAAAAAATAAAAAATAAATATTTAATTTCATTATATTTTTAAGTTGATTATTTTACTGTTATTTAAAAATAAATTTTTTTGCCAACAGTAATAAACTCTTTTGTGTCCATTGAATACTATTTTAGCTATGAAATTTCACCTGGAGTAAAGGAAATTCTCCTCCATGGAGGGAATTTAACTACTAATTCTGTGCTCTTTGAACCTTTGAGAAGAAGTTTCAAAGCTTCATATGGTCGAAATACATTTTTTAACTAATCTTAACTAGGAATAATCTAAATCTTCAGAAATTTTGAGGCTAATTTTTGGTCTCTGCCCTCGCCATCCCTGTAAGGAAGTGTTTAAAGAGGCCGGCATTCTTACAGTGCATTCACTGTATATTCAACAGGTCCTCATTCTGACCTTTGTTAACAAAGATCAATTAATTCCTTTGGGGCATTTTCATGACCACCAAACGAGGAATGGCAACATCCTCTGTTATCCAAGACACAGGACTGCGGCCTTCGAGAGGAGCCCGTTCTACAGGGGAATCACGTTTTTTAATAAATTACCTCTGGTGATGAGATCTGCAAGCTCTCTTTTCATATTTAAGAGAAAATTAAAAAGTTTCCTTGCATGTAATGCTTTTTACCATGTAGCTGAGTTTTTGAGTTTGTAATTTGTAGTTAGGGCAAGTTTGTAATGAGGTAGACCTACCATGAATATTTTTCTGTTACCTTTGTACTGTAGTCTTTTTTATGTTATGTTTTAGTTTTAGTGATACATGGACACTGCATCATATTTGTTACAATATATTGTATACAAATCTTATATGCTAATAAATGATTTGATTTGATATGGGTAAAATATAAAATATCAAACTCCTTTGGAAATTTGCTGAGTACGGTACGCAGGTCTGCTGCAACGAGGGTATTTATTTTTGAGGTCCCCAGAAGTCAAAAACTTATTTTGTTCAGAAAATATTTGAATATATGTATATAAGTGATGGTCGTATCTAGGATTTTCGATTCTCGAATCTTCCATATCTTTTGTATCACTTTATAATTTGATTAACATCCAAACTCTCATAATTTATGATGAAACTCCGCAAAGCTTTGTTGGAGAAGGTTTAGTCCGGTTGTACTTATACATGGATATAAGTCTGGTTTATTCTTATAAGGAAAATAAATTAGCCTAGCTACAAGAGAAATAAAAATAGGCGACTTGTTATGTTTTTATCGTGTACCGCACATAAAATTTCATCTATGATAAATCAGTAATAGGCCTTTTTCCGTATTAGAACCAACCAGACTTACCCATATAATGAACTGGAGGTATATGAAACTACTTGAATGGTACTGGTACCTAAATAAAATATGAATTGGTAAGACCTAAGCCCAAGACCACTTAACTTTTTCATTTTGAGGTCCCCAGAAGCCAAAAACACCGTTCGTTCATTTTCATATATATGTATGTATATGAATATATATATATACTCGCCTACGGCTCGATGGGGGCTCCGCCCCCATGCCCCCTTAGGGGTTGCCCTAAATTTGTAGAATAATTAAAAGTCAAGTATGTAATAAGTTAGAATTTGGTTTTTACGGTAAAGCGACAACATGTCGTCGTGGCCAATTTTACCTGCGGCCGCACCATACCTGCTCTGCGGGGGTACGACAACATGTCGTCGCTGCCGCTTGAGGCGGGCGACGACATGTTGTCGTACCCCGAGAGGGGAGGTTTAACGAGGGACTGACAGCTAGAGATCAATGACACTTCGCGTAGGAAAGGAGTGAAATTATCCCAATTGTAGTTGTTAGATGTGAATATAGACTAATTCATGCAAATTAAGGTTATATTAGTAGACAAATCACAATAACAAAATTAAACTAATTGTTTGCTTTATTCTTATTATTTTAAGATGTCATCTTATTATATTAAGATATCTTATTATTTTCTTATTATTGTAATATTTTTTATCAACGATATTAGATTTATTTCATAGAACTATGATAGTGTAATACCGGCCTGATCATTGGTGTGATAAGGTTCATGCCTAATATAAACATAATACACCCATCCGTTAAGGAAACAGATATTTATAAAAAGAAAATGTCATCTGGCGCCTAACAAAGCATTTTAGGACATGTGTTTCCATATTATTTTGATCCAATTATCTAAAAATCTATAGATAAAGGGTATCTATAGAGCGTAAAGATACTGTAGAGGGTATTTAGATAAAAAATTTGAATTTAACAATATATTGGCCGAAAAATAAGTTTAGAAAAATCCTCAACCCCAGTAAAATTGTTTCTAGTTATAAAGTAGAACTTTAAAAAGCGACATTAATTTAATAAATTGCCACAACACTTGGAAGGTTAAAATATCAATTTCCAAATATGCCATTTTGATTTATGTTTGATGACCAAAACCACTAAAGTCAGGTTCTGCACTGCACTTCTGATTAAGAAAATTTATCTTTGCCGATAAAGTTTATTTGAATAATATATTATTACTATGTCGTAGCGAATATGTCGTCGCTAAGGAACACAAGTAAATTATACTCATAAACTATTTCTGTACACGTCATCTGTCCTGAAGGTACAAATTTCAGTTCCCGAAACGTCATGTTTAAAGTGTATTTGTATTTTGTAGTGCAATGTTACATAAAATAGGATAATAATTATCCAATAATCTTGGACACTGGCGGAGTAGGAGAGTATAGGAGACCCGCCGCGCCGTGTTCATACCCTTATTTGGGTACAAAGACATCCAAGGAAAATATAATGATTTAAAGTGAAGCATAAAACTAGACTAATTTTGGATTATGAATTAGACTTTAATTTTGTTCATTTTTACTTCATATGAGTTTTGTCAATCGGATTAAGAGCATTCTATTTGGCCGGTCACTGCACCAGTTCCATAATCCGCACATGCTTGTTTAAACAATTTGTTTTATCTATGAAATAATATGTTATCTCATAATAATAACGTTGGGTGAGATGAGTGAAGAACAGTAGGACTTACAATAATGCAATAAATAATTTTATAAATCAATTAACATTTATTTGTTTACGTTTAGTAGTCTAGTCTGTTTATAATAGCGTTCGAAAAGAGAAAGCACGAAGTGGTACTTAAAGTTCGTAATGAACCACCCTTAAACGGTCATACTAGAATATTATTTAAACCTAGAATGAAATCTGTTTTAACACTATTAAATTGTGTTTATCTATCAGTACAAAGAATTGCATCCTAAACTGGAATACGTGTTTGGCACATCTCTTTTATTCCAATACTCGTGGGGTAGGTTATTAACTAATTTTACATTAGTTAATATTAACTAATATCCTCTCAATAGCCGATAAACAATCAACTTGTCGATAAACAAATTAATCTGTAAACCATAAGTTTAAAAAGGCCTATAGTAAATACAATAAGTAAACTCTATTTATATAGTAACCGAAATTTCACTTAATCATAGCAAACGTTAACTATTTATTTTACCACGCTCAAAGTAACTACAATGTTGAACAATCTTTTGTTGAAATTTTTATCGTCTGACAATAGGCCTAATGGTGGAGAATTGGAGTTGTCTGCTTTGTTTACTAAATTTATTTTTTAAATCAGCAGTGGTATGAAATATTAGTGTAGGACATGGATCACCAGGAGCAGTAAACCAATCTACAAAATAACGTCTTCGATTGGTCTAAATAAAGTTTAAAATTCATTTTACAGAGTTTTAAGGCATATTCTCAGGGGTGCCATATTTTTCCTCTCAGGGACCATAAGAAATCCATTGATATCAAAATATCCTTGATCCGTTCATCGTTTCTCTCTAGACCCTTAAATGCACTATTTTATTATATAAAAAGATTGTTTTGATTCCATTTCAATTTACTTAACACTTTGATAACATTTATACATTACGTAATCTATCATTACGAATATTAGAATAAGGTTGACTAATGCATAGTATTCTTCAAAAAAGAAATATGTAAAATTTAGACGTTTTAAAACTAAATGTAAAGTTTTAAAAAATTGAGTAAACTGAAAAGGGCAATAAAATGGATTGACGCTTTCCCAACACAGAAAAACACAACCCACACGGAGGAAGTATTAAAGGGATCAATAAAGGTAACGGTAACATTTAATAAATGTCTAGTACACTTAATTGAATTTGCTGTATATGTTGGCCTAAGAGTGTTTTTTTCAGTCAGTTGATGTTGTTCAGATACAGAACAAAAAGTTCAGATTAAGTCAGTTTTTGTCAATGTTATTTAAATAACATTGCCTCTATGTGAAAACCCCTCATTATATTTTAGTGTTATGCTTTTAGCGTCCAGTAGTTGAAACGAATTATACTATTTCTATATCGAAAAACTACTTTATTGTAAGATTTCAGTAAGGAAAGATAAATAGCATAATCAATGTGGGGTGTCCGCCGACGCCAAGAGAGCAGACATGTGCGCCAAAGCAAAGCCTACACCTCAGGCTATGCAGGTAGAAAAGCCGAGAGAGAGTGAGAGAGGAGATTAGCCAGGGTACGACTTTGTGTCGTCGCTGCCGCTTGAGGCGGGCGACGACACAAAGTCGTACCCCCGAAAATATTTTTACTGCGCCCCAACGGGAGCAGGTAAAATTCAGACATAAAGTCGTACAATCGGTTTTTACAGTACCTGTTCTTTCCAGTTCTTGTATGTAATCATGTAGGATTACTGCAGTTTCGACATTTCTGTCATCATCAGATCCACAATTTGTAACATATAGCTCAGAATATCTTTGTCAATTAATTAAAAACAAAACACAAACACATAACACTGAAATACTGAAATAAATGGGACATAGTCAGGGTTGCTTCTTGCATGCTGATTTTCATACAAGATGTGCTACATGATTACATACAAGAACTGGAAAGAACAGGTACTGTAAAAACCAAATTCTAAGTTCATATTCCAGTTCAGGGGCTAATTATAAAAATGTTCGTAATAAGTTAGTTCCACGGAAGAGCTATACGTTGAAGACAGTAACAAAACGGTTTAATACACAAAATTCACAATCAATAGTAAAAAAAGCTTTGAAAAACTCCTATGAATCGGTTTTAGTACCCCTTCGTAATTAAAATTCGCTAACAAGATTTTAACTGCGAAATGATAATAATTTACGTAATATATGTAAATATTCTAGGTAAATATTTCTAGGTTATGCTGGATGTAGGGTCCACCCCCTAATTGGTTACCCCAATTCCGTAATTACTATAAAAATTACTATAAAACCCTCATGCAATGAGGCTAGTTGAGGGCTCCACTCCAATACCACTCATTGTGTTCGCTGAATAACCTACGGCTCTTCGTTTAAATCCCCTTCTTAGTTCCCCTCATTTCAATATAAAAAATAAAAATTAAAAAAAATTGAGAGTTGTGAAATAATACTTATCTGTGTATTATTCTAGGTATTACGATCAGAATTGTATGTGTAAAAAAAAATTGGAGATACTATTATGATAACTTATGACTGGAGTGTATTTCAGAAAGAATGGAAGTGGGGAAAAATATCTGTTTTGATGGAAGTAGGTTGTACCACAAAACAGGAAGGCAAAAGAACGATATTTGTAGTTTAATAAATATATTGGCATTCATTACAATTCCTTCATTTCAGTTTTTAATGGTGTAAAACTTTAAAATTTACCCAATTTCCTAAAATATTACTGTCAAGGCAAATAAAAAAAACTTCAAGCTTCTAAATACAATAATACAGTAGTTACTAACAAAAGTATGTTAAATAATGGTTAAAATATTAAAATTACCATACACATCAAAGGACGTATGTTTTAGCCGTAGGACCAGGTCAGTAAATAACAATCAAAGTAAAACAATCAGTTGCTTGATATAGCAATTCGTTCCGACTCACAGTCAAAAGAAGAATACGTGATATTGAAAATCATCATGATAATTTTTAAGTTTGATAATTTAATTGATATTGGTACTGTGCAAGATATGTCTATGTGCAAAGTGAAGGTTCTGAGTAAAATATTATAGTAGTTGTAAAATTACATCTACATGGGGTAAAATTCCCCGCAAAAATAAATAAACATTTAATTATGTTTAATTGTGTGGACTGGGGGGCAAAAATTCATAGAACCAAACTTGTAGTAACTTGAAAGATGTTCGCGAAGATTGCCTCAGATGTTATAATTTGGCTGCTAGAGTAGAAAAAAATAATGTCATATTTATTTTGGGTAAAAATGTTTGGTCGCTAAATTTTGAAATCAGATAGTTTTCTGGGGCAGGAAATAAAAAAGCTTTTTTTTATTTTAAATGAAAATACTGTACTGCCACCTTTTTAAATTAAACATTAACTTAGTAAGTACTAAAAGATAAATCAATTGTGTAATCTGCTATTTTAGTTAAAATCTTTGTTGAATTGTAAAATTTAAATTAGCATGCTATCAGGTAAAGTCAATGATGTACTTCCTAATGAGTTCGTTAGAAATTAAGTGCCATCCCAAATAAAGAACCAATTTTTGGGAGGACTATCGTGCAAATATGATACTGTCTTACCGGGTGTCCCATACCAACCTTGCACCTCTTTTAAAATTGTACAAAAAAAGAAAAAAAAAACAAATAGTGCCGTTGTAGGTAAACATATTTTGCTCTGTTGATTGACACTGATTTCAATACAGAGGGGATCAGACGTTATTTTGAAGCAACTTTAAAATTTAATATTTAAAAACCCTAATCATACTGATTTAGAATAATAAATAGCATGACATTATTTTTTTTAACTGGGGGAAATTTAACATATATTAAGTCTGAACATTTTACCTATAACAGAACTTACCAAACATGTAAATGTCTAAGAACCTCATTTAAATAATATGCCATCATAAAACATCAATTATCACGTGATTAGTTTTACTAAACATTTAAATACATGTTCATTTATCTCCGTCATGTTGTAAATTTGATAAAAAAACACTTTGAACCAAACTGACAATTTTGTTGGAAACGTATTTAAAAGAGTCTAAGACATTTTTGTGCCGAGACATTTTTGCTTAAAATCTAAATTTCAACCTCAAATATTCAATAAACTGCTAAAATTACGCGTACAAGATCAAATTGTAAAGTTTTCTTAAAAACCGTGTAAAACTAAAAAAAAATTATTTAAAGTGAGAGTTTGTATTTGACATCAGTGACTTCCGGTCTGGAGAGGTAATTTCAGATACACCCTGTACATTGAAAGTACTCTCGGTGAATAGACCGCTTTTCCTATAAAGGCACAATAGGTTAATGTTATAAAATTTCTTAAAAAGGGTGTTTCGGTAATCCACGACTTCCAGTATGTTGCAATTTTCTCAGTAATACAGGTCGGTAAGTTTAGTTTCTCGCTTGGGAATCACTCTGTAGTAAGTGATATATAGGAGATCTACTTTACCAACATTTGACGAATTTCTGATACCCCGATGAGTGAGTGAGTGAGTTACACATTCGGGAGTATATAATTTAGATATATATATATATATATATATATATATATATATATATATATATATATATATATATATATATATGTATACATATACCTATCTATGTGTCCGTTTTATTGATACCTTTTGAAAGAAACCTTCAATTTTGATGAAATTTGATATAAAGGCGTAAGACCAGGTCTATTTAAATGAGTTCGCGAACCAGCATTGTCGGGTTATGGGAATGGAGTTTTATGGGGTTTCAAAGGGGTAAAAAATGGGTTTTTAGCATTTTCGGACCTCAATTTTCAAAATTCATCAATTTCAACTGAATTAATTTAAAAGAGCTTGAAAAAACAAACAATTTGGTATTTTGAATTTTTATCTTAGCGTAACTGGTTACGGGGAAAATCCAAAAATGTGTTTTCCATGTTATTCTTATGGGAAATCAAGAAAACCCTATATCTTGCTTATTTATTGACATAATTTAATCAAATTTGGTATGTACATTATCTAGATAGGGTTTAACTTATACTTTCTTACAAAACCCATATGGCAGCAAACCTACAGTCAAACTCGCCCCCATAGGGTTTATGGGGAAAATAATAAACTGCCAGAGCTTGATACAATTTTGTATTACATTCACCAATTATTAGTTAACTCACATTTTATAACAACACCCCATGGCAGCAAACCTATATTCTCGATCCTATGGTGTTTTTATGGGGGAAAGTAAATAATCTGGAATTCCATTGGAAATTCGCTGAGTACGCAGGTCTGCTGCGACTGGGGTATTTTAATTTATTGTGATAACACTTTCGCAGCTACATGGCTACAATTGTTGCCATCTGGGTTTCAATGGTAGTCCTGGTGGCAACATTTACAGTTATGTGCTACTGCATTACAAATTCTGTTGTTTATTAGAGACTAGGGCTATGAAACTCGGCACGGCACTAGACAGTACGCTATTTCCTGTCCACGTTAACTCCACTGGACAGTGCTGCTACCTGAATGCGGTCGCTGATTTTGAAACCATGACTCAGTTTCACGTCTGAGTTGCATGACTCAGTGCAAACCCATAGCTTAACATTTTTCCTGTGTGTTTTTTTAGTGTATTAGTGGGTTTATCTATTATTTTATTGCAGAAGTTTGTTTAAGCGTTACCTACCGGTTTTATAAAATTTTGGACGCTGACGATTTAGATTATAAATGTAAGTGGCGGGGAGAGTGACGCATAAATATTTTTTTTGTTTTCGGAAAATTTTACTTAAGAAAATAGCTAGAAAGTAAATATCTTGATATAAGTTAGGCCTATTCAAAATACTATTTACAAGATAAAACCTGTCATATTTAGCGCTCTTAAGTGTGAAGTCACTACCGCAGTGCTGGTAACTATAGGGTGGCCCAAAAAAAGGTTCACCACTTCACGGTAATTGTTATTTAATACCTGTACAAACTTGGTTCTATCTCTAAATTAAATGTTTTCAGTGGTTCACGCTGGTTATTACGCATTCCATTAGTTTAGCATGTCTCCAACCACTTCTGAACATTCTTGTGGAGTGATAGCGATTGAAAATATTTTTAGATGAGTACCTTTTTTATGGGCCACCTTGGACAATTAATTGTATCCACGGAAGCTGACGTCATTTTTTACTTCCGGAAACAATGTACAAATTCAGAAGTGTACCAGTAGAATCATTTCATAATAATGTAAGATTTTAAAACATTTTAAATTTCAGGATGGGAGGACAGGTTTTCAAAAAATTCTTAGCCACTAATGTGTTAATACTTGGAATAAAATTGGGAAACAAAAAAATTGATCATAATTATGGTCACCTTAAGTTTTTGTTGTGTCAATATGGTTAACAATCGTAGGAACATATATTAATCGTACTGTCAATTGAAGTTAGATAAATTTGACTTTGCAGTGTAAGATGGGCCCATCGCCTGCGAAACCTGGATTAGAGAAGTCTTCAGGGTCTTCAGAAAGCGTTTACTATGGAGTCTACCTACCACCAGATGTACAACCATCAAATGAAGGTGAACTTAACTTATTTATATAGTTCTAGTGACACAAAATATCTTGGAAAATTTTAATCTCCATCAGTTAAAAAAAGATTCCTAAGCTGACAATAAATATATTATTAACTTTTTAAAATAACTATAAATTTTCTCCCTTTAAATCGTTAAATTCCAACATAAGATATAATTTTATTTCATTTAAGCTATTGTTTAGTATTACAGCCATGACCAAAGACTACCATAAAATTAATTATTCTGTGTTATCAGTTGATTTTTATGATTTTAATCAGTAACAAGACCATTAAACTAATTCTTATTGTACAATATCTGAAGTGTGCTTTGAGAATTATAAATTTAGGTTTGTGTTTGGTTTCAAATCCACTAAATTATTATTATTATTTTTTTTAAGGAATTTAATGTACAAAATTTATTAATTTTAAAATTTAATTGAATGTACCATAACAGCTCCAAAATTGCTTCTTCATATTTTGATATAACAAAATACAATATAAAACAAGTAATATAAAATAAAAGCCTACGCATAGTGATGTGGTCCAGGCAAAATACAATATAAAACAAGTAATATAAAAAAAAGCCTACGCATAGTGATGTGGGCCAGGCAAATACCCAGTGAGTTGGTAGATATAAATTGGGTATTTACCCGAGGCCCAAATAAATATCCAAAAGCTGGGTATTTATAATTTTTATTAAATTTAGACAAGATTGAGTTGGTAATTATTATAGTGTAAAGATGCTATAATGATGATAAAATGTGTTTAAAAAAATTTCATATGGTCCTCACTAGCTTGGTACTTCGGTACCGTACTTGGTACTTTGATGCTAGATCAAAATTAATACTTAGGTCCCAAGTATTTATAATTTTCTTTTTTTAATGAATTCAATCTTATTGAACATTACAAAAAGAGTTTAATTAAAGTAATAATTATTATTCTGAAAAAGAGAAATTTGACCTGGTATAAACTACCCTAAGGGAATAAACATAAGCAAGTCAGATGAATAATGGTAAGATTCAATAATAATTTTTAAATATTTCTGCTCAATATCATTTGTTTAACATAAAAATAAAACATACTTTGCTACTTTTCTTAACTGTATATAAAACTAAAATTAAAACCAGAACAAAAGACGGAAGGAATTTTTCAAAATAGGTTTATCCAAATTTATTATGCTTTGGAGCTAAGAGGAAATAAGGCATACTTGCATATTTAAGCTGGCATATTCTCGGCCCCCTTGACGAGCTCTCATCCTCAAAAATATTTGTATTTAATAACAATATAAATATTTTCTTAGAGTACTTCAAAATGTTGTACACAATGATAATACAACAGTAAGTTCAACAAATCTTATTTTTCCTACCTGATTTTCAATATTACCAAAAAATATATCCTGGGGATATACACATTGAAATAAATATAAAATTGATATTTTATTAAATACCTATATTTAAATAGGCATATAGCCTATCCTTGAATATTGCTGAATAGCAATAAGAATATTAACAATCCTTTAATATTTACCTTTAAAAGTAAATGTAAATCCTAATGCAAAGTAAATGTAACAGTCGAGAAAAAAACCTGTTTATTTATAAACTTTTGATAGTATTTTTATTTTTTTAATTAAAAAATCAATGAAAAATTTGGAAAAATGTTGTTATTGACTAGCCTAATATATAAAACAATTATAATGATCACATAGGCCTATTCATTAGTAAATATCAATTAATCTTGCAAGATTTTGTAAATACCCAAAATACCCGGGTATTTATGACTCTCGGGTAAATACCCTGGTTATTTACCCTGAGTTTTGAATAGGCTACCCGGTTATTATACATCACTACCTATGCGTAAAATAGATACCTAGGTAACTTATCTGTAATTTTAAATTCAATTCATAAACTTTTATTTGGTAATGAGCAGGACTAGCGAGCTGTTATACAAAAATTTTTTGGATTACAAATTAATATTATGTTAACACTGTATTTGTTTTGCCGTTTACATCTTGATAATTTACTCTACCTTACCTATTATTTTATTTAGAGAATAAATAGACCTTCACAAACCTGTCTTGATTTTTGCATAGTTTATTGTTTTGTTTTCCCTTTTTACAGACCCAGAAGGATCTGTAGTGTTTACTGACAAGTCTGAAGCCTTGAAACTGGTCAAGAAGTACAAGAAGGCAAGGTTCAAGGCTTTCCGCACAATCACAGACGCCATGCAGTTTGCTGCCTGCGGGCCGGAGACGGCGCCCACTTGTCCCACCTCGCCTCCTGACGCTGGAGAGAAGCCCAGTCCCTTCCGAGGCCCTAAGCCCCAAGATATGGTTCGTTTTCGGAAAGCAATAGAGGCAGGAGACTTGGACTTTGTCAAGAAAACCGTCTGGGAAAACCCTCGCTATCTTGTGAGCAGTGGGGATACACCTGCTATTCTTCAGGTAGGCCACAACTAAAATTTACTAAACCTTTCGCACTCCTACGAAATATAACCTCTCCAAAAGTTCTGGTGATTCCCCAAATGTGCAAAAATGATCGAGCAGAATTACTTTTTACTGAATTTGTTCTTAAAAATACAGTAAAAACTGGCTTACCATTCTGTATAACCAATTTTTACATCAAAGTAAACACTTGAGTTTCAATCCTATGTTTTTATTAAAAGTGTTTGCTAACTCTCTTCGGAAACTCCTTTTATAAGTGATTCCAAGGGTCAAAACAAACAAAATTTATCAGTAATGTATGACACTATTTTGTTTGGTATTACAACTGTTCGTATGTATATGATTTCAATTGAAAGGTTAACTTTAAATGGTGGACTAATTGGCAATGTTTTGAAACTTGGCATACGAATTTTGTTTTTAAGAGCTAATTTTGTATAACACTTTATGTTCATATTTTGAATTGTTTCAAAATGGCGGTTGTTTAAAATATTTATTTATCAATACAAAGAAAATGTATCATGAACAAATATGGTAATATTTACTTATATAAAATAAACAACTCAACTTTTAAAATTATATATATATATATATATATATATATATATATATATATATATATATATATATAAAAGAAATAAAGTGGTTAACTAAAACTGATCCCAGCTCATTTCCACAAAGTGCACTAAGTGTGGTGCTGACACGATACAGACGAAGTCAAATTTCTTATACATGGCGACCTGTGTCCTCCCTTGACTATTTTTTGTTTAAGGTAATCCAGCACTCCCTATCTCCGCCATGTGAAATAAGGTGTCTTTAGGTACACATAACTTACACAAATACTGTGATATCAATCTGAAATTTTTTCTATTTATTTTAGTGACCTTTCACAACAATAATAAGAAGTGGTTTTATTGTATCTAAAAAAATTTAGTTTTTATACAGTTTTTAAAGTTATATATATTTTTTATGAAATTTTATACATAATAGAAGCTGTAAAATTAAAACCATAAGAGATCATTCGATTCTGATTCATATTATTGCTTAGCAACCTGCCATGGTCATGTGTACCAATTTTTGTGAAGATCTATTAAAAAATAAAGGGAATAATCGTACCGAAGTATCAAAAATTAAGTTTTTCTGAAAACGGCAAAAAACTAAAACCTATAAATTAGCCTTTTTAAGGCCAAGGACGAAAGATTCATTGTCCTTAGATAGCTTTTAAGCATTCAGCATTAACCCGACAATTAAGGCTGAAGATTGCTTTCACCGTTTCTGAGATAGCATTTGTAGCGCGGCATCGTAGTTCCAGTTTTCTCTCCTGCAGCGCTAGCGGCTCAACAAGACAATTGGAGCGCCTCGACCACCAGCCTCGGTGGATCAGTTGGTTAAGGCGTTACCTTTCTGGCCAGAAGGTAGCGCCTGGGGCGGGTTCGAATCCCGCCCGGTTCACCGAGGGGGGAGTTGGTGTCAGTGCACAAATGCATATGATATCGGCGTCCTCGGGATAGGCACAAGGTGCCAGGAACCCTGAAAGCTCCGGTGAGGCAAGCCTATGCTTTTAAAATATAGGGAGGACCTGATATTGTATGTATTTGTGCACTGACACCAACACCCGTTTTGCTATTTTAGAACGTCAATTTAAAGCCCTAGCCTTACGGCTTTTTTAGTGTTAATATTTTTACTCAGTTTATTTTCCTTGAAATGATGGTGCATATATTTAGTAAAATGAGTCTAAGTAATATAAAAAATAATTTTACATAACAGTGTTTAGTATGTATGAATTCAGCACAAAATGAAGAATACAAAAACATAAAAAACAAAAAAAGTTTTTTTTTTTTAATTTTTGGGTGCCGTCTTACCTTAACTACTTTGTCTTTATTTTTTTCCTTCAATTTGTGAAGTTAAGGTGTTGTTTAATTTGTAATAAAATTTTCCATAAAAATAAGTGTAAAAATATTTGTTGATTAAATTTTTTTAATGCAAAAGAAATATGTTCCAATGTTTTAATGTTCAATGTAGGTGTTTCAATAGAATTTTTAAGGAAGAAGAATTTGTTGCCCCTTAAATATAATCAGGCAACAGCTAGTTGTTTATAAAATTAAATACAAGGCAGTGTTAGTATTCCAATTTCCCTTTGATTAACTTTGTTGTAATTTTTTTACTTTCGTTTTATTGTACAGTCTTCTAAGAGCAAAGTTTGGCAGAATGTAACTAGGGACAAAATTGTTAACTGAAACTAATTATTGTGCATCATGATCAGCCAGTGCTGAAACACTTACTGTAATTCCGGACAGGGGGGTAACCTTGGACACTACGTACACTTCTCACAAAACAATTATTTCTAAACTAACCTGCTTGACTAATCAGATGTTCTTTGTTCCTTCACGTAGAAGAAAATGAAGAAAACACCTGTTTAGGTTGGACGTAAATAGAAGAGAGTTTTATGTGTTATTTTACAGGTTTACCAAATTTGTACTTTTGGCAAAAAATAAATCTAAGACATGTAGCCTAATGTCGACATGTCGAAGTTCGACAAAAACTCAGTTCATCTTGAGCCAATTACATTTGTTTCATAACTGAAACATCTGTTCTTCTTGATTTGCAAGAATTTGTTATTATCAGCTGTCTAATGATAAAGTCAATTATCTTTCTCTCATAAGATTAACATTGAAACTTTGAAAGCCTGTAGGGTGGAGCCCTGGGTTCCCATGTGAATTATAACGTGATTCTGCTAATCTACGCGACGATACCTTTCTATCGGTATATGCACGAATTTCTCCTATGATACACACAAGCCGAGAAAAAAGGAGGAAATGAAACATGCTTGCCTATTAATATATAGATGTTCTGATAGCCCTGCATGACAGTATGACATTACTTTTCAAATTAGATAGGCCTACCTCATTTGATAAACAATCAAAATATGATTGTAGAAACTTATTATCTAACAATTTACCTTTATTTTGTTTAAAAGTTGACTCTAATTTGTCTCTTAATAACGTTGTCTCTTTTTTTTATCCAGTTTTCCTTTTTAGCGAATTTTCCTGTAGGGAATAGGCTATTACAGTAGTAGAAATGGTAAGACCTAAGCCCGGGACCATGTTACTTTTTCATTTAGATCCCCAGAAGCCAAAAACACCATTCGTTCATTTTCATAGGCTATATATACAGGGTGTCCCTGAACTCTCCACCGACCTTTTCAGGTATTATTCCTGGACCAAAGACAAGCCAAAATATTATATTTAAAATTTCCAAAACTCCATAGTTACCCGTACAGCTGCCATTTTGTATTTTTTAAAGAATAATTTATAATTTAAAAACGGCTTGACGTAATAATTTGAACGTCGGTACACAGCTTTTCTAAGTAAAGACCCAGCTGGAAAAAAATAATCATTTTTTTAAGATTCATATTTTCAAAATGGCGGCGGTTTAAAATCTTTAACCTTAAATTGCATAAAAACTACTTAAGATAGCAAACTTTATGATATTATGTGTTTTTTGGAAAATTTAATTTAAAATCCATCGGTGTAAAAATTATGAAAATCGTTTCACAAATAAGGGAGATAGAGTGACTTATCTGAGGCTAGTCACTGTTGTACCGCTTCACCGGGAGCAGTTTTGGTAAAAAACCATTGTTGAGCTGGTGCCGCGACCGTGCTTTTTGCACCGATTTTCATAATGTTTTCACTGTTTGATTTTAAATTAAATTTTCCAAAAAACACATAATAATATAAAGTTTGCTACCTTATAGTATATTTTGTCACAAGGGCCGAAAGTGGCGTTTTGCCGGCCCCGAGATCGTGTTTCAAGTTCGAGACGAAGTCGAGAACTTGAAACGATCGAGGGTTGGCAAAACGCTTTCGGCCCGAGTTACGAACGATATTTTTCATCACACTACACAATTCAATAAATTCTAAACAAGTGAAAACATTACTTTTTCGTTCATAACAAACAAAACATAACATCAACTAACCTAGCGATATGTACTGCTTGAGTTTCCGGTTGCTAGGCAACCAATTCATTTCATTGTTGCAGTCACATGTTTTTGTGATACAACGTGTTGATGTGAATGTTTTTATGTAAGGTCTAGTCCAGCTGATTTTGCAGGCCTAGGCCGGAAAATTTTGCCGGCCTAGGCCGGCAAAACAGGTGTTTCGACGGTAGAAACGAGGGTCGAAAACAGGTGATATCGATGTAGTGTGATGAAAAGTAGTTTTTATGCAATTTAAGGTTAAAGAGTTTAAACCATTTTGAAAATATGAATCTTAAAAAGTTGGTTATTTTTTTCCAGCTGGGTCTTTACTTTAAAAAGCTGTGTACCGACTTTCAAACTATTACGTCAAGCCGTTCTTAAATTAATAATTATTCTTTAAAAAATACAAAATGGCGGCTGTACAGGTAACTATGGGGTTTTGGAAATTTTAAATATGATATTTTGGCTTGTCTTTGGTCCAGGAATAATACCTGAAAAGGTCAGTAGAGAGTTCAGAGACACCCCGTTTATATAAAATGCCATCCAAATGCCATGCATTAATCATACATAAAAGATTTTGACATATTTTGTGGGTGTCCAGACTATATTAAGACATATTGGATCAGAGATATTTTGGCAGAAACAGTGGCTTGCCAAATATTTAATTTCAGAGTGCAAAAGGTTTCTTGTGATGTCCTTTGAAGTTTTATTATGAATAAACAATTTCAATAAAATACACAGAACTACTTTTTTTTTGTAGTTGCAGATTGAAGCTTTTTTATTTACAATTCTTGTTTTTAGCCTGAGGAGGTTAGAGAACTTTATGGCAGATAAGAACTGGAAACTTATAAACTTAATTTAAAAAAATTGAATGGTATCCGTAAATGTGCAGTACGGTAACAAATTTTAAATGCATAAAAAGAAATAAAGAAAAATAACTACACTATCATTTTATTATGACAGATAGATTACAAGGTCACTGTTGGCTCGATAGAAGTTTGATATTAGGCTAGTTCAAATTTTTTATTGAAATTATCTGCTGATTAGTTTGGCAGTCAGGCAATGTTTGTTGAATATTTAATTTTGCCAAAATTTTTGCAACTTTTTAAGTGATCTAACACAACTTTAAAAAAATTTAATAAGCCACACAAACTTAAACCTGGATTATTATATTAAGACTAATTTAGGCCTAATTTAAAAAAAACTCAGTCAACACGATAGAAAGAATGAAATAATTAGAGATTTACAGTTGTACAGGAAGTAGTGAATGTGGACTGGAATGCAATGGGATACCAAATAATGTGTTTTCACCTTGTTTTCGTGCCAACAACTTGCTATTGTGTCTAGTTTTAGAACTCATATTCCTTGGCCTGTATCCAGTATAATGTTTATGTATATATATTTTACTGGTGCATTAAAAATAAATAAACTTAACTAATCTCAAGCATTCTAAATTGGCCAAAACAAACCAGTTTCTTGGCCTATATTATCTTAGTTGAAATATCTAAATATTAAAAGGTAAGCATGATTCTTTTTCTCCTTTTTTCTCAGCTTGTATTCAACGTAGGAGAAATCCGTGGATACTGTTGGAAAGGTAGTGTCTTATAGATTAGCAGAATCCCATTATAATTTACATCGGACCACAGGGCTGCGCACTGCAAATGTTAATCTTATGGAAGAAGGGTAATTGATTGAATCTTTAGACAGCTGTTGTAGCTAAAAAAATGTTAGAAAATCATGACCAACATAAGTTTCTGTTATACTGGGCCAATTTTGTAAATGGGCCCAGGGGCATAAGTGGTTTTAGGTTTGTTGAGGGCACAAGCACAGAAAAGACTTTAAATTGCGAGCCAATGGAATAGTCCTTACTCTCGGTTTTCACTCATGACTCATCACTGCCACTACCTGCGTCCTGAGTGTTGATCGTTGGCAATGTTGTCTTTCTTTGTCCATCAGTTTTTTTCAATAGCGTGACAGGTATGTCTCACCGCATTTGGATTGTGAATAAGTTTTATTTACTTGTTTTTGCCAACTATTAGCGAATTTCCCTATAGGGAATACATGATACTTTTTCGTTTTGAGGTCCCTAGCAGCCAAAAACACTGTTCGTTGAAATTGTATATATATATAGTCCCCAGTATTGATATATATATATATATATATATATATATATATATATATATATATATATATCATTATATATCTATACACACACACACACACATATATATATATATATATATATATATACCGTATTATATATCTATGTGTTCGTGAACACGAAAAATTTCGAATGGAACCTCCGATTTTGATGAAATTTGGTACAGGGGTGTAAGCCATCACCTACTTGAATGAGTTCGGGAAACAGAATGATCTGACCATGGGAACGGGGTTTTATGGGGTTTCAAAAGGGTAAAAAATGGGTTTTTTTTTACTTTTATTTATAAAATTCAACAATTTTAACTTAAACCATTTAAAAGAGCTTAAAAATAAACAATCTAGTATTTTGAATTTTTATCTAGCTTAAATGGTTATAGAGAAAATCCAAAAACTATGTTTTCCATGTTATTCTTATGGTAAATCTACAAAACCTTTTATCTTGCTTATTTATTAACATATCTTGATAAAATTCGGTATGTACATTCACTAGGTAGGGTTTAACTTATATTTACCAACAAAACCCATATGGCGGCAAACCTACATACTCTCATCACCATGGATTTTATGGGGAAATAGAAAATATACCAAAATTCCAAAGGAAATTCACTGAGTACGCAGGTCTGCTGCGACTAGGGTATTTTAATATGATACCATTATTGATTGAAAGTGAACAGAATAAAATCATGTAAGTTAGTTAGTTCTGTCATTGTTATGTTGTGAATGCGCGTGTCTAATCGTTAATTGCCAATCATAACATTAGGGTATTTCTATTTGATGATTCATCAAGGGGGGGGGGGGCGCAAACCGCTGGCCTACTGTTATAAATACTTTAAAACTACAATAATAGAGTGAAATATTAACTGATACTTTGATCAAATTTTGACCAGCGGGCGATCTGTAGTTTTCTATTAATAGGCAAGCGTGAATCTTTTTTTCCTTTTTTCTCAGCTTGTGAGCATTGTAGAGAAACGCACACCACTAGAAAGGTGGTAGCCTGTAGATTAGCAGAATCCCATTATAATTCACATCCGCCCTTAGGGCTACGCCCTTTTTTTTTTTTTTTTTTTTTTTTTTTTTTTGAGGGAGAGGCAGGCAAAATGCATTACCCACACAGGTGGCCAGCCTGTAGTGTGGGACTCCCCTAAAAAACGGGTTTACCCACTAAAATACCCCCGTCGCAGCAGACCTGCGTACTCAGCGAATTTCCAAACGATCTTGAGATACTGTATTTTCCCCATAAACACCATAGGAATGGGAATGTAGGTTTGCTGCCTTGGGATGTTTTTAGAAAATGTTAGTTTTGTTAGGAAATGTAATAGTTACGTTAGGTAAATGTCAAACTGTATCAATATTCGGCACTTTTTAATTTTCCCCATAAACCCCAGGGGAGTGAGTATGTAGGTTTGCCGCCATATGGGTGTTGTAAGCAAATATCAGTTAAATCCTACCTAGTGAATGTACATACCAAATATTATCAAGTTATGGTGTTCTTTTCATTTTCCCCATAAACCCCATAGGGGTGAGTACCTAGGTTTGCCGCCATATGGGTGTTGTAAGCAAATATCAGTTGAACCCTACCAAGTGAATGTATATACCAAATTTTATCAAGTTATTCTAATAAATAAGCAAGATACAGGGTTTTGTTGATTTCCCATAATATTAACATGGAAACCCTATTTTTGGCTTTTCTCCGTAACCTGTTAAGCTAAGTTAAACATTCAAAATACTACATTGTTTGTTTTTTAAGCTCTTTTAAATGGTTTCAGTTAAAATTGTTTAATTTTGAAAATTATGCTAAAAAAATGCAAAAAACCCATTTTTGAACCCTTTGAAACCCTATAAAACCCCGTTCCCATAACCCGATCATGCTGGTTCGCGAACTCATGAATATAGATCTAGTTTTACACCTTCATACCAAATTTCATCAAAATCGGAGGTCCCCTTCAAAAGTTATCAGTACCACGGACACATATATATATATATATATATATATATATATATATAGATATATATATATATACATATATATGAAAATGAACGAACGGTGTTTTTGGCTTCTGGGGACCTCAAAATGAAAAAGTAACATGGTCCCGGGCTTAGGTCTTACCATGACTACTACCGTAATAGCGTATTCCCTAAAGGGAAATTCGCTAAAACCTCCTCTACTCTTTAGGATTCTAACCTAGAATTGGTTATCACATTACGTCAGGCTAGGCCTACATTTGGCTTACGCCCATGGGGCTCGCTCCTTATCCAGCCGTTCGGTCAAGGGATCTGGGCCATTTCGTGGTCCAAGTCGTTTTTCTTTTCCAGGAGGATGCCCCGGACGAACTGTGACAAACAATCCCAGTTTCCCTCATCCTCCATAATCTTTTGGCAGACCGTGTCCACCGAAAAAACACCGAGTTTTCTTGTGGCCTCCAGGCGGGGCCTTTCCCAACGCGAACAGCGGAAGAAGGTGTGTTCCGCGTCATCGGGAACGCCTGGGCAGTAGATGCAATCCGGTGAATCGTTCTTGCCCATCCGGTTCAGGTACGACTTGAAATAGCCGTGACCTGTCAGGAACTGCGTGAGGTAGTGGTCCACCTCGCCATGCCGCCTTTCCACCCATGGCGGAAAGCATGGACCTGCTTGATAAGTCGCGCAGTCCATCGTCCTCGGGTGTCGTGCTCCCAGCTGTGTTGCCACTGCTGGAAGGTTCGGGAGCGCTCTTCTGTTCTTGCCGTGTCCTTGACGATCTCGCCTTGTCTCTGATAAATCGCCTTCCTCTCTCCTGCCAAGATCTTGATAGGAATGACTCCGGCGACCACCAGGACGGCAGGCTCGGACACTGTCCGGTAGGCGGAACACACCCGGAGCGCCGCTTGACGCTGAACCCGGGCGAGTCGCAACCTGTAACACTCCTTATCTAGAGCGTCTGCCCACACCTCTGCTCCATAAAGAAGAACGGACTGGACCGCGGACATCAACAGACGTCTTCTACTGGATCGGGGACCCCAGACTTTGGCCATCAGCCTACTAAGGTAAGTGACTACCTTAGCGGCCTTGTCCGCCGTACGGAAGATCTGATACCTCCAGCTTAACTTGGTGTCCACCATAACCCCGAGGTATTTGGCGGCACGAGTTGATGTGACCACCTCCCTTCCCACTCTAAACGGGACGACGGTGTCGATCCTCTTCTTCGTGAGAATCACGATCTCCGTCTTAGTGAGAGCAAGCGAGAGACCGTGATCGGACATCCAGTGGTTGACCACCCGCATAACTCGGTTCAACTTCAGTTGGGCCAGCTCAACGTTGCGTGCAGCAATGAGAGCTGCGACGTCATCGGCGTACCCAACCAAAGTGGTTTCCTCAGGCATCTCGGACCTCAGGAGGCTGTCATAGGCAACGTTCCAGAGATCCGGGCCGAGTATTGAACCTTGTGCGGCACCAGAAGTGACTTCCATCGTCCGCGTTCCGTCCCTCTCAACAGTGTCATGTTGGCAAGTTGTAAAATTAGTAATGAAGATTGATTAATGAAACACCATTATGTTTTATTTGATTTTCACTATAGTTTAATTTTTATTCAAAATAACTGTCCATTACCATGGACCAAGATTTAATACTCTATAATAAATGCAGCGCATTGCGCTGCACGGGCCCCCTAGTTTCATGCTTTACTTCTGAATAAACTTGAAAACATATGGTATTCGGGGAACTTCTTTTAAGTGGATAAAATCCTACCTTGAAGGAAGAACCCAACAAGTATTAATAGAAAATAAATTGTCCGGTAGAGAAAACATAGCATATGGTGTTCCTCAAGGCTCAATCCTTGGCCCCGTTTTGTTCTTGCTTTATGTAAACAATTTAGATGAAATAATAAATGTTGAACAAATCACACAATATGCTGATGATACAACTCTCAGTTTTACAGCTGATTCAACTGAAAATATAGAGAGTGTATCTTTCACGCAGGTCAATTGTTGTGTCCAGTTTTTTAGTAGTTTAAACTTAAAAGTAAATTATTCAAAATCAAACTACATAAATTTTAATTTAAGTAATATAGATGAAAGCAAAAAACCAGTAATTATGATAAATGAACACATTTTAGAACAAGTCAAGTGTGTAAAATTCCTGGGTTTAAACATAGAACAAAATTTAACTTGGGAACATCATATTGAATATGTCTGTAGGAAAATTTCCTCGGGAATATTTCTTATGCGTAGACTTTCAAAATATTGTGGAACAAAAATTTTAAAAACAGCTTACTATGGCATAATTCAGCCACATTTATCCTATGGATTACCTCTATGGGGGGCTTGTGCTGATTGCAAATTTTCTAGGGTATTTATTCTACAAAAAAAATCTGTACGAACCCTAGCAAAGATAGGCAGAAGAGAATCGTGCCGACCAGCCTTTCGTAGTATGGAAATTTTAACATTAGCAGGTTTATATATTTATCAGACAATTAAGTTTTTTCTAACAAAATGTGACTCAAAATTCGGCACACATTTTCATAACTATAATACTAGAAATAAAAATTTATTCAGAACTGATTTCCACAGACTCGAAAATTACCATAAGTTGCCATGTTACGCGGGAGCTAAACTGTTTAACCATCTCCCTGAAAGCATAAGAAATATTAATGATATCAAACTCTTTTACAATAAACTAAGAGAATATTTAATAAATAATGCTTTTTATAGTGTTGTAGAGTTTATAAATCATACCCATGCAAACACCTGCTGGGATTAAATTGATAGTTTTATAGCCTAAATAAAGTGCACTTTGCCGAATTATTTGATGGGTTTTACTAAACTGGTGGCTCTATCTGTTTAGGGCTGCAAAAAGTCAACACAATATGTAACTATTGTAATCTGACTGTCCTAATAAATAAATAAATAAATAAATAAATAAAGGATGTAACAATAGAAACCAATACAAAATTCCTGGGTGTTATCATTGACTTTGTACACTAACGTGAATAGACCTCTCATCCAATGCATTTAGTTTGAGGCAAAAATTTGGAAGTTCGGGGGACGTGGCACCAGAGTTGCTGCAATCGATGTTGTTATTATTCAGCTGAATTTACAGTGCTGCAAAAACACTTTACCAAAACATAAACATAACTTTCAGTTATAAAATGTTTCATCCTTGGTTGAGAAGAGTGGTAATACTGATTTATCTATCATATGTTACGTGTACTTCCGTGGACGCCGCACGAGATCGCACCGCCGTCAATAGGCTTCACACACGCCTATGCTATGAGAAGTCTACTCACGTTAGTGTACATAGTCAATGGTGTTATACTTGACAATAAATTATCATGGACAGAGCACATAGACCATCTGTGAAAAAAAATCAGTGGCTAGTTGAAAGACCCTACTACTCACTAGGGAATTTTTTTTTAAGACACTGAAAAATAACTTGTATTTTATGATTTTTGACTCTATTGTAATTCTTAATGAATGCACAATGAAGAAAATTGTATTGTATTGTATTGTAAAATATACAAATAGACCACAGATTTCAAAACATAGTTTGTGACAAGCTCAATAACTTTATTAATTTTTTTTGTAATGTAATAGTTACAGCAATATCACTTCTAAAGAATACACCATTGTTATGTTTTGTGGTAGCCACGGTAAGACCTAAGCCTGGGATCATGTAACTTTTTGGTTTTGAAGTCCCGTAAAGCTAAAAACACCGTTCCAACTGTATCATACTGTATCTATGTGCCTGTTATCACAATGACTTTTGAAAGGAGCCTCCAATTTTAATTAAATTTAATAGATAAGTGTGGGTAGCAGAGAGTTTGACTCACTGTAATTCGACACTTTCGTAGGCGCTTACAATGACTTTGACTTGCCAATCTGTATTTGCAGATTTTTTTGCTGCCTGATTGTCAATAATACACAAATTTTTTATACTTAGATGCAATTCTGTTGTTAGTGCGGCCACATTTGTGGTATTCCACTGTAATTAACAGACAATATTACATGTTAAATCAGTATTTTTGGCTATTTAATGCGAATTGTTGCAGTCTGATTGTCATTATATTATACTGTCGTCACCAGTAAACGGCTAATTTCGGCTCTGGAAAAACTCTACATTCACCAAACTTGCCAGTGCCTTTGTCTACATTGAGTAGAGTTTTTGGGGTTTTACTGTAAGATAAAAATATTTTGGGATTTATCTATTTATTTAAATGTGGTAAAGCAAGATGAAAGTGTCCCACTTAATGCCTTAAATTCATAATTTTAATGTAACAACCATTGATATTGCAACTCATCTGACTGTCCTAGGAGGGCTCACGGTACAATGCGCTTCACATCGCAGCCAAGGCACGCAACGCAGCCATATGTGCGTTCATCCTACAGACGGTGGCCAGTGCAGAGTTCATGAGACACTTCTACGGTGACACAACGGATGCGGAGGAGCGATGCACGGTCCTGCTAGACCTCTACCTCAACACTCCTGACAAGGCAAGTAGCATCAAGTAGGATTTGAGTTGATGTAGGAGTTGAGTTATAATAATTCTTTGTTTTTAGCGAATTTCCCATAGGGAATAAGCTATTACCGTAGGTCTCATGGTAAGACCTAAGCCCGGGACCATGTTACTTTTTTGTTTTGAGGTGCCCAGAGACAAAAAATAATAGTCATTAACACGTTTGCGGCGGCATGGGAGCGATCGCTCCCACACGGAACCCTAATGCCATCCTGATAGGTGCGATCGCTCCCAAGCTGTACTGCTTTACAATATGATTTATTTTTAAGCCAGGATCTGAGCTAGAAATCTGAAGCTTTGCACAGCACTGCTCAATAGTACAATGTATTTCGGGACGACGTGGGTTTTTACTGAGCAGTGCTGCTGCTATGGTGGGTTTTACAATTTTTACATACAGGATGATGATGAGGTTCGAGCAAAAACCTCGCCGCCACGAACGTGTTAAAATTTTATATGTATATATATTTATATGTGTGTATATATGTGTCCCTAGACACGATAACTCTCGTAAAAATGGTCCGATCGACACCAAATTTGGTAGAGATGTGTAATCCGACGTTTATTCCGATGAGTTCATAAACCAGACATATCGACCTACCGGAAGGGGTAGTTTTGGGGGGTTTTATACCCCAAAAATGAGTTTTTTGCATTTTTCATATGTAATTTTTAAAAAAAATTTTATTTTTATTTCGACCATTAGATTTAGCTTAAAAAAACACACAATTTAGTACCTTGAAGCTTTGCTCTATCTCCATTGGTTACCGAGATATTAAAAAGTCTAAAGACAGTACATTGTATTTTGGGGCTCCAATGTTAATCTTATGGAGAATAAGGATGTGTTAATATTTCACTTATTAACAAATATTTTTGGATGAAACTTGGTATTTAGCATCATTTGGTTGAGATTCATCCATAAATGGTAAAAAGTCTTGGTTTTTGTGCTTATCATGGCAGCAATCCTGCATACTCTTTTCCCATGTTAATCATATGGAAAATAGGCAAACTCCTTTATTTATGGACAGATATAGATGAAACTTAGAATATAGCTTAATATGGTCTAAATAAATTTTTTATGCTAAAAACCTACTTTTAGTGTTCCCCATGGCAGCATACCTGCATGCTCTTTCCCTATATATATATCATAAGGAGAATAGACATTTATTTCCCTATTTATGAGCACGTGATGAAATTTTGTTTTCAGGTTTATCTGGTAAAAATTAATATTACTAATTTGGAAGTTCGCTGAGTCGCAGGTCTGCTGCGACGGGGAGTATTTATATTATGCTATAGTTGTATTGTGAACACAATTTTGTTATGTAGACATTATAAGCCATTTGTTTGTATAGCCAATTGCAGTTTTTATTGATTAGTAAAAAAAAAAAATAATAATAAAATCAATATTAATACTACCACTAATGTACTGAAATTACCTACACTAATAACTTATTCATTAGACTCTCGATTCTCAGCGAGCGAAGTATCGACATTGCAGCTTAGCAGAGTCAGCCCAATTTGAACTTTTTAAACAAGGTTTTCTTATTTAGCAATAGGTTTTTTTTACAATTTTTAGATTATTTATTTTAGGCTGAATTTATTTCGATAGAGGTAAAATTTATTATCAGTGATAGTCCGGCCACTGATTATCGCCTATAATCTGGAGTCAACTGTAATTTTTAAAAACTTCAAGAATACATTTGAATCAAGTCATGGCAAGTTTTGATAATAATTAATTTTCATAATATAGTAAAGAGTAATAATATCATGTTCTGTGTACCTTGAAGCGCCTATAGACTCCATAAGACTCATATGGATGCAGAGTTATTTTGGTTTTTGTATAGTTGGAAAATGGCATAGGCTACTTGATTAATTATTATATCTTTTTTAACTAGCCCTATAAACTATTTAGTTTAGCGTTACCTTCATGTTACTAGCTTCTCATCCTCAGTTTCTACGTTTAAAGGACATAATATAATGTATTATTCAGCACCATATGTTAGTACGTGTCGTACATGTGAATACCACTCCTTTCACCTCCTTTTGTTGGAACCACTATTGCTGGGTCTGTACGTGGATAACAAAACTGATTGAAAGATTCCAATGGGGATCTAGTTTATGGGGTTTTCAGCAGAGATGGGCTAAGTTGACTACTTTAGCAATCAAAGAAAGTAGGTCAATTAATTTAAAATGAATAATATCGTAAAAAATGTAAAATGAATTGAATAATATGCCAGTCTTTGATGCTGCAACACAATTTTATAGAAGTATTAGTGCAAGTAGTGTTCATTAAGACATTGGTTTTGAAAAATGTATATGAACTCGCCTACGTCTTAAGTTGGTTCGCCTTAATTTGTTTACATGGTTTAAAAAGTCTCAAGAGTTAAACAGGTATTGAATGTCCAAAACTGTGGTTTGTTTCATTATATGTTCGTTAAAAGACACAGTTATTTCCATATCATCACCCATATGAACGTTAGAGCTCAGAGTAGGAAAACAAACAACAAAAATTTTACCGTAAAATAACTAAAGCGACTAAAAATTCCATTACATACTAAATAAATAAAAACCTGGATCACTAGTTATAGGGTAGGTCCCTAGTATTTTGCAACTAAGTTTAGAGACACTTTTTGCACTGTTTTGACGCCGTTGCCGCCATGATGTCGCAGGCCCTGAATGAAACACCACTGCACTTTGCAGCCAAGTTTGGGGCGGCCAGGGTGGTGCAGGTCTTGGTGGCGTATCCGCAATGCGACCGAGCCGCAACCAACAAGTTCCACCAGACCGCCAAGGATGTGAGTGAACTCTCAATTGAAATGTTCTGCTTTATAGACCAAAATGTGGTAGTTTAAATAGAATTAATTGGGTTTATGGGCCTTTTTTAACTTTATCTTCCTCTAGAATATTAGGGTGGGGGACAAATTTATACTGTAAACAAAAAATGTAAACTTGTGATAAATGTTTGTGAGTAGCAGTTTTTCTTAAGAGAGGGTTAAAGAACTCTCAGAATGTCATGCAATGCTTTGCCCATCTCCATTTTGTGCCTGTATTTAAAGTCCAATAAAAGTGAGAGAGGCTCAAAGTTGATCAAATTTAGACCATTATTGCTTAATATGGATTCAAAATAGGTATAAAGAAATCAAAAAGTGAATCAAATAGCCCAATTCCTTATCTTTTATTAAAAAAACTCTCACTTTTATTGGACTTCAAATTAAGGCACTAATTGGGAACAGGCGAAGCACTGTACCACATTATTACATGAGGCACAGTGGAATTTTTGACCTTCGAGACCCCTGATACTGACAGCCTCTAGCAGCAGCTGCTGAAACTGCTGGGCGCACACTCTATGGATAAATGAATTAAATCTACATTCCACAGCAAAATCCCTTCCCCCCTAGGGATGGTCGATTCCACTTTTTGTCAATTCCTGGTCTGATCCCTAATCCTGCAAATTGATTCCTGATTCTCAATTTTGATTCCATCGATTCCTAATAGTAGACAGGTTATCAATGTAATTTAACATAAGGAATTGTATTATATTAATAAATATTTATAAATGTTTCCTCAATGATTAATTGTTTAATTAAATTTACATTAATAATAATAATTTTTATAGTTAACAAAAGTAAAAATAGCACATTTAACAACTAAATATTTGGCAGAAATAAAACTCCTGACATTTTAATAAGTCTAAACAAACTATATTTTAATAGTGACTGATATCCCCTAAACATAAAATTGTATTGACCAGTACTTCACTACGAAAGTTTCTAAAAGATTCAATTTTCACTGATAATATATTACAGTTCACTCTCGTCCATCGGACTCGGCGACATCGGAACTCCGCTTCATCGGAACTGAAAATCTGGATATTTTTTTTTTCTTACGAAATAAATAATTTTTCCGTTTTAGCGCCTTCAATTTCCATTCGTTCTCCGCACAACAGTGCAGTATCACATTTTGCATCAAACGTCATCAGGCGTTTTCCATAATCTGTACCCATCGATGTGATTTGCGGGGCCGTGGAATATTCACACAAAAATAGAAAGAGGAAGGGGGGGAGGAAGTGAACATCCGCTTCGACCGCTTCCCAAACTGTCATTCAGTCTGTCTCGCGTCGCGACTGCACCTGTGTTACGTGGAAGTCAGTTGACTGCTGGAATATGAGTGGAATATGAATATGGAATATGAGAATAAAGATTTTGGATCTTTATTTCCTGCGTTGTTTTTATTCCTATAGGTTCATTGTTACCATGTTCAAAGTTTGAGTGCCTTATTTTCATAAAATCTCTTGTGTTATCTTAAAAACAAGAGTAAATACAATCACGTTAGGTCACCGTACGGGCGGAAATGATGACTCACGACGGACTGCGCTTCATCAGAATTTTTTGACATCCGAACCGGCTGTCCGCCACATTAGTTCCGATGAACGAGAGTGTACTGTAGCAAGTTTGCATTGACCACTTCGAACCTCTCTCTACAATCATGTACTATTAAAACACACATTATAATTGAATTATAAATTTGTATATAGTACCAGGGAGACCGGGATTGCGCTCGGTAAAATAGTTAACAGTCACTTTCCTTCTTCAGACAAAGCTTGTTCGCTCTGCTCACTCGCCCTCTTCCTTTTCAAGACAAGCTCGTTTGCTACTGCTCTTTGGTATAAATTTTTTAAACCACAGGTTAAAGATGTATAACACATCGGTTTATGTTTAAAATTATAGGTTGATTTTTGTTCAATTTAGTGGATACAAAAATCTCCATAAGGAAAACACGGGAACTTTTAAGGGCTCTAGGACAATCTGGATTTTTTCCAGCCATGGTACCAACTCCAATCAATTCGCTATGGCCAAAACTCCTGTATTGAACCAAAAATCAAAAATACTTGTAGAGAGAACAAAATTTGCCCTTGGAAAAATAAGTGACTGATGGTACCACCCATTTCATGGTTACACTTTAAATAGTATTCATCATACCAATTTATCGTCTTGTTTGTCCACAAGTTAAATATGAATTTTCAATTCGGTATATATGAATGTATCGCTTCTGTCAGATTTTGTCATTTTTAACTCAGCACCTTAAAGTAGACCTTCACTCACTGACAATATTCAACTCTCCTAATCAAAAGACGTGTTTTCGTGTAATCAAAGTAGCCTTTTTTAATCAGCATACTTTTCATGGAGGACCTTGAACGTTATTTCTAATTTTTGCTGTAACATTATAGACATACTCCTTTTTTCCTTAGTCTGTGGCATCTGTGGGACAAACATCTTTGATTAGAACTCTCTCCTATCATTCTGAAATCTCTGAAATGCCCAATTTTTCTAGGGAAATTCCACTTGTCATACATTACACCAGCACTTCGTTGAAAGTGAAACAATAACTTCACAAATAGTTTGCTATCTAAGTTCTGTTTTAAGTAACATGTTATGAATAAAGTTAATTTTAATATTCTTTTAAATAGTTTCATTATCCTCTAATTGAATGACAGAATATTTTGGACTGATTGCTTCAAATCATCTTCACATTTATGCCTTCTTTATGCGTACTAATGAAGGTTTGTCTGAGTTTCGTACTTGTAGAACCCTTACTTCAACAAAACGTCATAAAAGGTAACTGCAAAGTGTGAATCTTGCTGTCTTCAGGTGGTGTGTAGCAGAACGGCAGGGGCCGATTCTGTTCTGAAGGAGGAAATCTTGGCAATGCTGGAAGAGCAGTTTTACGTTCCTGTGTTACGATCTCCTGACCATTCCGTGGAGGCCATGGTTGGCAAGCCTTTCTCTCCAACAAGTCCTCTGGTATTTATCTCTTGTTTGTATTTACATTTGTCGAAAAAAAAAATTTTAAGAGTGAACTAAGTCTTAAAAACAAGTTGGCAACTCAAAACTTCCAACTGCTGAAGACTAGATCAGTTGACTGCAAGCCGGAAGGTTGCAAAACTCTGCTATTGGTAAACTAGAATTCAGGTTGAAATAATAAACCGTCTTCCAACACCACTCGATATATTTACTGTAATTTTTATTTACTGTTATCTGTTAGTTCCTAAAAAATCAAAAACTGTGAACAGTCAAGCTATCTGATATTCCATTTGTGCTGGGAACGCAGCAGGAGCAGTGTGGAGACATCATCAGCCCCGTGATGGAGGTGCAGGCCGTGGCGGGGCCGATGCCTAAGCAGACTGCGGAGCTGTTCAGGCGCCGGTGGAAGACCCCGCCGCGCCTCCCCGGCTCTCCCCTCACCCCTCGCCGGCCCCAGTTGGCCGACCAGGACAAGGGCTGGGAGAAGGTCGGAAGGTCAGTAGTTCGACTGACTTTGCACTCCAAGTTTAGAACTTGGAGTTTGTGTAGTCAAATTGAATGCAATAACCTTAATATCTTGTGAACCTCAATCTTTCTTAAAATCATCTCATATAATAAACTTCTCCTCATATTTTAAAAACAATTTTCTTTTTTATTTTAACCTCTCCCCATCCACCCTTTTTTACATTACTTTTCCCTATTTCACATTAGCCAAATTCCTAGAGTAGTACTTTATTATTTATTTTTTATATATTTTGCTTCCTTTTAAACAGGCCTAGTACCAGTTGGGGCAGCTTTTGTAAAAAGTAGCACAGCAGGGTCCCGCAAGCTTGACACTGAAAAACCGGCAGCCCAGAACTCGGCCACCCCCTGGCAAAGGGAAATCCCTTTGTTTCAAGGTTGGACTGTAGACAGCTTTATCAAGCTTGCTGCCGATTGTTTTAACTTCACCAATTAATTTTAAAAGTTTACAGAACTATTGGTAATTTTTTTTACTCTTAAGAGACAAATCAGAGTATTTTATAGAAAAAAACTATATATTTTTTAACAATATTACTTGATAATTTCCAGCAATTTTAGTAACCCAGCCTACCATACCATAAAAAAATGCTCCTTTTGTATAAAGCTGTAAACCATCTCTAAAAGATTACAAAGTTCCACCCTTTGATCCACATTAGACCGAGTCTGTCTGTGAGACTCTACTGTAATTACAATTTGAGGTATCTGAAAAGGTTTTTGAAAAGGTGGTTCATTTTATTGATATCCGTATGTTTGGGTTGGATATCTGATTTTTCCATATAGACTCTACGTCTGATGTTAAATACAAGAACAATGCACAAATATTGTGTTTTACGCAATGGCAATGCTGCATAAAAAGGTGACGAGGTGACGAAAACGACCACTCGAGTACAAGCAGATACTGAAACAGATTAAATCAGATCATAAAGTAAACGGGAGTCACAACACCCAGGCATCTAGGTTAAATGTTTACCATTCAATTGAGCAATTGACAAAGCAGCAACTAATTCTGAAACCTCTCGCTTGGAGCACTAAAGATTTGAGTTTCAGACTCAACTAATCACGGCACCTGAATATATCAGGCTATCTTGCTCTTCACTTAGTTGTATTTGTTATGCACTTTACTTTATGAATGCCATCTATGCTGTATATTGTAAAATGTAAAATGGTGTATTGCCATAAAAAAATTAATTGAATTGAATCACTAGTGTGGTGGTGTTTGTTTCCTTTACAACTGACTTGGTAGTTAGGGGACAATCTCGTTCGTAGTTTCATGACTCAATATGAGATTTAATCATTTTAATCCTATGAAAATCACAATCGAATTTGAAAACGAACCTTTGAAGGTATTGGATACATAGCGATTGGGAAATCAGAACGTTCTGTTGTTGTCTGTATTTTTTATGTTGATGGGGGGTGATGTCTTTATACCTCTGATAGTATTTTAAATTTATTCGATCTTTTTTATCGTTTCTTAATTAATTATTGATGTCTAAATGGACAGAAAAAAGAAAATAGTTTTATTTGGAGTTTTTTTACAAAAACTGAAAATGACGATGCAGAATGCTCAGTATGCAAGCTGAAGCTGAAGGTTGGTTATGTTTTAAATTAACATTCTAGTAGGGATGGACAAATCTCAAAACTTCTCGAATTTTTCAAGAAATTTTTAATTTTGTTCAACAAGACGGGATTTTTCTTTTAAAGATTTTTCAAGACGATAAATAATTTGTGAATAACGTTAAAAAAAAAAAAAAACTATAGGCTTATAATTAATCAACGAATTGCTAGGCCTATTTTTTAGACTAGCAATTTTATACTGAAATACATTATTTTTAAGCAAAGTGAAGTGTTTTATTTTCCCTATTCGTACATTTACATCCCAAATTTTTATGTAATTAAAAGTTTTTTTTTTATTTTACTTTTTATTGACCATTTTTGTATTTTGTTTATGGTTATAATTATGACAAAAAATTACCCATTATGATTATGATAATGGCCCTTTTACTATAATTTTTGTTTTAGCATCGTATTTTTTAAAAGTGTTGTTAAGAGTGAGTGTTTCAGTCTGGTAAATTTTTCAATTTCAATGTTGCATCCTAACTCTTATCAATAAATCTTAGCCTATATTTAAGAGTTATTTGTAATAAGGTTTTTAAAATTTGTTTTTTTATACTGATGTACTTTAAAGATGTTTCTAAATAAAAGTTGGAAATCAGTCTTGCCTTTTATAATTTACATTTTTCATCAATTATCTGTCATAAATCAGTATTTAACAATGTTAAAAAATCAGATTAAAATTCCAAACGCACATTTCCCGCTATGTATGAGAAGGGAAAAACCGTCTCGATTTCGTCTAGAAATTTAATGAGAATTAAAATATCACGTCTGGTCTCGTTTCGAACAAAAAATCCAATCTTGTTTATCCCAAAATTCTGGTTTAAAATAAGATATTTGTTAAAGTCCTAATTTTTCATATGGTACACTGTGAGTGGTGTTTGTCTGGTGAGTTGTTTTGGCCTATAGCAACTCTATTTGGTTAGGCCAATAATGTTGACATTTTTATTTAGACCTAGGCCCAATTTTATATGTTTTATGATGATCTTGAAGAATTAAAAATTATTATAAACTACAATTTACAAATTATAAATTTGTACATTGTATATTCTTGGGTTACCTTATGATCCAAAATATCTCTGCTTTTTGGAGACCTAGGTTTTACTGTCAAAACACTATCATCAGCCATATTTTAGGTTTTTTTTAGAAAGGCTAAACCATGGTGATGCCAATCATTAATGTTATGTAAGTTTTATTTGTGCTATTTAATGTATTAAATGTGAACTTTTTAACCTGTAAATATCTTCCAATTGAATTGACAAAGTCTGCCAAAGAGAGAGAGCAAAATGTATTCCTTGAAAAAATAAAAAGGACTTGTGATATTTTTTCATCACTGAAACCTTGGTCTCCATTAAACAGACATCTTTTGGATCATAAGGTAAGCCTAGAATATACAATAAATAATTTATTTATTCATTGTCAAGTTAGATTTTGAAATCTAGTGTGCGTTCTGGCCATTCCTACAACTGTCCTACATTCCTGGACTTATTTTAGTATGTCATAACAAACAATAGTATTGTCCTGTTTTCATTTTGTATTAATTTGTAGAAATTAGTACATTTCTAGTCCTATGAATCAGATTGTTTTTTTTTAGTATTTCATTTACCCAATACAGTAATTAATTGTAGTAAAACATTTTGATCTTATAATGTTAAAAACTATTAGACATCTCATAAAAAAGTCTAAATTGTTTCAATTTATAACTGCATGTCAACAGTTTATCTAAATGAATATATAATAAATAAATTCTTGTTATATTACAGAGAGCTAGCCCAGGATTTTAAAGTACCTTGGAAAGAATACTGGCCTTTTCTTGATAAATATGTTGATCTCAATTCACAAGAAGGCCTTCAACTGTTGGAAGACTACCTGCGCAAGCGGTTCAAAAGTGTGAGTGTAAATTGTTGAAGAAAAGTTAAAATTAAGAGAGTTAAACAGAACTAACCTGTCTTAGGCAGTTTCACCTTTACCTCTACCATCCCAAAGGTTCAGAATACAAATAATTCCTTTAATTCTACAGTATTATTTTTCTACAGTAATTCTACAGTACAGTTTCCTGTTTGCTTAGAAGCAAAGTCTAGTTTTGTTTGTCTTTCTTATTTTAGAGTTATTCTTTAAAGATGAAAAATAAAAATAGGGAGCTGTTTTACTTTCAGAATTTGTATATATTTATTGAAAATCTAATTTTTAAACACAAAGGTTTCAATATCAACGTGGCTTTAGTTAAGCAACATCTATGCTAATCACCTTTGTCATGAACATGAATTTTTCTTACACCTTTGATGTACATAATATTATACAGAATTTTTTATTAAATTATTTTAAAAGTAGCTATTAATATAATTATTGATTAAAACTTTTTATGATTAAAACTCATGGAACAAACAACTATTTGTGTTTCCTGTAATTTACACTAATTAATAATTGAACTGTCATTTGGCACTTCCCTTAAATTGATCATTATTTCACTGAAGTCCAGAAACTTACTATCAAATGTTAACTTAGTAATATAGGTAGGGGAAGATGAAGATACTTGATCATATGGCATAGGCCTACATGAGACACTGTACTAATTTATTTTTTAGATAAATAGTTAATGTTATTAGGTTAGCAACACATGAATCTTTTTGCTGTCACTATTTACACTAAAAACAGCAGTTGTCTATCTAGTTGGCTATCTAGTTTGTAAAGAAATTGGACTTTTTTATTTTCAAAATCATTCTGTAAGAATTAAGTCAATTAAACTTTAGAACTTTAAACTTTTAAACTTGAGGTCTTTTCATTTGAAAAATTAAAAATATATATTAATATATACAGATGGGTTGGTTGTTAAAGTCGGTTGTCGGTTTTATCGGTTTGTGACAAAAAATCGATAACCGAGAATTGATAACACATGTTGGTTTTTGGTTTATCATTTTCTTTTAATAACTAAAGATGGAAAGTTGAACAGAACTCAATTATAAAGGATAGGGCGATAGATGGAATGCAAAACACCTAAGATAAGAGCTATTTTGTTTGGCATCCAGCTGGCCAGAGATCGCTTATCTTATTTACGTCCTTATCAGTTCCCTAATACATTATATTTGGTTTCTAATCTAATTGTCATACAAAAAGTAAATTATAGTTAATTTTTTTGTCTGATTTTCATAAATTGAGTAAAACTTTAAAGTTGTTCAACCTATCATTCTACCTGTATAGGTGAATTAATGTTATTATTATGTTGTTTTTAATATTGAACTAAAAAACACTACAACAGTCCTTACTTTTTCTTATAACTATATAGAATTATTATTTTACTGGATCAAGGAACTAAAAATAATTACCTTAACAAAATGTATTTCTATAACTCATAATAGCTAGCAATTCTTAAAAAAATATACATGGAAAAACAAAACATTTAAGGAATAATTTATGGGTAGGCTATTTCAATTTTTTTTAATGGTTGGATTTTATTTTATACTCCCACATATTTATTTACATATCAATTCCTACAAAAATACAATAGTCAAGGTTTTTAACTTTTAGTTTTAGTTTTTGATGAAAATTGCAAATTTGCCCACTAAAATGGTTTGTATTGCTTTTTGACTACTGTACTTTTGGATAAAATATAAGTCCAGTTATATAGTAGGATAAACATTTAATATTTATATTTTTTCTTGCAATAACTAACTGGTCTTATTTAAAAAGCATAATTGTGTAAAAGGCAGAAAATAAGCATCAGCCTGATTTTAGATGATAACCTTGAGTTGTTTCATATGTTTACATCTAAAATAAACCGAAAAACCGACATCCGGTGCTAGTAAAAAACTGAACCAATAAATTTTGCAACCGACACATCACTAATTTGTTACTACTTTAAAAAAAAAGAAGAGTCCTAAAAATGTGTTTAATTGAAATAATACGATGTTAATTACAATATACAACTGTCAAATTTAGAATATAGGCGAACATAGCCCCACAGTTAAAAGGTGCCTTAGGGGATGCATAAGAAAATTATATTGGGGATACTTTATTTGTGTCTCAAGTATCTTTTCAATAATTGATACCGCACGGGTTTTACAACTTTCATAATGTAATGGTGATTTTGTTAGTTTTACTTTACAAATCGTAAATATAAAGAAGTCTCATGTTTCCCAGCAAGGGGATACATAAGACAGCTTGCAGTCTCTTAGAAATAGTATTTTTTGTTACAAGGGCTTTGAGATTGTCCTCGAAGTTTCAGACTTCGTCTCGACAATTGAGAGTAGGCACAACGTTTTTGGCCACGCGTTACGAACAATAGTTTTCATCGCACAACACTATGATATAAATTCTAAAAAATGGAAAAATATTTTTATTTGCCCATTAAAAAAAAAAAAAAAAACATGACCTAAATTAACCTGGTGAGAGGTACCGCTTGTGTTTCTGTTTGCTATATTAATATATTACTATTAATATATCAACTTTGCTATCAACTGAACTACCTACTACATCACTGATATGTTATTTGTTGGTGTTGTTGTCACCTACCTTATTAAATTCTAGATTTTTTCCCCACTAGTTTTTGGCCAAAAGTTTTTGGTCATAGACCTCAAAAGCATGAGTATCATTGTTAGAAGCGAGGGTCAAAAACAGGGGATATTGATGTAGTCTGCTGATAAATATTTTTTAAACCCCTAAAAATAATCAAATTGGTTTTAAATTTGCATCATTGGTTATTAAGTAAAATTCCAAATGCCTCTAGCCAATGAGTTTTGTTTTAAATAATGCAAGGGAAAATAGGAAAATATATTTTTAAAAAACGTATCAAGTATCTCCACTCTCCCCAACAATTCTAATGTAATTTAACTATGTAAATGTGCTGATTTTCAGTGCCTTTTTCCTGGCATTGAATTCAATTGTTAACAATTATAATGCCTTATAACTGAACTTTAGTAGTTATCCATCTCCTATTGATGATTTAATTTTTACTTCAATTAATGATATAATACCTCGCCAGTAACTTTATTCTCATTACAGGCGAGCGAAGGGAGCGATTCCTGCAACTCTGACAATAAACCCACCTCACCGATGCCATTGAATGGTGTGACCCAGGAGAGTCCGATCTCTGAACTTTGTAGTGCCTTGAGAGCTTGTAGACTGAGTAGCGGCGGGGGCCATAAGCCGCCCCCTCCCCGCCACCCCCCGCCCCTCCGCACAGGCCCCGCCCCCCTCTACAACGGGGACGTGCGGTTAGCAGACGACAGCGTCCCCTCGCACATCACCAGTCCCCACCTCTACATGGAGAAATCTTGCCAGGTTCGTATCCACCGCAGGACACTAAAGGGTCATAAATAATAATTATAAATTGTTCACAGTGATAAAAGTCAACAGTAGAAAGTGATAATACTATTCAAAATTTAAAGAGGTCTTGCTTCTAAACAAATATTAATATCTTAAATTATACTTCTCTATCTCATTTCAAAGCTGCCTGTAGAGTTTTATTTCATCTCACAATGAAGTAAGGAACTCAAATATAGTAGAGTCCCGCACATCCAGACTAATACAACCCGGAATTCTGGATAACTCGGGAAGCCTGCCAGGACAGTAAAGTGCATTGGGTTCCAAGGCCCTAAGTGTTATGGCATCGGCCAGGACCTGCAGAACAGTTTTGGTTTTTCTTTAAATTGGTTTTAACAGTTGTATTGTTCGTTTTTACTTTTTGTATAATGTACATTATGCAATAAATATATTTCTTTTATAGGAATAACATAAAATATACATTATTTTTCATATGTTCCCGCTCGGCCGGCTAGGCTCCATCAGTAGGCCTTACTGCCTGCGGCCCACACTTATCTTGTGCTATTTTTTAAAACAATCGTCTGCATTTTAATATGCTTGTTTGTCAAAGGCTGAAAATTCATTGAAAATCTTAACAGCAAGAGTAAAATTCTGTTGTTATAAGAGCTAGCAAAAACTGTTAAGAGACCGTGATTTAATCAGCCTACTGCGTTCTTGCTCATAAGCAACCACTCATATCTGGATATTTCTAAATGCTGGTACACACTAGTGCAACACACTTGAAGGGCAACTCACTTTAAATACCCCCGTCGCAGCAGACCTGCGTACTCAGCGAATTTCCAAATTAGTAATATTAATTTTGACCAGCTAAACTTGTAAACAAAATTTCATCACGTGCTCATAATTAGGGAAATAAATGTCTTTTCTCCTTAAGATAAATATAGGGAAAGAGTATGCAGGTATGCTGCCATGGGGGACACTAAAAGTAGGTTTTTAGCATAGGAAAAAATTATTTCGACCATATAAAGCCATATACGAAGTTTCATTAATTATCTGTCCATAAATAAAAGAGTTTGCCTATTCTCCATATGATTAACATGGGAAAAGAGTATGCAGGTTTGCTGCCATGATAAGTACAAAACCCAAGATTTTTTACCTTAAATGGATGAATCTCAACCAAATGAAGCTAAATACCAAGTTTCATTCAAAAATATTGGTTAATAAGTAAAATATTAACACATCCTTATTCTCCATAAGATTAACATTGGAGCCCCAAAAGACAATGTACTGTCTTTAGACTTTGTAATATCTCGGTAACCAATGGAGATAGAGCAAAGCTTCAAAATACTAAATTGTGTGTTTTTTTGAGCTAAATCCAATGGTCAAAATAAAAATTTAAAATTTTTAAAATTTACATATGAAAAATGCAAAAACCCCATTTTTGGGGTACAAAACCCCCCAAAACTACCCCTTCCGGTAGGTCGATATGTCTGGTTTTCGAACTCATCCGAATAAACATAGGATTACACATCTCTACCAAATTTGGTGTCGATCGGACCATTTTTACGAGAGTTATCGTGTCTAGGGACACATATATACATATATATATATATACATACATATATATATATATATATATATATATATATATATATATATACAAATTTTAATGACTATTATTTTTGGTCTCTGGGCACCTCAAAACGAAAAAGTAACATGGTCCCGGGCTTAGGTCTTACCATGAGACCTACGGTAATAGCTTATTCCCTATGGGAAATTCGCTAAAACCTGAAAAATCACGATAAGTAGATGTTCGGTGAAATCTGATGATAAATTCGTGCGCTCCTTATGAACTACATGCTGCAGCGCTCTCGTGACAGCCTAATATCATGCTGTGTTACCGCGTTTCGCTAGCCACGGCCTTGTATCAAAGGATGCTATGGCAATGCCTTCCCAATTTATTTTCTTTAACAAAGAATTCATTTCTTGTGCACTTCCTTTTCCAATTACGTAGTATTTGTTGTGATAATTTATAGCTAAGACTACAAGCCAATTCACATACACATCATTGATGCAGCTGTCTGGGGCATTGACATATTATTTAATGAGTCAATAAAGTGTTCAAGTTGGTGTTGTGAATGTGTCAGGTGTTCGCCAAGCGAATAGCCGACGGGTTCCAAATGTGCGAGGGTGACACAGAGTTCCTATGGGTGGAAGTGAAACACCTGAATGTGCTGGTCACTTCGTGCAGGAGTGACAACCGCTTCAGCCAGCTTGACTTCCATTGTCTCCATTCAAGACTGGGCCAAATCGTCGCACAAAGGCTCGACAAAGCCGAACTGACCAAAGTCACAGACTGCCTTCGTTCTCTTATTAATAGGTTTGTACGCCTTCTCTAAAATTATTATGATTACCTTCCTCTAAATGATTTAAAACATCAGTGTTAATTTTCACTGATACAACCAATTTATTGTCATGTCATTAAGTTTTATGGATAATTATTCCAAAAACTAAGTTATTGATAGTAAAAGATAACTTTTTACAATTTACTAGTCTTAGGTATAAAGGTTTAAGTTTAATATGTATTCCGTACATAACCTCGACTACTAATTCTCTTTCCTCGACTACTAATTCTTTACTCCAAAAAGTTTTGGCTAACAAGTATTTGTAGTGTATGGAAGCTTAAATTTGTTTTTTTGTTACAACTAAAGGAACTTCCTATTATCTTGTCCATTAAAGTGGATTGGAGAAGTAATGCTGTGCAGAAACTTGTATAGATACACTGTTAAACATTTTTTTATGGTCTGTATTATTAAATCTGCAATTATACATACTATATTTAAAAAAGTTTACTGTGATATTCTAATTCAAAAGTTTTAGTAAATTGTGTTATTTATTAAAGTATAACAATTTAGTTTCAACTGCACAAAAAAAGAATCATGTGAAAAAGCTTTTTTATAAGAAAAAGTAGTTAAAAATTTTCATTCAATTTTGGTAGATCTGGGCAATAAGTCAAAGCATCAGTAATGGACAGTATTATAAGCTGAGTGGGTTCAATAAAGAATTACTGCTGAAATTGAATACCCAAAATAATTTCAATGGATCAAAATAAACATTTGTGAATTTTCAATTGCATTATTGTTTATAGCATATATTAACCCATTTATGCCCAAATTGTTTCTTGTGAATTGGGTGCAGTGGCTTAGTGCTGCGCTCTTGTAGCGAACTCGCTTACCAACGGCCTACAGCCTTTCCCGCTAGGGGCGCGCACCATTCAAAACCCAAATTTTCATGTCTAGGCTGCCGGTCGTGATAGCTCAGATGGCTAAGGCGTAGGCATCCTTGGCCAGGATGTCTGCGTTGGCGCGGGTTCGAATCCGCTCATGACCAAACGCTGACCTGGTGGTGCAACTCTTAAAGAGTTAGCTGATCTGTGGCAAAGTTGGTGGGAGGGCCCACGTTAAATAAATGGTGGCAGGCTTGCGTGGAAGTTGATGGGATCGGTTGATTCTTTGAGAGTTGCACCTTGGTCAACACTGATTTTGCTACTTTTTATTTCTGTCTACTGTGTGTGTGCCACTACGGCCTTGAAATATGAAAGATAATTATATTTTCACTCCAAAATGCCAATTTAATCATGAAAACCCAAAATTCCATGGACTTTGATAAATTAAAATACAGCGTAGACAAATGTTGACGTTTGGCACCAATGGGTTAATGCTGTATGAAGTGATGAAGCAAAGTCGTGTATGTTTTCTTGTAGTGGATTGTTGAAAAAGAGCATGTCCCACTGAATGACAGACAGTTGTTCTAATAAGTTTTTCCCCTGTGGACACCTCACTCTTATCCATACTAGCCATTATGGAGATCCGTTTTTCTTACATACAAATGTATTTTACTCGTATTATACTGTAGGATAACCAAAACTGCAACATAATCATCAAAATTGGGAAACAAATATAATTGGTTAAATAGTGGACAAAATTTTTTAATGGATTAAACGCTAAAATACCTTGTCCACTGCTAGATTTGGTATCAAATTTGTATTCCAGTAGTAGACTGCGTTTTACTCTTGTATCCATCCATAACAAATTACAGAAATTTTTCAGTAATGCACATCTCAAATAAATACATAATTTTTGTATAGGTAACCACTTTAAGGGCTCAATTTTGCAGGCCTCCTTTTTGAAATACTTTTTATCCCTTTTGAATAAATCAGAAGCATATTAGTTTACAAACCAAGGAGGATTAATAACAGATTTTTTAACAATCAATCAACAGTATATGTTTAAAACTAAAAACTATTAATATCTTTTTAATTGCTTGGTTATGGATTTTATGAGCCAAAGTCCACTTTTGGCTCGATTTTTACTAATTAAGGTTACCTTACCATAGTAAAATGAAAATGATTTTTATCAGAAAATCATTACATAAATTATTACAAAAATTACATAACCAAAACTGTGTTATGTATTTTTAAGGACATCTAAATTTATTTCATACTTATTGGTAAAGATTTTTTTTTAATTGAAACTCCTAATACAATTTTTCAAGTTTTTGGTGTCTTTGGATAGGGCTTGGTCTGTAATTGTTTTCACAACAAAATTAATGAGAATCGGCCTTAAAATAAAAGGAGCTGTACATCATTGAAATTTGAAATCATCCCAATATATTAACATTGGGTTTGGGTTAAGAATTTTTAACATCAGTTAATGTACAGATGTAAATAAGGATGGTTTTGGATGATTAATGATAACGAATATTGAATTGGTGTGGTGTAGTATATTTAGATCTAAAATTAACATTTTTAGCAATGACATGTGATAATCTAAGTTAAATTGTTCAATTTCGAGCAACAAGTACACTTTAAACAAAGAATTAGACTAGTTTTACTAAATTTATGAAATCTAAGAGAAGTTTTGGCTGAAAGTAAGTTTTAGTGCCCGCACACTTAATTGTACAGCAAAATTACTGAGGCATAGTTAGAAATTTGGCAAGTTTTTCAGAAGGATCAGGGAAATAAATGTAAAATTAAAATTCTGTATAAACCCTTAGTTCTGTACCTACTGTTTCTGTTCTATGGTTACAAAGTGACCTTTACATTCAATTCTCATTTTGTACCTTAACAAAAAACGTAACTAAAGATGGCATGGTGTACCTGTGCTCATGGCTTTAGATTTTTATATTCTAAAATTGATTTTATTCACGTTTTGTCTTAGATCAAATACAACATTTTTGGTCTTGATGACGACATAGTTACAATGGACTGATGCTTTTAGAAAAGTACCTTTGCCCGGTCCATCGCCTGTCCGCTTTCCTCGAAAGCCATGAGCACAGATACACCGAGCGATCAGTACACAGGCTAATAAAAAACATCAACAATACATTCAGTGCTCTTCATGATTACACAATAACTTACGCATAAATCGCTACTAAACCCTGTCACACTGCAATGGTCACTGTCACTTTTTATTGTATAAACCAGAACGACGGACTGCAAAATAAGCCCACACCCTACATCCATGAGATCAACGACTTAGGTATATAATTCGAAATAATTGTGTACTACTAGAAAAAAATACTGTAAACCAGTCGAGTTACTTTTGATCGTTCCCTGGAAACTACCATAAAATCATGTAAAATAAATTTTTGAAAAAAATAACCATTGTTCCTGGCGAAACAAGACCAATTAAAGTGATATATTAAGGAAATGGGTAGTTAAAGCAGAGGCCACCTAAAAGGTAGCCATATAAGAATGAGTCAACTTTAATTCTAATTTGTTTAAGTAATTTGGCCAAGGCTATCGTATCAGATTGAAGAGCTCACATCATCTGTTGGATGTTGCAGGAAGCTGGAGGAGTGCTATTCGTCTGACGAGGAGGACCTTGTGGACTTGGTGTATGCGCGGCGGCCTCGCTTTGACCGCAGGGACCGGCAGGCGCTGCATGCCGCGGTGCTGTGCGTGGCGCGCGCCGTGCTGGCTGCCCTCGACACCAGTGCTGCCACCACGACCAACGGTGCGCTTGCTTCGGAGCAGGCATGCGCCAACGTGTGGGCGAGGGCCACCCGCTGTGGCTGCACATTCCTCACCCGGCACGCCCGCCGCAAGCTGTCCTCGCACAAGAAACTCAATTTTAATGATGATTTCGGTAATTTGTTTATTCCAATCTTTTTATTTATTATCGGGTGTAGTAAATACCCTCTAACTTGATGAAATGTGGACTATTGTTGAATGCTGAGTTCCCTAGATATGATATGATGAAGTCCTGCTATTTACTAGTTCAGACTGCGTAATATTGGTTCACAATTATAATCGGAACTGTTTCCAAACACAGTGGAACTATTTAAATACCCCCGTCGCAGCACACCTGCGTACTCAGCGAATTTCCAAAGAAATTTGAGATTTTGTATTTTCCCAATAAACACTATGGGAATGAGTATGTAGGTTTGCTGCCATGGGATGTCATTAGAAAATGTTAGTTGTAAGGAAATGTAATGGTTAGTTAAGGTAAATATCAATTTCTATCAATATTCGGCACTTTTTAATTTTTCCTATAAAAACCCCATGGGGGTGAGTATGTAGGTTTGCCACCACATGGGTGTTGTAAGCAAATATCAGTTAAACCTTACCTAGTGAATGTACATACCAAATTTTATCAAGTTATGCCCATAAATAAGCGAGATACAGGGTTTTGTTGATTTCCCATAAGATTAACATGTGAATCCTATTTTTGACTTTTCTCCGTAACCCGTTAAGCCAAGTTAAAAATTTAAAATACTAAATTATTTGTTTTTTTAAGCTCTTTTAAATGGTTTTATTTAAAGTTTGTTGAATTTTGAAAATTAAGGGAAATTTGCTAAAATGGAAAATACCAATCGGAAATTGAAATGCAAGTTGCCAACAACTTTCATAATGTAGAAAAGCGGCCATAACCGCGTCTAAAAAGAACATAAATTTCATCGAATGTTGATGATTATGTCGCAAAATACAATAAGCCATCAGAAAGTCACACGACGCTCATTTGAACATAGTGGGCAAGTGGGCACCTATAGAGGTGTCGAGTCATCCAGTGTTGAGTTATAAAGAGTGTTGGGTTATTAAGAGTCGAGTTAGCGTTTTTTGCTCTTTTTTTTTCTTGTCAACGTCAGTGGCATTTTTGTTAATAGTGTACTCAAACGCTTTTAGGCAAGCGGTCCAAACCCCTCAAAGTCAGTGGGTTTTCTGTTTTTGTAATAAATCAGGGTGCTAAATGTTCTCGAAACACTTGTGATGGTTTCAACAACAAGTTACAACACGTCAAATATGTTTTGTGATGTGATTGCAGAGGAGGTGACCCACGGGGGAGGGGAGACCCTCAGCTCCAGAGGAGTCGCTCCAGCCGACAGCTCCGGAGAAGAATCTGACACATCAGGTGTGGAAACTTTGAAATTTATAAAGCTTATATCATAGGCTATTACTTGTTAATAATACAATCAAAGTCCTTCAAAAATAAGTGGCCATAGAGGTTTTGTTAAAACTTCAATTATATTAAGGAAGGAAGAAGCTCTTTAAAGGAGCTATTGGAGGAACTAAACGGTCATAAATCAATTTCACTGTTTTAAGGTTAAATTATCAATAATTTTCCAGTAAAAATAAAAATAAGTGCTGAAATATTCACTTGTATTAGATTTTATAAATATTTTTTAAATTAGCAAGGAGTAAAAAATAACTATCTCCTCAAGTGAGAACACATTTTTTGTGAATGTCCAAGTTATCTTGAAGATTCCATGATTGATTGATATATTTCCAGAATCTATTCCAAATGAAATATTCTGTTTTGGCAGTTTGTAGTAGATACAACAGTAACATTGGACTAATGATTGGTATTCGTGTTTTAGATACAAGTGAGTGTGAGTTTTTTACGCCCCCCTCCTCCCCTGGAATCCGATCCGATGATGACCAAGCCATGGAGAGTCCGGATGAAGGTCCCGATGTGTACATTTGCGGGTGAGTGTTCTAGTGAGTACTGGGTGGCATCCTGATTAGATCTCTAGGTTAAATATGTTTTCATATAATTTTTAATAACTTTATCCTCATTCTAAAAAATGTATTTTTGAGTGATTTTTATCTATATGAAGAACTAAAGTTTGTATGTTAGTCCATGTTGAAAACATTTAAACTATTTTAATATTATTCTTTTTTTTAGAAATACCCCAAGTAAATTAGATATATCTGTGATGGAAGCTATAAGAGACAGTGAGCTGAACAAAGCCAAGTTCCCCAACATCTGTCGATGGCGCCACCTTGTGTTGCTTCACTCGGAATGTGAAAGACAAAGGTGAGTACCGGTACACATATCACAAGCCACGAGTCACAGGTCAAGCAATAGGACAGCAAGGAAACAAGGCCTGTTTAGTAAACCCCTATTAAAGCTTTTTGTATGGTTTACACAACATTTTGTAGACTATGAGGATTACGTGCTCCAATTTCAATCCTGGGGCCGTCAGTTTAATCCCCAACTGGACCCAGTTGCCATTTGTCATTGGATTATTTATTTTTGATGCCATGTAACAAGTTGAGGCTTAAGAGTAACCAGACAAGGGTGTGTACTATCCCTATCAATACGTTAAAAATTGGCAATGATAGTGAAACACATAAATACAAAACATTAAAAATAGACCTCAGGGCAATAAAATTCCTGCCATTCCAATACTTTTTTTCAGTAATAAAAATTGCCAACAATTTTTCATTTATTATTTGTTAGGGAATGTTATCTAGAAATATTACACACATAAATATAAACTTTTTCTGAAGTGTAATTTAAAAAATTATCTCAGCCTAACAATAAGAATTAACATACTTAAAATATAAATTATAATTATAAAAAGATAAAATTTCAAAACTAATTTGAATTTTTAGCTTCTTGATTAAAATGTTTGTTGTGGACTGAATTGAGATTTCCCTAGCTCAGGAGGAAATAAATATCCCTATTAAGTTAATAACCTATTCCATCATGCATAACATGTTCAAACTCCAGTTTTGCACCAATGTTGTAGCTGGCTGTCAACACCGAAGCACAAGGCGTCCCTGTGGCACCGAGCCCCCAGCATCAACCGGGGCACCGAGTCTCCGCGAGACTGACATCACACCCAGACCTCACCCTCTCACTTGTTGGCTTATTTATCTTTAATAAAATATATTTCCAATTTGTTTCAGTTTTCATACTTTTATACGCTTGTTCTTATTCTAAGACCCAGCCTTTTTTTATTTTTTTCTAATAGAACTTTGGATAAATAAATAATAGAAATAAATATCCAATGAGTTTGTTTATTTATTATGCAATTTAATCAATTAATGTCATTAATTTTGATTAAAACAAGTTAATGTTAATTTATTCACTACCCAATTTTATGAATTTAAGTCATATGAATTTGGATTAAAACAGGTTAAAGTTGACTAATTCTATAAAAAAAAAATATAAAAAAATAAAAAAATAGTAATTTGAATGCTTTTATTAACAGGTTTGGATGGTTTGGTTGCAGTTGAGCAACTAATCACTAAATGAGGTTTAGAATTTGATTCTTGCTATGAATAAAACTGCTACAATTTTTCTAACAAATTTTCTTATTAGGTTGGCAGACTACGAGCCCTTGGTTTGACAAGGTTCTAACTAGCATTTTTGTCGAAATTGAGTTATTTACAGTAATTAGTTTATCAGAACCTGCTTTATCAAAATATAGTACTTTTACAGTAATATCTGGTATAATAAACTATTTAACAATTTGACAAAGTTCTAACTAAGTTCAAATCAACTTTGTACTTATTTTGACATGGTTCTAACTGCAGCTGCATCAGCTGTTACAGCTTATAGTCTGTTTCTAACAGCTGTTTTGTTGTCTTTGTTGGCCTATCGCTCAATAACTCATTCTTTGGTTACACTTTGTGTTATTGTTTTCACCAAGGTTATGTTTACAGTGCTCGTAGTTATACATTATGTTGAAGTGTTAATTATTAAGTGTGTTTGGTGTATTAATAATATCATTCAAAATGTCTAAAGTACTCCTTTCGGATATTAGCATAAGGAATGCTCTCGATGACGATCTTTCAGACAGTAGTAGTTGTAATAGTAGTAATGACTATGTTCCAACAACAACAGACTCAGATGAAAGTGATGAAAACGTCAAGAGGTAAGTTTTAATTCAATGTTGTAATCTTGTTTAGTTTATTTTTTACTCTTACTTAACTTATATTAATATAACCTTTAAAGTATGTTTCTTAGTACCTTGCATAGTAATTTAAATTGAGGTTAATGATATTTTGTTAATGAGTTTAGGCCTAGGGCCTACCGGCGCTCCTGATTTACATAATATTCTTTACTGTACGAGTATTGTGTGAATTTTTAAATCATGTTCCTACGAGACCTCAAAGATAATCTTGGTTAAAAATAAATTTCTTTTTCAAATGCCCCATAAGTTACGAGTTAGGCTTTCTAAACTTTTTATTTTCATCATGTATAATAACATAGTTCATGTGAAATTTGTTTTGCAGGAGGAAGAAGAAGCGCAATTTAAAATGCAGCAAGAGACTAAAATTTGAAGCTGGACCAGGCTTGGAAAACGGGAAATTCAACATTGAAAATCCACAAATACTCAAAGAAAATGAGTCTGAAACTATAAGATCTGCAGAAGTACTACAGCCAATCGAAAATTTAGCAGATTTGGGAGGACCTAACCTAAATAAGTAAGTTAAACTATTTATCTAAGAACCACTACTTTTAACACTCATTTAGGCCTAGTCCTATCACAGTTTGACCTGGGTACCTTACTTCCTATGTTATAAATTTAAATATATTGGTTTATATTATAAAACCACTACTTGTTCATAACGTAATTATTAGCACTTTATATTGAAGCACCGAGACAGGAAAAGACGATGTAAAAAATATCAACGTGATGATTTTTATGCAAATATCGGGTAGGCAACCATTGTCAAAGCATCAAAGTGTAAAAATTTAATCAAATACCTATAAAGCCTTCCTTCCAGAAGCTCTAATCAATATATTACACTTTTGCATGCAAGCTTATTCATCCGTTTTTGCTCAAAATTATTTTTCATAAAGGCTCTTATCACCGCATTGCTTAGTTTACAACTAAGATTGGCTTATTATTAATGTTAATTTCTTTATTATTATTATCTATTTTATTTTTAGGACTGAACAAACCCCAAAGAAGCTTACTAGAAAAAAACTGGCGAACCCGTCCACATGGAAATCTAATGTTGCTAAAAAGGCATGTCAAGCTGGAAAAGAGTATACAAGTCGCAGAGGGAAGCATGTTCAACAGAAACAGGTGAAAACCTTGAAAGACTGCCTTCAAAACTGTAAGTTCAAATGCAATCAGAATATTTCTAATGAAGAAAGAGAAGAGTTATTAATGTCTTTCTACAGCTTACCTACCCAGACCGAAAAAAGACATTTCATTTGAATACAACCACACGTTCCCTGACAGCCAGGCCAAAGCGTACTGAGCAAGAAGATGAAAATGATTTCGATGACCCTAGTGCCGCAGATGACAGTAATGAAGAAAACAATGTTGAAAACAAAAACAATGCAAGGTTCAAAAGAAGAGGAAATATTCATTTAGGTATTTCTTTCATGTAAAGGGTGAAAAGGTACAGGTGTGCCAACCATTTTATCTTGGAACATTAGATATTTCCAAAAACCTATTTACACTGCACATAGAACAAAAAACATTGTTACTAATACACCCAATCCTGACTTAAGAGGAAAAACCGAACAAAGTAGAAGAAAACCCTCTGGAGATGCTCAGTTTGCGAAGAGCACATATCTTCATTTCCAACTGTGGAAGCCATTATTGCAGAGCTAAAACCAATAGGCACTATCTTGGTGCTCATCTTAGTGTATCAAAGATGTACGATTTATATAAAGAAAAATGTACTGAGGAGAAAAAGTTCCGGTAAAAAGTCTATGTACCATCGGATATTTGCAACTAAATTTAATCTGCGGTTTCATATCCTAAAACAGACCGTTGTGACCTATGTGAAATGGTTAAAGTCGCAAAAGAAAATGGCACTTTATCAGAAGAACTAAAACTCCAGCATGACCATCATATTGTTCTCAAAACAAATATGAGAAGCCTTCGCAACAAAGAACGTGAAAACAAAGATCTACCTGTATTGTTATTTGATTTGCAAAATGTTATTCTTGTTCTCATGCAGAAATAAGTTCTTTGTTTTATCTGAGAAAGTTAACGGTGTATAACCTTACCGCTTACTACAGCGTTACCAAAAAAGTATACTGTGCAATTTGGACGAGACAGTAGGTGGCAGATCCGGCAATGACATTGCAAGTGCTTTTACAAAGATTTTGGAAGCTGTTTTTGAAGAGAATAATATCAGCGATTTAATAACCTGGTCTGACTCTTGTGTACCGCAAAACCGAAACTCACTAATATCTAATGCTGTAATGCAATTCTTAAAAGACAATCTGCAATATTCTCTTCCAGGTCACTCTTGTGTTCAAGAAGTAGACAATGCACATGCTCAGATTGAAAAAAGTATGGAAAAAACTGACTTTTGCTCACCATTAGGCCTTATTAGAATGTTAAGATCAATAAACAGGTACAACCCATACAGGATAATACAAATGAAATCTGAAGATTTTAAGAACTTTGGCCAAACAGCAAAGTTGTTTAACTACAAAGCTGTTCCGTATACACAAGTATCTACCCTAAAGTTTACCAAAGAATTGGGAACGGTGCTCTATAAAACATCACACGACGAGTACGAACCATTAAATATGGCTAGCATTAAGTTTATGGAGCCTTCAAAGCGAAGCACTCCAGCATCAGAGAAGAAACCTCAGACTAAAAATAAAACGTCACCAAAACAAGACTCGGGACTCACGTTATTCAACGTAAAACCCCCAGTCTTGAAGACTCAACATGAAATCCCTGAGTTAAAGAAAAAAGACATACAAGCTGCATTTCCCTTCATGCCCTTGCAGGACATTGATTACTATAAAGTAATTCTAAAGTTGTAAATGATAGGGCTGATCAGTTGTTCATACTTGATTTATAGTTAATAATGTTAGTTTTGTGTTCTTTTGCCAATAAATGACAATTTTTATATTTTGAATTTGGAGTTATAACCGTTATTCCAAACCACTCACTAAAATAATCTCAGCAAAGTTACTTTGAAAGGGTTCCAAGTGCAGTTAGAACCTTGTCAGTCCCAACATACACTATGTTGTCTATGACAAGGTTCTAACTGCAAAAGTGCACTTACTGCAATTATCCCAAATGCTAATATTTTATACATTTAACACAATATATTAAAAATATAAAAGTAGTTAATGTAATATTACCAACTAACATCAATTGAAAATTAATTTTTTTTAAATTGTAGGCTATTGAAACTTTGACATTGAATATCTCAAAACTTGTGTCAGAACAGTTAGAACCATGTCAAACCAAGGGCACGTAATGAGTGTGTAGTCAATGTTGGAAAGTGAAAAAAAAAAAATTGGAAGTGAAACAAAGGTCTTGTTAAAACTTTAATTCTATTAAGGAAGGGTAAACACTTTGAGATTAATAGTTATAGATGCAACTATTTTAAAACTAAAAAGCTGTAGTTTCATATAATTAATAACGACTAATAAGCATTATTACACAGAGCATACTGTAATTGTTGGCCTTTATATATATTTGTTATTAATTATATGGAACTACAGTTTTTTTATATATGTGTGTGTATTTTTTATAATATTCTTTGATTTTAATTTAAACAATTATTTCTACAGTTATGTAAAACGAGGGGAAGATTCCACAGAACTTATCTTTTTGTATGAACATCAGCATTTACAAGCACTGAAAATGAAGGTTATAATGTCTTCTTGTGAGGTTGGGTGTTTCAAAAATTAAACTCGCCTTAAGGACTAATTATTTTAAGAACTTTTTATATCATACATCTTTAGGTCTACATGCATAAAGCTAAAGACCTATAGCAAAACTTTTCATATAATGGTAATGAAAAGTATGGAGATGACTTAATTTGTTTATCATTAATTTGGCTAGGACCTTTAAATTTTGAAAATTCAATTGGAGGTTAAAAACCTATTTTTCAAGGTTCTGATTGACGGTTTTTATCTCAAAGAGAAGATGGTCCACGAGGAGTGGGCAATTTTAAATTGTAAGCATTAAAATCAAGGTGAGTTTTTAGAAAAGTACAATGACATGAACCTGTCCTCAAATGGCCTATCAAGCCAGAAATGGTAGGAGATCAAGCTTGGCGTTGAAGTCACATTGCTGGAACTTGAAAATCCAATAAAGGCTAACCTGTTCAATAACTTGTGTTTTGTTCCTGGATTGTTAGTTAAAGAATTATAAAATTATGTGAGGTGAAATTTTAGCCATGATTTTATTTTAGAGCAAAAATCAAGAAATCAATGGTCTTTAATTAGTTTAAATTATATAATAATGTAGTAAAATATATTGATTGACTCTAATTTAAAACCAAGCATAAACATAATAAGGTTCACGAAAATAGTCCCCAACGCTCAATCCCCGCCACCTCTCACCCTATAAATATAAGTAATCGCTGAAATACCTCAAAGTGGAATTTTCATACGATTTGTTTCTTAGCAAGAGCAACCTATAAAAAAAAATCAAATCAAATTTCAGTTAACAATTTTTTTTAATCTTTCATAAAATAAACGGTATCAGTTAACTGACACATACTTTCTCCCAACAATATAAAAAAAAAGATGTTAAAAGCTTCAAACATTAATGTCTTGATGACTTAGTCGGATATCTACCAGCTGAGCAGCGCGAGTTTGACCCTACGCGCGTCTGTGACTTTTAACAACGTACTGCGTTTACCGCTAAACGAAAAAATTAATTTTCTCCGCAACCACTTGACGTAGAGCAATAATTTAAAATACTATATTATTTAGTTTTTTTGAGCTTGATTTAATGGTGATAAGTAAAATTTAATTCAATGTAAGAGCTATTTTGAAAATCCAAAAAATTGATTTTTGAAACACTTATTACGCCACAACTTTTGAACGAGCATTTTCTCGGAGATGTGGGTGGTGTCATTTTATTCACCATTTTAAGCTTAATAACCCACAAAATTTTAATCAAAATCGTTAGAGCCGTTTTTGAAAAATTTGGATTTTTTACGATTTTTGAGGGTTTTTGGGGGTAAAATACCCTTAAAAATCAAAAATTCAAAAAAATGAAAAAAACGCCTGGAATTATCGTGCGTTTGGACCTACATACCAAATTTCACCAAAATCGGACCATTAGGGCATCCTCTAGCTCTGTTTACATCCTGACACACACACACACACACATACACACACACAGACATCACTCGAAAACCACTTTTTTGGGCTCAGAGGGCACCAAAACGGATAAATTTACCAACAACTCAAATTTTAAAATTTTGACTAAACCAATACTTTCTCAATATATACATTTATAGGGGGAAAGGGTGCTCCAAAATGGATATATACATCATCAAACTAATGTGAAGTGTTTTACGAAAACAATACTTTCTCCATATACTATGGTATAGGGGGAGAAAGTAAAATCATTTTAAAATAAAATTATCCTGTGTTATTTCTGATACCTCCAAGAATATGTGTATAAAGTTTCATGATGATCGGTTGAGTAGTTTTCACGTGAAAGTCTAACAAACAACAGGACATTCTCATTTATACCTATACCTATATCTTATATTAGTAGGATTCCACATAACCACAAATGACAACCTTGCAGGGTGAGGAAGGGTTGTTGTTGTTATCGGTGGATAAGGAGACCCCGGCCGAACCGTTGAGCACGTCTGCCTCTAATGGGCATTTTGCGCAAGCCCCCGGAAGGATGGGATATTGAAGGAAGAGAAAGGGTGAGAGACGGGACATCAGACGGCTGTTTAACCATTCAGAAGGCCAACCCCTGTGTACTGTGACAACGGTCCGCTCTGCCCTCTAAACGGCCAACCAACCGACTGTCCACTCATGTTCCAGCTAGGGGTTTACATGCCCGCTGCATTCACTTCACCCCCCGCTGTCTTGAACATGAATAGATTATGAAGGAAGGGAAATTTTCATAGTGGATAGCCAAAAAACTTACCACAGTGTTATGACAGCTTCGTTTGCTGTACCCAATGTCAACCAAGCAACTAGTATAAACCAGGTTTAAAGTTGTCCTGGGATTGAGGAAGGGTGTCAAAGCTATTAAAATTTTTATCGGACTACTATAAACAAGGGGTTAATTCACATCCATACTGTCAACGCTGAAGAAAAATAATAATAAATTAGCGCCAACAGATCATAAAAGTAACAAAATTGAACCTCGATCCTGTTATACTCAAAAACTGATTGTCAACACAGCGTTAAGTTTGATACCAATGACATATATTTGGAATGTGGAAAAGGGCGAGATAACAGGGATAGGGTGGGTCTAGGGGGAGGGGTGTTCTATGTGTTAAATTTTTTTAACGCATTTGCAGTGGTTCAATAAAACACTCTTGATACATATTTCTGAGAAATTATTAGAGAGTGGTGCAAAAATGGAGGGAGTATTGTGAACGTTTTTGAGGAAGACCGGCGCCAGGAGCGGGCGATGTATTTATACAACGCATTTACAAAATGGCAGTAACTTCCTGTCGGAGGACCTCTGTTCACCTATATCTGACTTCTTAATGATAAATGAAAATACCACAACAAAATTTTAGCATATAGCAACATCAATTGTGTGCATTTCACCAGCGAACGTATTAACCTGAAAAATGCTGCCTATGTACCAAATTTCATTAAAATCTTAGGATCCCTTCAAAATTTATCACATTAACGGACACACATATATGTTTGGTATAATTTGGTACCGAGGGGTAAGGCAGCACTCTTCTGGTTAAGTTAAAAAATCAGCAAGATCAGATAATAAGAACGGTGTCTTATGGAGTTCTAATAGGGTCAAAAATGTGTTTATGGCGTTTTAAAACGGTTTTTATTTTTAAATTATAGGAATGATTTTTTCATCCTATTTTTCTCAGCTTGTATGCATCGTAGGAGAAATCTGCGCACAGGTACTGTTAGTGTCCTGTAGATGAGCAGAATCCCAGTACTGTATAATTCAGATCGGCTCCTAGGGCTACACTCTACCAGGACTGAAGAGAAAAAATAAACAAAAGAAGGGCTGTTTCATTCCTTTGATGTTTCAAAATGCTGCTTTTGATTCAGGCTGGTGACGTAATCCATCTGATGTCCATAAGAGCAAAATGCACCAGCTGTTTTTTTGTTATCAAGCTAGTGATGTATTGGGTATAAAAAATACATTGTTTTACCTGCTAATGCGATAGCCCTTGTCTATTACCATTCTATTACATTAGAACAGTTCTATCCAGTCCTGACGCTCTAAAGGTTTTCAAATTTTTTATGTTTATATTATAGAAGAAGGGTAATTGAATGAACCATTAGATGACTGTTGTAATAACAAATGCTAGTGTATAAAAAAGAACATATGTTTCAGTCATAGTTTTTTTTTCACCAATTGGGTACAGATCAGCTGAAATTTTAGTTGAATTTTGACCAGGGGACGATCTATGGTTTGTTCTTAATGGTCTCTCTCTTTATATCTTGTTTCCTAGACTCATTGTCATGGATGACCTTCCAGGGTCATCGCTAGCACTTTTGCTGCCCCCGCCCTACCCGTAACCTTGTTAAAACATCTACAATAAATTACATTCAACGTCAGATTGTGATGACAATTATAGTCAATCAATCAATCAATCTCTTTATTCATCAAGTTAGTACATAGGTACAGTGAATAGCGTCAAAAGATTATTAAAATAAAAAACAAAACAGACTAAAACTAAATCAAACAAAATCATCTTACAAATACAATTCTTCCATCGGGTAGCATTAGCTACACTACTGTACATATTCACATCGTTACAAATATCTGTCAATTCCTCAAATGAATATAAAGGGTTATTGATCAAGAATTTTTTAAGTTTTTTTGTAAATTCTGAGGGGCTTTGTGTTTTTTTTATACAATTTGGAATAAGGTGATAAAATTTTAATCCTCTATAATCTGGTTTTTTCTTAAAAAATTCCAATCTGTGAGGTTCTAAAGTCAAAAAATTTCTTGTGTTGTACGGACGATTTCTGAATTCCATGGGGGGGATATTATTCTCATAAACATGTTTTACTGTGTAAAAAACGTGCTGAGAAAACACAGTTAAAATGCCCAATTCTGTAAATTTTTATTTGACCGAGTCCCTATTTTTCAACCCCAAAATTATTCTAATCGCCTTTTTTTGTATTTTTAAAATATTGTTCAAATTTTTTTTGGAAGTTGCCCCATAAATACCAATGCCGTAAGATATGTGAGAATCTATTAATGCAAAATATAATACTCTCAATGTTGTTAAATTACATTTTTTTGCCATTCTTCTAAGTGCTTATATTCCAGATGCTGTTTTATTTAGGATATTTTCAACATGATCATCCCAACTTAAATTTTCATCAATAATTAACCCTAAAAATTTTGTTTTACTCTCTTGAAAGATCTCGTCATCTTCTACTTTAATTAATGGATTGACTTTGGTTTTGGATTGTTTTGTTGAGAAAGATAAAAATTGGCTTTTCATTGGATTAATTAATAAATTTTTACTTTCAAAAAACTGTTTAATAAGAGCAAGATTTATATAAGATGATATTTCAATTGATTCTTTATTCTTCGCAGAAATTATTAAATTGGTATCGTCAGCATACATACAAATTGAGCTGTCACTTCCAGTAAGTACTTTAGGAAGGCCCTTAAGATAGCAGAGAAACAGCAAGGGCCCCAGAATGGATCCTTGAGGAACCCCATACTTCACTGTTCGTAATTTTGAGGTCACATTATCAATATATTTATATTTATTTTGGTTGATTTGCGTTATTTCAACACATTGCTTTCGTTCATGAAGGTAAGATTTGAACCAGGCCAATTCTTTTCCTTTTATGTTTAGTAATTTTAATGATTCAATTAACATTTCATGTGACACACTGTCAAAAGCTTTGGTCAGATCTCTCCCCTATCAATTTTTCCAATTATGTTTTGGATGAATTCTATTGCAGCAGTGGTTACCGACTTGCCAGGTCTGAAACCATGCTGTTGTATGTCTAGCAAATTTTGACATTCTAAAAATCTTAATAATTGGTTATAAACAACTCTTTCATACAGTTTTGAAATTGTCGGTAGTATAGAAATTGGCCTATAGGAGGATATATTTTTTCTGTCCCCCTTTTTGAAAACTGGCTTAACTTTCGCTACCTTCAGCTGTTCAGGAAATATGCCACTTATAAAAGAAGAATTTATCAAATGAACTAATGGTTACTTTCATGAATACTTGGCACTCACTATAAATATTCACGCTGATCAAACAATTCAAATAAGGTAAAAACAGCCACTCTTCAAAAGTTATTGTTCAATGATACACACATTGAACGAAGGGTTTTTTCGGCCTCTGGGGACCTCAAAATGAAAATGTAACGTGGTCCCCGGCTTAAGTCTTACCATGGCTACTACTGTATTAACGTATTCCTTCTAGGGAAATCCACAAAAAATTTCTGGAAATGTGACATTACCTTTAGTTTTACTCATTTTTATTTTTATTTCAGATGTAAAAAATGTAAATTTAATCACATTAAATTAGTTAGCCAATCCCAGAAAGTTTGGTTTTAAAATTTATTTTAAATATATACTAAACTAGTCCATAAATAAACATGTTTCTGTCTAAAAAATATATAGAGTAGGGAGTGGTGAAAGATCAGATTAACTTGGTATTGCATGCCAGATTGTTGTTAGACCTTGCTAGTATTGTGTATAACACAATAGCCGAGACATAACCGGGGTTTATGGACAAGTAAACTGTTCATTCCATTAGTGAGTTTTGTTTGGTTTTTCTTGGGAACAAGGAATCACCAGTTCATAGAACATGATTGTTCATCAATGGGATTACAGGGTTCAAACAGCATCACAAGTGTGTGCTTGTACCATAGGGTGATTAACCTAAAGTTGAAATTGGGTGCAAAGTTCTATCGAAAGATTTATAATAACTATTATATGATATAACATAATTATAAATTTAACTTGCCAATGGCTCTATGTTAGTAAATTAAAATTACCAAAATTGTGTGAGTTTTTTTAGATTAACACCCTGCATAAATTGAAGCAAATAAAATACTTCTTGGTTGTATATTATGACATTTTTTAGCACACCATACTGTATATCAAACATGACCAGAAATCCCCACTGATCAAAGACGACCAAAATTTCAGTTGATCTGTCTGGACCCAATTTGTAAAAAAAAATTTTACTGGTGAAACATACATCTGTTTTTCTGCAATTCCATATGAGTGAAGGCCGGCACACACAGCAACAGAACACAGACGTCCATCTCTTAGATGTTTAGACAGACGGACAATCCATTACAATACAATCCATTGATAAAAGTATTGGGGTACAACTACAACGATTTAGTAAGGTAAAACTGATATATTGGGGTATCAGAAATAACCTAAATTATGAATACCGTCTGTGTGCGTTGCAACGTTGAATAACCTGGGGAGGGATTATTAAACCCAACAAATGAAAACAATTTTAAGCATAATAAGCATGAACTAAGTAAATATTCATACAACTAAATTAAATTACATATAAATTTAATGTAATTATAAATTAAAAAGAAAGGCGCATATTTGAATTTTTTAAAATACATCATGTAGTTTAGTCCTAATCAAAGAAATTAACTGTTTAGAAATCATTACTGCCATTTTCACAATTATTGTGACGGTAACTGTTGTGATGAGTGCTGTGACAATTAATTGAGACTTATATTCAACCTTTTGACTACAGCCCTTGGTTTGACTGAACTGCATATTTATCATGCTCCCTAATGGAATTTTCTTCAATTTAAATTAATCCTTGATATGTAGGATGGAATCAATAGTTCTTTGCCAAGCCTAAAGTCTCAGCTTTGCTTTAAAATTTCCTAAAATAATTCTTCCTCAATTTTAAAGAAATATTGACTCTTATTTTTTGCTAACTCATGTGGAGGTGTCACATTGAATTGCTTGTTGTCTAGTGCATCAATGTCGGAGGTCGCAGAAGCAACAATGAATGACCCCAAACATGGAGATATTGACCAAATGAGAGATTGATGTGATTTGTATTGACCATGACAAGCTGTTCAAGGCGAGTGCGGTGATCGGTTGAATTATAGCAGTCACAGTATTGGTAATTGAGAAAAGTCGGGTTTACTGGGTAAGACTAACAAATATTTATAGCAAATTCTCCGATAAGGAACGAGGTATTTATGTAGTTGTCAAGGAGGAAATTACATCTGGAGCCGTAATATTTTTGGTGTTTAGACCCCAAGAAAAATAAAATAAGAAAAGTCACACAGTTTATAATTTTTTGATAAAACCTCTGATTTTTACCAAATTTAGTTATAAAGGTGAGGACTAGCATATATTTTTTATTAATTATTAGCATATCATAGGATAATAAAAGGGCAATGATTTTGTAAACTTTATTGTATAAGGCAGTGGTTCTCAACCTTTTTGGGCCCGCATACCACCTGAGGCTATTTAAATATTTTGGCGTACCACCCAAACTCACACTAACCACCCCCCCCCTCCCCCGTTGAAAAACAACTGGAGAGCGCCTAGAATATCGTTTTCTTTATGATATGTTTCACTTTAATAATTAAAGTGAAATATAATAAACATTTTTTTCACACATCTCTTATTATTAGAGATGTGTGAAAAAATGAAAGTCAAAATTAGAAAAATTTGATTTTAATTGAATATGTCAAAATTTTTTAATTTGTTACTAAAAACCGCTAGCTGCAAAATAAATGTTATAAACAATGATAAATCTAATGTAAGAAAAAAAACTGTTTCAAAAAGAAATTTTTCTTTCAAAAAAAGGATTTAATGGAAAACTTATTGTTGTTTCTTTCCCAGGAAAGACTCAATGTATAAGGGACTAATTAATCATCGGGACTAATGCCAAAAATTAATAAATAAATATCACGACACAAAATACTTTGACAGATCACTCACGGAGCTTTACTGAACGAATACACATCACGTGTTCCAGTGACACCCTTAAAATTCTCTGCAAATGTGACCAAATAAATTTTCCCTCTCATTTCATCATTTCTGCTATTTCTCTTAATTCTAAAAGCTCAAGGTAAATTTTGAACTTAAAATGATTTGGTTTAGAAGAGTACTGGACACAAAATCATTACTCGTTTAATACAAATGTGCTTGGAAAACGGGATGCTTAAAATTAATTTACTTTGCTAGGTTGGTACGTAATTGCTTTAGTTAGGCAAAGGTGGGGTTATCTATTGGAGTCTCTTAAACTAAATGGAAATGTGTTGTAATGCACAACTGAGCTGACCAACCAGCCATCAATCACGTCATTCAGAAACACTTTTTATTTTTCGTGTATATTCAATTTTTTATTTCTCCCTTTCCCTCTTGCGTACCACCTGAAATGCTATCGCGTAGTATCAGTGGTACGGTACGCATTCCACCGGTTGAGAAACACTGGTATAAGGCATCATTGATGCATCACAATATGATTACTTATTAATAGGCTTCTAATTTATTACTATTTTTAAATATTCACTAGTCTACTTGATGTTCGAAATCGAGCAATATTTTGATACAATACAAAAGTAACATTTATGTTTAAATCAACGACATCCGATCAATCCAATATTGTGAATATCAATAATTACAAAAATCTACATGTATTTACAGCTGTACATTAACAGATGTTTAACATGTTCAACCCAAACCCAATGTTATTCTAATGGGATAGTTTCAAATTTACTTTGTGTATAGCGCCCTTATTTTATGTCAGACTTTCATAAATTTTTGGCAGAAACAACTACAGACCAAGCCCTGACCAACGACATCAAAAACTTGAACATCGGTTGAAAATTGTAGGAGGAGTCCTCAACACAATAAAAAAACCCTTAGCGTATTAAATAAGTACTAACAAGAGGTCGCCTCCTGATCGAAATTCGATCAAAATAATTTCAGTTTATCTGGACCTAAGAAGCTTAAAAATATTTTAGAACTAAAACATCTGTTCTTCCTGTTTTTCTAGCAGTTTGTTTTTACAACAGCTGTCTAATGATTCATTCAATTATCCTCCCTCCATAAGATTAACATTGGAACTTTGAAAGCCTGTGGGGCGTAGCCCTGGAGTCCGATGTGAATTAGAATGTGATTGTGCTCATCTACAGCACAATACCTTTCTAACAGTATGCGCGGATTTCTTCTACGATGCACACGAGCTGAGAAAAAAGGAGGAAACGAAACATGCTTGCGTATTAATATATTTGAAGAGTAGAGACAGTGTTCTCTTAATAGTATCTTGGTGTAAGTCTTGAATTTTTCTCTTGATAATTCATTCTTGATAAACTTCATTTGGTAGCAAATTGAACTCTTCTTTGGTCATGTATCGTGTTCATGATATCTGTTGTTTTTACTGTATGATAGGTTTTTGGGATTGGTTTTCCTCCAATTTAAAACTTTTTTATAAAAAATCAAAACTTTAAAGCTCAAAACAACAGTATTTTGAATCATCATTTCAGCTTAACTGGGTAAAGAGAAAATCTAAAACTTTGTAATGCCATTTCGTTGATGAAAATAAATTATATGTTCTGAGGGCAAAAAAGGCATTCGTTAATATCAAATAAATAAACGGTATCAGTTAACTGACACATACTTTCTCCCAACAATATAAAAAAAGATGTTAAAAGCTTTAAACATTAATGTCTTGATGACTCAGTCGGATAGCTACCAGCTGAGCAGCGCTCGTTTGACGCTATGCGCGTCTGTGACTTTTAACAACGTACTGCGTTTACCGCTAAACGAAAAATTGAATTTTCTCCGCAACCACTTGACGTAGAGCAATAATTTAAAATACTAGATTATTAAGTTTTTTGAGCTTGATTTAATGGTGATAAGTAAAATTTATTTCGATACAACAGCTATTTTGAAAATTCAAAAAATTGATTTTTGAAACACTTTTTACTCCATAACTTTTGAACGCGCATTTTCTCGGAGATGCGGATGGTGTCATTTTATTCACCATTTTAAGCTTAATAAACCACAAAATTTTAATCAAAATCGTTAGAGCCGTTTTTGAGAAATTTTGATTTTTTACGATTTTTGAGGGTTTTTGGGGGTAAACTACCCTTAAAAATCAAAAATTCAAAAAAATGAAAAAAACGCCTGGAATTATCGTGGGTTTGGACCTACGTACCAAATTTCACCAAAATCGGGCCATTGGGGCATTCTCTAGCTCTGTATACATCCTGACACACATACACACACACACACACACACACACACACACACACACACACACACAGACATCACTCCGAAAACCACTTTTTTGGACTCAGGGGGAACCAAAATGGATAAATCCACCAACAACTCAAATTCGAAAATTTTGACGAAAACAATACTTTCTCCATATACTATGGTATAGGGGGAGAAAGTAAAATCCATCTAATGTGATTTAAAAGCTAGAAAGAAATAATAGACAAACCTATAATAAACATTATGGAAAAATAAATCCAGTCTAAAACAATTATTCCAGACCCAGTTGCCATTTGTTATTGGGCTATTAATTAATAATGCTTTCTAACAACTGGTCGATGTTAGATAGTAACAAGACTGGGGTTTGGACCATTCCCTGTTAAAATAATAAAAATGTCACTGGCGTAGACAAACACAAAATAAATAAAAAACACAAAATAAATCAAATAAATTATTTTTTGTAGATCAATTGGACACAAGCAGAAAAAACTCTGCACTGGGGGTCTCCCAATCGGGCACAACACGGAAGCAACCCCGGCACACTAAAAAAAAATCTACCCCCAGATCAATATACTATAATTGTAAACAGATAAATCGACGCATTACAGTTAGTCTAGAATGATATTAAAGGGAACTTGAAAGCCAGGCTGCAAAACAAAAGCATTCGACATTTTTAGCGAATTTCCCTATATTGTACATTAAAATTAGGATTATAGATCGACAACTGATGTGCATTCACAAAAAAGTTAATAAGAGCTTCTTTTAAGCACTATTATTAAAGATCCGATGAGTTACCAAAAAATAAAGTTGTTTTTCACCTATAAAACCACTTTTCAAAATGGAGTTTTTTTGTTAATTTGATACATTTAAAAAAAATGTATTTATTTTTTATTTTTCACCTGCATTTCTCATTATAATGTTGTGCCATCACCACCGATAATTTTTGGATGGGAAGTAGTTCATTTTGACTGGTTGTTAAGTTTTGGCCGCCATCTTGAATTCACCATATTGGATGAAACTTATTTTTTTCTAATGTAAAGATAGTGTTGTGACACGTAATTTCAAAGTAGATTTTTACTCTGATTACAATGCCACAATCCGTTTTTGAAAACCGTGGTTTGTTTTAAAGATACACTCAAATAAAAATTCATCTTTATAAATTTCTTATGGGCATTTTAAACTTTAAATTTATTTTGCATTATTTTTCTTTTATATCTAGATCTAATTGAGGAATGCTGTTCATTGGGACCTTAAAATACTCAGTAATATTCCGGCATTAATTTTAGCTATTCTTCATTCAATTTGGAGGATACTGAGACGAGTTATATCCTTCTATGTAATAGAAACTTCAATTATTTTTTAAATTCACTTTTAGTTAAAGATTAATATCTCAAGTTCTAAATAAGACAGAAAAATAATTCTGTTCTTAAAACCACTAGTACATCTATGTCTTTAATTTGAGTTATTGACCATTGAAATTCGTTGGATTTTAAGTGGCTTATAACAGTCTAATCAACATAAAATTTATTGGTTCCTAAAATTTTTCATCAGTTAAAGACGTATAATTCAAGTTGTAAATGAGATTTAAGGTTCGTTTTGGTCTTAAATTACACAGTACATTATTGGCTTTAATTCAATATATTGATAGTTAAAATTGGATTCGTTTAAAATGTGATATTATACACTTTTCAATAAAAAATATTTCCATTTCTGAAATTTGGGTAAAGTTTAAAATTTACAAAGCGTTTCAAACCAAGCCAATTCAAACAAACAAAAACTCTAAAGAAGCCCAATGATCCACTGAGTGATCTGATACCAAAATTAACAACCTATCTCAATTAGAACAGGATATATGAGGAAAAATAAAAAATAAATAAATTCAAAATTTGAAAAGTCCATAAGGAATGTATGGAGAAGAATTTTAATTTCCGTATATCGTTGAAACGGAGAAATATTTTCAAAAACGGATTGCGGCATTGTAATCAGCGAAAAAATCTACTATTAAATTATGTGTCACAACGCTATCTTTACATAAAAAAAAAAAAATTATATCCAATATGGCAGATCCAAAGTGGCGGCCAAAAAATAAAGACCGTTAAAAATAAAGTATTTAGCACTCAACAATTATTGGCGTTGGTCCCACAACTTAATATTTAGGAGATGCACATAAAAAATGAAAAAGGGAAGCTTTTTCAAAATTTATCCCATTACAAAATAACCGCCATTTTGAAAAGTGATTTCATAGGTGTAAAACAACTTTATTTTTTGGGGACTCATCAAATCTCTTTTTCTAGAGCTTAAAAGAAGGTCTCCGGAAAATTTAATGGATGGACATCAATTGCCGATCAAAAGGTTGTTTTTGGCCTTATTTTACTGTACTAATAGGGAATACACTATTACCATTGACTATGTACACTAACGCGAATAGACCTCTCATCCAATGCATTTAGTTTGAGGCAAAAATTTGGAAGTTCGGTGTACGCTGCACCAGTAGCTGCCATCGATGTTGTTATTATTCAGCTGAATTTACAGTGCTGCAAAAACACTTTACCAAAACATAAACATAACTTTTAGTTATAAAATGTTTCATCCCTGGTTGAGAAGAGTGGTAATACTGATTTATCTATCATATATGTTACGTGTACTTCCATGTACGCCGCACGAGATCGCACCACCGTCAATAGGCTTCACACACGGCTATGCTATGAGAGGTCTACTCACATTAGTGTACATAGTCAATGCTATTACAGTAAAAGTCATGGAAACAACTTTGACAACCAGCTGATATTTGTCAGTAACACCTCATTTGATCCATCACACTTACCCTTCAGTCATACTCAGCTTAAAATACGCACCATAGAGTGTGTTGGTGTTTCAAAGAACGTACTGTGTCAAAGTATCAAAGATGAAAGAGATATGTATAGTATTGTCTACTTTATGATAAGTTATATTACCTGACTTAAGAAATATGTTGATTTGGCATGCCCATTTTTTAATAACTAAGTCGAAAAACAAATATATTTTTTATTCAGTGAACAGTAATTTATGTGTGTAAAAAAAGATAGATAAGTTTGTACATTGCATAAATTTATTGATTGAAATATAAATTAATATATGAGGTATTATTACATTTCTTAATACAATATTGCAGATTACAGTATTATTAATCACTTTAATTATTAAATTTCCTCCATAATTTTTCATTCTAGCTTTCAACACATTTAAATAAAATTAAAATCATGATTTTTGGAAATCATTTTGCAAGTCATTTTAGACCTTTATTATCGCCCATGCCTGTTCCAATAATAATACAGCTAATCCTTAATCACTTAATACTTATCATATGATACTGGTTATCTCAGTTTGGTTAAGGTTGTATATAAAGTGTACAGTTTAGTAGTTTAGTTTTACCTGTTGTCATTGAGTTCATGACATAACATTACAACCTGTGAGTACAGTTTTAGTATTGATTTTATTTATTTATTACAGATTTCTTTTAAGATTGCTTCAATGTGACACCATTGATCCTGGCCGGTTTATACTCTCTTGTATGTAACTATCAAGTACATGTAGTTAAATTTTAGAGTCCTACAAGTAAATAGGCTTTATGATTACTAAATTCTTTAAAAAAAGTAGCCTTAAGAATATAAGCCTAAAAAATGTCTTCTTTTTTTTTGCTAAAATGAAAAAAGTGTTTTGTGTTATTGTTGACTTGCAACTCCTTCCCCATGCATGTTATCCTAGAAATTGATTTATTGTAAAATGAAAATGACATTGCAGGTATTTTGAAGCTATTAAATTAGTAAAGTAGCTATTAAAATAGCTATTAAATAGTATTAATAGCTATTAAAGCTACATACTATGTAACCATAAAAAATGAGGACAATTCAATTATTGTGTGGGTTAGAAAACATTAAAACTCAATAGTACAAACCTGAGAATTGGTTATAGCTGTTAGGAGATGAGACAAGTTGTTGGACAGCAGTCAAAAAAGGGATTGAGGGGAGGTTACCCCCACCTCAGTGATTTCTATCTCTCTTTTTGTTAATTTTAAATGTTTTGTAATATTTCAATGTCATTTAACAGCAACAGCTCATAGTGGTGGGGGCATTTTCCCCTTCACTAGCCAACAAGTCATCTCAAATAATGTATGTAGTAACTTAAGTTACAGTTTATTACAAACAAAATTCTTAAAAAAACTTTATCATCCAGAAATCTGGGTGTGCAGCGCTATAAATTCGCCCATGCTGAATGACGTGTTAGAAGATGTAACAATCACAAAATCGAAGATTAATGAATTAGGAATGATCAATCAATTAATAAAAAGTAAAACTTTATGTACAAAAAAATACTTACTACAAATTTTAACACAAATAAATTTTTGGAATAATATTAGGCCTATTTACAGTAAAATATATTACTGTAGTGGAGTTTAATTCATCACAGCATATCAGTTGTAATACTGAATTCTGCTAAAGTCCAGTGGAGCACAGCCCTACTAAAAAATATATTTGCAAAACCATTCTTGGTGAGTATCTATGAGCAAAGAAGCAAGTAAAAGTAAAATTTCAACCATAGTGGCCCTAAAGTAATTTAAAGTCCAGTGGGGCGGAGCCCTAAAGAGCTTAAAAATTACATTTGCAAACTTGTTTCCTAGTGAGTAGCTATGAACAAAAAGAATAGTACACCAAATTTCAACCCCGGTGGCCCTAAATTAATTTTGAAGTCCAGTGGGGCGGAGCCCTAAAGTGCTTAAAAACTATATGTGCAAAACCGTTTCTTAGTGAGCACCTATGAACAAAAAGAATCATCCATATAATTTCAACCCCGGTGGCTCTAAAGTGATTTTAAAGCCCAGTGGGGTGGAGCTCTAAAGATCTTAAAAAACTATATTTGCAAAACTGTTTTTTAGTAAGCACCTAAGAGTAAAGAGAATCGTCTGTCAAATTTCAACCCCGGTGGCCCTAAAGTAATTTCGAAGCCCAGTGGGGCGCCCTAATTGCGGAGCCCTAAAAAACTTTATTTGCAAAACCGTTTCTTGGTGAATAAGTATGAGCAAAGAGACACGTCCATATTAAATTTCAACCCTGGTGGCCCTGAAGTATTTTTGAAGTCCAGTGGGGTGGAGCCCTAAAGAGCTTAAAAAACTATATTTGCAAAACCGTTTCCTAGTGAGTACATATTAGCAAAGAGAATCAACAATGTCAAATTTCATCTCAGGAGGTCCTAAAGTAATTTCAATGTCCAGTGAGGCGGAGCCCTAAAGTGCTTAAAAAACTATATTTGCAAAATCGTTTCTTAGTGAGTACCTATGGGTAAAGAGCATCGTCCATCAAATTTCAACCCCGGTGGCCCTAAAGTAATTTTGAAGTTCAGTGGGGTGGAGCCCTAAAGAGCTTAAAAAACTATATTTGCGAAACCGTTTCCTAGTGAGTACCTATGAGCAAAGAGAATCGTCAATGTCAAATTTCAGCTCAGGAGGTCCTAAAGTAATTTCAATGTCCAGTGAGGCGGAGCTCTAAAGTGCTTAAAAAACTATATTTGCAAAATCGTTTCTTAGTATGTACCTATGGGTAAAGAGAATCGTCCATCAAATTTCAACCCCGGTGGCCCTAAAGTAATTTTGAAGTCCAGTGGGGTGGAGCCCTAAAGAGCTTAAAAAACTATATTTGCAAAACCTATGGACCTATGGTGCACCTATGGACAAAGAGAATCGACTATGTCAAATTTCACCACCTGAAGGCTTTTAAGTGTAATTGTGAGCTTCCGTAGGGCGGAGCCATAAAGACAACACAAACATCAACATTATACCTCACACCTGGTTACTTCTATGATTATAAGCATTTGCTTGAATAAAACTTTCAACTTTTTAAATTAAAGCAGTTTATTTTGTAAACACTAAATTTCTAAAACCTGACACTGCACCATTGTATGCCCTCTGGGTCAGAGCCCTTTGGACAGATTTGCACCAAACTTCACACAAACCATCCTCGAATAATGCTTACTAATGCCTGAAAGTTTCGTTGCAATCTGTTGAGCGGTTTCGGAATCTATAGGCAACATACATATATATTTATATACAAATATATATACATACTTCCTCTTTTATAGATATAGATATCCACACATAAAAATATTTATTTGCTGCCCCCCCTTGCGTGCAGTGTATACAAGTTGCCCGACTGTGACTGTCTGTGTGTGTGTGCGTGTGTGTGTGCGTGTGTGTGTGTGTGTGTGTGTGTGTGTGTGTGTGTGTGTGTGTGTGTGTGTGTCGTGTGTGTGTGATTGTGTAGTTGAGGAGACTGTGCTTGAGTGACGTTGTGCGCAGACGCTGGCAGCTACGTCACTGCAGCTGCTGCATTGTTGTTGTGTCGTGTAGGGCCGCCTTACAACCACGCACGGCACCCCGTCTCTGTCTCTGTCTCTCTCTAGGTAGGTCTCTTGTCCCTTCTCTCTCTTACTTAATGGGCTATCCGTTGAAATGTTAGCCATTTAAATACGATACACGATAAACTAAGTTTCGTATTGTTTTTATGCATTATTTAAAAATTTAAAGTAAGTTTTCATAAATTTTACTATTGACGACTTAAAAAAGAGTTTATGGTCATATTAGTATAAATATTATGTCAATACTATGTGTTAATTAAAATAATAAGTTATATGTAACTTATTAAGGTAAAATAATGAAAAATTAATGAAAAAATATTAATGTTTGAAATCAATGTAGCTTAATAATCCGAGCGCCTAAAAGATTATTTCTCTAAAGATTTTTAAGAGAACGAATAGTTTACACTAGGATAATGCTTTGATTCATATATACCGGTATTTTATAACAATTATTTGCTCGTTGTAACGTTGTATTCGGTCTTCTTATAGATGTTAGTGTTGAGATTTATCACTTTTTTACAATTTTTTTTTTAAATTGATGTAAATCAATGTGTCTTTTTACTAATAAATACACGTGATTTAAAAACTAAGTCCAGGATTCATATTTTTGAGGCATCAAAAATATTTTTTTGATCGTGAATACATCGTTTTCAGAATTGAAACTAAATAAATCGTAAAATTCCCCCTGATTAAGGTAAGTGCCGGTATTTGTCAGTGAACTATATAAGAATTTGAATGATATTGATCATGAATTATGACTTTATGTTAATATAGTGTTTATTGTAATAGATATTAAGTTTACTGTACCGATTCAAATGAAAATTGTTAAGTTTGTGTTTCTTGACCAAAGTTCTATTTTAATGTAGGCCTAATTAATCCACTTGGAAAATAATTTACTGTCGGAATTGTTTGTCAAATTTTACGTCTAATAAATTTTTTTGTGTTAGGCCTAGATGTTTTTTGTACATAGCGTAGTTTGAACGCAAATAAGCGCCATAGAACACAATATTCAGTTTATCAAGGACTTTAAATTTATCAAAACTGTTTGTTAAAAATTTATTTTCATTGATTAATAGTTGTTTTTCAGCGTCACAAACTATTGTGTATTATAGACTACTCTGTCCAAAATTGGAATTTCTATGAATATAGCTTTCCAGCTGTGGACAATGAGGGCCTATAATTTATTATCAATTCATCGAAACTTTGAAATATAACTTTAAAATATCCTTCATTTGTCAATAATACGATATCTTATAAGTACTATAGTGTAAATCAAATACAACTATGAAACCACTAATTCACTATCGATTTTGCCGTAAAGATAGACTTTAAAGGCTAGTATTTGCAAATCTAATTAGGCTAGTTTAAAAATTAGCTTTTAAAATTAAAGGATTTAATTTTAACTGTAAACAACATAGAAAAGAAAAAAGATTGCAATAAGTTTGAATAAAGACCGGGTAGCAGATAATGAGTTTTTTTCATACGTAACAAAATATAAACAAGTTGATATACAGAATCTAGTCTATCATTTGTTACTGGCTTAAATATGTATACTGCACGGTAATATTGTTCACCTCATTATATAACACCGTAGGCCTACAGTATGGACATAAATAATATTTACATTATTAATATGTCCAGCTTACATAAATTATTGAATGGCGATAACAACATAGGAACAACATTTTGCATTTAAAGTTAGGTTGCACGGTAAGCGGCAGAAAATCTCGTCCCACAAACATAACAACATATCTTGTGTTGCAGAGCTTATATTATAGACTAAGCAGAGGTTGTTGCGAATGCTCTAAAATAACATTTTAATTTGTCTACATAGGTTCAATACCAAATCAAAGACAAAATGCCCACTCCAAAAAGCAACTCATTTTTTGCAAAACATTAACTTTTTATGTTTGTCATAATGAGAGGCAACTTTCGCAAAAATGTAGTAACCGTTAACGGTAAAAAAAACTTTTATCATTCTGCACGAAATAAGCCTGTTTTTTCTCTCAATAGTACCAAAAACGTTTCTTTTTTGCCCTAGGACTGAAAAATCAGCTGGAATTTTTTTAGGTCCTAGGACTGAAAAGCCAGCTGTTTGCTATGTGTTATTTATTAATTTTCTATGCGGAATAGAGAAATTCAAACACTGTAAAAAACATTTTTTGTAAATAACAGAAATGTAAACAGTGTATATTACAATGATATTACTTACTTTGTAAATATAACCTCTAAAATACAACTTTATATTTAACATTTTAAAGTATCAAAAGTGGTAATTCCGCATTATGACAAAAAACATTTTTCATCACTCGGGGAAAAAGTGTATTTTTAGTGCTTAGTCGTTTTTTTTTAAACTCGATTGCGCACTAAAAAACAGCCAGGTTTGCCCCTAGTGATGAAAACTACTATAAAATGTGCTCTTTTCGTTAGCAATTTGTTCTTACTATTTTTTTAAATTTTATACATATAAGTTAATAAAAATGGGTCCTATAAATTTATTTTCAAAATAAATCTCCGGGGCATTATAAGTCATATGATTTTAGGGCGAAAGGAGCATTTTTCCATATTATGTATAGGCTATGCAACGCTTGTACATTTTAAAGTTGGAAGTATAAGATTTTTCGTAGTTGAAGTAATTACCGTACAATAATTCTGAACCGAACAAAAGAGAAATAGCCGAAAAAACCACTCTGTAAGTTGTAATAGAGACTTAGAGACTACATGCAATTACTGGGTAATTAACCACTTATCATGACATTAGGCTGATCATTATTTTTGTCATTTGTTTATTATGAATGTACTTTATAAATACTTATGCATAATTGTCTTTGCATTTATTGAGAGCATAAAAATAGTACCGTAGATTACTATTGTTAGAATCAAAATATTGATATTCAACGGGGTTTTAATTATGTATTTTATATTATACAATAACAGAATAAGACTTCTACAATGATGCAAAATCTCGTCGTATGAACTCATTTTTGCCAGGTGAACATGGTTGAAAAGTCAACCTTTTATACGAAATAACAATGTTGAAAACGAACTAAAATATTTTATAGTAATTTAATTAAACTTAATTAAACGATTTAACTAAATTTTAATGATTTAGTATTTTTTTAAACTAATAAATGATAAGTTTGCAATCGTTTTACACCATACGAACCCAAAGCCGTAGCCAGAAAAAAATTTTGGGGGGGGTTTGAGTTGCGTAACTATCAAACTTTTATTTTAACGCAATTACTAATAGGCTATAATATAATGTTAAAGCATGATTTTTGACGTTTTAAATATTTAAATAATAGCTTACTTATATAACTACAATAATAATTATTATTAGCATTCAAGAAAATACAGTATTGATCATCATATGAACTAAATTCTTCTTTTTATTGAAGCTTATTGAACTTTAAACAAACATACGATTAAAAGTCGCTAAATGCCAATGCTAACAATATCACACCTAAAACTGATAATTTTCCAACACAATACATACCACAGTAGCCTAACTATATTACTCGTTATCAGCATATTTCTACTCTTCCTCAGTCTATAATAAATACCCGGGGACCGAGCATTTGCTCGGGGAAACTTAAATAATTTTTCATAGTAATAACAGTAACAGACAGAGCCCTAAAATGCCAAGTGCAAACATGCTTGTTTCTATTGAAGACGAGATTGTTCGCTCCGCTCCTTGCCTTTAGACTGTTTTTAAGTAGGCCTACGTGTGCTGCACTTAAATATATATTTGTTGAACCACATGTTGAATCCTTAACACGTGGATTATATGTCTATGGTTAACAGTTGATTTAATTAATTTTTAATTCTTTTGTTTTAAAATCAATTACAATCCCACAAATTGCAAAGTTGTTTTATCCTTTCACCTAACCTAAATTTTATTTACTCATAATCACCAATTTTTTAAAATATTTTTTAAAATAACGTACCTTTTTTACGTATAATTGTATTTTTAATTGTAGTTTTAACGTATTTTTAATTTACGTATAATTGTACCTTCCTGACAATTGCTAATACATATGTACAGTATGTCAATGGCAAATAAATGACTGATTTCTGAATATAAAGTGCGATTTATAAAAAGGTAAGTTGTATTTGTTATAGTAGCATTCAGTACAATAATTTACCAGTAACTGACTACCATTCAAAACAGCATCATGTTAAAACTCGAACTCACGGTCTGTTCTTTGACAGTTGAGTCAGCTGTTTTCATTATTTCTTTGCTTAGATATTTAACTCAGTAAGACCAAGGTTCAAAGTGTTACATAAATTATTGAGGATTATGATGAAATAAGATTTTCCATGGCATTGAGACCTGAAATATATTATTTTTTTATCTCGGAACTAAATAAGTCATTTGCAGATTTTTTGGAAAATAGTTAAAAGCCGTTTTTGAGATCTGTGTGCATACATACATACTTACAAATATACCTTATTCGTATAAGATCAGAGTAACTTATAAGTTGGTTGGATCATAAAAAAATAAACTAAGGTATCTTTATATCGTTCTGTCCCTCCTGTGAATTTACATCGTAGGCCTACTTCAGTGCTTAACCCCTCAGACGGCTTTGACCACAAGAAAAATTATTACAAGAAGAAAATTATTGGCTTGTCTTCTTCTTTCCTAATCATATAAAGGTTAAATCGAGGGCTGTTGATGCAGGAGCAGGCAAAATTGAAATATATTTTCACTGTTTTTGTTTTGTCTTACATACCTAATTGTTTTGTTTTACCTACCTAACTGAGCATTTATATCGTCTATGTCAATTAACTAAACAGACCACACAAAGCTATGTTCACTATGCAAAACTAAACTGCACAGTACACACACGATCGGCACGGCACACGTTCTGATGAGAGAATTGACATGCTAAGGTTATGTCAAATTCCCGCTCATTCGTTTTTACACTCCCCCGTGAACCACGATCATCCCTACATTTTGGCGTGCACTACGACTTGAACATTATTGTAATTAGACAAATAAGTATTTTTTTACTTTATTTTTAAGTTTGTTCCTTGTTAATTTTCAATTTTCAAATTATTTAATTTTCAAACAGTGTTTCTTTATGGAAAAATTCTACATACTTTTTATTGGTCTGTTTTTTATTATTTGTGCCAAAATTTCGGGGGGGGGTTTCGACCCCCTGACCCCCCCCCCCCCACTGGCTACGGCCTTGTACGAACCATTCTATTCCCTGGAGAAACTAACTTGAAAAACTACACGAAAAGAAAATATCTTGCATAAAAGAAGACCTGCAACAAAAGCTCTATAGCAAATCAATGTTGCTAATCCAATATTTGAAACGATACAAGCGCTCAGTGTAAATGCATACGTTCAGAAGAAACCTTACCAGTGAAAGTGAAACAAAACAAATCTCTGTACTAATTTTAGTATATTTTTCTCAATATTTTAAACCTACGATAACTTTATTTTTTTTTAACATAAACCAGGCAATTCGTGCCTTATTTCAAACAAAATAATCAGGAATATTCATCCAGTCTATAACTGTATTACCTTTACATCGTCGGATAGGGTCCTAGGGTCCAAGTAAGATTTATTCCTATACTTTCTTGTTCGCAAAACAACATATATAGGTTGTTTAAGTATATAAGTAACATTTCTATATTGTACATCTTCTTGTTCTGGATGTTTTGTAACTATAGTACTAGGTTAACCGAGCCTTGCTCGTTGGTTTGAATTCACATTTATTATAGTGTCATGGTAATAAAGCTATTAAATTACACCAACAACCAACCAACTAAACCCTCTCAAAGTTAACAGCTGTTTCAAAAAAACTGAGCTTAAGATTGTTCCTTTATTTTTGTATACCTTTCGTTGTTATTTCGTTAGCAAAATAGCAACCCATAAGAACAATGTTAAAATTGCAATATTTTTAAACTTGGTTTTAGACAAAATTCAATTTTTCTTGGGGTTGAGGCTGTTTTAAAACTTATTTTTTGGCCAAAACACTCTTAAATGCTAAGTTTAAGCAAAATCTACCCGCTAGATTTCGAGATCGTGGAACACACATCCCTTCAGACAGCGCTCGTATTATAGTATAGGATTTATTACGCTGGTTATCATCAATATTTTATTATACTGGACTGCATATTGAAACTGACTTCATAGGATAGTGAAAGTACAGTATATATGTACACTGAGATGAACTGAAGTTACTCCTTAACGGGGGCTTAATTCAAATATATGGTCCCTACTGTTGTAAATGTAGGCTATATCATTTTCAATAAGTTATTCTTTTGAGATTCGATTTTAAGTTTAACCTTAGTATAATTGGGATTAAAGTTGTAGTATAGTTGGATTTACAAATTTGTCATTTCAAAATTAATGTTACTGGAAACAAACAAGATATTTCCAGGTAGTCCATTCAACCCTCAGATAAGATAAGAGATAACTTGCAGTTGCCAATACGTTTTTCGTGTTCACCTGGACGCATATCGGTATGCTTGCCTCCTTGCTATGCAGCCTCATAGGTACTTGCCGATCGTGATGCTTCAATGTTTCAAGTTTAGATCCTAAAAATTGTTAAGAGTTGTTAAGCCAATAAGTTATCGAGACGTTTGTTGTTGTTGACTGATAAAACTTTTGTGTAAACTAATTTAGAACTTTTAAATAAATGACGAATTTTTCAGTATTCACCCTTTTACCATATATCAGCCATTTAAATTAGTTTATTTTCATTATTTATCAAACAAATTTTACCCCTTGAATAATTTAGTTTTATGAAACCAAACTGATAAATAGCACAAAAAATTAAGTCAGTTAAATTAACTATTCAAAATAATTTAAAATGGACTTTTTAAGGATAAATTTTTACGTTTCCATGGAGAATTATACTGCATTTTACTTGTTCCCTAGGAAACTATAAAATAATGTTGAATTAAAAAAAAAAAAAAAAAAAAAAAAAAAAAAAAAAAAACAGGACGTTTAACCAAGATCCATATCTAATAAATTACTCGTCGCTTTACTTTATCCAACGGATTGGCAGTTTCCAGTTCGACACAAACTACAAATTACATATTAGGCTTTTCTGATTTTTATTTTAATCGAGTTTGGACGTTCCAATATTAAATAATATTATCTTCTTAGTATCCCAGGACCTGGAAAAAAATTAATAAAAATTAATTTTAAAACATGTTTAACGCATTGTTGTTAAGCTTTTTCAAGAAAATTGCAACCTTGATTAGTATTATTTTTGTATAACATAACTAATTTAAAACTAGTTACTTTTAATTTTTTAATGAGAAAAGCTTTGGCTGTCATACAACAGCGTTTTCTGTAAAACTTAATTGTATGTTTCCAAGGAAACTAAAATCATCCTTAGGTTGCAAACTGCTAATGCATTTGTTTGGTCTTGTATTTGTTAACATCCAGTGGCAGTGACCTTGACATTGCGTGCGGCCCGGCCCGCCCGTGCTCGGCGCCTGGCACGAGGCTACCGTCTACCCTATATTGATAGGTACATTGCCAGCCCCCGCGCGAGGCTAAGGTCTATTGATACATTTCTATGACCGCAAATAACTGGGAACTGGGACTCTTTACAAGTTGAATGCCTTACTTCACATTACCCGCCGCTTCGTCGTTCGGTTGGATGTTTTTATTTTTTGTACACCCACCATAGTCATAGCCTATACAACATCTAGAATTTTTACGATAAGGTAGTTTATGTAAATAAACTGAATCTCAATTATTTTTTCGCTAAGGGGTTTCTACGTTATTCGCTGTTTTGCGTGTAGTGAGGGTTGTTGGCACCGAGTTGCTATGGCCGGCAGCGGTGCACAGCTAAGGTTCGTGCTGGCTATCACGCAATCTAGCGAGGAAACAGTCTGGTCTACCGCAAAATTCCCAACTGAACCTTGAACTTACAAAACTGAACCTCGCTAGAAAAAGGTCTAGCTCGTTATAACAAAGAAATTCTGAAGAAAAATTGACTATATTATTATCCGGATTAAATTACAGTTATTAAAATCAGAAGACTATTCTGTAACAGATTTTCGTTGATATATCCTTCTTTTTAATAGTTTTACATAATTTAAAATTTAAAACAAATATTAAACCATCAAAAGAATAAAAAACAAAGTGAAAATACATTAAAAGTTGAGACGATAAGTCTATAGACTTATCCCACTAATCGAAAGCCGACAAAAAATTCAGTTTATCTGGAACCAAACATAGTTAAGGTACAGCGTCGCGCGGTATTTTTAGCGAAAGCGAGAAAGACGCTTTACACCGAAATACATACTAAATGTTTCCTACAACTGAAGTTTTAATTTCCCAAACAATAAATACGATCACAGTTACTCAAGTTGTAGCTGAATGCGCTAGCGGAAGGGAGCGCTGTAGCTGTAGCGCGCCGAGGAGTGCGAGTACAAACAATGCAATTAGCTGGCGAGCGGTGTGGTTACTCGAGTAACCACGTGGCGAACGTTAAGGACTTTAACGTTCGCTCCAAAGACTTTCAAAGACTTTATCGCTCGCTCCTCAGTAAACAGCTGTTTTACGATTGGTTTTCAGTGTGTAAACTGACACTTTACGCGCGGTTGTAGGAAAAAAAATTGTAATTGAAACATCTGTTCTTTTTGTTTTTAATAGGATTTTTACAACAGCTGCCAAAATATAATTACTGAATCAATGTCAAAACTATGGAAGTCTGTAAAGCCTCGTCCGCACTGGGCGAACATGTTCGCCGAACAAAGTTCTTCCGAACTTTTGTTTGTTCGTTGCTAACCTTTTTAGAATGTATACCATATGGCCGATAATTGTTCGTTAGGAATGTTTGTTAATTTTTTGTGTTCGCTGAACAAGTTCGCCACGAATGTTCGGCCAGTGCGGACGCGGCTTAAGATGCAGCCCTGCGGGCCGATTTAAATTAATTTGTTTTCTGCTCATCTGCAGGTTTCTGACGGATGCGCGGATCACTTGTACGATGCACACTAGGTGAGGGAAAAACTAAGACAAGTTTTGTGTTTGTTTTTATATTTAAAGATAAAAAATTTCGCTTTTCTTTTAAATTAAACATAATAAATTAATTGCTACAACAATTATTTAACTAACAACATCCCTGCAACAAAGCTATTTAAATTAATTATGGCAATTATTTGTTATGGCCTAGGCCTATATCAATTAATCAAAAATTAATTGCCAATTAATTAACACATTGTTCTTATTTACTTAATTAAAAGTTGTTATAGAGATTTTTATTCAAGAGAAAATTATTCTTTCAGCGACAAAATTTTAGACGATTATTGAAGATTGATCGGGGCTTAAAAATCAACTTCTATATTAATGTTAAAAATCTGAGAAAGTTTGCTGTTATTGAACTCTTAATAGAGTGCAATTAAAAATTATCACTCAAATGTATAAAAGGACTCTTTTACAGTAGGGATATCGCCTATAAACGATGATGAATGGGTTGTTGATATGTCGGCCTTCCATCGACACGGCCATCGATCCACCGCAGTCTGTAGGCCTACTGTCAACAAGGGGGATTTTAATGTGGAGTTATCAAATATTGCGTGGAAAAAGATCAGTGTAGGCTTGCTTTGGGTCTCACAACAACGATCCAAAAAGTATACTACGGTACCGGCAATGAACAGTATATTTGTAGTACTTAAGACTTACGTTTATCATTACATGTTTTAGCGAATTTCCCATAGGGAATAGGCCTACGTTGTGATGGTAGTATAATCACGGTAAGACCCAAGCACGGGACCATGTCACTTTTTCGTTTTGAGGTAAACCAGAAGCCAAAAATATTATTCGTTTAAATTATCTGCGATGGGGGTATATATTGTTAATACTTATCCTGTATTTTTTATCTTAAAGAAGACTTATGTCGCAACTTTGAATGAAATGTTGGTTACAGTAAGAACATTTCACTTCCGGTTTCAAAATAGTGGTTATTTTACAAACTCACAATTGAAAAATTGGTAGAACCTTAGCTTCAAAAACTACTTTTAAAGCTAGATAAAACTTTTTGCCTGTGGTGAATTGCAGAAATTTTATAAATTTATTGTTAAATATTTTCAGACATCAAAACTAAAGAGGGGAAAAAACGACTATCAGGACAAAAAATATATTTCTTAACGAAAACGCAAATTGACAAAGACGAACATGAGAATTCAATAGTTCTGATACACTTAGAGACCTACATGTGTCATCCAGATGTGCATCTTACAGCTCCGTTGAAATTTATGGGTCATTATTGTGATCGTTATGATGTTGTTATCACTCTGCGATAATATGATTTTGGAAACAAATCATTTATTCATATTGATTAAATCCTGAAATCTTTTTAATATTTTTAAGGTTTTTGGGAGGTAAAGTATTATTTTTTACATTAATTAGTCCGAGTTTTCATTAAAATTAATTCATAATTAGTCTAGTAGGCCCCTACCTGGGGGCCGAGCATTTGCTAAGTGAACTCAAACAGTAATATTCTGTATAGTGATATCAGTTACAGACAGAGCGCTAAAATGCCCAGTGTAAAAAGGCTTAATTCTTGTTCAATAAATAACAATATTAATCATCTGTGACCAAGATTTGACCGATACGATACGGCAGAGTGCTGCCAAGACACTGTACACCGCCGCCTCATTGTAGCCTACCGGGGCACGGCAAGCGCGGCGTGAACTGCTGGGCCTGGGCAGTCAGTGGGCACAGGACGGGGATAGAGTCCACCTTCCACCGATAGGCCCAACTTGGCCCTCTCAAAAAATAAATAAATAAAATACGTATATTATTTACAGTCTCGACTTTTTTCTAAAGACCTCCTTTAATAAATCCTCAAAATCACTCTTAGAAAAACTTGTAAGACCGTCGTAAAAAGATAAAGTAATAAAAAATTCGTCACATATTCGACCTCAGAGTCTGAATAGCTTGACATAGGCTTATTTTTGGGGAAAAATTAAAGTTTCATTTTTCATCATTTCTGTTTCAGTTTCGCTTTTTTGAGGTCGGGATAGTCTTAATTTGATGTACGGCATCATGCTTACATAATTTTCATTTGATTACTTTCAAGTTCGTCTTCTTTCACTGACGTCTTCACCTTTGGGCTAACAGCGCAGTCGGTTGTGTTAACCATACTACTTCTTTTGGGCAAAACATGGAATTTATTACCTTGTTTCTGATGCCATTATTCAACCCATTTTCTTTAAACTTGGTAATCGTTTAGTTGAATAGTTATATTAGGTCCCTCATACCTTAAAAGTTTGAAAATGTAAAAATATTACCTTCAGTGACGTTCCAAAGCAACTCAATTTGTCCTACTTTTCAGATTGTTTCTACTAATACCATTTATTGTTACCGTACTAATTTATCAGGTATTAATCTAACCTTTATCTACAAGATTTATCTTCAAGACAATATTTTATGTATACGTATATTTTAACAATAAAGATCAAAAATCACCCTCCGAAACAGGGGAACGCGGAGGCATGTTTTCAGTGTTTTGTGAAGATGACATTAATGATTGATGAATGTCGTCTCGATGTAGTCTTACACGTATTTTGTTTCGTTTTGTCTCCTTCATGTATACTATTTAGGAGTTTGTTTGCAAAGCTCCATATGCCATCGATTGCCTCCGTCTTAGTCGACTGCTGCCGCTGCTGCTCCTGTACAATTTCGTTGGCCATTATGCACCGTGGCCGTGACCAACGGTACGTTGGCGTGTGCTGGAATCACGCTACCACCAACAATCCTTATCTAATGCTGAGTACTTTTAATGGGTCCAAAATAACAACAATCCTTAAACTTTTAGAAGTCTACATCCATTGTGTCGATAAACAATATACGCGAAATCCATGTCAGAATGCATTAATAATTTATTTTGTTTTCTATTCAGATGAAACAATGTATTGAATTACAATAATTTACAGCTCTTTTCACGAGCGTCACGGGTCAACTTCAAAAATGTATTGTATAAGAAAGCCGAACACGAACATCAACACCAACCCGCCGCGCCGCGTGACAAGCCCCCTTTAGATAACAATCCAACAAACATGTATTTTATTTTATTTGGTGTTTTTATAGATCATGTTATGAAGCAAATAATGAAAAAACAGCACGATTCTTTTAATTTTAGGCGTTGCTCTTAGCGGGCAATCGGTCCCAGGCCGAGAATATAACTGTGCTGTTGTGAGGCTGAACAGCTGACGGCGACGTCACAATGAGCTCTGTTCTTGACGTAAGGCGCGTGAGGTTATTAATTTCGGAACTGACCTTATCCAGAGTTATTCCTGGACCGTTGCAGCGGGGGGTGTAGAGGACACCAGTTGATACTTCACTTCCAGGTTATATGTCTCACTCAGGTAAAAATGATTTATCAGGGTTAATCTGTTAAGAAAATCCTCATTTAAATTATATTCCAACAGCATAGTTATGGTAGTATGATGTTCTGCACGACTTTCACTCTCATCCCAAATCAGCCAAATTGTTTTTTTTTTTTTTTTTCAAAACCATCGTGTGCCTGTTTATGGCAACAGCCGATTTATTTACAAAATACCACATCGCAATAGACACGACCTGACTTAAAGGAGGTTAGAAAAATGCCGGGGAATCGTCAGCTCATTATACGATATGCATAATTACATTACGATGTCATTGGGTCGTATATGGGCGAAAATTGCATTAGTGGTACTATCATTTGGAAATCAGTTTTACAATTTTGATTATGGTGGAGGCTGACACTCATTTTATGATCTGCATCATTGTTGAAATTTCTAATATAATTTCTAAACATCGTCAGTCTGGCAGAATAAAAACAAGACGTGTTCTTCTTAAAAAGTCTGAAATCATCTGTTTTTCCCTAGTCGCGAGATATACAGGGTGAGTTTCTTAAAGTGATCCAATAGCTAACTTTTTTATTTTAAATTTGACAGTATACTTCTTATGGGGGACCCCCTTTACTTTTTTATTCTGGTTTCAGATATGTATTACACTTTTCAAAAATTCCCTCTACTTTTCCAATATGGCGGCCAACTTTAAAATTTCTAATGGGACACCCTACATTTTATGGTGTTTTTGAAATTTTCATGTTATTTTAAGACTTTTTTATTCTTTGTCATTTTTCTTTAAACCTAACGGTTAGGGATCTAGAGGCAATTAAAGTTCATTTTTAGTTCCATAAGAATAACATGGGGCAAACTTTATCTGTCCATATCTCCGAAACCATTGATAAAAATAAAAAATACTCAAGAATAAAAATGTCTTAAATTGATGTTTAAAAAAAAAATTTCATAATAACAAAAACTTTTTTTGAAAATTTTATATTTTGTCCGCCATATTGGAAAGAAGTTAATTTATGTGTAAATTATTATTTTTATTAGTGAAATGTTCTTAAACATGTTCTTAAAAGTTAAAAGACGGTTATCGTCTTCTGTTGTTTTAGTATTTAAAAAAAAAATTCTAATTTCAGTTATCCTATACTATATAATACGAGCACAGTCTGAAAGGATGTGTGTTCCACGATCTCAAAATCTAGCGGGTAGATTTTGCTTAAAATTTGCATTTAAGAGTGTTTTGGTCCAAAAATAAGTTTAAAATTAGCCTCCATCCCAGCAAAAATTTAATTTGGTCTAAATTTAAGTTTAAAAATCGCAATTTTTAACATTGGTCTTATGGGTTGCTATTTTGGTAACGAAATAACAACAAAAGGTATACGAAAATAAAGGAAAATTAATGCTAAGCAGTTTTTTTTTTAAACAGGTGTTAACTGTGAAGAGGTATAGTTGGTTGATGGTGGAAATGTAATACCTTTATTACCATGACACTATAACAGTGAATTAAAACCAACTAACAAGGTTCGGTTAATCTCGTACTAACTGTCCAAAACCATTTGTTTTTCTCGATTTTTAACTGAAATTTTCTATTAGTTTTGATGAAATAATTACAAAAGTGTAACATAGAAAAAATAGTACTGTTAATATAACATCTTATTTATAGCTCTAGGCTGCATTTAGCAGAAGATAACACGATTCTAAAAAAGCCTTGCATTATGGTGGTGCGCCAGGGGTAGACCGGAACCTTAAAATTACTTCTTATTAGTTTTTTTTTTTTTTTTTTTTTTTTTTTTTTTTTTTTTCTTAACACGTAGCCTACATAGTTTTCATAGAATAACAAACGTAAAATCTATACTTATTTAATACGCTAAGGGTTTTTTTGTCTTGAGAACTCCTACAATTTTCAACCGGTTTTCAAGTTTTTGGTGTCTTTGGATAGGGCTTGGTCTGTAGTTGTTTCCGCCAAAAACTGATGAGAATCGGACTGAAAATAAAGGCGCTATCCACCATTGAAATCTAAAAATTTCCCATTTAAATAACATTGTAATTGAATAAAGCATTTTAAACATCTGTTAATAATCAGCTGTAAATACATGTAGTTTTTGGTAAATACAGATATTCACAATAATGTATTGGTCGGATGTCATTGATTTAGAGCTAAAGTAACATTTTTGCTGTAATAAAATAAATTGCTCGATTTCGAGCAACACGTATACTAGTAGTGACTTATTCATCTCCTTATGTATATTAATTTGGTTTAGTTATTGTTTTCTGAAAATATTAAACTACTTCCCAGATATTACTTTAGTGTGCTTTACAAGTACAGTGAGAATTTGAAGTGGGGGCCATGAGGATACAATTTTTTACAATGATTTTGGAGCAGCGTTTCTCATCATTTGCGCCGTTTTGCTACTGAACACTACTCAAATGCTTAACTGTATAAATAAGCATTTATTTTTCTGCAGGTGTTTTTTTCATACCAAAGCCTTTTCCATCAAGAGAAATCATTATCAGAGAGAAAATATTATAAATGCAAAAAAAAAGAAAAGGTTTAAAGGTCTTAATTGCCAAAATGTTTATCTTTAGAAAAATTATTGATGCATTCATAGAAACATTGTTCAATGGAAAGTTCTTGCCGGTATGTCATAAATAATCTGTAATCCTGTAATAATCCTTTGGGCGTTGGCTATAAATACTGTACACTCATTTCATATACAAAATAAATATTACTTATTATTAGTACCGGTACTTATTATGTTACTTTCGAATTTTGTGATGTCGGTTATAACTTGTAACTGACCTGTTTCTGGGAATGAGAAAATTATGAAGAAATTACTAAACAAAGTAAGCAAACCCTAAATAAAGACACCATATGGACAACAAAAGTGGAAGATTCAAATCTTTATTACTCTGCTATCGTTATCTTTAAAGTGGGGAGGGGTTGTCCGGTTGTCATGGTTGTCATCTCTGGTTTACTCTGCTTCTGTTCTTGATTTAACACGAAAGTCCTCTAAATTTGATTGATCTTACTTATTTTGGGTTTGCAGCCAAAGTAAGTGTTTTTATCCTTCTAGATAGAGATTATAAGGTGTTAAAAACAGTTTTTTATATAACTTAGTCTTAATATAAGTTTTTGTCATTCAAAAACAGAGTTAGGTAAATGAATTAGGTAAATTATACCAACCAAATTTATCTGTATTACACTGTGTCATTCGGCAAACCATTACATGTATGGTCAGTTAACAGTTTCTGTTTTTCATCATTTAATGTTTTTTCTTTGCAAATTCACTAGGATCTTTAAATCATTAAATCTTTATTTTTTTAAAGATCTTTAACTCATTTTGTTGAGTGCAACAGAACAACAATAAGGCAAAACTCTTAACCTTACTTGTGACTCATTGCTGAGCTCTGCAGTAAATTTCACATTACTCAAAGTGATAACAAAAGTGATAGTTGCTGGGTAAATGAGATGGAGTCTCTGCTTCGGTTCGGAACTAACTGTATCAGTGTATAAAATGTTACCACTGAATATTCTCAAACTTTAACTGCTCTAAAACTAAATTGCCTTAATAATCTTTCTTGACAAACATCGTTATGTCTTTGTGTGAAAACGATATCGGTTATGAAACTACAAATAACACTGACCGAGAGAATAAAGAAGAGGAACCATTTATTTCCCCTTGGAGAAAATTATCTAAGGCTAGCACACCAACACAAGAAAGGTATTAATTATTCTAATGGGTATTTTAACATTATTTACATTTGGCACCTTTCACATATTTTAACATAGTGTTGATTTTATCTGCAGACATTTTATCCAGCCAACTCATGTTCAATTCACAGTGCTGACTTAATCAGTGTCAATGTCAATATTGTTTTAGCATATTCTTAATATAAGTTTTTGTCATTCAAAAACAGAGTTAGGTATATAATGCAAATCTTCTGGTATTGGTTGAGGTAAAACAGCGAGATTGTGTGGGAGGGGACAGGGGAGGTCTCACTCAAGCATCATGTTGTGTTTATAAATAAGGGCTTGAAGAGAAAATTAGTTATTATTATGACAACTGAGATTTACAAATTGTATGTACTTTATTCAGAAATAAAGATATGTCTATGTCTACGAAATAAGTATGAGATAAAAAATATTATTAGGGCTAACTCCTTTGAACAAAAAGAATAAAATATTTGTCTAAATTATTTACTGGACTAGCTTTTCTATTTCTTTATGGCATTCTAATCATAAAACTTAGTATCCTTAGCATTCCTTGCATGGATGTTCTGTTTTAAGTGTGATCAATTTAGTCAAAGCCTATACACAGATCCCCTGTAAATAACACGTACATTCCCAAAACCGCCATTACTACACCGTTTGGATTGTTCGAGTTTCCTTTCATGGGATTCAGGTTACAAAATGACATTTCAAACATTTCAAAGATTCATAGATGAAGTTCTTTCTGCTCTAAACTTCTGCTTTTATTACATAAATGATATTCTTATTATCTCTCAACATCACGATAGAAAGAACACCTTAACATGCTTTTTAAACGTCTATCTGTATATGGCACTTTGATCAATGCCAAGAAGAGTGTCATTAAATCATCTGAAGTTAGATTCCTTAGATACCTTGTCTCTGCAGATGGAACCAAACCCTTACCGATTAAGTGTTAGCTATTCAGCAATTTAAAACACCACAGACTGCTCATGATCTTCGTAGATTTTTAGGTATGATGAACTTCTATCGTCCCTGTATCCCTAATGCGGTGCCAACCCTTCATGACGCCCTTGCAGGACTTAAAGGATCCCAGCCTATGAACTGGAATACTGACTTAGACACAGCATTCACTAAGTGCAAAGAAAGTCACTGGGGTGACCATGAAAGTCCGCACCAAAACCTGTCCATCACCAAAAATCATCAAAGCGTTATTAATACCACAATGAAACTTCTTGTCAGAGTGGTTTTGTAGTGAGTACAGGTAGTATCTCCTTCATAGGACCACATTGCCACCTTCAGCTGATCGTTCATTGATTTAGGGTTTTTTCTATTGGACTGGAAATGCTGATTTCAATATTTACAACTTGTATTTGTATTTTTAATTACTTCATAAATAACTCATGTAGGCCTATGTAATTTTTAAATATTTGTGAAATAACAAATTTTATTACATAAGATTATGTATTATTTGTTACTGTGATACATTGTAGTAACACAGGGGGCAGGAAACAGTTTTAAAATCCTTACGCTATGCCTGACGCACAGACGTTGGTTAAAAAATAATTCAAGCACCCTAAAACAGCCTCCAATGTGTTTCTCATGGGGAATTTAATTAAGTATATAAAGAAAATTTATTTAATAAATAAATAAATCTTCGCCTTCTTTCACAACGAAAGCTGCTGTACAAAGGTTACCATAAATCTAATTTTTAACTATTTGTAACTAATTAAAATTTTTTTTTTTACAAAACTGTAATAATGTCCTTGAGATGTAGTTTAATTCATAGAATAGATATGATTTCGCAAAATCCCCACTGAATGTTTTATAATTGTTAGTGAAATGTTCTTTAAAATTTCGTTTTTAAGGCCAAAATGTTTCCAAAATTCATAAAAGAAGGTAGTGATGGTTCCTCTTGATCCTAATAGTAGGCCAATAACTTTAATATTTTCAATATTATATTTTTCTTTATAGTAAGGAATTGTGGGTTCGTATATTTTTCTTTTTTCTTCGTCAACTTCCTTTGGTTGGTTTTTATTGACTTCAAACCTTACTGTTGGGTCAAGAATGAAGGCTTCCTTTTTTCTTCGGTCTATGACTAAAATATCACATCGACGATTAGAGCCATTCTCCGAAATACTTGTTACTTCTTCGTAGACTTCTAACTGCTTTTCTCTAAGGGCATTGGCAATTATATTCCTCACTGCGTGATGTCTGCTGTTTCGGAGGAGCTCACCAAATGGGTAGAATCCAAGGACGTGAGGCAGAGATTCTAATACATAGTTCTCAGTGCTGGAACAATGCCGGCACTGGTTGCTGTCCCTGGATTTGCCCAGGTTCAACCTGGTTGGAGCAACATCTCCTATAAGCTTCAAAGCATCTTTATACTGTGAAACTGTTATGTCTTTTATTTTATGAAGCTCAACATTCACTGCAGGACATTCGTTAAAGAGGCAAACCCCCCTTCCTTTGAAAGGCAATGAACACCAGCTGAAGAATTCTCCTGTTTGAAGCTCACCTCTTAACTCTTTATAAGATTTAAATTCTTCATGGATTAAGTCGTATAGATCGAGCCTTTTAAAACATTCTTCTTTTTCTTTTTGGAAATCTCGAATTATTTCTATGTACGGGTTTTTGACTTGTTCCAGAACCCTACAAATGTTGAGGTGTTGAATGGGTGCCTCCCATTTAGCTCTTACTACACCTAATCCTTTGTTAAGTTTTGACGAATAGAGCATGGAATTTGGTATGTCAGCAGGTAATTCTAATATTTCCTTAACGGCCGATCTAATAATAATATCTATGTCGTTTAGAAAGCTTTTGCGTAGTTTATTTAATGGTGCTGTCTGAAATGGGTATGTTAATGAAGGCCAAATGTAATTATTGAAAACATAAAGTTTTTGGTCAGTTTTAAGATAAGGTGATATATCCGAGTCATGTATGAGGATTTCACTCCTCAACGATCCGTTCATCCAAATACTGATTGAAATCTTATCTTCTGTTACAGATGGTACTACACGACAACCCGCTGGAAAATGTTCGATTTTCTTTCATGCAAGAAAAGGTAAACACAATAAGAATTTGTTAGTCATGTTAGATAATAATTTTGGAATGTTGAATTATTATGAAATTTTCAACACTGACTAAAGAATAACTAGATTTAGATGTTACACTCAATTTTAGCATGGGTGATTAATTTTACAGCATAAAAACCTTTGGCAGGGCGGGGAAAAATTATTAATTTTTAAATTAAAAACAAAATAAACATCCAATCAGAAATGAAGTAATTTGTCAGGTAATTTCAAGTATGATGAATATTATAGGACATCCTCCCCCTTTACCACTGGCAAATTTTCATTTTAATTTTAACAATTTTAATTTAATTTTGCAGTTAAACTTTATTGAATTTTTTTATTAATTCAATACTTTTAATTATTTATATTAGGAAAAATTATGAGGGATGAAGAGCAAGGAGGTGGAATCTGCTATATTGAGTTTCCACCAGATTGATTTGAACATCAGATATGAGAAGGCAATACAACAAGTAAACCTACTGTACTTAATACTAGACATATACTATCAAATATAATAACTTATAGTATAGTTATGTACTTTACTGCATTAATTATGCATTTATTACAACTGTTGATCATATTTTATTTACAGGAATACTCTGTTAATATCCAAGGAAAACTTTAACTCCATTACACTTACTAGCAAAAATAATGAATTCAATGAGGTAAATAATATTTTTTTTGGCTTCTGTGGTGGTGGTTCAGTTTTGTGTGTTATTAAAGGTTTAAAAGTGTTTTATTTAGGTTCATGGAGTTGAAGGTGGTTCCAAATATTTTTTCCACACAAACAAATATCAAATAATGGAAATTACTGTTCACAGTTCCTTTACATATCCTTGTTTTTTAGGATGTGTTTTAGTGTTAATCTGAGAGCTCCTTTGCCGTAATAAAAACAAGAATAAATAGTATTTGCTACCTTTATTTATAATTAGAAGGGCTCTTTTGCTTAACTCATTAAACTTGATGTTTGTGTTGGTAACTTGCCCTTAGACAGATAGTTTGTGTGTCACATTCCATTTCTTATGAGAGCAGAATTTGAATGATTCTCTATTTCATTGAACTTAAAATTTTCTGTAAAAGTTTGTTTATTTTTTATAGCATAGAAAAGATACTCAAGGTTAGTAAGCTTGCAAGGTCTTAAATAGTTAGAAAATCATGCACTGTGTGTACATTGATTCTTAGTCGACATAATCCATTTCCTTTTATCTTTTCCTCCATCTGGGTTTTCCTTTTGGGAGGATAAAATTCACATTACAGACAGTTAAGGCCATCTCAATCTTGCTTTTCCAATAAAAATCACTTGATTTTCCATCTCATGTTTCAGTTCCAATCGTCGACTTTTCGCGAACAGCTTCTGTTTCTTCTTGGAGTGTTGGCTGCCATCCTCATGGGCATCATGTTCCCCTTCATTATCGTGGCATACTCAGAGTTTATCAACTTGATGATAGCGAGGCAGACTCCTGACAGCGTTATATCCAAAAACACCATACTACAACTGTTTGGGGGCGGGAGCACCAAGTGAGTTCCTTAATTTAGAATCTGAGTTTGAAACAAAGGCAAAATGACAGTGCTTGTAAGTAATAGATAAGTTACAATATAATGTGGCCTTAATTTATTAAAGCAGTTACTTAAATCAAGCCTAGTCAGTTTTTAAAACTCCATTGAAAAATAGGACAGTTTACATAATTTTTTACAGAAAGTCACAATTCATGATCTGAGTGTAAATTGGATGGACAGTGCTGGGATTAAACATAAAATACATATTATTATCCTGTACTATAATTCGAGGAGTGAAGCAATGTATGTTCCACGATATCAAAATCTAGCGGGTAGATTTTGCTTAAACTTTGCATTTAAGAGTGACTAGTATACGTGTTGCTCGAAGTCGAGCAATTTATTTAAATACAGTACAAATGTTACTTTAGCTCTAAATCAATGACATCCGACCAATCCAATAATGTGAATATCTTTAATTGCCAATAACTACACGTATTTACAGCTGATTATTAACAGATATGTTTCAAATGCTTTATTCAGTCCCCAATGCTATTTAAATGGGAAATTTTTAGATTTCAATGTTGGATAGCGCCTTTATTTTCAGTCCGATTCTCATCAATTTTTGGCGGAAACAACTACAGACCAAGCCCTATCCAACGACACCAAAAACTTGAAAATCGGTTGAAAATTGTAGGAGGAGTTCTCAAGACAAAAAAACCCTTAGCGTATTAAATAAGTATAGATTTAGCCCAAAAATAAGTTTAGGAATGACATCAACTCCAGAAAAATCGAATTTCGTCTAAAGTTAAGTTTAAAAATCATAATTTTTAGAATTGGTCTTATGGGCTGCTGTTTTGGTAACAAAATAACAAAGAAAGGTAAACAAAAATAAAGGAACATTAATTAAGCAGTCTTTTTAAACAGCTGTTAACTTGAGGAGGTAGTTGGTTGTTGGTGTAAATTTAACAGCTTTATTACCATGAAACTATAACAAAAAGTAAATTAAAACCAACAAACAAAGAAACCTGGTTACACCAAAAGGAAGAACTGAATAGCCAAAATATAGATTTGAATGAGAATAGATACTATGTACTAAAATACAGTGTTGGTATTAAGAATATCTTGTTTACAATCACGATGAGTTAATAATAGCATATTTTTGGTCACACCTCTCTAAGAATTGTGGTTATCGATTGAAAGTGATATTCTAATACGGCAACGTTAAGTTTTGCTTGTGTGAAAATATTTATCAATTTTAGCTAAAGAATTCTCATAGTAAACTTTTATCTTTTTGAGGGATTGGCAAATTTTAATTATTTTTCTTGGGGTTTATAATTTTACTATTTGTATATTCTATTTTATTTTGTTCCACCAGTTCTGGGGTATTTACTATGATTGAAGGCCATTATCAGCTTCAACCTTGTGCACATTACACACTAGCTAACGTAGTCATATTAACACTTTGGGTGCGGCTCGGTCACCGGTGACCGGTAGCGAAACGCGGGCGCCGGCCTGCCCGGTCACGTGTCGCCGGCCGTGACTCGGCGAAATGAATCAGTCAGTGTGGCCCTGGGTTGTGGAGTAGTTCGGATTTGTTTATACGTGCGTTACCAGGGCAACCTGCCTTCTTTCGGTTGTGCGTCGCCCGCTGTTCCCGTGGGCCGGCTCCGGTCCATTGTGACCTGAACTTTTTTAATTACTTTTTAATTCTTTATGAAGCGTTTCTTCCGTGTTTTGGTGTGTTTTGTGACACAATATTATGTTAAATATTTTTTTATTTTAGTTTTATCGTCTTTTATTTAAAATGGACCCCCAATAATAGAAATCCTTCGACCAGTACCTTGACGAAGTTTGAGTAAGAAAAACAATGGTTGGGAGGGTGGAAGGGGCTGTAAATAGTTGGAAATATTAGTTATAATTCTATTGAACATTATTATAATTATATTAAACATTTTTAATGTAAAAATTCGATATTGTGTTACAAAAAACTGTGTATTGTCGTTGCGCGGGCCGGCTCGGTCACCGGAGACCTGCCCTTTTGGACGCCATTTTTTTGTGAAATAATGCAAGAACGCCAGTTTGCCGCCTCGATCTGGACTTCTGGAGACAAAAAGTAAGATTTTATGAAAAAAAAATTTTCAGGCCCGCGGGAAAGATTTCCGATATTCTTTGCCGCACTCGACGTGTTAAGCTTGACAAACTCTGCCAATAATCTAATGTTAGGCCCACTAATGTGATCATAACTACTTGTTATGTTCCAGTTCCAGCGGGACACATGAAGAGAGGATGGATCGTCTTATAGATGACTCAGTAGCTTTTTCTATAGCTATGTTCATTCTTTCATTAGCCATGTTCGGGTGTGCCGTGGTTTCCATTTACCTGTTAAACTACTCTGCTCAAAAAAGGGTAAATATTTATCACACACAACAAAAACTTCAGTAGAACTAAAAACTACCGGTAAAATCAAGAATTTGTCAACAATTTTTTAGTAGACTTTGTAGTACTAGTATACGTGTTGCTCAAAATCGAGCAATTTATTTTAATACAGTACAAATGTTACTTCAGCTCTAAATCAATGACATCCGACCAATCCAATAATGTGAATATCTGTAATTAACAATAACTACACGTATTTACAGCTGGTTATTGTTAACAGATGTTTTAAGAGCTTTTTTCAATCCCAATGTTATTTTAATGGGAAATTTTGAGATTTCAATGGTGGATAGCGCCTTTATTTTCAGTCCGATTCTCATCAGTTTTTGGCAGAAACAACTACAGACCAAGCCCTATCTAACGACACCAAAACTTGAAAATCGGTTGAAAACTGTAGGAGGAGTTCTCAACACAAAAAAACCCTCAGTGTATTAAATAAGTATAGATTGCTTTATAAAAAATATTTTTTTGTATTCATTGAACTTACTGGTTTCTTAACCCTCTACTACACGCGCTGCGGACTCACAGTCCGCACTTCAACATAATTTAGTTTTTACAGTTTTTCACACTTCGTGGAGGGGTGAACGGCCGTCTACCTTCCCCTCCACTCACCCTCTAACCAAAACCGGGTTGGTAACACCCCGCAGTGCAGTGGATCTGGCCCTGTGGATAGTTTTCTGACAGTTGTTCGGCAGTTGCGGACTGACAGTCCGCGCGTGTGTGTTTGTGACACTTGAATTTCAGCATCTGCGGACTGTTATTCCGCGTGCGTGTGTTAGTGAAACTAGAATTTTGAAGACATCATTTGACATATGCATTACTTCTTTATAGTTTTTTATATGTTTAATTTTTAAAACATAATTTTTCAATTATGGCTTACATCAGGCAAATTGATGATGACATTTGCGCGATGCTTGAGGATGAGTTAGCGCTAGTGATGATAGCGAAGACATAGTTGAAAAAAGTGACCATGAGAGTAACACTGAACTTTCAGAGAATGAAAATGATGATGAGAATGATCCTGTGCCTATTAGACTACAACTTCAAGCCCCTGTACCTCTGGAAGAAGGTTTTGTTTAGTTGAAACTAATAACTTGTAAATATGTTATTATTTTAACCAACTGAAAATATACCATTTTGTGTAATATGTTATTGACTTACTACTCCTAACCTAAAAATAAATACAAAGTGCAGAAAAGCAATGAAATATACATGATTTACCAATTTACAGCAAATGCGCAGTCCACGCGCGTGTAGTAACGTAACAAGTCCGTGCGCGTGTAGCAGAGGGTTAACTTGCTTACCATATATCAGATCTTAACACTTTTCGTGAAAAAGCTGTGATCCGATATATTGTGTCTTAGCATTGAAAGAGTTAAAATTTTCTTACAACAAATTATAAGGATGGCATTATGTTTCAATCACACATGTTTATTTTGTAAAACTGTGCAGGTAGGAAGAATCAGGAGACACTTCTTAAGGGCTATTTTGTATCAGGACATTTCATGGCATGATACACAGAACACTGGAGCATTTGCAACACAGATCACAGAGTGAGTAAATAATTAATGTGTGACAGCTACTGCTGTTTATCTCTGCTTCAACTAAGGTCACATCACAAGATCTCTTACAACGTGTCTGTTTATCACTCTTTTAGTAGATCACAACTCTGAATTATTTTCAGCTCTATTTGCGGTTCCTGTGGAGCTAAAAATCCAATAATAACATGCTTTATATTTTTTTAAGCTTACCATCAATTAGTCTATCAAAAATTTTAGGTGCACATCAGTTTCTGCTGTTTTATGCAAAATTCTAAGAAGGTGCAAAATGTTAATATCCATAAGTTGTATGATTATTAATTTATTCATTTATCCTACATTTAAAAGGAAGGTGAATATTACAAATACAAAGTTATTGTTATATTTTACCTCTGTATTCATTTAGAGAAACATTTTATTGGTGAATTTGTGCATGTTTAATACTTTTAAAAATAAATGGAAAATGAACTACAATTATGTAATTTGCATTTGCAGTAGCCTGGACAAGATCCAAGACGGCGTGGGGGAGAAGGTGGGGATGTTCACATACCTCATCACAACTTTCGTTGTGTCCGTTGTGGTAGCCATGTTTTATGGCTGGCAGTTGGCGCTCGTGATAACGGCCATCTGTCCAGTGTTCATTGCTACCACGGTCATCGTTGCCAGGGTTGGTAACGTATTTATTGTGAAATATAAGTGTTCGAGTCCTCCCATAGTCAACTATACGTTTAGAGTGACACATATAAACTTTCAACCCAAAAGTGAATTTTAATGAAAGTAGATAGTATGTCGGTCTTAAATATCGGATCAAAATAAATTAATAACTGCTAATCAATTCAGTATTCTACAACTCAGTGTTTCAGTAAGAAAAACTGCCGTATCATCATTATCAAAAATAAAGGCAACGAGTAAGTTGAAACTAAAAAATAAAACTAAAATGGTTATAGCTACACTTCAACTTGATTTTGTTTCTTTTTCATCGATAAAAAAAAAAAATTAGGATCAAACCCCTAAGCACATTCAATCTGCACTGAACAAAATCTTCACTTTAAATTTGGAATCGATCCATGGTCCAATCATATCCAAATCTTTTAGTAAAGATATAAAGGATGGGCTTTTTCACTATCTCTATCAATACGCAATATAAAGTGAACTCGCCTGCGGCTCGATGGGGGCTCCGCCCCCATGCCCCCTTAGGGGTTGTCCGAAATTCGTAAATTACTAAAAAGTCGAGTTGAAGCAGGTTAGTTCCACCGAAAAACTGGTCCACCAAGACAGTAAGAAAGCCGGCTAGTAAGCACTACATATTATCAACAATAATAAATACCCCCCGTCGCAGCAGACCTGCGTACTCAGCCAATTTCCAAAGGAATTTAAGATTTCGTATTTTCCCCATAGTTACCATAGGAATTTGTATGTTGGTTTATTGCATGGGATGTTGTTAAAAAATGTTTGTTGTCAGGTAGAGTGATGGTTGAGTAAGGTATAAACCAATTGTATCAATATTCAGCATTTTTTAATATTCCCAATAAACCCCATGGGGGTGAGTATGTAGGTTTGCCGCCACATGGGTGTTCTAATCAAATATCAGTTAAACCCTACCTAGTGAATGTACATACTAAATGTTACTAAGTTATGTCAATAAATAAGCAAGATACAGGATTTTATTGATTTCCCATAAGATTAACATCAGAAACCTGTATTTAGCTTTTCTGCGGAATCTGTTAAGCTAAGTTAAAAATTCAAAGTACTAAATTGTTTGTTTTTTAAGCTCTTTTAAATGGTTTCAGTTAAAATTCTTGAACTTACAAAATTGAGGTTCAAAAATGCCAACAACCCATTTTTTACTCCTTTGAAACCACATAAAACTCCGTTCCCATAACCCGACAATGCTGGTTCGCGGACTCATGAAAATAGACCTGGTCTTACACCTTCATACCAAATTTCATCAAAATCAGACGTCCATTTCAAAAGTTATCAGTACTACGGACATACACATATATGAAAATTAAGGAATTGTTTTTTTTTTCTGGGGACCTCAAAATGAAAAAAGTAAAGTGGTCCCGGGCTTAGGTCTCACCATGGCTACTACCGTAATAGCGTATTCTCTATAGGGAAATTCGCTAAAAGCTTTGAAAATCGCCAATGGCTAGATTTTAGAACCACTCCCTCGTTCCTCTTAATTCGTAAATTTGAGAGAGTTGTAAAATCATAATCAACCACACAAATATTCTAGGTATTGCTGGATGGAGGCTCCACCCCCTTGCCCCATAATTAGTTGCCCCTATTCATAAATTGCTGTAAAAATCGCAAGCACTGAACAGGCTAGTTGAGGCCTTCGCTCCCATACCCCCTTGTTGTGTTCACCGTATTAGTTTGTAGTTTACCAAGTCTCGAACGTTTAAGATTTGCCCATAATATTTTTAATTAAAATTATTATGGATTTAAAAAGCAACTGTACTGTAGTAAACGAATCGTCGGTGGATTTGAAGAAATGCCTTGCCTCACCCTCCTAGCGCAAAAAGTATGAAATAAACCTGATAAAATATATGACAATGTAGAATGAATAACCTAAATAAAATATTTCAAAAGATCAATGAGGAAATAAATAATTTTACTGAAACAAAACAGGTAAACATGAACAAACGGTTTGGTACCCGCCAAAGACCCCTATTATTCACACACAAAAATATTCGTTAGGAAATAAAAATGGACGTTATGAAATAATAATTTATTATATAGTTTTTCTAGTCACTTCCCTTAAATTCCGTTGAAGTTTCAGGGATATTTTACAAGTTCAGTGGATGCAAAATTCGTACCTCAAATACAATATAACTGTAGTTGGCTCTACTAACAAGTTATATGAAATTCAGTACTAATAAAAGTTGCAAATCTGTCTTAAAACAACGATTTGAGATACGATCAAAAGTGAAAGGTCTAAAAGTTAGATTTATGTCACTAATTCACAAACAATCTATACTTTAACAGTATATGAAACAGAGAAATCCGTTCATATTCAACAGATAAGAGAATAACACATAATTTTATCTGGCATTAATTATAATTTTATTAAATTCTATTTTTACGAGTTGTTAACTTCTAAATATAGTGAATTTCCTTCAATATCACTGCCAAGCTAAATAAATACAAAAATTCAAGCTTATGGGGAAGCAAGATTCAGAATCAGCTACATATTAAAATCAGCTAAAGTTAATGGAATGTTTTGCAGTAGATCTATAAAAACAATAAAAAAAACCTTTAAATCAGGAAAAATTTCCCTACTTTAAGCTCTGTTTAAGGTTTTAAGAGTGTTAAACTTTTAAATATAGTGGATTTTGTGTTAGTTAATACTTAACTTCAAGATCTCAATACAATATTACCGTAGTTACTGACTAAAGTATGGCAGATATTAACTAAACATAGCCAATTTACCTCAAATAGTCGGAAACCAAAGTTTTTGGTCAGTAAGTAACAAACAATGTAAAACATCACCAAGTAACAAGCAATGTAAAACAATCAGTTGCCTAACAATGAATAATTATAAAACAATCAGTTCCGCCTAACATGTAAAATAAAAAGACATAATATTGGCAATCATCACAGTTGTTGTTTATGTTTGATACTTTTATTGATATCGGTGCTGTCCAAGATATGTGCATGCACAATTTTAAGGATCTAAAAAATATTACTGTAGTTATGAAAAACATACTGGAGGGTTAAGGATCAACAAAACGTTAAATTAAACACACAATATTAACTGGCATTAATTATGAATTACTTTTTAATTCAGTTTTTAAAGACTGTTACACTTCTAAATACATTTAATTTCCTTTTAATATTACTGTCAAGGTAAGTTAATACAATGTTAAAGCTTGTGGGGAAGCAAAATGTAACATTCAGCAACATAGAGGTAAATTAAATCAAATGTTCTGCAGTTGATCTAAAAAAGCATTTAAAAAAAAAAACTTAGGAAAAAACTCCCTATCTGTGCATCAGCTTAGGTATATTAGAAACGAAGTTGTAGTAAAATGAAATATGATCGCTAAGATATTTTATGGGCGCAACCGATGTTCTTGCTAGGGCTTAAAAACTAAATAATTTTTACTTTTCTTGTAGAACTACGTAATCGCTACATCTAAAATAGAGAAAAACCAGCTGTAAACAGTTACTTATCAAACTAGTGGCTCATAGGGGCAAAAGCCCCTAATCATAAAATTAAAATGGCATGAACCATAATGGATTACCAGTTCTTCACTACGAAAGTTTTCAGAAAATTTTAATTTAAATAATATTTTAACAATACCGTTTGAACAGACCATTCACCCCCAAGGCACTCTTTACAGTACTATACTATAGGCCACCCTTTTGTAAATGCTTCATTTTGTCTGTTGTTAAACTTATAAAGATCTACGAAAAATAAATTTTGAAAGAAATCATAATTCTTTGAGCTATGACGGCTCAATTTATTATTTTTTAATATAACATGAAAAGCGGCAGTGAGAAAAAAACATGATGAATGTTCAGTACTCATTTAAGAATCAACAAACTTTCAATACTTTGTATCACCTCTTTCATTGTCTTTTTTTGTCCTAAAATTAAATGGATTTTTTAGCACCTGTCAGATTTTTTATTATTTTTTTAGTCACCAAATATAAACACATTGCCTCAAAATAGATCATCTTCACTTACTGTCAATATTCGTCCCTCCGAATAAAAAATCTTGACTTTGTGTAAACAAAGTAGACTGTAGACTTTTAAAATCATACATGGAGAATCTTTAGAGGAGAATATTTTAGAAAATAATCCTTCTTATAATTTTCTCATTTTGTTGTAATGTTTTTGATTTGCTACATTTCCCCGTAGTATGCAGGACAAACGTCTCATAACTATAATACATGTTTTTATACATGTTATACATATTATAACATATTAATACATTTTTATACATGTCATTCCGTTTTTATACATGATCTGTAAAGGTGCTGCTATACATCGACGTCACGTCACGTCACGTCCACGTTCGCATGGTATGCTCCCTGTGTATTCAAATGGAACCGGCTATACATCAACGTCACGTCACGTCACGTCACGTCTTCATTCGCATCCATTCGCACTCGAATGCTCTGAGGAGCATTCGGGTGCGAATCGGTGCGAATGGGTGCGAATGAAGACGTGACGTGACGTGACGTGACATGACGCGACGTCGCTGTATAGCCGCTACCTAATTCTACAATCAATGAAAATGTCCAAAATGTTTCTGGTAAAATTAAGCTAACAGAATACCAACACTTGGTTGAATGATACACTTTAAGTTTCAGATAGTGTATCAACGTCACTCAATATGATCATTTGACACTTTTTTTTCTTAAAATAAAACCAAAACATGCTTTAAAGTATGCGTTTCTCATACCACATCGCCCATTGCGTCCCTATTACGATCAGAATGTATTTTATGATTTGCATACACACTCAGCTTTTTACAATTTAAATTATCATAACAACAGTAAAAATCAGCAGTCAATTTGTAATGGTTTGTAACGATCCGAGTAGAATCTTTAGTCGCTCAAAGTTGCTCAAAGCCACAAAACGTCTTATTATAGTATAACGTGCTCGCTGAGTATTACCACTCTAGGTATATTTTTGTCATTTCGTAATTACAAATTCTTCACTCAATACTATCATCTGGTCTCTCGTTTTAAAATCAAACTGTAACATATGTTTAATGTACACAAAACAGACGTTTTTCGAATCCCCATGCTATTCTTATGGAGGACGTTTTACGTGATTTCTCATTTCCTGTTAACATTATGGACACGCCGATAATTTTCCCTCGTGTATTGGACCAAGACCTTTAATTTGAGACCCCTCCCATATTTCTGCGATTACTATGACGCTCACAATTTTGCTCAAGAAATTTCACTTACAGAATTATATATGTAGATTGCTTCTCGTGGTGTGAATTATTTTATCATCTTCACTCAATATTATCATCTGTGTCTCGTTTTCTCATTTCCTGTTAACATTATGGACACGCCGATAATTTTCCCTCGTGTATTGGACCAAGACCTTTAATTTGAGACCCCTCCCATATTTCTGCGATTTCTATGACGCTCACAATTTTGCTCAAGAAATTTCACTTACAGAATTATATATGTAGATTGCTTCTCGTGGTGTGAATTATTTTATCATCTTCACTCAATATTATCATCTGTGTCTCGTTTTAAAATCAAACATAACACATGTTTCAATGTACACAAAGCAGACGTTTTTCGAATCCCCATGCTATTCTTATGGAGGACATTTTACGCGATTTCTCATTTCCTGTTAACACTATGGACACGCCGATAGTTTTCCCTCGTGTATGGGACTGAGACCTTTAATTTGAGACCCCTCCCATCTTTCTGCGATTGGTACAACGTTCACAATTTTGCTCAAGAAATTCGGCTTACAGAATTATATATATAGATGAGATAAATATATATACAGGGTGAATCTTGTAAGGTGTCCTAAATGGATTACAGACAAACGCTTTGCCCTACATCCTTCAAACAAAATTATTTCCCACTAAATTGACCACAAGGAATAATTTAAAAATATTTTTAACGTTGTATAAATACAGGGTGTACCAAAAACTGGGGGTTACAGGTTCGAATCTTGAAAATTTCAAATACAAACATATGTCATATTATACATCATTAGAAAGGTCTATTTAATAGAAACATTTTGGTGAAAACAGAATTTAGTTATCTTTATTTATTTCAAAATGGCGTCCATTTTTGTAGCCAAAATCAAAATTATTTACGGAATACCCTGTAATTCTTTTATTATTAGTCATAATTGACTTCTGATTCAAAATACTTATTTGAAATAAGCTAAGCTTTACAATGATATGCCACAAGATCACATTTATTTAAAAACTGAAATTTCCAAAATTTAATATTTATGAAAATGTTTACATAAACAAAACTCAAAAATTTCAAATGCTAACCCATGTCATTTTGTATATCATCTTGAAGCTCTCGTTGAACTGAGCAACTTTGTAATTTACACTAATGCCGTGTCTCTTTTGGTTTTGTAGTAATAGCGTAAAAATATCATTTTCCCATATGATTTGCATGTTAATAAATCAGGACATGATGGTATGGCAGTAATTCTTCCATTGTTGCCATACCGTTAAATTAACATGCAAGTTATATGGGGAAATAACGTTTTTCCGTTATTACTACAAAACCAAAAGAGACACGGCATTAGTGTAAATTACAAAGTTGCTCAGTTCAACGAAAGCTTCAAGATGATATACAAAATGACATGGGTTGGCATTTGAAATTTTTGAGTTTTGTTTATGTAAACATTTTCAAAAATATTAAATTTATGGAAATTTTAGTTTTTAAATAAATGTGATCTTGTGGCATATCATTTTAAAGCTTAGCTTATTTTAAATAAGTATTTTGAATCAGAAGTCAATTATGACTAATAATAAAAGAATTACAGGGTATTCCGTAAATTTTGATTTTGGCTACACAAATGGACGCCATTTTGAAATGAATAAAGATAACAAAATTCTGTTTTCACCAAAATGTTTGTATTAAATAGACCTTTCTAATGATGTATAATATGATATATGTTTGTATTTGAAATTTTCAAGATTCGAACTTGTGACCCCCAGTTTTTGGTACACCCTGTATTTATACAACGTTAAAAATATTTTTAAATTATTCCTTGGGGTCAGTTTAGTGGGAAATAATTTTGTTTGAAGGATGTAGGGCAAAGCGTTTGTCTATAATCCATTTAGGACACCTTACGAGATTCACCCTATATAACACTTGATAACATTAACATATTGATTTGGATATCTGGGCCCCTAGGGTTTCCTTTAATCAAGAGACTTAGTCGAGACTAGTTCAATTTGTTCAATAATATAAGTACGAGAACTAACCCTGTCAAGTGATCTACGTTACCACGGTTGTACTACATTACCCCTTGATCTGCCTTACCGACACTAAGAATTTCTGATACCCCAATGAGTTACACATGCGGGAGTATATAATTTAGACTCGCCTACGGCTCGATGGGGGCTCCGCCCCCATGCCCCCTTAGGAGTTGCCCCCTAGTTTGAATTAATAAAAAGTCAAGTTTGAAATAGTTTAGTTCCACACAAGATCTGAACAGCCAAGACAGTAACAAAACCATCTATTACTCTAAATTCACAATCAATAGTAAAAAAAGCTTTAATAATATCCTATTAGTAGGTTTTAATATCCCTCCTTAGTAAATAGTTTTAAAAATTGAGCTGTGAAATAAATATTATTTATGTAACTATTCTAGGTGTTATGCTTGATGGAGGGTCCAACCCAATAATTGGTTGCCCCAATTCCGTAAATTACTGTCAAAACCTCATACAATGAACAGGCTATTTGAGGGCTCACTCCAACGACAGTAACAGAAACCGCCAATACACACTACTCACAATAAATAATAAGCTTTGAAATTTGCCCACGGCTCATGGTTTTATCCCACTCCCTAGTTCCCCTTAATTCGTTAAAAAATATAATGGAGTTGTTAAATATTAATGAACTATGTAAATAGTCATGCTCAAAAGTTGTTGTGTAAAAAGTTGGAGATACGATTATGATTGCACATGATTGAGGTAATAGCTGTATTCTGAAAAGATAATAGTGGAATAAAATTATAAGTTTATATAGAGGATCGTTGTATAACAATAATAGGGTTAATCGAGACTTTAGGTGAAAGCACTGCATTGAGGAAGTTTGACGGACAAAGTGGCAGCGAGAAAAATTACTATTGAGTTTAATTCAATTGGTTATTATAATATTTCTCAGCCTGATTTGTCATCAGATATGTAGATGGTCTTAAAAAAACATCAGAAGTAGGTAAACGTTAGCGAAGGTAATAATGGAAAGATCAATCGTTCTATAACTTAATATGTTCAATCGTTTCCTAAACTAAAATCTAAGCCTGATTGGACAGCAGAAAATAGGTCAAAGACCGGATGTCAAACGTGTTGGGACACGTTCAACTCTTCAAAGTAAAACTGCACCAGAACTATCAACTGAAGCGCTATATTCAATCTGGGGATTCGTATAGAGAGACAGCATACAAATAGTAGAAAATTAAGTTATAATTACTGTATTAAGTAATTTTTGGTGCCAAAACCTACAAGAAAATTATCCAGCATGAGAAAACTAAAGTATAGAAAATATAATAAGATCTAAAATATTTTTAGCAATTAATATAGAAATCAATGCGGACATCACCTGAATGTAAAGATACGCTTTCGATTCAGTAAACTTCATTTTCAATAATAACACAGCAATCAGAGGGAAGAGCATACGCAATCACCTATGCGCCCGATTGAATGAACTATGTAAATAGTCATGCTCAAAAGTTGTTGTGTAAAAAGTTGGAGATACGATTATGATTGCACATGATTGAGGTAATAGCTGTATTCTGAAAAGATAATAGTGGAATAAAATTATAAGTTTATATAGAGGATCGTTGTATAACAATAATAGGGTTAATCGAGACTTTAGGTGAAAGCACTGCATTGAGGAAGTTTGACGGACAAAGTGGCAGCGAGAAAAATTACTATTGAGTTTAATTCAATTGGTTATTATAATATTTCTCAGCCTGATTTGTCATCAGATATGTAGATGGTCTTAAAAAAACATCAGAAGTAGGTAAACGTTAGCGAAGGTAATAATGGAAAGATCAATCGTTCTATACCTTAATATGTTCAATCGTTTCCTAAACTAAAATCTAAGCCTGATTGGACAGCAGAAAATAGGTCAAAGACCGGATGTCAAACGTGTTGGGACACGTTCAACTCTTCAAAGTAAAACTGCACCAGAACTATCAACTGAAGCGCTATATTCAATCTGGGGATTCGTATAGAGAGACAGCATACAAATAGTAGAAAATTAAGTTATAATTACTGTATTAAGTAATTTTTGGTGCCAAAACCTACAAGAAGATTATCCAGCATGAGAAAACTAAAGTATAGAAAATATAATAAGATCTAAAATATTTTTAGCAATTAATATAGAAATCAATGCGGACATCACCTGAATGTAAAGATACGCTTTCGATTCAGTAAACTTCATTTTCAATAATAACACAGCAATCAGAGGGAAGAGCATACGCAATCACCTATGCGCCCGATTGAGAATAATTATCGGAAGAGGTGTTGTTAAAAGATATCATTTTAATACAACCGAGAACTAAGCGACTATAATAGCGCTCCAAGCGACATCTTTAAGAACCTATGTACTTCCTTACCAACACCTCGTCTTTTTAGAAATTTTTATAATTTGAAAGATGAAAATTTGTAGTTTTTGGGCAATAATACTGTATAAATCAAAGCGAGTATTGCCCTGGTGAAATAACCCGCTCTCAATGCATCGGAACACCGTCGTCTACACAAGATGTTCATGATTTAATAGAATACAGTATTTGTATCAAACAAGGGTGTAGTTGAAAGAGATCATTTAAACACGAGCGAGAACTAAACCTGCAAAGTGATCTGCGATACCACGCGGTGATTACGCTGATACGGCTGAACTACGTTACCGACAAATCTATATTTTAAATTTTTTTTATAGTTCAAAAGTAAAATAATTGTAGTTTTATGATTTTCCCTAAATTGAAACATCTCAAAGAATGTCCATGCCAAATTTCAAGTCTCTAGCTTAAACGGTCGCTTCAGGACTTTACTATCATCAGTGAGTGAGTGAGTCAGTTACACATGGGGCTGTATATATTATAGACTCGCCTGCGGCTCGATGGGGGCTCCGCCCCCATGCCCCCTTATAGGGTTGCCCCAAATTTGTTAAATGCTCATAGTCTCAAGTACCGAACAGGGTAGACCCCCCCCCCGCTAGGGGTTGCCCTAAATTCGTAAATTAATAAAAAGTCGAGTTTAAAATACGTTACTTCCACGGAAGAACTGCACAGTCAAGACAGTAACAAAACCGTCAAATACACAAAATTCACAATTAATAGTAAACAAAGCTTTTAAAAAACTCATATGAATCGGTTTTAAAACCCCTTCGTAATTAGAATTCGTTTAAAAGTTTTGAGCTGTGAATTTATAATTATTTATGTAAATATTTTAGGTGTTATGCTGGTAAAAATATATACTTTAGATTAGACGATTGTTGTTGTGTTAGTTGAAAAGAAATTTCAATTAAAAGAGGTATAGTTGTTGTTGTTGCTATCATTATATTTAATAGTAGTAGTCATGGTAACAAATATTTCTCTGATCGGTAGCTAAATATAAAGTTTTAAATTTCTATAAATTTTGTGTATCATATCCTATAATATAATACGAGCTATGTCTGAAGGGATGTGTGTTCCACGATCTCGAAATGTAGCTGTTAGATTTTGCTTAAACTTTGCGCTTGAGAGTGTTTTGGCCCAAATTAAGTTTAGAAACAGCTTCAGTCACAGGAAAAATCGAAGTTGGTCTAAATTTAAGTTTAAAAATCGTTATTTTTAACATTGGTCTTATAGGTTGCTATTTTGGTAACGAAATAACAACTAAAAGTAAACAAAAATAAAGGAACATAAATTTTAAGCAGTTTTTTAACAGCTGTTAGCTGTGAAGAGTCTGGTGTAGATTTAATAGCTTGATTACATTGACACTATAACAAAAGTGAATTAAAACCAACCAGCAGGGCTCGGTTAACCTGGTACTAAATAGAGATACAATTATGGAAAAATTGACATAATCCCATGCCTCACCCAACTCAAATAAAAACTTGTAAATTTCAGGAGATAGAAGAAAAACGTTTAAATCACTGAAATAGCGTATAACATTCAAATCAATGAGCGAAGAATTAAAGAACATGAAAACAAAATAATAGGAAAGAATAAAAACGGGGTTGATCCGCAAAAAAACCCTACTACTACAAACTACCAATTATAAGAATATAAAATCGAGACTTGTGAAATTATAATTTATTCATAAAAACCTGTTTGTTTTGATCAAAGGTCATTTAAAAATTCTCAAAAACATATTTTAAGTGTGCATTAAAATATAATGTAAAACACTGAATATAATTACAACAGAAAGATAATAATTAACTGTCTATTAATTATTGTGCAAAGTAATAGAAGTATATTACGTTAAGATCACGGCACGAACTACACAGTAAATTCATTGAATGCGAAATTCGACCGAAAGTGTAACCTGGGGTGAATCTGAATTAGTAATCTAAAATAAGGGAAAAATGAAACGAGAACCTAACATTTAAATCTGTTCTTTTTGTTCAATACTCATTTAAACATTTTCAAAAACATATTTTAAGTGTGTATTAAAATATAATGTAAAACACTGAATATAAATAAAACAGAAAGATAATAATTAACTGTCTATTAATTATTGTACAAAGTAATAGAAGTATATTACGTTAAGATCACGGCTCGAACTACACCGTAAATTCATTGAATGCGAAATTCGGCCGAAAGCGTAACCTGGGGTGAATTTGAATTAGTAATCTAAAATGAGGTGAAAATGAAACGAGAACCTAACATTTAAATCGGTTCTTTTTGTTCAATACTTATTTGAACATTCTCAAAAACATATTTTTAAGTGTGTAAAAAAATCTAATATAGGACACTGAATACAAATCAAACATAAAGATAATAATTAACTGTCTATTAAGTATTGTACAAATTAATCAAAAAATGTTTCATTAAGATCACAGTTCAAGCTTCACAGCAAAATTCATCTAATGCGAAATTCGGCCGAAAGGATACTCTAGTGTGTATTTGAATAAATGATCTAAAATAAATTGAATACAAGACGAGAACCTAACTTAAATATCTGTTTGTTATGATCATTAGTTGTTAAAAATTCTAAAAAACATAATCATTCATAAAAAGACGTTCATATCTGTAAAACATACAATGCTAGTATCAAACACGGGTGTAGTTGAAAGAGATCATTTAAACACGAGCGAGAACTAAACCTGCAAAGTGATCTACGATACCACGCAGTGATATACGCCGATACGGCTGAACTACTTTACCGACAAATCTATATTTTTTAGATTTTTTATAGTTTAAGAGTAAAATAGTTGTAGTTTTATAATTTTCCCTAAATTGAAACATCTCAAAGAATGTCCATGCCAAATTTCAAGTGTCTAGCTTCAACGATGGCTTCAGGACTTTCCTATCATCAGTGAGTGAGTGAGTCAGTTACACATGGGGCTGTATATATTATAGACTCGCCTACGGCTCGATGGGGGCTCCGCCCCCATGCCCCCTTAGGAGTTGCCCCCTAGTTTCAATTAATAAAAAGTCAACTTTGAAATAGTTTAGTTCTACAGAACTGGACAGCCAAGACAGTAACCAAACCGTTTAATACACACAATTCACAATCAAAAGTAAAAAGCTCTGATAATCTCCTATGAATCGGTTTTAATACCCCTTCTCAGTAAATAGTTTAAAAAATTTGAGTTGTGAAATAATAATTATTTATGTAAATATTCTAAGTGTTCAGCTGGATGGAGGGTCCAACCCAATAATTGGTTGCCCCAATGCCGTAAATTACTGTCAAAACCTCATACAATGAACAGGCTAGTTGAGGACTCAACTCCCATGGCAGTAACAGAAGCCGCCAATACACACTACTCACAATTGATAATAATAAGCTTTGAAAATTGCCCACGGGTCATGGTTTAATTCCACTCCCTAGTTCCCCTTAATTCGTTAAAAAATATAATGGAGTTGTAAAATATTAATGGACTATGTAAATAGTCATGTTAATAAATTGTTGTGTAAAAAGTTTGAGATACGATTATGATTGGACATGATTGAGGTAATAGGTGTTCCTGAAAAGATAAAAGTGGAATAAAATTATAAGTTTATATGGAGGATCGTTGAATGTAATAGAAGAGAAATAAAACAAAAGAACGTATTATTAAAATACGTAACAAAGTTACGTAAATTAATAATACGTGAAAAATATTTGAAATTTAAAAAATATATAGTATAGGCTAAGATGCTTCAGTTCCGCCACGGGGAGGCCAAGAAACTCAGGAATCATATATTTACCATACAAAGAAACGATAACAATTTCATCTTTCAAAATCAGCAATTATTAAATGAACAACTTTAAATATTATATACTTCCCTTAAATTCTGTTGAGGTTACAGAGATATTTTACAAAGTTCAGTGAATGCAAAATTCGAACTTCAAATACAATATAACTGTAGTTAGTTCTACTAACAAGTTATATGAAATTTCAGTAATAATAAAAGTTGCATATCGTTCTTAAAATAACGATTTGAGATACGACAAAAAGTGAAAGGTCTAAAAATTTGATTTATGTCACTTATTCACAAACAATCTATACTTTAAAGTATACGTAACAGAGAAATAAGTTCATAATCAACAGATAAATCACATAATATTAGCTGGCATTAATTACAATTTTACTAAGATCATGAAAAAAGTCACGTCTACATATGGTAAACCCCTCATATAAATAAATAAGTAAACATAAAAAATACATACTGGAAGGTTAAGGATCAACGAAACGTTAAATAAAGACACACAATATTTACCGGCATTGATTATGAATTATTTTTAAGTTCAATTTTTTAAGACTGTTATACTTCTAAATACAGTGAATTTGCTTTATATATTGCTGTAATACAATCTTTAAGCTTATGGGGAAGCAAAATTCAAAATTCAGCAACATAGAGCTAAATTAAATAAAATGTTTTGCAGTATATGAAAGAGCAATAAAAAACTTGAATTAGGAATACAACTCCCTTCTTCAATCTCTGTGTATCGACTTAGATAGTAAAATGAAATATATTCCCTAAAATCGTCTCAAATAATTTAGAAGAAACCCGTTTTTGCCGCTAGAGCATGAAAACTGAAATAACTTCACATGTCTTGTAGGAATTTGTGGTCGTTACATCTAAAAATGAGCTAAAACAACTGTAAATATCTAACACATAACATAACAATACTATGACCTGAAAATTGACGGAAGGAAATACGCCAATTTGTCGAAATATTGGTTTTCAAATATCCATAATAGGATTAAAATTATATTCCTACGAGAAATTTGCCTTGGAAAAGTTACGCAAGAATCGTTACGTTACGAAATAGAATAATTTATAAAACATCTTATTTCATGAATGCGTAGGAACTCAAACTTACTGGAGTGTAATTAAATTTGTTCAGTAATATAAGTACGAGAACTAAACCTGTCAACTGAACATCACTAACTCAAACTTACTGGAGTGTAGTTAAATTTGTTCAATAATATAAGTACGAGAACTAAACTTGTTAACTGAACATCACTAAATCAGTAAATGAAAATGACTGTGTAAACTGTCACCCGAAATGGGAATTTCATCCGTAGTAGAAGAAAATTCTCCATTGGTAAACTTTCAAGATAGCGCACATGCTGCATTAATTACAGATTGGGCATTATTGCTGTATGAATCAAAGCGAATATTCCCATAGTAAAATAGCCGCTCTCAATACAGCGATATACCATCGTTCAAGTTAAATTAATGATTATCTTTCAAAGAATACGATGTTTGTATCAAGCACGGGTGTAGTTGAAATAAATCATTTAAAAACGAGCGAGAACTAAACCTGCAAAGTGATCTACGATACCACGCTGATACGGCTGAACTACGTTACCGACAAATCTATATTTTTTACCTTTTTTATAGTTTTAAAGTATAAAAAATTGTAGTTTTATGATTTTCCCTAAATTGAAACATCTCTAAGAATATCCATGCCAAATTTCAAGTCTCTAGCTTAAACGGTCGCTTCAGGAATTTAAGATCATCAGTGAGTGAGTCAGTCAGTCAGTCAGTTACACATGGGGCTGTATATATTATAGACTCGCCTGCGGCTCGATGGGGGCTCCGCCCCCATGCCCCCTTATAGGGTTGCCCCAAATTAGTTAATTGCTCTTAGTCTCAAGTACCGAACAGGCTAGACCCCCCCCCCGCTAGGGGTTGCCCTAAATTCGTAAATTAATAAAAAGTCGAGTTTAAAATACGTTACTTCCACGGAAGAACTGCACAGTCAAGACTGTAACAATACCGTCAAATACACAAAATTCACAATTAATAGTAAACAAAGCTTTTAAAAAACTCATATGAATCGGTTTTAAACCCCCTTCGTAATTAGAATTCGTTTAAAAGTTTTGAGCTGTGAATTTATAATTATTTATGTAAATATTTTAGGTGTTATGCTGGTAAAAATATATACTTTAGATTAGACGATTGTTGTTGTGTTAGTTGAAAAGAAATTTCAATTAAAAGAGTTATAGTTGTTGTTGTTGCTATCATTGATTCTATAGGATTATATATCAATATAATATCAATATCAATACATATCAATGATTCTATGATTATATACGAATATTAAAATAATGTGCATGCCCAAAAAAAAACATAAATTTATGATCAAGACAATATTGCATTTGTAGAAAACATGTTACGTTTAATGTAAAATTGTATTGTAAAATTGACATGTAAACTTAATTTAGATTGTCTCTCAAATAGCTACCTATTAAGCTAGAGGGATAAATAAGCACTGCTGTGTAAAACAAATGCGCATACGAAAAAATAAAGAATTTGAATTTGAATTTGAATTATATTTAATAGTAGTAGTTATGGTAACAAATATTTCTCTGATCGGTAGCTAAATATAAAATTTTAAATTTCTATAAATTTTGTGTATCATATCCTATAATGTAATACGAGCTATGTCTGAAGGGATGTGTGTTCCACGATCTCGAAATGTAGCTGTTAGATTTTGCTTAAACTTTGCGCTTAAGAGTGTTTTGGCCCAAAATTAAGTTTAGAAACAGCCTCAGTCACAGGAAAAATCGAAGTTGGTCTAAATTTAAGTTTAAAAATCGTTATTTTTAACATTGGTCTTATAGGTTGCTATTTTGGTAACGAAATAACAACTAAAAGTAAACAAAAATAAAGGAACATAAATTTTAAGCAGTTTTTTAACAGCTGTTAGCAGTGAAGAGTCTGGTGTAGATTTAATAGCTTGATTACATTGACACTATAACAAAAGTCAATTAAAACCAACCAGCAGGGCTCGGTTAACCTGGTACTAAATAGAGATACAATTATGGAAAAATTGACATAATCCCATGCCTCACCCAACTCAAATAAAAACTTTAAATTTCAGGAGATAGAAGAAAAACGTTTAAATCACTGAAATAGCGTATAACATTCAAATCAATGAGCGAAAACAAGAATTAAAGAACATGAAAACAAAATAATAGGAAAGAATAAACCTGGGTTGATCCGCAAAAAACCCTACTACTACAAACTACCAATTTTATAAGAATATAAAATCGAGACTTGTAAAATAATAATTTATTCATAAAAACCTGTTTGTTTTGATCAAAGGTCATTAAAAAAATTCTCAAAAACATATTTTAAGTGTGTATTAAAATATAATGTAAAACACTGAATATAATTACAACAGAAAGATAATAATTAACTGTCTATTAATTATTGTACAAAGTAATAGAAGTATATTACGTTAAGATCACGGCACGAACTACACAGTAAATTCATTGAATGCGAAATTCGACCGAAAGTGTAACCTGGGGTGAATCTGAATTAGTAATCTAAAATAAGGGAAAAATAAAACGAGAACCTAACATTTAAATCTGTTCTTTTTGGTCAATACTCATTTAAACATTCTCAAAAACATATTTTAAGTGTGTATTAAAATATAATGTAAAATACTGAATATAAATAAAACAGAAAGATAACAATTAACTGTCAATTAATTATTGTACAAAGTAATAGAAGTATATTACGTTATGATCACGGAACGAGCTACTCAATAAATTCATTGAATGCGGAATTCGGCCGAAAGTGTAACCTGGGGTGAATCTGAATTAGTAATCTAAAATAGGGGAAAAAATAAACGAGAACCTAACATTTAAATCTGTTCTTTTTGTTCAATACTCATTTAAACATTCTAAAAAACATATTTTAAGTGTGTATTAAAATATAACGTAAAATACTGAATATAAATAAAACAGAAAGATAATAATTAACTGTCTATTAATTATTGTACAAAGTAATAGAAGTATATTACGTAAAGATCACGGCTCGAACTACACCGTAAATTCATTGAGTGCGAAATTCGGCCGAAAGCGTAACCTGGGGTGAATTTGAATTGGTAATCTAAAATGAGGTGACAATGAAACGAGAACCTAACATTTAAATCGGTTCTTTTTGTTCAATACTTATTTGAACATTCTCAAAAACATATATTTAAGTGTGTAAAAAAATCTAATATAGGACACTGAATACAAATCAAACATAAAGATAATAATTAACTGTCTATTAAGTATTGTACAAATTAATCAAAAAATGTTTCGTTAAGATCACAGCTCAAGCTTCACAGCAAAATTCATGTAGTGCGAAATTCGGCCGAAAGGATACTCTAGTGTGTATTTGAATAAATAATCGAAAATAAATTGAATACAAGACGAGAACCTAACATAAATACCTATATGTTTTGATCATCAGTTGTTAAAAATTCTCAAAAACATAATCGTTCATAAAAAGACCTTCATATCTGTAAGAAGTACAATGCTAGTATCAAACACGGGTGTAGTTGAAAGAGATCATACAAATTAATCAAAAAATGTTTCGTTAAGATCACAGCTAAGCTTTACAGCAAAATTCATGTAGTGCGAAATTCGGCCGAAAGGATACTCTAGTGTGTATTTGAATAAATGATCTAAAATAAATTGAATACAAGACGAGAACCTAACTTAAATATCTGTTTGTTATGATCTTTAGTTGTTAAAAATTCTCAAAAACATAATCATTCATAAAAAGACGTTCATATCTGTAAGACATACAATGCTAGTATCAAACACGGGTGTAGTTGAAAGAGATCATTTAAACACGAGCGAGAACTAAACCTGCAAAGTGATCTACGATACCACGCGGTGATATACGCCGATACGGCTGAACTACTTTACCGACAAATCTATATTTTTTAGATTTTTTATAGTTTAAAAGTAAAATAGTTGTAGTTTTATAATTTTCCCTAAATTCAAACATCTCAAAGAATGTCCATGCCAAATTTCAAGTGTCTAGCTTCAACGATGGCTTCAGGACTTTCCTATCATCAGTGAGTGAGTGAGTCAGTTACACATGGGGCTGTATATATTATAGACTCGCCTACGGCTCGATGGGGGCTCCGCCCCCATGCCCCCTTAGGGGTTGCCCTAAATTTGTAGAATAATTTAAAGTCAAGTATTGAACAGGCTAGTTCCACCAACTAACTGGACAGCGAAGACAGTAACAAAACGGGCTAATACGCACTACTCACAATCAATTATAATAATAACAATAGTATCCTTTGAAAATATTTCACGGGGCTCAGCCCCCATGCCCCCTAGTTGATTTTACTAATTTCGTTAATCATTCACAAAGTCTCAAATAATGAACTGTCTAGTTCCACCAAATTACGTGTAACTCTACTACAAAAATGTGTGAACTCCTCCACGTTACCAACCACTTGGTCTGGAAAGTCAACGATTTTAGATGCGGCACAGAAAAATTGCAATGGGGCAAAATTAATCAAAATTAAGTATCTTTAAATTAAATTTTCATAGATAAAAAAATGTAAAGTGCCCACTATAGCAAAACAATAATGCTAAAAAATAGAAAATAATTGATTATGAGAAAATAACTATTAAAATAATAAAATAATCAAGGTATAATAATGCCTAAACTAAAGAAATTGAAAGTAACACTTAAACCAAATCTAGCATCGCCAACCACGAAGTCTTAAAGTCTTTATATAGTCTTAAAATGAAGAAAGTTTGCAACTTAAGAACCATAAAATCGGGGTACATTATGCATTTTCAACCAATGGTAGTAAAAAAAACCAATTGTGAAATAATAGCCAAAAAAGGATTATCGGTTAAATTAAAATATACTGAAAGAGTTACAATAATTGATAAGTATAGAATAGTTTTAAATTACAACAATAATAGGGTTAATCGAGACTTTAGGTGAGAGCACTGCATTGAGGAAGTTTGTCGGACAAAGTGGCAGCGAGAAAAATTACTATCGAGTTTAATTCAATTGGTTATTATAATATTTCTCAGCCTGATGGGTCATCAGATATGTAGATGGTTTAAAAAAACGTCGGAAGTAGGTAAACGTTAGCCAAGGTAAGAATGGAAAGTTCAATCGTTCTATAACTTGATTTGTTCAATCGTTTCCTAAACTAAAATCTAAGCCTGATTGGACGGCAGCAAATAGGTCAAAGACCGGATGTCAAACGTGTTGGGACACGTTCAACCTTCAAAGTAAAACTGCACCAGAACTATCAACTGAAGCGCTATATTCAATCTGGGGATTCATATAGAGAGACAGCATACAAATAGTAGAAAATTAAGAATAATTACTGTATTAGGGGTTTTTTTGTGCGAAAACCTACAAGAAATTTTCCAGCATGAGAAGACTAAAGTCTAGAAAATGTAGTAAGACCTAAAATATTTTTAGTAATTAATCATTTACTTTACGGGCGTTACTGCGGCAAAAAATATGCAGTACTAAAATAATATGTTTAAAGTATTCGCACAAGCTTCATAGAGCTCACCATAGTAATGATAAAATTAATAATATAATATTGTAACAAAGTATTCCAGCACTACGCTCAATCGTCTCTCGAAAGACAAGAGTAATAGCAATAGCCAATATGAACAAATGAATTTAAATAAAACGAAACGAGAACCTCACATTTCAATCAACATTTTCGTATTACTTTAGAGTACGTGCGTTAAATTTATTTCACCATCCTTAAAACAAATGTTATATTACAGTTACAGCTATATTACAATATACTGTAAACTGAAATTTGCACTAACGTAGTTTATACAACGTTTAAGATCACTGCTCCGCAAAACTGTCACGAAAACTTCATCAGGAACAGGTGTGGTTAAAAGACATAATTTAAATACAACCGAGAACTAAGCGAGCTTAATTTAAAGTTACTATAGAAATCAAAGCGGACATCACCTAAATGTAAATATACGCTTTCGATTCAGTAAACTTCATTTTCAATAATAACACAGCAATCAGAAGGAAAACCATACGCAAACAACTATGCACCCATTTGAGAGTAATTATCAGGAAGAGGTGTAGTTAAAAGACATCTTTTAAATACAAGCGAGAACTAAGCGACTATAATAGCTCTCCAAGCAATATCTTTAAGAACCAACGTACTTCTTTACCGACACCTCTAAGAACCAACGTACTTCTTTACCGACACCTCGGTATTTTTATAATTTGAAAGTTGTAAATTTGTAGTTTTTGGGCATAATACTGTGTATATCAAAGCGAGTATTACCCTGGTGAAATAACCCGCTCTCAATGCATCGAAACACCGTCGTCTACATAGAGAAGTTTATGTTTACATGAAATACAATATATGTATCAAACACGGGTCTAGTTGAAAGAGATCAATTAAACACGAGCGAGAACTAAACCTGCAAAGTAATCTACGTTACCCAAACAGTGATATACGCTCACACGGCTGAACTACGTTACCGACAAATCTATATTTTTTACATTTTTTATAGTTTAAAAGTAAAAAAGTTGTAGTTTTATGATTTTCCCTAAATTGAAACATCTCAAAGAATGTCCATGCCAAATTTCAAGTCTCTAGCTTAAACGGTCGCTTCAGGACATTACTATCATCAGTGAGTCAGTTACACATGGGGCTGTATATATTATAGAGAGGGCTCACTCCAACGACAGTAACAGAAACCGCCAATACACACTACTCACAATAAATAATAAGCTTTGAAATTTGCCCACGGCTCATGGTTTTATCCCACTCCCTAGTTCCCCTTAATTCGTTAAAAAATATAATGGAGTTGTTAAATATTAATGAACTATGTAAATAGTCATGCTCAAAAGTTGTTGTGTAAAAAGTTGGAGATACGATTATGATTGCACATGATTGAGGTAATAGCTGTATTCTGAAAAGATAATAGTGGAATAAAATTATAAGTTTATATAGAGGATCGTTGTATAACAATAATAGGGTTAATCGAGACTTTAGGTGAAAGCACTGCATTGAGGAAGTTTGACGGACAAAGTGGCAGCGAGAAAAATTACTATTGAGTTTAATTCAATTGGTTATTATAATATTTCTCAGCCTGATTTGTCATCAGATATGTAGATGGTCTTAAAAAAACATCAGAAGTAGGTAAACGTTAGCGAAGGTAATAATGGAAAGATCAATCGTTCTATAACTTAATATGTTCAATCGTTTCCTAAACTAAAATCTAAGCCTGATTGGACAGCAGAAAATAGGTCAAAGACCGGATGTCAAACGTGTTGGGACACGTTCAACTCTTCAAAGTAAAACTGCACCAGAACTATCAACTGAAGCGCTATATTCAATCTGGGGATTCGTATAGAGAGACAGCATACAAATAGTAGAAAATTAAGTTATAATTACTGTATTAAGTAATTTTTGGTGCCAAAACCTACAAGAAAATTATCCAGCATGAGAAAACTAAAGTATAGAAAATATAATAAGATCTAAAATATTTTTAGCAATTAATATAGAAATCAATGCGGACATCACCTGAATGTAAAGATACGCTTTCGATTCAGTAAACTTCATTTTCAATAATAACACAGCAATCAGAGGGAAGAGCATACGCAATCACCTATGCGCCCGATTGAATGAACTATGTAAATAGTCATGCTCAAAAGTTGTTGTGTAAAAAGTTGGAGATACGATTATGATTGCACATGATTGAGGTAATAGCTGTATTCTGAAAAGATAATAGTGGAATAAAATTATAAGTTTATATAGAGGATCGTTGTATAACAATAATAGGGTTAATCGAGACTTTAGGTGAAAGCACTGCATTGAGGAAGTTTGACGGACAAAGTGGCAGCGAGAAAAATTACTATTGAGTTTAATTCAATTGGTTATTATAATATTTCTCAGCCTGATTTGTCATCAGATATGTAGATGGTCTTAAAAAAACATCAGAAGTAGGTAAACGTTAGCGAAGGTAATAATGGAAAGATCAATCGTTCTATACCTTAATATGTTCAATCGTTTCCTAAACTAAAATCTAAGCCTGATTGGACAGCAGAAAATAGGTCAAAGACCGGATGTCAAACGTGTTGGGACACGTTCAACTCTTCAAAGTAAAACTGCACCAGAACTATCAACTGAAGCGCTATATTCAATCTGGGGATTCGTATAGAGAGACAGCATACAAATAGTAGAAAATTAAGTTATAATTACTGTATTAAGTAATTTTTGGTGCCAAAACCTACAAGAAGATTATCCAGCATGAGAAAACTAAAGTATAGAAAATATAATAAGATCTAAAATATTTTTAGCAATTAATATAGAAATCAATGCGGACATCACCTGAATGTAAAGATACGCTTTCGATTCAGTAAACTTCATTTTCAATAATAACACAGCAATCAGAGGGAAGAGCATACGCAATCACCTATGCGCCCGATTGAGAATAATTATCGGAAGAGGTGTTGTTAAAAGATATCATTTTAATACAACCGAGAACTAAGCGACTATAATAGCGCTCCAAGCGACATCTTTAAGAACCTATGTACTTCCTTACCAACACCTCGTCTTTTTAGAAATTTTTATAATTTGAAAGATGAAAATTTGTAGTTTTTGGGCAATAATACTGTATAAATCAAAGCGAGTATTGCCCTGGTGAAATAACCCGCTCTCAATGCATCGGAACACCGTCGTCTACACAAGATGTTCATGATTTAGTAGAATACAGTATTTGTATCAAACAAGGGTGTAGTTGAAAGAGATCATTTAAACACGAGCGAGAACTAAACCTGCAAAGTGATCTGCGATACCACGCGGTGATTACGCTGATACGGCTGAACTACGTTACCGACAAATCTATATTTTAAATTTTTTTTATAGTTCAAAAGTAAAATAATTGTAGTTTTATGATTTTCCCTAAATTGAAACATCTCAAAGAATGTCCATGCCAAATTTCAAGTCTCTAGCTTAAACGGTCGCTTCAGGACTTTACTATCATCAGTGAGTGAGTGAGTCAGTTACACATGGGGCTGTATATATTATAGACTCGCCTGCGGCTCGATGGGGGCTCCGCCCCCATGCCCCCTTATAGGGTTGCCCCAAATTTGTTAAATGCTCATAGTCTCAAGTACCGAACAGGGTAGACCCCCCCCCGCTAGGGGTTGCCCTAAATTCGTAAATTAATAAAAAGTCGAGTTTAAAATACGTTACTTCCACGGAAGAACTGCACAGTCAAGACAGTAACAAAACCGTCAAATACACAAAATTCACAATTAATAGTAAACAAAGCTTTTAAAAAACTCATATGAATCGGTTTTAAAACCCCTTCGTAATTAGAATTCGTTTAAAAGTTTTGAGCTGTGAATTTATAATTATTTATGTAAATATTTTAGGTGTTATGCTGGTAAAAATATATACTTTAGATTAGACGATTGTTGTTGTGTTAGTTGAAAAGAAATTTCAATTAAAAGAGGTATAGTTGTTGTTGTTGCTATCATTATATTTAATAGTAGTAGTCATGGTAACAAATATTTCTCTGATCGGTAGCTAAATATAAAGTTTTAAATTTCTATAAATTTTGTGTATCATATCCTATAATATAATACGAGCTATGTCTGAAGGGATGTGTGTTCCACGATCTCGAAATGTAGCTGTTAGATTTTGCTTAAACTTTGCGCTTGAGAGTGTTTTGGCCCAAATTAAGTTTAGAAACAGCTTCAGTCACAGGAAAAATCGAAGTTGGTCTAAATTTAAGTTTAAAAATCGTTATTTTTAACATTGGTCTTATAGGTTGCTATTTTGGTAACGAAATAACAACTAAAAGTAAACAAAAATAAAGGAACATAAATTTTAAGCAGTTTTTTAACAGCTGTTAGCTGTGAAGAGTCTGGTGTAGATTTAATAGCTTGATTACATTGACACTATAACAAAAGTGAATTAAAACCAACCAGCAGGGCTCGGTTAACCTGGTACTAAATAGAGATACAATTATGGAAAAATTGACATAATCCCATGCCTCACCCAACTCAAATAAAAACTTGTAAATTTCAGGAGATAGAAGAAAAACGTTTAAATCACTGAAATAGCGTATAACATTCAAATCAATGAGCGAAGAATTAAAGAACATGAAAACAAAATAATAGGAAAGAATAAAAACGGGGTTGATCCGCAAAAAAACCCTACTACTACAAACTACCAATTATAAGAATATAAAATCGAGACTTGTGAAATTATAATTTATTCATAAAAACCTGTTTGTTTTGATCAAAGGTCATTTAAAAATTCTCAAAAACATATTTTAAGTGTGCATTAAAATATAATGTAAAACACTGAATATAATTACAACAGAAAGATAATAATTAACTGTCTATTAATTATTGTGCAAAGTAATAGAAGTATATTACGTTAAGATCACGGCACGAACTACACAGTAAATTCATTGAATGCGAAATTCGACCGAAAGTGTAACCTGGGGTGAATCTGAATTAGTAATCTAAAATAAGGGAAAAATGAAACGAGAACCTAACATTTAAATCTGTTCTTTTTGTTCAATACTCATTTAAACATTTTCAAAAACATATTTTAAGTGTGTATTAAAATATAATGTAAAACACTGAATATAAATAAAACAGAAAGATAATAATTAACTGTCTATTAATTATTGTACAAAGTAATAGAAGTATATTACGTTAAGATCACGGCTCGAACTACACCGTAAATTCATTGAATGCGAAATTCGGCCGAAAGCGTAACCTGGGGTGAATTTGAATTAGTAATCTAAAATGAGGTGAAAATGAAACGAGAACCTAACATTTAAATCGGTTCTTTTTGTTCAATACTTATTTGAACATTCTCAAAAACATATTTTTAAGTGTGTAAAAAAATCTAATATAGGACACTGAATACAAATCAAACATAAAGATAATAATTAACTGTCTATTAAGTATTGTACAAATTAATCAAAAAATGTTTCATTAAGATCACAGTTCAAGCTTCACAGCAAAATTCATCTAATGCGAAATTCGGCCGAAAGGATACTCTAGTGTGTATTTGAATAAATGATCTAAAATAAATTGAATACAAGACGAGAACCTAACTTAAATATCTGTTTGTTATGATCATTAGTTGTTAAAAATTCTAAAAAACATAATCATTCATAAAAAGACGTTCATATCTGTAAAACATACAATGCTAGTATCAAACACGGGTGTAGTTGAAAGAGATCATTTAAACACGAGCGAGAACTAAACCTGCAAAGTGATCTACGATACCACGCAGTGATATACGCCGATACGGCTGAACTACTTTACCGACAAATCTATATTTTTTAGATTTTTTATAGTTTAAGAGTAAAATAGTTGTAGTTTTATAATTTTCCCTAAATTGAAACATCTCAAAGAATGTCCATGCCAAATTTCAAGTGTCTAGCTTCAACGATGGCTCCAGGACTTTCCTATCATCAGTGAGTGAGTGAGTCAGTTACACATGGGGCTGTATATATTATAGACTCGCCTACGGCTCGATGGGGGCTCCGCCCCCATGCCCCCTTAGGGGTTGCCCTAAATTTGTAGAATAATTTAAAGTCAAGTATTGAACAGGCTAGTTCCACCAACTAACTGGACAGCGAAGACAGTAACAAAACGGGCTAATACGCACTACTCACAATCAATTATAATAATAACAATAGTATCCTTTGAAAATATTTCACGGGGCTCAGCCCCCATGCCCCCTAGTTGATTTTACTAATTTCGTTAATCATTCACAAAGTCTCAAATAATGAACTGTCTAGTTCCACCAAATTACGTGTAACTCTACTACAAAAATGTGTGAACTCCTCCACGTTACCAACCACTTGGTCTGGAAAGTCAACGATTTTAGATGCGGCACAGAAAAATTGCAATGGGGCAAAATTAATCAAAATTAAGTATCTTTAAATTAAATTTTCATAGATAAAAAAATGTAAAGTGCCCACTATAGCAAAACAATAATGCTAAAAAATAGAAAATAATTGATTATGAGAAAATAACTATTAAAATAATAAAATAATCAAGGTATAATAATGCCTAAACTAAAGAAATTGAAAGTAACACTTAAACCAAATCTAGCATCGCCAACCACGAAGTCTTAAAGTCTTTATATAGTCTTAAAATGAAGAAAGTTTGCAACTTAAGAACCATAAAATCGGGGTACATTATGCATTTTCAACCAATGGTAGTAAAAAAAACCAATTGTGAAATAATAGCCAAAAAAGGATTATCGGTTAAATTAAAATATACTGAAAGAGTTACAATAATTGATAAGTATAGAATAGTTTTAAATTACAACAATAATAGGGTTAATCGAGACTTTAGGTGAGAGCACTGCATTGAGGAAGTTTGTCGGACAAAGTGGCAGCGAGAAAAATTACTATCGAGTTTAATTCAATTGGTTATTATAATATTTCTCAGCCTGATGGGTCATCAGATATGTAGATGGTTTAAAAAAACGTCGGAAGTAGGTAAACGTTAGCCAAGGTAAGAATGGAAAGTTCAATCGTTCTATAACTTGATTTGTTCAATCGTTTCCTAAACTAAAATCTAAGCCTGATTGGACGGCAGCAAATAGGTCAAAGACCGGATGTCAAACGTGTTGGGACACGTTCAACCTTCAAAGTAAAACTGCACCAGAACTATCAACTGAAGCGCTATATTCAATCTGGGGATTCATATAGAGAGACAGCATACAAATAGTAGAAAATTAAGAATAATTACTGTATTAGGGGTTTTTTTGTGCGAAAACCTACAAGAAATTTTCCAGCATGAGAAGACTAAAGTCTAGAAAATGTAGTAAGACCTAAAATATTTTTAGTAATTAATCATTTACTTTACGGGCGTTACTGCGGCAAAAAATATGCAGTACTAAAATAATATGTTTAAAGTATTCGCACAAGCTTCATAGAGCTCACCATAGTAATGATAAAATTAATAATATAATATTGTAACAAAGTATTCCAGCACTACGCTCAATCGTCTCTCGAAAGACAAGAGTAATAGCAATAGCCAATATGAACAAATGAATTTAAATAAAACGAAACGAGAACCTCACATTTCAATCAACATTTTCGTATTACTTTAGAGTACGTGCGTTAAATTTATTTCACCATCCTTAAAACAAATGTTATATTACAGTTACAGCTATATTACAATATACTGTAAACTGAAATTTGCACTAACGTAGTTTATACAACGTTTAAGATCACTGCTCCGCAAAACTGTCACGAAAACTTCATCAGGAACAGGTGTGGTTAAAAGACATAATTTAAATACAACCGAGAACTAAGCGAGCTTAATTTAAAGTTACTATAGAAATCAAAGCGGACATCACCTAAATGTAAATATACGCTTTCGATTCAGTAAACTTCATTTTCAATAATAACACAGCAATCAGAAGGAAAACCATACGCAAACAACTATGCACCCATTTGAGAGTAATTATCAGGAAGAGGTGTAGTTAAAAGACATCTTTTAAATACAAGCGAGAACTAAGCGACTATAATAGCTCTCCAAGCAATATCTTTAAGAACCAACGTACTTCTTTACCGACACCTCGGTATTTTTATAATTTGAAAGTTGTAAATTTGTAGTTTTTGGGCATAATACTGTGTATATCAAAGCGAGTATTACCCTGGTGAAATAACCCGCTCTCAATGCATCGAAACACCGTCGTCTACATAGAGAAGTTTATGTTTACATGAAATACAATATATGTATCAAACACGGGTCTAGTTGAAAGAGATCAATTAAACACGAGCGAGAACTAAACCTGCAAAGTAATCTACGTTACCCAAACAGTGATATACGCTCACACGGCTGAACTACGTTACCGACAAATCTATATTTTTTACATTTTTTATAGTTTAAAAGTAAAAAAGTTGTAGTTTTATGATTTTCCCTAAATTGAAACATCTCAAAGAATGTCCATGCCAAATTTCAAGTCTCTAGCTTAAACGGTCGCTTCAGGACATTACTATCATCAGTGAGTCAGTTACACATGGGGCTGTATATATTATAGACTCGCCTACGGCTCGATGGGGGCTTCGCCCCCATGCCCCCTTAGAGGGTTGCCCCAAATTTGTTAATTGCTCTAAGTCTCAAGTACCGAACAGACTAGACCCCCCCCCCCCAAGGGGTTGCCCTAAATTCGTAAATTAATAAAAAGTCGAGTTTAAAATACGTTAGTTCCACGGAAGAACTGCACAGTCAAGACAGTAACAAAACCGTCAAATACACAAAATTCACAATCAATAGTAAACAAAGCTTTTAAAAACTCATATGAATCGGTTTTAATATCCCGGGAAAATTGACATAATCCAATGCCTCACCCAACTCAAATAAAAACTTGTAAATTTCAGGAGATGAAGAAAAACGTTTAAATCACTGAAATAGCGTGTAACATTCAAATCAATGAGCGAAAACGAGAATTAAAAAACATGAAAACAAAATAATAGGAAAGAATAAAAACGGGGTTGATCCGCAAAAAACATCTACTATTACAAACTACTAATTATAAGAATATAAAATCGAGACCTGTGAAATAAAAATTTATTCATAAAAACCTGTTTGTTTTGTTCAATAGTCATTTAAAAATTTTCAAAAACATATTTTAAGTGTGTATTAACCTTATTTTAGATTACTAATTCAAATTCACCCCAAGTTAAGCTTTCGGCCGAATTTCGCATTCAATGAATTGACTGTGTTGCTCGTGCAGTGGCCTTAACGTAATATACTTCTATTACTTTGTACAATAATTAATAGACAGTTAATTATTATCTTTCTGTTTTATTTATATTCAGTGTTTTATAAATAAAACAGAAAGATAATAATTAACTGTCTATTAATTATTGTACAAAGTAATAGAAGTATATTACGTTAAGGCCACGGCACGAGCAACACAGTCAATTCATTGAATGCGAAATTCGGCCGAAAGCTTAACTTGGGGTGAATTTGAATTAGTAATCTAAAATAAGGTGAAAATTGAAACGAAAACCTAACATTTAAATCTGTTCTTTTTGTTCAATACTCATTTAAACATTCTCAAAAACATATTTTAAGTGTGTATTAAAATATAATGTAAAACACTGAATATAAATAAACAGAAAGATAATAATTAACTGTCTATTAATTATTGTACAGAGTAATAGAAGTATATTACGTTAAGATCACGGCACGAGCTACGCAATAAATTCATTGATTGCGAAATTCGGCCGAAAGTGTGACCTGGGGTGAATTTGAATTAGTAATCTGAAATGATGTGAAAATGAAACGAGAACCTAACATTTAAATGTGTTCATTTTGTTCAACACTTATTTAAACATTCTCAAAACATATTTATAAGTGTGAAAAAAATATCTAATATAAGACACTGAATACAAATCAAACAAAAAGGTAATAAATATCTTTCTATTAAGTATTGTACAAAGTAATCGAAGTATGTTACGTTAAGATCACAGCCCAAGCTTCACAGCAAAATTCATGTAGTTCGAAATTCGGACGAAAGGACAATCTAGTGTGAATTTAAATAAATAATCTAAAATATATTGTAAACAAAATGAGAAACTAACATTAAAACCTGTTTGATATGTTCATTAGCGGTTTAAAAATTCTCAAAAACAAAATAGTTCATGAAAGACGTTCATATCTGTAATAAATACAATGCTAGTAACAAACGCGGGCGTAGTTGAAAGAGATGATTTAAACACGAGCGAGAACTAATGATCTACGATACCACGCGGTGATATACGCTGATACGGCTGAACTACGTTACCGACAAATCTATATTTTTTAAATTTTTTATAGTTTAAAAGTAAAAAAGTTGTAATTTTATGATTTTCCCTAAATTGAAACATCTCTAGGAATGTCCATGCCAAATTTCAAGTCTCTATCTTAAACGGTCGCTTCAGGAATTTAAGATCATCAGTGAGTGAGTCAGTCAGTCAGTCAGTTACACATGGGGCTGTATATATTATAGACTCGCCTACGGCTCGATGGGGGCTCCGCCCCCATGCCCCCTCAGGGGTTGCCCAGAAATTCCTTAATTGTTGTTTAAGTCGCATATAATGAACAGAATACATATAAATATAAGAGTTTGTAAATAAGCAAAATAGCAAAATAAATGAGTTTTTCATTTATTTATAACATAAATTAACTCCCACGACTGCAGAAATAACCTAAATTTGAACTTATGCAACTAACTCAATCTAAGGAATAAAAATATATTCGCCTACGGCTCGTTTTTAGAGACTCTTTCCCCAAACCCCCTTCCTAATTCCCCCGAATTCTATAAAGGTTAATGGAGTTGTGAATAAATTTATTATGTAGGTATTGTATAAGTATTTACTTGAAATTATAAAATACGTATAAATAAATATATGAAAAAATTAAATGGATAAACTGCATAAAAATGTGCAGTAGATCATCGAAAACAATGAAAAATTCCATTAAAACAAAATAATTGGAAATCTTAACAAAGTGGATAAAACTTGCCAAAAACCCCTTTTATTTACAAAAATACTATTCAGTTACTATCCTTCAATTAGTTGTGTTGAAATTCCAGGGAATAACATAACGATCCAGTAATATTGAACATACAATGATAAATACATAATGTAATATTGGCATTCATTACAATTCCTTCATTTCAGTTTTTTAATGGTGTAAAACTTTTAAATTTACCTAATTTTCTAAATAATTACTGTCAAGGCAAATAAAAAAACTTCAAGCTTCTAAATACAATAATACAGTAGTTACTAACAAAAGTATGTTAAATAATGGTTAAAATATTAAAATTACCATACACATCAAAGGACGTATGTTTTAGCCGTAGGACCAGGTCAGTAAATAACAATCAAAGTAAAACAATCAGTTGCTTGATATAGCAATTCGTTCCGACTCACAGTCAAAAGAAGAATACGTGATATTGAAAATCATCATGATAATTTTTAAGTTTGATAATTTAATTGATGTTGGTACTGTGCAAGATATGTCTATGTGCAAAGTGAAGGTTCTGAGTAAAATATTATAGTAGTTGTAAAATTACGTCTACATGGGGTAAAATTCCCCGCAAAAATAAATAAACATTTAATTATGTTTAATTGTGTGGACTGGGGGGCAAAAATTCATAGCACCAAACTTGTAGTAACTTGAAACATGTTCGCGAGGATTGCCTCAGATGTTATAATTTGGCCGCTAGAGTAGAAAAAAATAATGTCATATTTATTTTTTGTAAAAATGTTTGGTCGCTAAATTTTGAAATCAGATAGTTTTCTGGGGCAGGAAATAAAAAAACTTTTTTATTTTAAATGAAAATACTGTACTGCCACCTTTTTAAATTATACATTACCTTAGTACGCACTAAAAGATAAATCAATTGTGTAATCTGCTATTTTAGTTAAAATTTTTGTTGAATTGTAAAATTTAAATTACCATGCTATCAGGTAAAGTCAATGATGTACTTCCTAATGAGTTCGTTAGAAATTAAGTGCCATCCCAAATAAAGAACCAATTTTTGGGAGGACTATCGTGCAAATATGATACTGTCTTACCGGGTGTCCCATACCAACCTTGCACCTCTTTTAAAATTGTACGAAAAAAACAAATTGTGCAGTTGTAGGTAAACATATTTTGCTCTGTTGATTGACACTGATTTCAATACAGAGGGGACCAGACGTAATTTTGAAGCAACTTTAAAATTTAATATTTTAAACCCTAATCATACTGATTTAGAATAATAAATAGCATGACATTATTTTTTTTAACTGGGGAAAATTTAACATATATTATGTCTGAACATTTTACATATAACAGAACTTACCAAACATGTAAATGTCTAAGAACCTCATTTAAAATAATATACCATCATAAAACATCAATTATCACGTGATTAGTTTTACTAAACATTTAAATACATGTTCATTAATCTCCGTCATGTTGTAAATTTAATAAAAAAAAATTTTGGACCAAACTGACAATTTTTGTTGGAAACGTATTTAAAAGAGTCTAAGACATTTTTGTGCTGAGATATTTTTGCTTAACCTAAAATGCTCAGAGAAGAATGAGGAAAATCTAAATTTCAACCTCAAATATTCAATGAACTGCTAAAATTACGCGTACAAGATCAAATTGTAAAGTTTTCTTAAAAACCATGTAAAACTAAAAAAAATATTTAAAGTGAGAGTTTGTATTTAACATCAGTGACTTCCGGTCACTGGAAACGTTCACTGGTGATCACTGGTGACGTCCGGTGACTTACGGTCTGGAGGGGTAATTTCAGATACACCCTGTACATTGAAATTACTCTCGGTGGATAGACCGCTTTACCTATAAAGGCACAATTGGTTAATGTTATAAAATTTCTTAAAAAGGTTGTTTCGGTAATCCGCGACTCCCAGTATGTTGGCAATTTTGTTGGGTCGGTAAGTTTAGTTCTCGCTTGGGAATCACTCTGTTGTAAGTGATATATAGGAGATCTACTTTACCGACATTTGACGAATTTCTGATACCCCGATGAGTGAGTTACACATTCGGGAGTATATAATTTAGATTACTTTTTTGTATAGTAGCATATATCTCAATCCTTTTATGTATTATCCAACAACAACGTATGATTTATAGGTTCAAACCCGGCTGACAGCCAAGGAAGGTGACAGTTACGGAGATGCTGGAGCTGTTGTGGAAGAAGTGCTCTCCAACATCCGGACTGTCATGGCTTTCGGTGGCGAAGATAAGGAGGTTGACAGGTAATCTAGTAATTGCGGGAGTTTTCAATTTTTGAATTCATAGTTTAGTTTTAAATTATTTCGGATGTTGTATGTTTCTAATGTTCCCTTTGAATTTTTTTTTCAATTAATTAAGTTTTTTTTAAGTCTTTATTTTTGTGAGAGCACTACAGTAACATCTTTTTGTCCTGTTCAGGCATAATCTTATAATGATTGTCATTCTGGGCGGTGGACTGATATAGGTACTGTATACGTCCACCTAAGTTTTTTTTGTGGTCTAAAGACGGATATATCTGTCTTCTCGAATTTCATTTTCCCTATAACATGTGTAATAAAATTATTTCAGCCCTAAAATAGTAGTTTTCATCACTAGGAGCAAAAGTGGGTCTTTTTGGTGCACAATCGTGTTTTAAAAACGAGGTGCAGCCGAGTTTTTAAAAACGATTAAGCATCAAAAAGACACTTTTGCTCCGAGTGATGAACAACGTTTTTTATCATAATGCGAAAATTAAACTTTTGATCGTTAAAAATATTAGGCCTAAATTTAAAGTTGTATTTTCGAGGTTACATTTACAAAGTAAGTAATATGCAGTGTTTACATTTCTGTTATTTACAAACAATGCTTTTCATAACTTTTGAATTTCAAAATTCTGCTCCTCAACATAAATAAATCAATAGTAATATACTTGGCAAACAGCTGATTTTTCAGTACTAGGACCTAAAAAATTCTCCAGATGATTTTTCAGTCCTAGGACAGAAAAGAATCGGTTTTGGTACTATTGAGAGAACAAAAAACTGGCTGATTTCGTGCAGAATGATAAAAACATATTTTTATAATATACAAATTATTTTGAACTAAATAATTACATAATATTACAACATTATGTTTTGAACTTTGGTTTAAAAAAAAAATAAATAAAAAATAAATAAAAACGCCCCAGCCTGCCATCTAATTTAGCTCTGGAAGGGTTAATTCCACAATAGTGAAAACCTCATATACCAGTTAGAATGCAACATATGTCAAGCCCAATATATAGGCCTCACAACCCAAACTCTAAGAAAAAGGATGAATGGACACAGACAAGATGTCAAAACACATAAAGACAAGCCCATAGCCCTTCATGCAGACCAACACAACCTGGACTTTGACAAGTGTTTTAAAACCAAAGCCATAAAATCCCTTCCAAAAGAAGAATGTAACAGTTCCATGCTCAGAAGATGGGAATTGGCATATCAATATGTCACAGATTCCAGAAATCCCCCAAACCTAAACATCAGATAACCTAACCTCCACAAAACCCTTCCCTCAGCTAGCTTAACAATAGTGTAAATGAACTTTCATAGTGCCTAACTTTTTTCTTGTAGTGTTACAAATAATACAGTGATAGTATTTAGTGCAGACAGTTGGCAACACTGAGTAGGGACAGTTTAAATCTCCAACTGAAAACTCAGTCTCCTCTTTCTCCTCTACTCTGAAGAAGTCCTCCATAGGGACGAAATATCAGTGAAAAATGTGTATTTTTATGTGTATCTATATGCTGCCTGAACACAATCTTCTCAGGTAAGCTAGCTGAATCCTTTCTCCTGTTTTGTCTACCCAATCAGCCAAAAGGCTCTTCCAACAAACTAATCATATTGAGATGAGTGAGCGAACAAATTAAGTGGTGAGTGAGCAAAGTGAGAAGGGTATTCCTAATAATGGTTGTTTTCAATGTGTACTAAAATTGTAGCTATATGTTGTATGTCTAGTGTACTGAATGAATAGCCTCATAAATAAATTTCGCCTCCGGGTTACATGCCAAAAACTAGGGACTGTTCATGTTCCTGCAATAATTTCCTAGAGATCTGTGGCACTTGTAAGGAACCTTAAACTTTTGATAGGGATGACCAACCAATTATACTGACCGGCCATAAGAAACAAAATTATTACCATTTTAGGTACAATGAAAAACTGGTTCCTGCAAGGAAAGCTGGCATTACGAGTGGCATTTTCTCAGGTTTTGGAGGTGGTGTAACTTTCATGTTGATATTCTTTGCCTACTCTATTGCCTTCTGGTATGGCACTCCTCTCATCTTGGCTGATCGTTACAAAGAAGACAAAACCTACACTCCAGGCGTACTTCTCATTGTAAGTACGTAGACTGTTGTGACTTTTTGTAAAATATTGTATTTTAATATGTCGATTTAAAGGTAATTCAGTCAAATCAAATCAAAATATTCTTTTATTTGTGTATGTACGAAATATTCACAAAATAGTGTCACATTTGAGTTTTTTTTCTGAAATAAACATATGAGTATATTTAGGTATAAAAACATACACAGTGGCGGAACAGGATCTGAGGAGGGGGAACAGGGGGGCACAGGGGTACACCCCCCCCCCCCAGACAGACAAGAATGCACTATATATAAAGGAATAAAACAAAGTTAAATGCTCAGAAAAAGTTAAATACAGTATTTAATTATAACTCACTTCATCCCACCAATCTTATTGTTTGTTTGTACGTGTATGGTCACATACAAAATAGTCTCATTTATTTATCTATGATTTGGATACTAATATTTTATTTGCCGTCATAGCGGCCGCGCAGGTAAAGTAAAGGTGCGAGTCGAGGAGTGGAGTTATTAAAAACCAATCACTGAATGATGATGATTGGTTGAATGGAAACAGAGGACTAGAATAATTTTGCAGGAGTTTGTTATTATTTAGATTTTTTGTAAACAAATATGCTCATTTTGACATTTAAGATTTATAAAGCGCGCTTCCCGTGACAATAAGGAGAAGTAATCCTAGCATCAGCACTTTATTTTCCTCTACAGTAGAAGCCCTCAAATCCGGCCACCTCGGGACCGTACCACCGGCCGGATTTCAAAATGGCCGGATTAACCGGCCGTTTATTAAACGGGTTAAACTGAGACCTTAATTATATGTGTGTTCCAACAATAAACTATTAGGGTGTTTTTAACAATGAAGGGTCTCATACTTGTCCAATCAATAGTATATCGACTTTGTAACAATCATGATTCGCTCGCTCAGACGTTGTTGGCCTAATGGCGCCGAAATGACGATCGGACAACGGACAAGCGATGAAACTGCGTTTAATGGACACTGGTGTTCTGTCTAAATAGTGTTGTGGAAGGCACTATGTATAAATGGGACCGTGATAGCGACTTAATCCGCCTAGTTACCTAACTTCCTTGTTACATCAGGCCAATATAAATAGAACAAGAACAAAATGTTTTAGAAGACATCAGACCACAAAGAGTCCAAAAATCGGCAATTGAACTGATATATTTTAGTGATATAACATGGAACAAGTTGACTCTTGTCAATTTTGGCCATGGGAAATGCCCGCGGCTGAACATTTTATTTCCAGAAGACCGCGGCCGGATTATCCGGCGGCCGAACCATCCGAGGCCGGACTAGAGGGCTTCTACTGTATAGTTTTCGAGGGCAAAACTAAAATTTTAGATACTTTTTCAGTCATTTTTTGAGTTTATTGACATTTTTCTTGCACAGTATTTTTAGGTAAGGAAACTAAAAAATTAAAACTTATGAAGCTCACTTTTTTCCATAAAATTTCAGATTATACTGTTTAACAGATCTAATAAGTCTCATATAATACCCAGATAGCAAAATTAAATTGCAGCAACTTTTTTTAAATTTGCCATGACAAATTAAAAAGTTTGCAACAAAGTTGTCATGGCAAATCTGAAAAGTAGCCGCAAAGGTTTGGCAACTTTCCTAGTTTCATGGGGGCAAAGTTGATGGCAAAGTTGTCATGCAAAGTTGCGACCAATTGATGTGACAAATTATCAGTAAAGTTGTTTTGGAAAATTATTGGCAACTTTTCTCATCTTAGCTCAGCAATTTTGCAAATAACAACTATAGTTCTCCTCGCCTGAAATGCCTGCACTTTTTTGTTTTCTATGCAGGTGGACCGGAATTTTTTTGTGCTGGCTTAACATGACTTCCAAACCACGGGATGGTGTTGTACTTCAGTAAATCACTTTTCCCTTCCCTGATGAAAGTAACAGTCTTTTAGGAATCAGTTTGTGAGATCGAGTAAAGAGGGAGCAAATATATTTAGGCTGTTTACCATAAAACTATCATCCTGATTTCAGGTACTTTTTGGAGTGGTCAGTGGAGCAATGAACTTGGGCTTCTGCACTCCCCATATAGAAGCATTTGCAAAAGCGAGAGGAGCTTACATGTCTGTGATTAAAGTACTTCGGAGAAGGCCCTTGATCAATGTCAATGCGAGTGGGGTTATGTTGGACTCAAAAATAGGGGAAATTGAATTCAAAGATGTCCATTTCACGTATCCTGCTAGGCCAGATGTTAAGGTAACTTGTAAATCAGACATTTTTTTAAAGAGTTGAAATGTTAATGTTTAAATTGAAAAAGTCTATTGGTATCTTGTGGATTCACCTGGTTTTTTTTGGCGGTTTAATCACTAATAGAATGTTTTTGCATATTGATAAAATTGTTTGTGCATAACAAATCTGTTATTATAGATTCTCAAGGGGTTGAGCTTTAAAGTAAGGAGAGGTGAAAGTGTGGCTCTAGTCGGGGGCTCAGGGAGTGGAAAGTCAACGACTATCCAACTGATTCAGCGATTCTACGATCCTGAGAGCGGTTGTGTAAGTCATTTTAAACTAAAAGAAACTTTCTCAGTTGATAAAACTAGCATAAAACTGTTTAAATTTATCTTTTACTCTCTTTCCTTCACTGTCTGGTGCTACTTCAGTCGATCAGTTTAATTTATTACATGTATTTCTCAAATTCTGATTTATGAATTAATTTCTGTTGTTATCCATTATTATCAGTTAAAGAATTTCACATTTTATGAGTGGACCTGAGAATAATGTTTGTTTTTTTTCATTCTTTCTATACACAGTCCTTACCAAATTACAAGACTCACTTAGCAGATTTCAGGTGTTAACCCTGTAATTATATGCCCAAATTATTTCTTTGGAATTGAGAGTAGCGGTTTGGTGTTGTGATGTCATGGCAAACTCAGGCATAAACGATGTACTTCAGCCCACCTCTACTTGGTGGCTATGAAGGATGCTGCCTCATATGTGAGTTGACAGAATGTGTTGAGATGGCTAGCTCACATATGAAAAAGTTGTTCTATATTTAAAAAAAATTTTTGCCAATAGCAAACGTGTTAAGGGTGCGCTACACCCGTCTGCCGCGCGAGAATGCAAGAGTTTAGAATCTCAGCATTTGTCGCCCCAGTTGTAAACCGGTTTAAAATATCTTATTGTCATCCTTTTCGTAAAGATCGATTTTGTACAAAAACAAAAAAGCATGGTAGTAACAATATTAAAAAAATGGCTGTCATATATTTTCCAAAATTTGACATTTCGCGCCTAGTGGCAGTTTACAGTCTCGCTCGATGATTTTGATGCCAAGGTAGACCACACCCTTATTGAAATGATGACTTGCCCGCAGGTGACCCTGAACGGGGTGGACCTGCGAACGCTGGATCTGCGCTGGGCTCGCAGTCAGTTCGGACTGGTTGGCCAGGAGCCGGTGCTGTTCAACACAACCATTGCGGAAAACATCTGCTGCGACCTGAAGGTGACGCGGGCGGAGATGGAACAGGCGGCTCGTGAGGCCAACGCTCACGATTTCATTATGAAACTACCCTCGGTAAAGCAACTGTTGAACTCAATGTTCTGAGGTTGTTATTAATATTAAATTTTAATAGTTTTAGAGATAGTAAATACAGTGTTATCATTGACTATGTACACTAACGTGAATAGACCTCTCATCCAATGCATTTAGTTTGAGGCAAAAATTTGGAGGTTCGGTGGATGCCGCACCAGAGCCGCTGCCATCGATGTTGTTATTATTCAGCTGAATTTACAGTGCTGCCAAAACATTTTACCAAAACATAAACATAACTTTCAGTTGTAAAATGTTTCATCCTTGGCTTAGAAGAGTGGTAATACTGATTTATCTATCATATATTACGTGTACTTCGATGGACGCCGCACGAGATCGCACCACCGTCAATATGCTTCACACACGCCTATGCTATGAGAAGTCTACTCACGTAGTGTACAAAGTCAATGGTGTTATGTTAATTATCCATTTTAGTTCAATTTGGGAATTTTCCCTGGACCCTGAAAAAAAAACTTCACAAGACCGTAAAGGGTCAAAAAGTTTTCTCATCTCAGACATTCATGGATGTGATATTTTTGTGGAAGGTGCAACATTTTTTAAGTTTGATGATTACTATAGGAATATTCCTCCTCTTCCAAGGCTTAACAGATACAAGACGCAGATATTAACTCAATTACAGTTCAAACTTTCTTTAATAAAACTTGTATTTTTTTATTTTTTATTATCCCCCACCCCCTTTACTCAAATGGGGCCATGGGCCACTGAAGGTAATAATGACTACATATGATGGAAGGCTTTTCAGATTTACACATAAAGAATATGATTCAACCACTCTAATTAAGCTGCCTATATAGCCTTTCTAAAATAAATAGAGTGAACAGCCAACAAAAACCAAAACATTAGTAGTGGATTGATTGTGATGGATCATCAATAATCAATAAACTTTGTTTTGTGTGTGGTTGACATATAAGTTTCTTTTTTTAATTTTGTTGCTATATTGTCTTGTTGAAAATATTATTTTGAATTACTTATTGCTGAGGTCTTTATTTAGAAACATAATTCAAAATTTCAAAATAAAAAGAAAAACACCAATCAATCAAATTTAGAACATGGTCTTTCTAGCCTTGCACTCTGTTGTTCACCCTGTGTAAATTAAATATGCTTTAAAAGTTTAGCGATGTTTTTCTAGTTACTGTCCAAGCAGGAAATGCTGACTTTCAACATGTACTATAAATAAAGTCTTATATTTCTATTTAATGGTTTACATATAAAAGTATTTCAATAAATATTCTGTCATTAAAAAATGTTATAATTTAAAATAAACTTATTTCAAAAACCAGAAACTACTGGAACAACGGGGGTATTTACCTTTATGGTAAAATTATATAGTAGCGGGATACTTTGTTTATAAATAGGAGAACCAAATTCAGATTTCGAATGGACCAAAAAACCTCCTAGGATCGGCCCTGCACCACATTCAAAACACATCAGAGGTAGGATGCTAGCACTCGAATTTCCAAATTGAAGCAACCAAATACGAAGTCCCGTCTTTAAATAACTCAAATTCTGGAGATTCATCCTCCAAAGTCACACTGCCAACAGGTTTTCCCGCCTTCAGAAGACTCCGAAGCTACTTCCTCAAATCAGCCATGTTGCTGGCCAGAACTTCACCTTGACTCTTTACCTCAAACTCGATTTCATGTTGAATAAAAAATTCTGGATTACCATCACTACCTCTAAATATAAGAACTAGCATAATTAAAAAATAAACAGATACAACAACACAGCCTAATATCCACAACACAATCTTGCTAAACAACTTTCTCAACAACAGTCTCAAAAAGTTCAAATGAACACCACTGAGGCCCCCCCTTATTGTCACCTCCCTGGACACCAATTTCTCAACCCCCCTCCTACTCAATAAACTAGCCCAAGACCTAGAACAGAATTACCTAACCACGTTAATACAACAAGAAACTGGTAAACAACGATCAAATATAAACTGGACTACCAAGTGATAATGGAAATCTCGTAACAACCATCGAACAACGGACAAGGAATAGCAACAACATAATTTAACACATGAAATAACCTAAACTATAGATAATTTTACATTAAAATTACATAAACACCAAGATCCAAACATCAATAATTTTGAAACAATAATTAATTTAATTTTGTACGGTGTGCAGGGCTATGGGACGATGGTGGGGGAGCGAGGGGCGCAGCTGTCCGGTGGCCAGAAGCAGAGGATTGCGATCGCTCGTGCGCTGCTGCGCAAGCCGAGTGTGCTGCTGCTGGATGAGGCCACGAGCGCGCTGGACGTCGCCAACGAGGCAGTGGTGCAGAGCGCGTTGGAGCGGGCGAGCCAGGGCCGCACCACCATCACCATCAGCCACCGGTTGTCCTCGATACGCGGCGTCGACCGCATACTGGTCCTGGCCAACGGCAGGTGCGTTGCTATTCAATTTCAAGGATTTTCATGATAACAAAACTAGGTATAAATCTAAATTATATACTCCCGAATGTGTAACTGACTCACTCACTCACTCATCGGGGTATCAGAAATTCGTCAAATGTCGGTAAAGTAGATCTCCTATATATCACTTACTACAGAGTGATTCCCAAGCGAGAACTAAACTTACCGACCTGTATTACTGAGAAAATTGCCAACATACTGGGAGTCGCGGATTACCGAAACACCCTTTTTAAGAAATTTTATAACATTAACCAATTGTGCTTTTATAGGTAAAGCGGTCTATTCACCGAGAGAAATTTCAATGTACAAGGTGTATCTGAAATTACCTCTCCAGACCGGAAGTCACTGATGTCAAATACAAACTCTCACTTTAAATAACTTTTTTTAGTTTTACACGGTTTTTAAGAAAACTTTACAATTTGATCTTGTACGCGTAATTTTAGCAGTTTATTGAATATTTGAGGTTTCTCTGAGCATTTTAGGTTAAGCAAAAATGTCTCGGCACAAAAATGTCTTAGACTCTTTTAAATACGTTTCCAACAAAAATTGTCAGTTTGGTCCAAAATGTTTTTTATTAAATTTACAACATGGCGGAGATTAATGAACATGTATTTAAATGTTTAGTAAAACTAATCACGTGATAATTGATGTTTTATGATGGTATATTATTTTAAATGAGGTTCTTAGACATTTACATGTTTGGTAAGTTCTGTTATATGTAAAATGTTCAGACATAATATATGTTAAATTTTCCCCAGTTAAAAAAATAATGTCATACTATTTATTATTCTAAATCAGTATGTTTAGGATTTAAAATATTAAATTTTAAAGTTGCTTCAAAATTACGTCTGGTCCCCTCTGTATTGAAATCAGAGACAATCAACAGAGCAAAATATGTTTACCTACAACAGCACAATTTTTTTTTTTGTACTATTTTAAAAGAGGTGCAAGGTTGGTATGGGACACAAGGTAAGACAGTATCATATTTGCACGATAGTCCTCCCAAAAATTGGTTCTTTATTTGGGATGGCACTTAATTTCTAACGAACTCATTAGGAAGTACATCATTGACTTTACCTGATGGCATACTAATTTAAATTTTACAACTCAACAAAAATTTTAACTAAAATAGCAGATTACACAATTGATTTATCTTTCAAGTAGTGGGAAAACACCGGTTCTGGGACACTAAGAAATCTTAATTTTAGTATTTCAGCTTTAGCTGCCAAATGTATCTCTTCTCGTTTACATAAAAAATACATTTTTCACTCTTTCCGTTTTTTTTTTTTAACGTAAGTAGTGGGAAAATACAGGTTCTGGTCCACTAGAGAAATCGTAATTTTTGTGTTTCAGCTCTAGTGGCCTAACGGTTAGTCTTTTCTGAAATCTGAGAGCATATTACGATAGGGAATTTGATGATCTACAATTTTGGTCCTTTGACTTTTTGTCGTACATTGCACCGTTAACCCTCCAAACCGATTTTTGTGAAATTTATATTTAGATTTAGGGCCCTAGCGACTAAATGGTTTGTCCTACAAAAATGTTTAAATGACAACTTTTATAGGTCTTTTTAATATCTACAATTTTGATTCTAACATACTTTGCCGAATCTCTTTCCATTTACTCTCAAAATACATTTTTCACTTTTTCCCAGTTTTGTGATAAATAAGTAGTGGCTTTTGGCCAACTAGAGAAATCATAATTTTAGTATATTTCAGCTCCAGCGGCTAAATGGTTAGGCCTTTCATAGATTTGAGACTACCACGGTACTGAATTGGATGAACTACGATTTTGGTCCTGTGAGTCCTGTGACTTTTTGTCGTACATCGCACCAATTGCGTAAATCTCCAGACTAATTTTTGTGCAATCGCGTTTTCAGTTTTTCCACTCTACTGACAAAACGATTGGTCCTATCGAAAAATGTTGCTGAATATGACTGAAATATTTTATTAATGGCTTACAATTTTCAGAACATTTTGCTGTATCTCTACACATTAGCTCTCAAAACAGATTTATTACAGGACCAGAAAACAACAAAACTAGTTACCGAAAACTTGAAATTTTGGACCTTACCTTCTTTTAAGAGACTATTAAAAATATAAATTCAGCTATTGTCGGGACTGGTGTTACTAATTTACATACTTTTAGTAAGTTCCTCCTCGGATTTTATGGAATCTTTTTAAAACTTTGGAGTCGTGATTCCTACATATTGTGCCGTATCTCTTCCCGTTTACTCCAAAAATACATTTTTCACTTTTTCCCAATTTCGTGAACATAAGTAGTGGCAAATACTGGGTTCTGGTCCAATAGAGAAATCGTAATTTTAGTCCGGATGAGCTAGAAACTTGAAATTTGGTACACACGTAGTTTGTATGGTCAATACAAATAGAAAATCCCAAAACATTGAATTTTCAAATTTTAACCTCCTTAAAAAATTATTTTTTCATGGTAAAATCTACACTATGTAAGGCTTTTCCAAATACACTGTAACTTTTGAAAGAGAGGTCCTATCTCGAATCCGAGGGAAAATTCATGGTCAGGAATTAGACACTCTACAAGTTTAGTCTCGTGAAATTTTTCCGTATCTCACTCCTTTCACCCTTAAAAAGGCGCATACTTTCAAAATTTCCAAATTTTTTAACAAAAATCTCGTTATTTTAATATTTTTTGTTTACTAACATGGCACACGGATGCTTGAACTTTAGTACATATTATAGTCTCAACTAGATCTTTCCACAGTGGTAGCCATTGACCAATCTCAATTATAATTAAGTCCAAAAAAATTGAAAAAACAACATTCTTAAATTTTTTCGTGTTAAGTGTTTGTAGATTTATTATGCCAAATATACTGCAATATTGATATTTGTTTTGCCAGTAATATATTCTATTTTAGACGCTCTACAAGTTCGGTCCTTTGCAATTTTGCCGTATCTAACCCCCTTCACCTGTAAAGAGGGGCGTACTTTCACAATATCGAAATTCTTTCACCAAAATTACTCTATTTCAATATTTATCGTTTACTTTTATGACACATACATGCAAAAAATTTTGTATACACTCTGAATACATCTAGTTCTTACTATAGAAGCAGCCAAAGGCCGATTTCAATCCAAGGTTAGTAAAAAAACTGTAAAAATACTAAATTATTAACCTGTTTTATGAATAGTTTTTGGTGATTTTGTAAAACCCGGTAAAGGTACTGCCATACCGATATACTTTTTGTCAGCATTATATTTTTAGATTCTCTATAAGCTCGGCCCTTAAGATTTTGTAGCATTTTACTCTCTTCACCAAAAAGGGGTGTATTTTCAATATTCTTTCACAAAAATTGAGTTATTTTTATATTTTTTATTTACTGTTATGACAATTAGACGCCTCAAATTTAGCTACACACACATACCATGAGCATTAAATATAAAATATAAAAGTATCAATTTAAGCTTTAAATATCAAGAGAATATCTTAAATGTTTTAGACTTCCTGAACTATTAAACTAAGACAGCGAAGATAAGGATAGAGTTGGAGGTGGAGGCCTCAATTAGCCTGTTCAGTTCTTAAGACTTAGAACAATTAACGAATTCGGGGCAACCCAAAATGGGGGCATGGGGGCGGAGCCCCCATCGAGCCGTAGGCGAGTTTTACTTATATAGCAAATTTTACTACTAGCTGATACCCGGCATGCTTTGCAATGCCTACCTAAAAACTTGTTTGATTGTTTCCATGGCAACAGCTGGAAGAGAGTTAAAACCCTGAAATAGGTGCGTTTAAGACTGTCCTGGGGCTAAGCCCTGAGGACTATACAAATTTAATGGCTTATAAACCTTCCAAATGAAATTTTCCATATATGTACCAAATTTCATGGCAAACTGTCCAGTGGTTTTATAAACTTTAGAGACTTTATTTGAAACACCGATGCACTCTGTGGTGCATATTTTAAGGTGAATGACTGAAGAGTGAGTTTGGTTGGCTATTGTGTAGGATCAGATAAGAGGTTGTTTTGTTACTGACAAATATTAGCTCTTTCATTTGTCAGGATCATTAATTAATAGCCCAATGACCAAAGGCAGCTGGGTCCAGTATCGATACATCAAAAAGGTTTCCGAGTCCATGGATGTCTCTGAACTCCTTACCGACCTTTTAAGGTTATTCCTGGACCAAAGACAAGTCAAAATATCATATTTAAATTGTCCGGAAGTCTTTAGTTACTCACAGCCGCCATTTTGTTTTTTTCACATAATAATTTTTATTTCCGTAACGGATGGTTGTATTCAGTTCATATTTGGTATGAATCTTTATCATACCAATGTACATTTTCAAGAAAAAAATTAATTTTTTACACTGCATATTTTCAAAATGGCGGCCATTTTAAATTTTCATACTGAAATATCTCAAAATCAGTATATTTTATAAAAATTTAACAAAACACAAAAAGGTTGACAAATTAAATTATCTAACCAATGGTACCAAGTTTGTAAGGATATGACAACAAATAACGGAGTTATTGTGATTTTATCCATGAAAAACATTAATTTTACATTAAAATCAATGCAAGGGCCATTTTAACAGAAAAATCTATGTTTTTCTTGGATAATATCGCAGTAACTCCGTTATTTGTTGTGTTATCCTTACAATCTTGGTAGCATTGCTTAGATAATTTAATTTCTCAACTTTTTTGTGTCTTGTAAATTTTTTATAAAATTTACCAATTTTGAGATATTTCAGTTTGAAAATTTAAAATGGCCGCCATTTTGAAAATATACAGTGGAAAAAATAAATTTTTTTCTTGGAAAAGTACATTGGTATGATAACGATTCATACCAAATATGAACTGAATGCAACCATCCGTTACGGAAATAAAAATTATTATGTGAAAAAAAACGAAATGGCGGCTATGTGAGTAACTAAAGACTTCCCGACAATTTAAATATGATATTTTGACTTGTCTTTGGTCCAGGAATAATACCTTAAAAGGTCGGTAAGGAGTTCAGAGACACCCTGTATATCCTCTGTTATAGTATAGCTTGTATCATATAACTTCTATAGCAAACTACCATTTTTTTTTTTAAATAGTAAAATAAATGCTGCAGTGCATTGCATCTGTGTCAGTATATATATATATATATATATATATATATATATATATATATATATATATATATACAGTGCTCGATTTCTAAAAAAAGAGGTAAGGGAACTGTAAAGGAACTGGCTCACCACGGGCCCACTCTTAAGTTGCAGCGTTTTTAACGTACCTGAGAATATTTTTGCAGTTTTTTTATGACACTCATAATACAGTTTTAAAGATTTAATAAAAATCATTAAGCCTTTCGGGAGCAGGCATGTTTCATACTAACTAACTTAACAAAGTAAAATCCAGATAAGGCCTAATTTTTCTAATTTATTTTAAAAGATAGCGACCAGTCAAGGCCTAGAGACGGTACTTTAAACTTCTAGCAATATTATATTCTTGTTAAATAAAAAGTTATTACCATCTCTCAAAAATTAATTCACTGTGACAAAAAATAACATAAAAATTATGTTAAAAAGTTTTTTTAGTTGTTTCTAAAATAATTTATATATATATATATATATATATATATATATATATATATATATATATATATATACAGTGCTCAATTTCAGGGGGAACACGGCGGAGCGGCGTTCCCGTACCTTTTTTTTAAAAACAAAAAAAATAAAAAATTTAAAAAATAAATAAATTATTTTAGAAACAACTAAAAAAACTTTTTAACATAATTTTTATGTTATTTTTTGTCACAGTGAATTAATATATATATATATATATATCTATATATATATATATATATATATATATATATATATATATAAACTCTACAATGAAATTTCTGTAAAATAGATAGTACCTGTCTAAATTAGCCCTGGAAAGGGCCGATTAAATTTGGTGTGGCATCGGGCATAGGTGAGAGATCACTCATAAAAATAGTTCAGCTGCCAAAGTTGTTGTTCGATAAGGACCACCAAGGTGTACATGCATGGAACGCTACAGATGTAAACAACATCATCACTCTCCCCAGGTGAAATTTGAATAGTTTAACTAATTTGATTGAACAAGAACACTCAAAACATCATGAAAAGTTTCTGTTACTTAGCTTATGTATAAACAGGAAGCTTTTTCTAAACAAAACTAAATTTTCATACTTAGCTTCAATGTGTCAATGTAAAAGTGGTTACAGTATCTAACTTGTATGCCTAATGTCCTACATAACTATCATGTGATAAGAATACTTATCTGAAAAAAGACACTAGCTAAAGGAAAGTGCGCTCGCACTTGTTCTGTTTTAACCTTATATAATAAATAATTTAAATAAAGAATAACACAATATGTTATATTATAACATAAATATTTTATAATAATATAATAAAGTCAATATTTGACTTAACACACTCAATCCGTATTGTGATCCAGGATCACGATCCAAATATCGCGATCCGTATTGTTTATAGTTTTACAAAAATACTATAAGCCCCCCCATCCCATCAACCCAAGGCCCCCCCATCATAACCCTTATAAAGTCTATTAGGTGTTATCACACTCGAATAACTGATGCAGTCATGACATTGGTAAGCATAAAAAAATATTTATCAAATGAGAAATTCTCTCATTGAGGCAAGCTGTGAATGAGAAAAATTAACGAGCAAAAAATATGTGTGTCAGTATCTGGCTGTCTAGTACTTTTATTATTCACAAATTCAGTCGTACATTTTATTAAAAGAAAATTCACTTATTTTTTTAAGGCATTAGTGACCAAGGGTTTACCTAGCACCCACCATACATAACTAGTTAGCTAACCTTTATAACTCTCATTATCAGTAAATGCGCATCAGAATAAATTTTTAAAACATTCTATTGACGTATATTTTGCATTTAGTAAAAATACATAAGAATAGCTTAACATCATAATTTATTAAAAAAGTTTTTACAGGCTTGTGGAGGAAGGAACACATTCAGAATTGATGGAAAAGAAGGGCCATTATTACTCGCTAGTAACAGCTGATGCTTCACTTCAGGAAAGTAAGCTAAATGTATATCAATTATAAAAAATTCTTTTTGTGCTTTAAATTAAAATGTAATGGCAGTTTGTACTTGTAAACAGGATATTACAGTAGAACCTCTCATACCCTATCTTCGCAAAACCTACTTCTCCCGACATACGTGTGGCTGTCTGACACACACTCCGATAATGGCGGATCTTACACATCACGATATTTGGATCGTGATCCTGGATTACGGTACGGATTGTATCATGATTCAGGATCACGATCCGTATTGACTGTATAAGATCCGCCAATAAGCCTGTTCAGTTTTGAAAGACTTATTCATCTACTACAATATGCTTTGTTTTTGTAAATTGTCAGTTAGGCCATGTTTGTGGATGTGGAATATGCTCTAACTGTAATCTTGCACTGTTCTATTTTTGTTACTGTCACTGTTAGTGTCTATTCCGCATTATTTACTGGCCTCCCAAAATCTGACCTTTTGGTTGTTCCAATTAACCATGGCCTGGTCCCATCATGGTCGGATATAAGAGGTTCTACTGTACTTGTGTGACTATTTTTATTTGTTGCATTTAGCCTGAAACAACTGAATTAAATGTGTGGTTTATTACCTCCTACAGCTCATAAAATAAATAACCAATAATGGAAAATTCATCGATCATTGAGCATGCTATGTCATTTAGTCTGTTTCCTACAAAAAAATTGGCTTTGAATTAATGTTAAAATAATTATTTTTCATTAATATGTATTCCTTTATACTCCAACCGCTGTAATGGGTTCTGTGTGTCATTTATTTACCAGAGTAGCACCCTGTTGAAAGTGTATCCTTAGGGTCAAGTAATCAAGAAAAACTTGGGTGCTTGACCAGAAAAGTGGTACTTTTCGAAAAAACGACGCCATCTTGGATTTTTTAATTTTTAGCGTTTATGACCTTTTACAATGACTTCAGGTTATCTGGGTATCATATTATATGTTTTTTGGGGTAGACTTGTGTTTTATATTTTCAAACCCGTAAAATAACAAATAAATGAAAATTGGTTAACTTTAAAGATTTTTTAAAATATTTTAATGGTGCAAAAAAAATGCATTTTTGTTTTTTGAAACTATTTTTAAAATTTTATTACGTTTTACTTCAAAATTTGTTAAAGGGCTCAAAAAAACAAATAATTTGATATATTCAGATATAATTCTATGTTTCTTTGTTGCCGAAAAAAGTTAGAAGAACTTTTTTTATATAATCAATTTTTTAATAAACAGAAATGAAAGCTTTTTACATCACTTTTGTTTAAATATGCTTACATAACATTTTACATACGGATTTGCAATATTTTAAACTAATTTTGTAGCATAAATAAAATATGGTACTTTTTCTATACATTTTGTACTATGTGATGTAAAATAACATTACTGATTCTAAATAACATTACTGATAGAACACCAATCCCAGTGAAAAAAAAAACATTTTGGTCTTCCAGTATGAACAAGATAAAACTACAAGATAGTTTCAAGACCTTCATCTTAGAAAAATGCAGTAACTTGTGGCCAAATGTGCATGTATTTTTTAGCGCTACATCAAGTCCAAACCCATCACAATGCATTTCCTTTCAGTTACCAAATTCAACCTTTCACCATACGGAGTTGCAGTTTGGAGAATTTGAAGAAGCAGACATCAGGATCATGCCCCATATTAAGCATGCCACTGTTGCAGGATACCAAAATAGATAATGGTATTGGTATTACCAAAGACACTGATGCCCTGGCTTTACTCGTGTACCACTGGTGTACATGAAAAGAAATGGGTCTTGGTATTGGTGGAACTGGGGATTCGACTAGGTGTATATGGTCTACAGTACGACGAGTCCCAATCCACGTTTTGGCAAACCAAACGACATCCGGTCTTGGTCATGTTCTTCCTGCCATTCCTTTTTAACTGGTTCAGACTGCACAAGCAAAGTGGGAACAAAACATGCTGCACTTTCAAGTTCACCCACAAACTACCTTGACAAATTTGGGACATTCACTAGTGGAGATATACATATGAAAAAAAAAAAAAAATTAATCTTAGCTGAAGAATATTTGGTTCAGGTTCTAAAAAAGGTACAAAGTGCAAAACGATGACTGACTTAAGAGTTTATCTCTACACTCAGGGCAAAAACATTGCCCTTGGAAGACCTTCCACCATCCTCTTAATCCATCCGCCTTCATATGCTGAAAGCATGTTATAATACACATATTTACAAGACTTGTTTGGATGATCGCTTCAGTATAGGCCAACTTGATGTTCGCCAGTTTAGCTACGATTATGACGGCGACTGTTTGCAGCCATCAAGAATTACATCTACATCGCTCTATCCAATCAAAGATGAACTCGTGCCAGGCTGTACTTGTTTAAAGTGTGCTAAAAAAGACTTTTATGCTACTCCTCAGGACTAGGTTGCTGCATATATTGAAAATGCAAGAGCTTGTCATGTTCAGAGTGCCGCAACATCTACAATTCAAAAAGTCAGACATATCTTTTTTTAAGTAGTTTTAGAAGTGTATGTTATCATTAGCCACTTTTATTAAACGTATTCATTTAATTCAAACATTTTTTTTTTTTTCTGATGATAAACTTTATATTATCAATGATGTATCGGGTTGAAAGCTCAAAACAAAAAGTCTTTTTGTTAAAGAAAGTGGAAAAATAATTTTATTCTTTGTATTCATCAGGCAAAGGTTTAAACCTAATATATCTGATGATGCTGTAAAGACAGTATTCTATTATTTGAGTTTAAATCGCAAATTTTAGACAAATATTAGGTATGCCGTTCTAATTCCAAAAGACAAAAATAAACCTCTATTTTCATCTTTTAGCAAAATATTGTTATACGATTGTGCTTTGTTACAGCGTTTCCAGAATTCTGAGGTTTCCTACAAAATTGGTAGGGTAAAATTACAAAAATGTATGTAAAATAATACAAACTTATTTAAATAAAAGAGCTTTAAATCATTGCTGTTTATTTTAAATAACATTGATTACTATGCAAAAGTTCTTCTTACTTTCTTCGGCAACAAAAAGGCATAGAACTATAGTTGAATGTAACAAATTATTTGTTTTTTGAGCTCTTTTTTTAAGTAAAATGTAATAAAAAAAAATTAGTTTCATAATAACGAAAATTCAATTTTTGCACCAGTAAAATATTGAAAAAATCTTTAAAGTCGACCAATTTTCATTTATTTGTTATTTTACGGGTTTGAAAGTATACAACACAAGTCTAGAACCCCAAAAAACATATAATATGATACCTAGATAACCTGAAAAGACATTGTAAAAAGTCATAAATGCTAAAAATAAAAAAATCTAAAATGGCGTCGTTTTTCGAAAAGTACCACTTTTCTGCTCAAGCACTCAAGTTTTTCTTGATTACTTGACCCTAAGGATCAACTTTCAACAGGGTGCTACTCTGGTAAATGAATGACACACAGGACCCCCCCTAGCATATGGACTATTACCTTTTCCACCATTATCTCCTCCCTAACTACCGAAATGATATTGATTAAGATTTTATATAATTTCAAATAAATGCAGAAAAAACTTAAAACCTTTTTCTCTATTTTCAAATTCCCTTTACAACTTATTTTTATTTTAGTTAAATCTGATTATTATTATTATAAAGTAATCATGCAAAATAAATGAAACAATAATTTTATTAGGTTCAAAAGCTAGTGACAAGGATGGAGAGGAGTCACAGACTAGTGGCCAAATACCTCTAGAGGAAGCTGACATAATCCCCAAAGAATCTGAGACAAAGGAAGAGATCCCTAAAGAAGTAAGTAAACATTGTCATCAAAAATAAATTTCAAATTCACCTCATTCTTCTATCATTTATAATAAAAACAAACATTGTAAGCATAAACAACAACTTTTTATATTTTTGGATGAATATTTGTTTTATAATTTTTTATATTTTTGGAAGGATTTTTGTTTTATAAGCAAAAATATTGGAAAGACTGTGGGTTTGAAACAAACTCAAACTCAAACCTTCTTTATTCATTATATATACATTTCAGTACTTAAAGTTAATGGGAGTCAGGAATCAAAGATCAGGAAAATTGAAGGTCATCATCTATTATTGATGAATATGTTCAGGTGATCATCTAAAACAAATGAATAAAAAACTGCTCTGTGCACAAATATGTATGTGATTCGATGGTGTGTCAGCTAAATTTTATTGCATTGCTAAAAAGATAAACTCAATTATACGTATCGTAACTTACGTAACTTATCGTAACTTATCGAAATACACCATCGTGGTGTATCGAATTAAACTACAGGTTCCTCTAAACAGATTAATTTACCGCCAAATTCTTTGAGCTTCAGAGAAAATAGCTATTACCACCTTAACCAAAACTTGTGACCAGTAATTATAATAATCTTATTTTTATTGTAACACCACCTTTAGCATAAGGAATTCAATTTTTTTTTTTTTCGCCCTCTTATGCTTTGGGACTAAGACTCAAGACCTTGCAGATAGTACAATCATTACATTAACATAAGCACTTTGAAAGGCCTCACAAAAAGCTTTTGTCCAGGCATTGAGTTTGCTAAGCACAGTTCTAAAAAGGAACATTTTCAATTATTTAATACTGCCCCCCAGGAGTATCAAGTCCCAATAGGAAAGATTCTTGGACTCAACAAACCAGAGTGGCCATACGTCTTATTGGGATCCATTATGTCATTTCTCAATGGATGTATTTCTCCTGCCAGTGCTGTATTTTTTGGAAACATGTTTTGGGTAAGTACCCTTTCTACAATATGAAAATCCTTATTGATTATTTTCCTTTTACAACCACCACTTGTAATTTCAGAATGTAAATTTTAGACAATGGGTACCAATTATCTTGTATTCACCCCGTAACAACACCAAATACTTATTTTAGTGTTTTAATGGTATTTTATTCACCATTGTTAGCAGGATAAATCTATCTTTGAATCTTATTAGTTAACATTTAGAAACATTCTTGGACTCTATATAATGTCCCACAATAGTCAATATTACACAACCCATGACTTTAAAACAATAACAATTTTTTGTCTACAAAAATACTATAAAACCAATGGGGTACCCAATTACATGTTGAATATATGTGTTGTCATTGTATCACCCTAGCAAATTACTGGAGACCTGTTGGAGATCAAAACATACATTCCATTGTTTTTTTTTTTTTTCATTTTTAGTATGTACGTACGTACGTATTTTATTGATTGCAATTATATTTTCATTTAAATTTGTTATGAATTGTACACTCCACTCAAAGTTATTTTTGTTTAGGCATATTCGTCCCCTGATGACAATGTGGTCCTATCAGCTGGCAACATGTATGCACTCTCATTCGTCGGTGTTGGAATATTTTCCTTCATATGTGTATTCTTACAGGTAATTCATTTATACCTTTCTTCATTCAATATTAACATAAAAATGTTAAAAATCATTTTGTCTGTTGCATCTGTCCCGTAGTGTCAAACACACTTTTCTGCACAAGAGTTCTTTAAATATTTTTCCCTCTTAATACTAGAAATAGGATCTTTCGTACATCCTTCACACCAGATAATAGGACTTTAAAAATAAAACTTATTGTGGTGACTATGTCACATATTATTATAATCAGGGTTGTATTTACATATGGGCTAAATGGGCTATAGCCCAGGGCGCCAGAATTCAAGGAGCGGCATATTTTGAAAAACGGCATTTTTTAGGCTTCAAATTAAAAAACTCAAATTATTGGAGGCGGAAATTTTTTGGATGAATTGTACAAAAAAATTTGGTAACCGAGAGTGACTATTTTCTAACCGAGATCATAATATCTTAGCGCGAGGGGTCATAAATAAAGAGCTTTAAAGAGGAGCATGGAGAACTCAGCACTACGTTGATTTGTCACGGTAGAGAATTTAGCGATCCACGCGTCGGCGCAAAGGAACCATCCTTCACCTCGCCGCCCCCTCCCTCTCTCACCATATATACATCCGCCACCGCCGAGCTGCACCAGTGCATTTGGGGTGGGTGATTTGAGGTTATGTCACGTTATGTGGCAGTGAATTGATACTGCTATTGTTACTTCAAACTTTAATGGGAAAACACATAAATAGCTGTAATTTAGCTCTTGCACTTTACCTAATACTTCATTTTAAATACTGTAGTAGGCCTATATATGGTTTTGTATCTAGAATCAAATTAAAACCACTATGCCAATTTCTTATTGCTACACTCAGACGTGTCTAACAAACCTCAAAAAATCTACTGGGACTGGGAACGAAGGTCACAGTATTCCGCCCTATTCCGGCGGGAAACTACGCAGACGCACGCGCACAAAGGCTAGTTTTCGACTGTTCGCAACGGCACTTGTTATTGTGTCTCGGAGTGGTCAAAGAACCAGTCAAACACTAATATCCATGCTTTGAGCCACACTTTGGTAGTTCTTTCATAATTTCTAGTTTTCAAATTTTAAGTTCCGTATTATCACTATTTTCAGCTTTTTATGTCCCCACGGCCCCGTCGAAATAGCATAGGAATTGGGGCAATAATTGTGGATATAAATTATGGCGGGGGGAGGGGGCGGCACTTTTTGAATAGCCCAGGAGCGGCAAATTTCCATATCCGCCTCTGATTATAATATGTATTATTTACTAATTACGAGATGGTACTGTTTTCCAGTCTATATGATAATAGGCAAACTTGATTCTTTACCTCCTTTTTTCTGAGCTTGTATGCATCATAGGAGAAATCCACGCATACCGTTAGAAAGGCAGATGAGCAGAATCCCATTTAAATTCTCATCAGCCCCCAGGACTACGCCTTACCCTTTCAAAGTTTCAATGTTACACACACAATGTTCAATGTTCCCGCTACACACGAGCGTCTTACGCGTCTGTGTTGACACAGCATCATTTTGCTACAGGGTTTGAGGAGTGCATGTACACAAATGGAGTGGCCCACAGTTAAACGCTCTTGTTTCCGGGGCTGCGCGTTGACACAGCGTATTTTTACCCTCGTGTGTTGGTCCTTAATCTTATGGAAGAAGGGTAACTGATTGAATCATTAGAGAGTTGTTATAAAAAGAAATTCCAGCAAAACAGGAAGAACAGATGTTTCAGATGTGCTACTGTACCTTCTGTTCATGGACATGTCTGTTTGTAAAAGTCAAAGGGTTGGCTCTTCATAGCAGCAGATAAGATAAATTAGTTTAAAATCTAGTAGGCCTACAATCGTCATACTGGCCTGTTGATACAATACAAATCAACTGAATTGTTTGTTCTTGGATTATACATTGATCATGTATTAGAGCTGAAGCTATGACAGTTGTGTGGCAGTTCTCGAGCCTGACGCTGGCTGGCGTGCGGATGACGACGCGTCTCCGAGTCAACGTATTCAGCGCCATGCTGCGCCAGGAGATGGCGTGGTTCGACGACCAGAGCAACTCCGTAGGCAGCCTGTGCGCTCGACTGTCGGGGGACACTTCCACAGTGCAAGGGGTGAGTAGGATTGACGTCCTGGGCGGTATCACTAATAAGCAAACTACACACGAGCTCATGGTAAAGTTGTTTTGGATTGTTTTCTATGAATAGAATGGTCATCCAATAACCAAAGAAATTGATAGGCGAATTGGTCTGGAGAAAAAAAAAAAACTGTTTAATTTCACAAAACAATATTATTAGTGAATTTTCCTATATAGGGAATACGCTATTACAGTGGTAGTAAAGGTAAGACCTAAGCTTGGGACCAAGTTACTTTCTCGTTTAGAGGTCTCCAGAGGCCATAAACACCATTTGTTCAAATTTATTTACATATATACAGGGTGAATATCGTAAGGTGTTCTAAATGGATTACAGACAAACGGATTTTCCTATAATCTTCAAACTTTCCACTAAATCGAAATCATAAAAATATCTTAACTATGTATAAATACAATGTATTCCAAAAACTAGGGGTCACATGTTTGAATCTTATTATATTTTAATGTGAACACTTGCCAGGTTATTCATAATTTTAAAGGTCTAGTAAAAATAAACATTTTGGTGAAAGCAGAACTTAAATATCTTCAACCGTTTCAAAATGGCGGCCATTTCTTTGAAAAATATAAAATGTTACAGTATAGCTGTATTTCCATAAGCAATGCACCTAGAATTACTCTGATTCAAAATTTGCACTCCTTACTAACTGAGCTTTGCCACGATATGTCACATGTAAATATTATTTTAAAAAAATATAATATAAAAAAATGATTTTTAGAAATTTAAAGGACATTTCATTTTATTTCATTTCTGCAGGCAACAGGAAGTAAGTTGGGGACACTACTTCAAGGGGTGAGCACCCTGGGTGTAGGAACAGTCATGTCTTTCTACTACTCCTGGAAGATGACATTGGTGTGCTTGATCTGTATTCCATTAATCCTCTTTTCCGTCGTCATCGAGAGCAGAGTCATGCACGCAGAAGACTCAATTGAAAAGAAAGCCTTGGAGGATGCTACAAAGGTACCGGTAGTAATGTTATTTTCAGCAACTTTTGTTAAAAGAGTAGAGACAATTTTAACTTAAAACAGCTGAAACCCCTTTTGAGTTATAAAGCTTCTTAATAATGATGATTCATTAATTTACAACCATATGATCTATATCTCATAAAATAGAGAATACGAGTCGTTGCCAGTCGATACTCGATGAATACAGCCCCAGTCTGAGCGCTAGGCAGATGGTGTGAAACTTGTGTAAAATGTAAATACAATAAACTAATTGTCGCTCCCTAATTAATAAACACTATCCCATTTCGTCAGACATCGTTGTATTTGAATTTGAAAGTAAACTGATAAGTAAACAGAAAAACTAAACAAATTAAAATGACAGAAGGGAGATAAAATTATTTTTATGAAGACAGCTGTTTGCTTTCATGAAATGATTCATATGTTAGGTAAACTTACTAAATTTTGTCTTATATTTAAAAATACATGGAAACTTTAAAGTCCTATGGGGCGGAGCACATTCAACTGAGGGCAACAAAAATTATTCCATGACGTCTACAGAGAGTTCCTTTTAATTTGATACCTTAATCATCAAAATCGGTTCATAAATAAAAGAGTTTTGCTGCTCACAAGAAATTCCTTACGGAATTAGTAAGATAGATTCAACTAAACATAACATTCAGATAATTATAATTACAAAGTGACAAACATAATAATAGGTCTGAAATTGTTTTGCTACATACTCATAAGTGTTCCAATAATTGGTGACATTTACAACAGATAGCAGTGGAGGCTATAACTTCAGTGCGCACCGTGCAGAGTCTGGGACAAGAGTCTGCGATATTGGAGCGGTACACACGCCGGCTGATAGAAGCCGAGAGCTCGCTCCGCAGGAAGACTCGCTACCGAGGAGTGGTGTTCGGGCTGGGCCAGACCGCGAACTGCTTCGCCTACGGTGTCAGTCTCGGGTACGGCGGCTACCTCATTGCCAGGGAGGGAGCGTCTTATCGGAACATTAACATGTGAGTTTGGACACAACGTTATACTTGTTATTTTCCGTTCCATTTCAATGAATGTTTTTCAATTAATTATAAAAAAATACTCTTGCAAATAGTTCTAGTTGGTAACTTTTTTTTAATTTTGCTCTAAATAGGTAAATGGGATTATATTAAACTAAGTATAGTAAGGGGCGGGGGTAACATTTTTGGGGGGGATTCGCGCTATGGCCTTTGGGGGATGGGCACCCCTGTTTGCCTTGATTACAAAATTACAATTTTAGTTTGAAAATATTTAAATGGTAGATTCAAGTAAAAGTTTGTTCAGATTTGTATGAAGTTTTAAAAAAACATTGATTTCTAAATGCCATTCCAATGATCCTGAATTATCAGAGCAAAAAATAAGTTAAAATTCAAACGTAATTATTATGTCTAATTTTCAGAGTTGCAGAAGCACTGTTGTTTGGAGCTTGGATGTTTGGACAAGCTATCTCATTTGCCCCTAGCCTCAACCTTGCTAAAGTAGCAGCTGGAAGGTTGTTTAAAATCTTAGACCGCAAGCCACAAATGTATACTGGATCAACTGTTACATCTTTATCCTGGGTAAGATCAACTTAAATTTACATTTAAACCCCACAAATTGGACTCCCGGTAACTCAACACATCCGTATGCACCTATTCAGCAGTAATCGGCAGTTTTGTACTAGTTAGAGCTCTTTTATTCAAATTTATACTTAATTTTGACACTATTCTGTCTGTAATTTGTATGCAGCTATGAATAAAGATATTTCTGATTCTGATAGCTCAACAAACAGACGGGAGCGTCTGATGTGTGAAATTGATAAACGAAAAACACTGAAAAAACTATCAATTACTCGGTAATCGGCATGGGATGATGCTTGCCAAAGCCTCAGAGTCGCAGTGGCGGCTCCAGAGCCGATTTTCGGGGGGGGCCATTGTCTCCAGCACATGGGGGGGGGGGGGGGGGTGGTGGTGACCGTAGGTATCGTGATGGGGGGGGGGGGGTAGTATAAATTGCTGATCACTGGTGGTATTATTATTTTTCATTATAAATTGTATTATTTTCCTATAGGGATGATAGCCTACTTTGAAACTATTTGCTAAATCTAACTATATTATTTTAGCTATCTCATTGAATCCTAACTTCAGTAAAAGAAGACATAAATTGACAGGAATACTCCTAATCTCTCTGAATTTTTCAAAACTATCACTGTTTTTAAAAAGATTTACTAAAATCCAGTCTAACAATTGTTAATTTCAAGGTTTGAGTGATTATGTATCTTCATAAATACATAACTAGTTTTTAAGGGCATTTTCTTTATGTAAATCAAATGGGGTATTTTCATTCCTGTTTCTGTATTTAGACAATCTGGTGGGTTGCAGCAGAAACCAGGTACGCATCATGCAAATAACTGCGCAGTCAGTTGGAGTTATAATGTTGAGACCCATGATTTTACATGATTCTCTTAAGCAGTAAAACTAAAGGGACTGATTTAAAAATAAAGTAAATGGTTAAAGTATTATAGTCATTTTGTGTTTCATAAAAAAAAAACGTTTAAACAATAAATTAGATATAGGTGTTAATTTGTTGAATGCACTTAGCGGTAAAAAAACAAAACCAGTGGTCCAGTTCATGACTATCGAAATTAACTCTGACTTTGAGCTCTCCCCTATCAGGTATTATTTTCATAAAAGCGAGATTTGAAATTTATTTTCCCCCTCTAATACGGCTAAGTTTTAATGTTAGTCCCTTATGGTTTCCAAGTGATCATATAAATCCGACAGATGTAGCTTCACGAACTACCCCATAGTAAAACAAAAGTAGGCCTATGGTTGGCCTACTCCATCAATTCTAAATGATCACAGCTCAAACTTTATTCTCAGCACTTAATACAAAATTAAAACTGTTTGAAATATCGTACGGTTATTAAAACAATCTTTAAAAAATACTGTTCCAAAAAGAAGGCTATGGCTATGACTCTATTTAACAACCTCGACCAGACGACGACCTTCACAATAATCAATAATACCACCAATAAAATACTGTACTGTCCTTCTCGTCGCTTTGCCCGTGTCGTCTGCTGCGCGCAGCGCAAGATCTTATTACGATCTTATTACGTGTCTATATATGGCGATGTATTTGCCACGACCTTGAAATAAAGCGGGTAGATTTTGTTTGAACTTTGCGTTTAATAGTGTTTTGGCCCAAAAATAAGTTAATAAATAGCATCAACCCCAGCAAAAATCAAATGGTCTAAAATTAATTTTTCAAAATAAATTTTTAACATTTGTATTATGTTTTGCTATTTTTGTAACGGAATAACAATGATAGGTAAACAAAAATAAAAGAATACTACTTTTAAGCATTCTTTTTGCATCTGTTGACTGTGAAGAGGTAGCCTATAGTTGATTGTTGTAATATTAATAGCCTGATTAGCATGACTAATAACAAAAGTAAATTTAAACCAACGAGCAAGGTTCGGACGTTGAACTTAACGTTTTATTTTTAAACTCCCAATAAATTTACTAGCAAAAACTTCTTGAGGGGGAAGGGGCCATGGCTCGATCGCCCCCCCCCCCCCTGAAGTCACTATCAACAATCCCGATCAGCTGATGGCATTCACGGCACAGTCTTCTCGTCCCTAATCCCGTTCGTTGTCCGTGTCGTCTGCCACGCGCGCACGCAATTTAAGTATCTCCAAAACTTCCTCAAAATGTAATAATAATGTTGTTATTAATCATAATTAATACAAATTAAAGATAAATATAAATAAACAATGTCACAATTTCATTAAAAATAGATAATTTTTGTGACAAAAACATAACGTATTATTTTTTAAGCCCCCTAAAAATTACTGGCCGAAAATTCTGGGGGGGGGGCCATGGCCCCCATGGCCCCCCCCCTGAAGCCGCCACTGCAGAGTCGTGGAACGAAGTTAACGGAGGTTCTTGCCTCTATTGAAAGTGATTTAACAGAAAAGGCTACTTACTACAAGATGCGAGGCCACAGCAATCCTTAAAAAGCTAGAACGGTTTAAAACTGATTTCATGGTTTGTTTCTGGAGTACTATTTTACATAGGCTTTATAAAACGTCCAAACGAATCCAGTCATCCAATATGGATGTTTTGACAGTGACAGAGCTATACGCTGCCCTAGTGGAATACTTCTCTGCCCAAAGAGAAAATTTTATTACTACGAAGAGCTAGCAATGAAAATTTCAAAAACTTCACTTTATGAAAAAGATGCTTAAAAAAGGCCACCAAAGAAGCAAAAAATATGAAGAAGGAACTGCGACGGATCTAAATCTTGGTGGGAAGGAATCTTTCAAGATTAATACATTTCTTGTTAACATCGGACAACTACATTAATATGCAATATAAGTAGAAATTAACAAATTATATTTTATAAAACCAAATAAAATGTTATTTAGAAAAATAGGAACTTGCAGCGAACAAGCGGAAAAGCCGACAACCAATCAATCAACTTTATTTTTCTTTGTACATATGAAATACAAGAAATGGTGTCAAAAATAAATAAAACTAATACAAGCTCAAAACAAATAAAACTATTAAAACTTACTAACATTTACTTTTATTCATAAAACTCTTCAATTGAGTAAATGGGTTTGTCGATCAAATATAGTTTCAATTTATGTTTTAGTTTATTTATTAATGATATGAAAGATAATTTGTTTGGTGGATGTCTCTTTGGACAAACAAGAGTAAATATTTTGCTTTATGCTGATGACGTCGTACTTTTAGCTCCGACAGCCGCTAGCTTGCAGTTAATGATTAACAATTTAGAACATTATTGTGCAGCATGGAATTTGCTATTGAACCTAAACAAGTCAAAAATTGTAGTCTTTAGAAATGGAGGTAAATTAAGGCATAATGACAGATGGACTTACAAAGGAAATGCAATTGAAGTTGTAAATAGTTATAAATATTTGGGCATTGAACTGACATCTAAAACATCGTGGGAAACGCAATTCAATCAGAAAGCGGTTAGTGCTAAATTGGCCATCAATACAGTTTGGCGGAACTTTTTTAATGAAAGTAAAATTTCAATTTTTTCTAAATTCAAATGCTTTTATTCGGTAATTAGATCAATAGTCTGTTATGGATGTCAAGTTTGGGGTTATCAAAAAAGTGAAAGGATAGAGGGAGTTTTGCGATATTTCATAAAAAAGATTTTTTGCCTGCCTATAAACACGCCGAATTACGCACTGTATCTTGAAACAGGAACAGAATCAATTTTTCTTTACACTTTGGAAATGAATTTAAAATATATTGTTCGCTCGTTGTCTTTGCCAAATGACCGCCTACCTCACATTCTTGCGAAACAAATCATCGAAAAAAAATTGTTCTGGTGTGAGGAGTGACAAAGAATTGGACGCCTTCACGGGATAAATGTGATAATGGACGGTGACGCGGGCGGGGTCCAGGCCTCGCTCACCGAGGTGTTAGAGGCGGTCAGAGCGGCTGAAAATCAGGCGACATTGCAGGCGGTCCGGAATGCACGTTATCACCGGTGGTATGCGTCCTTGAACTTGGAGCTGGGGGACCGGTCTTATCTATTAGATAACATTTCGCTGAGGGTGATGAGGTGGGTCTTTAAAGCACGGGTTGAGTCAATTTATTTAAATTATAGGCCATGGATTGAAAATCAAAATTATTTTTGTAGTTTATGTAATTTGGGAGAGTTTGAGGATGTATTTCATTTTATAAGCAGATGTCCAATTTTGTCCAGTATTAGAAAGAGGTTTTTAAATAAAACAGAATTGACGAGGGAGGAATTTTTTGCATATTTAAATGGGAGGGACTGGCGGGGTTTGGGTTTTTATTTAATCAATGCATGGAAGTTTAGATGGGAATTAGTGCAAGAATTTAATTTTTAGTCATACATCATACAAAAGTCCTTACTATCATTAAAATGTTGCTTTTACTACAGTTTTGTCATAAACTTAATAATTAAAATCCTGGTAAATTAAAATGTATTTTTTCAGAATATAATGTTCCTTTAGTGTTTGTTTTGGTATTATGTTATAAGGATATAGTTTGCCAACCCAGCAGACAGTCCATTGGACTATTGCTGTTTCAGTGTAGCACTGTTTTCTAGCTGTATAAGGTTATCCTTAGGCCTACTGTGTTAGGCTAGATAAAAAAGAGCATTCATTTCATGTACAATTTGTTTTTTGAAAAATAAAGCACTGTTTTCTTTCTTCTTTCTTTCTACTAACATTTACTTTTATTCATAAAACTCTTCAATTGAGTAAATGGGTTTGTCGATCAAATATAGTTTCAATTTATGTTTTAGTTTATCATTGTTTGTTTCTAATCTTAGTTCATCGGGAAGTGCTTTAAAGAATTTATTTCCAATGTATGTGGTCTTTTTTATATAAAATTCCAATCTATGTTTGTCGAAATGTTTTTCGGTTTGTCTTCTTGTGTTATATTGATGTGCAATTGGTTGTAAATGTGTTTTAGTTTAAAAAAATAATATGCATTCAACAAATATACAGTCCATATACAGTTAAAATGTTAAGATTTTTAAAATGTTCTTTTACGGAATCATCGTGTTTAAGTTTGAGCATACAACTAATTGCCTTTTTTTGTAGTTTTAGAATTGTGTCCAGATTGTTTTTTGTTGTTGCACCATACAAACCAATTCCATATGAAATATTTGAATGAATCAGTGCAAAATATATTTGTTTTAGGACAGGCAAGCTGCACAATCTGGCAATATGCCTTAAAACAAATAAACCTGAGTTAATGTTCCTCGATATATGTTCAATATGATAGTCCCAGCAAAGGTTTTCATCAATATATAGAACTAAGAATTTTGTCTCGTTCACTTTTTCAATAATTTCATCTTCTATCATAATATTGGGAGAAATTTTTATATGATTTTGTTTTGTGGAAAATGTGATGAATTTAGTTTTATTTGGATTTAATAAAAGACTGTTTTTATTGAGATATTGTTTCATGCAGGGATATATTTCCGAATAGGCGGACTAGGCGCGCGCCTAGGGCGGCAAATTTTAGGGGGCGGCAAAATTTGGAGAAGAAATAATTTTAAAATTGGAGTTTTAGTCTTTAAATGTAATTTAAAAGTATGTCGCATGCCTTCTTTAGCAATAAAAAAAAAAAACATGTTTATCAAATAATTTTGAGAACGACAATTCGGCTATTTAAAATACTTTCATTAAGTATAAAATTATTCAAGAGCATCTTAACGTTAAGGCTTCGGTCTACGTGAGCTCGAATGCCGCCGGGCGGCCGCGCGGCCATAGCGCTAGGCGAGTTTTATGGATGCAGAGGTTTACGGGAATCATGTTTTAAAATTAAATCATTAAGATAAAGATCGACTCTTAACTTTCTGTAAAAGTAGAAAGAAAGATCTCGTGTTCTTTGGATTTAGAATTTTTAAATAAAATTTATAATTTCTGTTATGTCTAAAATCAACTGTTTTTCTCGATGCAAATGAAAGGGTTTTTTTAGAATCCTGTTATCTTCTTCTAAATGCAGCCTATAGCTATAACTAAGGTGTCCATTAAAGAAGAATTACGGTGCTAAATTTCCTTGGTTACACTTATATAATCTCACTTTGGTAGTTTCATTAAAACTAATGGAAAACTCCAGTAAAAAATCTAGAAAAACAGGTGATTTTAGATAGTTATAGCTGAAATTAGAAATTAGATTAAAAAATTCTAAAACTAGAGAAGACGAGATCCGTCTTTATACTTTTAGAAAAAGTTAAGAGTCAATCTCTATCATAATTAGTTAGTTTTAAAACACGATTCCCGTAAACCTCTGCAGCCAACAAACTCGCCTAGAGCTACGGCCGCGAGGAGGCATTCGGTAACGTCGCGTCGTTCGGGCTCAGGTAGACCGGAGCCTTAATCAAACCAAAGTCAATCATTTATTCACTACACTGCTGTACTGAGTTTTCCGTGCCGCCCTTTTCGTATTGGTCTGGCGAACGTAATGTCGTGTCGTTGCTCGCTGCACAAAAAAAGGAAACAAAATCGTTTCCTTTTTCTGTGCTCGCGGTCGCGGGCGTGGGCTTTCGCTACACCCTCCCGTGTTTACCTCGTACGCCACTTTCCTATGCTTACTTCGTTGGCAGTGGCAGGGTGAGGGGGGCCCCAATGCCAATTGCCAATGTAAACATTGTGGTGTGTAGTAGGTAGCCTATACTTCAATTGTGTTTTATACCAACTTGTAACGCATAATTTTGAGTTAAAAGTGTTTAATTTAAATAGTGTCCCTAAGTATGAATTTACAGTAATACTCAATGGACTTAACTACAGTTATTGATTCATTTGCTAGATTAAAATTAAGGAGAAAAGTGTGAAGTAACTCCAACTAAACCACATTTCATATTATTATTTCTAACGAAAGTACTTACTTTTTTCGTTTTTATTAATTTGGTTTCTTGTAAATAAACCCGTTTTGTAAATACAAATATTTTATTTTTCAAAGACATCTTATCTTCACACGTCTATCCAGTGTATTTAATGTCCAATAACAATAGTTAAGAGCCCTTGTATATGGGCATTTTCATGTACCGTTTTCGCGCTGTAAAACGCGATTATGACTTCTGATTGGTTACAACAAAGTTGCGCATACCAGCATGTATCCAATGAGACTCACTTTTTGAATGTAAACGGCGCAACAAATACACTCTTAAAAAATGCTCAAAATGTGGTATGTTTGTTGACGCATTTTAGAATGCAATTACTTATTACTTTTCTACAGACTCAGCTGACACGGCATGTGAGGTCGGGGAGTGCCCTAACAAGTTTGAGGGGGGGGGGGGGGCGGCGGAAAAATTCGCTGCCTAGAGGCGGCAAATACTTAAATACGTCCCTGGTTTCATGTTGGCCAATCCTATGAAACTCGAGTATTCAATATTATTTTGGTTTCCTGCTGAAATTTTTAAATTTGTGTCATCTGCATATAAACATAAATTACTTTGGGGAACAATCTGAAGAGAGTCTGGAAGTCCAGTTATGTAACACAGGAACAGCAAAGGACCCAGAATAGATCCCTGTGGATCTACATAAACTAACGATATGTGCTATTCCACAATGAGTTTCTTGTGTGATTCAAAACAAAGATATCTAGTTGATTGGATGCGTTTCTATTTCAGTAAAGTGATAACGATGAGACTGGAAGTTTCTCCTAGAACAAATGGACTTCGATTTTTTAACTGACCATTTTTAATTTTACCGGTAGACGAACTGATCTCTATCTTGTGCCAGGGCTGAGACGGTTAATTTGAGTAATGGTTGATCAGGGGCCGGCTAAGAGAAAGTTTACTGTAATTTCATGACCTCCAGAAATTAGGAAGATTAAATCACCATTAATGGTCAGTGGATTGATGATAGTAATCGACAGAATCTGCAAATTTTTAGTTTTACACTAATGCTTTTTAAGTTCATTGAAAATGAGTGCTGAGATTTTCTTTTTTTTACAAAACCCAACCTTGACTTATTATTACAGAAAGCTGAAGGTGAAATAGAGTACCGGGACGTCCATTTCTCATACCCCAGCCGGCCAGACACAAAGATACTGCAAGGTCTACAGCTGGGCATCGCCAGAGGACAGAGGGTGGCTCTGGTGGGGCCCAGTGGCTGCGGGAAGTCCACCTGTGTGCAGCTGCTTCAAAGGTTCTACGATCCCGTGACCGGGTCCTTGGTAAATACTACAATGTAACATCATCACAGATATTGAAATTGAATAGACCACCAATTTTGAGAAGACTATTCTCAAAATCGATTTTGCTCGATTTGATAATAGTAGCTGTCTGTAAGAAGCTGGCATGAATCATACCTTTTTTAATTTGAGTTCAGGTATCATGTTGACAGCTGACATTATAGCATTGAGTAAATATGGCGACGTTATTGACATAAAGTATAGTGGTCAAGCGATAGATAGGGTAGAAAGAAACGCTTGCCACATGTCTCAGACCTGTTTCACGGCAGCTACCAATTGTTGAAACAGTGGTGTGCATTCAGTATATTTGATCCTGAGGTTTTGATATCTCATCAAAACGATAGTTATCGGCATCGTTGAAAACTATGGAGGAATAAATCAAACCGAATCGGGCTATCGATTGTTGAAAGCTTTCGATCAATTGCATCAGTTTATCAGTTGTCAGTTAGTGGCGCCCCTGGCGGACAGTCATGTCGTTCAGCGTTTTAATATTTTAACATTGCCTAACCACTCAATAGTTATGTTAATAACGACGCCATATTTACTCAATGATTATAGTTTATCAGGGTTTACAGCTTTTATCATGGTTTTACCTCTAATGATTGTTTTTCTTCAGTCTAATCATGATTAATACGATATTAGGCTACATAGTCTAGTAAACCATATTATGGTTTACTGCACGATATTTACCACAATATGGTCCAGTATTGAGTAAACAGCGGGAGTAAAATCGACTTTACAAAACTCTACTTTCACCAAACTAGACAATGTGTTTAACCACAATGGGTCAAGTTTGCGGAGTTTTACTGTTCCTACAAAATTACTTCGTTTTTAAAATTAATCTTGTTATATGTAGGTATTTTTCACTAAACTCATTTACCTTTCAAAAATTTTTAACCAATTCAAACTATCACTTTTCTTTTCCAGATAATAGACAAGATGGACTCGATGGAGGTGCCTCTGCGGCAGTTGAGAGCGGGGCTGGGTATAGTGTCCCAGGAGCCAGTGCTGTTTGACCGCACCATTGCAGAGAACATCGCTTATGGTGACAACTCCCGAGTGGTCTCCATGGCGGAAGTTGTAGATGCTGCCAAACAAGCAAATGTACATTCCTTCATATCATCTCTTCCTGCAGTGAGTATTGCGAACAACTCATTTTCTTACATTAAAGATTGCAAATTTCAAGTGAAAATGGCTCTTTTTAGATGTCATAGTCAAAGTCAAAATAATTTTTCTTTATGAAGTACACAGTTATGTCCATTAAATGGCGTCATTTGTGTAACTACTAAACTATAAACCTAAGAAAAGGGAAGAAAGAAAAAGAAAGTGCTTGCTTTTCCATGTACAGTATCTACATTTGAAACAAAAAGATAACAAAATATCCGCACTGATAGAATATTCGTGGTGAACATTTAGGCGAACACAAAAAATCAACGAACATTTCTAACGAACAATTATTGACCATATGATTTATATTAGAAATTAATACCGACAAACAAACAAAAGTTCAGCAGGACATTATTCTATTTCTAAATGATATTGTATTGTTGGTGAGGAGTATATATTTTACTATTTTTATTCATGGGCGACACTCACCATTGAAGAATGTGATATGATGCTACGTGAAGTCGTTGTCAGAAAAACACAAACACGGACACACACACAGAGCGGACTTCACACACATACACGAATACACGTTTCGGGGTAAAAAAAACAATTAAGTTCCGCGTTCTCAAGTGTTGTAGCGGCGACGAGTTTTTTTGGTCGCGCAACCGGCTCGATTGTCTAATCCTGACAGCCAGGATTCTGTTTGTTGAACATGTTCGGCCAGTGTGGACGTGGCTTTATTCAACCTTGTACCTTGCTATGGTTGAACCATAAAGGCATAAGACATAAGCTAAATAATACAAAAGAATGCCAATCTATAAAGTGAATAGATTCCTTGCAGTGAACAATTCATCCACATTTGCATTTCAGCTTAAATTTGTATCTATGATTAGACCAAAAATTACGCACTAGTTTCATAAATTTTTTTTTTTAAATGTACATTATAATTCCATGAATTATCTGTTTGTTTTGAATACTATGCAGTTTACGTTCTAGGCGTTAATTTATTCTGTTCCAAGAAACCTCCAATGTAAAACATTGGAGGTTTTTAAATAAAGTTCAAGAAAATCCCTTTCATGTAAAGTACTGTATTAGTATTGAGAAATATCCCTTTTGCTTAAATACAATTTAGTTAAAAAGTTTGCCTTCGATTGTTGCTATCGAATGAAAAAAAAACATTCAAAGATCGTTTTCATACATAACAAATGCACCCTGAAATATAAGTTGAGCAGAATTATGCAGGGGACCTTTCCGGTCTTTACACACACCACATTAGCAAATCGTTAGGGATGACCTCGGATTTTTGCCTTGCCCTAGTAAATGCTAACATGTAACATTTGATTGCACTATTTGGGAAAAAGTTCTGATTACACAAATAAAAAAAATCCAAATTTAGTCACTTTTTTAAAACGCTAAGGTAAAACAAAATTTTGGATTTATTAAAAAAATTGGAAAATTTAACTAATCTTTTTAAGTTAGCTGAGAGTTGTTCAATTCTTTTTGCAGGGTTATGAAACACGTCTGGGCAGTAGAGGAACTCAATTGTCTGGAGGCCAGAAACAGAGAATAGCAATTGCTCGATCCCTAGTACGCAACCCTCAAATTTTAATTTTAGATGAAGCTACATCAGCACTGGATTCTCAGAGTGAAAAGGTAATGGCACAATAAGTGTAGCTTTACTATTTTTAAGGTGTATTTCTTATTGTTATCAATTGTTCCGGGTTAAATTATTGTGATGATAAATCAAATATGAGTCAAAATAAATTTGATTCAGTCAAAATAGTTTCTGGTACGGAGGCACCTACTTTTAAACTGTCTGTTAGAAGAGTAATTTCTTTTTCACTATAAAACAAAGACAATTTAACAGGACAGTTTGAATGAAAATAACTACGGATTTAATATTTTTATGAATGGCAAGAAGTTATTTGAAGGGTATGATATCAACCAAACAAAAATGGATGGATCTGCACCATCAAATGTTCTGCCAGTAATATACTTTTCCCCAAGCGAATTAATGTTTTTTTTTTTTTTTACCAATAGAAAATTTGTCTATTTCGGAATTCTCACTAAATTGTTTATATGCAGATATATACATTATTTATTTAGTTAAAGTGTTTTATTATCAATTGTTGTTATCTTTCATTTCACTGGTCACACTACTGGACAAAGTGGCCAGTTAATTTCTCATTATGTTTTGACCTCTTTACATGTATTTTTGTATGAGAAATAAATTCATTTATTCATAGAGGTTTAGTTTTATACCAGTTTCAAAGGTACTTGTACTTTTGAAACTGGTACTACTGGTAATGGACTCTACTGGTACTTGTTGATTTTAGATATCACCCAAGTGTAAGTGACAAAAAGAATAAAAAATATGAACTGACATTTTTACACAAATATTTTTGCACAAATTTCAGATACCTATTCAGACGCAGTATATACAACAAAGTTACAGAAGGGGATGGCAATGGGGAGTGCATTGCGGGTTTGGTTTGGTTTGGGCCAGGTTAGCATAAATAAGTCAATATTAGTTCTGTTATCTTCGTTTACACAGTTTAAAAGTAAAATTGCATCAAAATATCATCTACAAAGTGAACTAACATATCACGAGCATTGCACATCTATTAGCGACAGAGTAAGACTGTCAATGAGCACCAGACCTTCAAAGACCTTTGGACTAGTTGACAAACAAGCGATAGCAAAGAAAACAGAAATAAAATAGGCAATTATACTAACCTTACCCAATACAACCAGACTAAACCACACATTAGACTGGTGTTGCCTATATCCGACAAGTAGCACAGTAATGTTGCAAGTTGCAGATGGTGCAAGAGGCACTGAATGAGGCGTCGACCGGTCGCACGTGCATCATCATCGCACACAGACTCAGCACGGTGACCAACGCAGACGTCATCTGTGTGCTGAGTCGTGGAGCCGTGGTCGAGATGGTTCCCACTCGCAGCTGCTGGCCCATGGAGGCCACTACGCCCGTCTCCTGCGCTCCCAGCAATAACCTGCGCTGCTGTGATACATGACTATACCTAGTGATAAGCCGTTGAGTTCCTTAGCAGCAATCGCTAAAGATATAAGCAAGTAACTAACAAAATATTGTAAAATACGTCCATACCTGTAAATATATTTTTTTTTATGTAGAAAGCATTTTGCTAAGATTTTTTTTAGATGTAAAAAGCCATTTGCCTTAGGAGACAATGATTACAATATACATTTTGTTTTAATGCTTGTCCCTGCTGAAAATTTCTCCTTATATTTTCTGAATTGAGAAACGTTTGGATTAATTACAAGAATTAAAACAATCAATAACTTTATGTTTTTACAATAAAAAGTACTACACATTATTTTGCTCCCCAACTATCCAAAAATATCTAGAACAATTTAATTGGGAGCACAGTGGTAAAATACAGTTATACACTTGTAAAAATTCACTTGTCTATAGAATTAACATTAAGAAAGTTACAGAAAATTTTTCCATTTTCTATTTAATTTTCAAACATCAAATTATTGTAAGGCTGTAATAGAACAAATGCTGTTCTTGACAATGGATGTGACATGTATTAAAAAAGCAACATAAAGAGTTCCTTGGGTAAAAATAGCCTTTATTTGTAATGTTGCCCACAATGTCGGTTTTCAAAGAGTAAAGAAACGACAAGTATGTACCTTAAAAGAGGCCTTTGTTGTTAAAACTGTTATTCTGTGTAATATATGTATGTAGTTTCATGAAATTATAGCTTAGCTATTTTAGATTCCTGAAAACAGCAAAATAATCATAGAAGAAAATAGTTTAATCAATGATACAAAGTATTTCAATATTAAGTTTTAATTTTTTACAATTTATAAGACCAAGGTTGAAATTTCAGGGCATAAAAACATTTCAATTTTCATAAAAAAAAATAGGGACATGACAAATTTGTTAAAAATTTCAGAAATTTAATGTCCTCATATTCACCACTATATTTATAATCCAAGCCTGACCTACTCATAATGTCTCAATTAAATTTCTATGTAATAATAAAATGTCATAAATTTCACTCTTTATTTCAATCAAATTTTCTGCTTTTGGCCCTCCTCATTTTGCTTATAGTTGTGAATATATAGGCTATAATAGTGTAAGCCTTCCAACTTGGCTTGCAACAATCTCATTAAAAAAAAAATCATGAGCCCTTTTACTCACAAATTATATTTAATTTGACTATGCCTACTAGCGGGTATACACTTGGTATATGATTAAATTCAATTAACGCAAGGCTGAAGGCTTGGATAAACATTTCCACCCACAAAAGTAAAATATTAGTATTAATGAATTGCTTTTGATATTAGCAATTACAAAGCATTACAATGTTTACAATTCAGATCATAACAAGTGCCTAGTATTGCTCACATAATAGATACTAGAACTAGAGAGACACATTATTATCTAAGTGCTGTATAATAGGAATGTTTTTATATTACTCTGTTTGATGTTACTTTTGTATATGAATTGTTTATTAGCTTTTAATTGAAAAAATAAACAAATTATTTTGCATTACTTGTTTTCTCAATGTCCATTGTTGTTAAATTACAAATCAAAAAAGTTTTTATTATTTTGTTCTATTATAATTAAGAATATTAAGGTGCAATATACTATTAGATTCAGGCAAATGAATTTCCTATGACTATGAATAACTATTTCATTTTTAAGAAAAATAACCCGAAGTTTTATGCCTTCAATTTAACCGACAATATACTAATGTTAAGTAGTTTGAATAGTGAGGTGATTGGTTATCCTACATGTGTCAATCATTGTGATTTATAAAGCAGCAGATGATATCATGGGTCGATCTTAGAGGGACAGGATGTAAAATCACTTTTTGTCTTCACTGCCCCTGTTTTAGGTGAAATGTCTATTTGTGAAAGTGTTAAGAGTAAAATAAGAATGACAGGGTATTAGACAAACTAAATCCAATAAAATAAATTGATGCTCGGAAATCAGAAAAAAATTGCAGTGGTAATACAAGTCAGGAAAAAGTTTATCGTCAACCCTCAAAATAGAAAAAGCTCGTATAATGAATTTCTTGGCACAACTTTTTTACAGCATCAACATGCTGACTAAAAAAATTGCATTTTATATTCCAAATTCAATTTGTTTAAGGCAACTCTTATTTAAATAGCTAAACAATTTACTTCAAAAACTTTTTATAACACCTCATTAATCCAGTGATATGGTTTTTTCTTTATCTCAAAACGTTCACTGCGCCATATGAAATCACTGACCATCATCTCACACTGAAAAATTTTATGGCCTTGTGGTTGCTGAAGAGCATCTCGTTGCATGAAAAGTACTTTCCGATTAATTTTCTTTGTCAGCCGCCATTGTGAAAATTTCACTCACTGGTGAGTGCTAGCACCTGGCACTTTCCCGCCAAATAAAAAATATACATTTTATTACATTCAAATGTCACTAAATTTATCACTGGCCGAAAGAAAACGTTATAAGTTATAAATATGTATATACAATTATTTAAAACGAGCTGTCATGGCACTCACTGGTGAGCACCCAGCACCTGACGATGTTGTTAGGTTTGTCAACTGCAAGTTAGAAACATTTGAATCGCTGTCTGAGTCATCGCCTGGACTGTTTGTTCGTTTCCGGTAGGTAGAAGCCATAGTTTTACTAAAGATAAACCACTACATTATTAAAATGTAACCCTTGAAACACATGTAAAAATAATGCAAAATTACATGAAATATAACACAAATACGTGTAAAGATATTGGGAACGGATTGTGCAATAAGACAGCCCGAGTCATACATAATGTGGTCAAAAGCTCCCCTAGCCTTACTGGTGTGCTGCCGCTCAGCAACTGAATAAAGTAGACGATAAACTCGACGGTGCGTGTGCAGAATGGCAGAAAGGAACCACTCACCGGTGAGTGCCTGACAGCGAACGTGTTAAAATTTTGTTACACGAATGGTAAAAGATAATAAACTTGAATTTATTAATAAAACAGAAAATAAATAAAATTAGCTTTAAAAAACATCTGACTTTGGGGTATTGAATGATATTAAAATGTAAAAACTATCCGATTTCCCTTACAAGTTTATTAGTTGAAATCATCTTTGTCAATCATCTAAATAATACCAAATATAGGTTAACAACACCACTGTAAGTGGTTACTTTTTTACATGCAATGTATACAGTGAAGAAAAGCACCAGACTTAAAGTGCAAGTACAAGTAAACAATTGTACTTAAAGTAAAGTACAAGAATACAATTTACAACAACCGTACTCGTGACAACTCATGTATGGGAAAATGTATTGATTTTAACAACAAAAGCTTATGAAATGGGCCAAATTTTTATGAACAATTGCTGTATCAACCAACAAAACACAAAACAATAAAAAAACATTTGAATGCTCAAGTAACAGACAAAGGGAAATAAAAAACTAGCACCAACTTATTCCCATCCTAATAGCAGAATAGCGAAATTTTAGAATTTTTAAAACAAATTAATAAATGTCCACAATACTGTATTGGTGGTGTATATTTTAAAACGTTAAAATATTACTTGCATGAAGTTTTATCTCAAAATATTTTCCTTTATATTGGACATTACCACACACTGGTTTGTTTGATTTATTATTGGTTTCATTTTATTTTATTGTAAGCTGACAATATCATTTAACATTTGTTACAAATATCAGTTTTTTCCAGAAAAACTTATTCAAGTAAAAAATTTTGTTTAAACTATACAAAAACAAAAAAAGCATTATAGAAAAAGTAAAAGAAAGAAGATTGGTAGTTCACAAAAATAAAGGAATATTTATGCTAAAATAGTCTATCTTTAATAAATATTTTAAGTTTTTAACTTATTTATAAGTATCTCTTTGTTTCTTCTTCTTTTTCCTCTTTACAACACTGTCATCTAATGATTCTCCAGCAACATGTTCTACATGATCTGCAACATAGAAATTATTTTATTACAATCCTGTGAAAATGTTTTCTAACTTTTCTGAATGTCACACCATCTTATACGGTAAAAGAGGGCCTTTAAGGATCTAGAGAGAACTGAACAGACCAAGGCCATTTCGGTGTCAATGAACTTGTAAGTTTAGATGAAAGGAAAAATATCTTCCCTAGATGATAGGAAAAATATGGTATCCCTGAGAAAAAATCTTACAACTCCGTAAAAGTAAATTGAAACCTTATTTAGACTAATTTAAGATGTAGTTTTGTCGATTTGATTACTGCTCCAGGTGATCCAGATCCTACACTGAAAATTGACACCACTGCTGATTTAAAAGGTAGTTTTTGTAAGCAAAGCAGAAAACTTCAATTCTATGATCGTTGGCAGATAACAAATTAAAGCAAATGCACTAAAATTACAGATATTTTGAAAGCAGTAAAATAAGAATATTATAACAGCTGATGCTTCCATAATATTTTTTACTATATAAAGAGATTTTACTTGTTTTAGATTATTGTATTTACTACATTTAAACTTACAACTGTCGATTAATTTTTTAACACATTTTTGTTTTGATACCTTATCCACCAACTAATGAGATTTTATTTTTTTAAATTAACAAAAACATTATCTTTTGATTGTAGAATACTATGCCCTTCACTTTTTTTTATTGCTCGCCAAGCGCGAGCACCCATCAATAAACTGAACAAACATAAAAAATTGGTAATCAAAACAAACTGATATTCGGACATGAATGTATTTCTATAAAGAAGCTTGTAACTCGGTAGGGGTATATTCCCATGGTTTACTCCCATTCCCAGTCAAAATGTTGAAATTTTACACATGATTAGATATCCCATCGTGAACAACATGGGACATACATCTATCTGTCAGACTGACACAGTACCATCAAGACAGTCTTTTGTCAAGTCTACAATTAAAAAAAAGTTTTTCGAAGCACTTTACTCAACTCAAGTCTGTTGTGCGAGCGTTGTTGAGCCATATGGTTAACGGCAGCCGTGAGTTGGGTAAGCTGCTCCTGGGTTGCCGCAGCCAGATTCATCAACTGCTCCTGGGTGGTGGCGAGAGCTTCTTGGAGGCGACGCTCCGCAGTCGAGGCAGAGTTAGAACGAGATCGTGACGTGGCGGGTGAGCTCGGAGCCATAGGACGGCGTGTAGTCCGGCGAGCAGCAGGCGGTGAGACAGGAGTGCCAAACAGACGGCGCACTGATCGAACCGGTGCCCGATGTTCCGGGGGAAGACGGCCTAGCAGCAGGTGAACGGCGGGGCGAGGCCCTGCGGCGCGGAGAAGAGGAAAGGCGTCGAGCGCGTGAGCGAGTGACGGGAGGCAAGTCGGACATCAACGAGAAGTGTTGTTGAGGTGTGCCCCCTAGCTCCTCCAACCGATGACTGTGATGTTGGTTGCAGGAGTGATGTGATCGGAGGATCAGTGTTGTTGGCACAACACCTGTTGGACAGGTGCTGTCCAACAACGCGTCCAGGCCCATGGAGCAGTGTTGTGATGTTGCGTTTGCACACCTCATGTTCGCTCCATGTGATCCTTTAGGACACCAGTAATAGTGCCGAAATGACGATTGGACAATGAACAAGCAGTCATTAGTGATTAAACTGTGTTTTAATGGATAATATTACTGATGGTGTTCTGTCAACGAAGGCTCTAATGTATAAAAGGGACCGTAATAGCAAAGGAATCCATCAAGGGACCTAAAGTCCGTGTCACATCGGGCTGCAAATCACCATAAAAAGATAACGATAAAAAATATATCACTGCATTTGATTTGATATATTTTTGTGATATAACATGGATGAAGTTGACTATTGTCTATTTTGGCCGTGGGAAACACCCGCGGCTGAACATTTCATTTCCGAAAGACCGTGGTCGGATTATCCACCGGCCAAACCGGATTAGAGGGCTTCTACTGTATAATGTAACTATGAGAATATATAACTCACCTGGCATTGTAGTATCCTCAACTATTAGATATTTGTCCTTTTTTTTCTTTTTTCCATGAGAATTAGTACTGTGTGAACCCGTTTCTTCTGCTGTACCTATAATATATAAAAATTTGCTTACCGAACAACATTAAAACAATAAAAAACACTGATCTCATCCATAATTTGTTGAGCAATACCTTGAAGATTACTGCTCAGAAGGTTAAGTCTTCTTTTAGGCCTATTTGAAAAAAAATGCACACAGAAACAGTCATGACACGGAAGTACAATTACTACACACCATGTCTTTGTGACACTATTCTGCCTGAATTTTTTTACAAAATTTCTGAATATATACACAATTGAACTCAACTGATTGCAAAGTTTTTAGCAAATTGTTACTATAATATTGTCCAGAATGACTTAGGTTAATGTAAACCTATTGCAAGTAATATGACAAAAAACCAACATGAGCTTACCATTAAAACTTTCATTCTTCTTTGGATGCCTTTTCTTTTTAGGTGTACCCTCAACAACTCTGTCTGCAGTTCGGGGTTGTTTGCTAAAATCTATAAAAAAATTGGTATAAGGATAATTAAAAAACAATCCTTATATATAATATATAAAGCTATTATTTGTTGACGCAAGTACTCCCTTTACGTCTGGATCAATTTAACGTTTGAGATATCAAAAATTTCATCACATTTTGTGGTTTTGAAATGAGGTTTTAGATCTTATATGCTTGTATTTTAAAGGGGGCGGACAGCATTTAAATTTGGTTTTTTGCTCATAAGATTAAAATTAAGAATAATTTAGATAAAATTGAAAATTTAAACAGGATTGACAGTAAAACAAAGTTTATAACATGAGAACACATTAAAATCCATTGGTTAGCCCCTGAACTGTGAATTTAACACTAATTATAGGTTACGTACCTCGTCTTACCGTTCACGTTATTGCGTTGACTATAACGTGAACTGTAAGACGAGGTTTGTAACCTATAATTAGTCTATGAGAACACATGTCATAAATAGGATAGGAGGAAATGAACTACTGAAACCTATTCTAATTAATGTGGCACGATGGGCTGCATAGGCACCCCTAGTAAACAGTGATAAATCATTTTATTAATAATCATTCAAGATTTCTAGATTTCAAAGGTAAGTAAACAAGTAATTTACAACTAAGTAAATTCTGTTACGTCAGGCTTTAAAGGAATAAAAAATATGCTAAATTTAACAACTTAGAGCATTTTAACATTATTAGGTTATAAATAGGGAGGATTCTTTTACCTTCTTCTATTTATTAGAGACCTCTTCTATATTAATCATCTCTATATCTATATTAATTAATATGAATGATAAAATTAAAAATAGGTAATGAAAATAATTAGTGTGCTATATTACAAAAATGTATTTGGTTATGATTATGTTTAATATATTGACATTTTCTAAACGTTGGGGAGGATGATCATATATGAGCAGTTCTTGACAATCAAATGGCAGCTCATTATTCTAGGTAAAATCGTCTCCAATAAATGGGAAAACATATAAGTGAGCTACACTGATTCAGTCTGCTTCTGTAAATACCACTAAGAAGCCGAAACTCGATTCTCAAATCCACTGAATCTTGACCAAAGATTTCGATTTGAGAATCAATTGAAACAGAATCTACATTTGAATTCAAAGATTTGAATGGCAAATCCGTCACACACAATTTTAATTTAGTCAAAGGAGAACCAGGCATTAAAAATTATCATCAGAAAATATTTAGTATCAACAACAATCAATAAATTTGTACAACACTGATCAGTTAACATTAGATCAGTAAATAGATTGATCCTAAATGAATTATATTGGGAAAGGAAGTAAGAATATGTAGTCTTGATAAGGAAGGCTATTTTCAATAAACTTGATGAAATGACGTGAGTTAAAAGTAACTCTTTTGAAAGAAGCCCAAATAACATCTTTTAAAAGAATTAGGACAAACTTGATCAATAAAGCTGTATTGGGAAACAAAATAGCCCCAAAATATAAACAACTAAGTACATGCTCTAAGTGGATTAAAATATACAAAAACTGTCCAGAAATAAATTAGCAGTGGTGCCGATCCACTTATTGTAAACAAAAAATAAATTTTAAAACGAAGTTTAAGGTAATATAGTGATATAGTGATGGATGACAGAAAGGGACAGTTAAATAGTGACAGTTAATTACGGTTGTACACTTTTAGGCTTACTACTCATTTCAAAGACTTAACACGGCACTGATACTGGAATGCAATGAGGTTTGGCACAGCCTGGCTCCTGTCATAGAATGAGATGACAGCAAGGAAAAGACTGGCATGAACACGTAAAACACTTGAGTGCTAGTCAAAGTGGGCTTCATTTTGAAAATTGCCTTGATTAACCCAGCAGTTTAGATAACCGATCTCAGATAGTCGGACTTCTACTTTAAAGAAAATCTTTAGCATAAGAATTATGTCTAAAGGCTCCTTCTATTAATTTAATTTAGTTTTTAATTGGGTTTATTTTTTTACATCTAATTTGTTTTTTGTTAATTTGGCATGGGCAGGGAATTTTCCATTTTTGTTTGGGAATTTCTTACCTGTACAGTTGGTATCAGAACTTTAATGTTTTTTTATGTTGGTAGGAGAGAAAAGAGAGCCTCAGCTGGTCACAGCTTGGCAAGCTTTGTCCGAAAACTAGAGTAATACACAATCCACACACTCATCTCGTAAGTACGTCAATTTTTATTTAAGTTATAGAAAAAATGCACTTATAAAACATCAATAGAACAGACACATTTTTCCAGTCAGCTAATTTGAACAGACAAGCCCAATCTAATGTCATTCTAGTTTAGACATCTAAGTTTGGTTATTTTGCATTACCGAAATCTTAAAATTCATCTCAGTAGATTTTTAAAAGAAAGAAAAATAAAAACTACTTCATAGAAAAATTAAATCTATCTAATAATAGTCCAAGAAAGTTTTGGGGTCTATTGAAGTCTTTGGTATATCCATTAAAAAGAATCTTCCAATTAATAAGTTTATTCCTGTAGGTGTAGCAATCTCAGAGAATTATAAAAGAGTTGCTAACGACTTGAATATGCTTTTTTTCTTCTGTTGGCTTTAACTTAGTAAGTGCTATCATAGATTAAACATACTCCCTCAATAGATAGCCCATCAAGCGGCAGGCGCATTCGACTTGTATGTTCAGTCAGAGGGCGGCGGGAGTGCTTTACATTACCAAGCCCGTCTGTGCTTGGTGGCGCAGCGGCGCTCACAGAATTGGCAAAAATTTCAATTTGTAATTGGCGTGAGCGCCAATTATTGCTATTAATGCTGGTGGGGACCCAGTTGTGAATGACCATGACTACAGACAGCACAGTTCTTTTTCATCAAGCACTGTTACTGAAACTGATCTCAAACGCTACATTAACAACTTGCGACAATGCAACAGCAATACTTTCTAACATACTATGGTAAGTTATAGGGGGAGAGAGTAAAATGATAGAGCATTTTCACACAACCAACATATGTCTAAAGACATATTGTTTGGCTGAATGGGCCTAATTATTATAAGAACTAGTGTGAAAGGAAATTTATGATTTTATACATTATTAATATTAATATATCTTTGTTTCCATGGATACTGATTCACTTGCTTCCTGAATAGTGCAAGAATCACAGCATAAAAGTTTATCTCTTGATTTGAAAAGTTTTTCCTTGTTTAAAGAGTAATTAAAACCCGAATGGGTAGTGTACGAAGGGCTTTGTTGGTGGGCGGGGCGTTGGCTGCAGTCGTGGCTTCTGGCTGGCCGCCTCGAGGGCCTCCTCCTGCACCCATTGGAATGATTTTCCTGGGTCCCCAGGTTGTTAGGCCTGCAGAGGTGTTCAGGCCAGGGCGCGGCTGTGTTCAACCACCCTTCCCACCACTGCTTAACTGAGCCTATCACAGAAAGGGGGGGACAAGTGAGAAAGAGTAAGACCGACAATTCATCAGAACCTGCAAGCAGTCCCCCCGCAAAATGTTGAAAAGGACCGGCCCACCCTAGACATGTTGGAAATTTCTAAAATTTCTGAGAAATTTCTCAAATAATTGAGAAATGGTCTCAGGCAACATTACTTCACATGCCTTGCCTTCTTCACTGCTCAACTACGCTTATCAAAGGAGGGTGACAATAAAGTGCAGTCCCCCGCAGAATGTTGAAATAAACCGGTCCAACCAAGAATCTCAGACAGTTCGATCCAGAGGTGAATGGTCAAGATCCTGGTCCTGGGTGAACATCAATTGACGAATGAATTTCTGTCCGTAAAGAACTTATGGTGAAATATCACCTGGCAGAATACTTGGAAAAGGGAGCTTCATCGTCTAAGATCCTTCTAACATCAGTCGATGAGCTCAATACCGTGATGAGGTGACAGATAAAGTCGGATAGTTCTCAGGAAGACAATTGATCCTGACTTGTCCCAAGATCCGCTAAGATGATGTGAGATGATGTCCGACAATGAAAGCCCTGCAGTAAGCAGCATCTGACAATGAAGATGCCGAGGCGACAACATCCTATGCCTCACGGGCTTTCACAGTTTCAATGTTAATCTAGTACATTGGGACTTCAGTTGTGAAAGTGTAATGGCTGTGTTAAAATAAACCTAATGAAAACTCAATTGTGTCAATGATTTATCTCAAGTTAATACTTTACTTTCTGAAAAACACATAAATTGGTGATAGAATAAACTGAATTTTAATTCATTTAAAAGTGGTTGAAACAAAAGAAAATATATTTACCTAAAAAATGTACAACGTCAAATGTCATTATTTGATTGAATGCTGTAATTGTAAAAATAACAATTTTATTAAGGAGAAAAAAACAAATATGAAAATGTTGAAGGTATAATATAATGGGTAAAAAAATTGTTTAAGAATAATTATGACATTATGATCTTGTAAACCTTTTAACACAAAGTATAAGTACTATGGATAAAATTGATGTAGCTTTCTGTTTTGGGATATCAATTGCAGCAGTTACAATTAGTACTTAAGTCACCACGGAGATCAATGACCAGTTTATTTAATCATTAATTAATGATACTTATTATAACCATTTATTAACTCTTTTTGGTAAAATATAATCAAAAACATTTCTGTTGCAAGTTGAAAAATAAAAAAAATCTTGTGACCATTTGCATACTATTCATGTTGCTATAAAAGCACTGTTGGTCATTTTTAAACTATTAATCTTTTGAGGCACTAACCGTATTTCTCTGACAGTCTGTTTGCACATGTTCCTTTAAAATGCTTTTTCTTTCACTAATAACACCTAACATTCACCAATTAACATACTACGCATAGGTTCGTTTCTTAATATACATAGCGATGTTAGACCAGTTGACTACAGGGTGGTCCAGAGCAGCACACTCGGGACTTTTTAATTTTTGATCTATATATATATATAACATCTCAAGAATTAATATTATTAGCAAGCTATTTTCATTCATAGAAGACAGTTTAATTTTTATGAAAGTTAAGACATGGCCTGAGGTTCATGATAAAGCTTTGCATGACCTCACAGTAAAATATTCTCTTTCTAAAAACATCAAAGAGAAAATTCATGGCTATTTCTCTTAGTAAAACTTCAGATTATCACTACAAAGATCTAATGATGAATAAAATCAAGTATGAATTATTCATACGTGTGGTAATATCATAGTTTAACACTTGGGGTGCGGCTCGATCACCGAGGACCTAATGCAAGATGTGCGCGCCGGCCAGCTCAGGATGTGGAGCCGGACAAGACGCGGCAACATGAATCAGTCAGTGTGGCGTAGTCTTGTGCAATAAGATCGGAGTTTTTGCCGCGTGCGTTGCTAGGGTAACCTGACTTATTCTGTGTGTGCGTCGCCCGCCATCCTCTCAGTCCGCCGCCGGTCCATTGAGACCGGAAGAATACCAATTACTTTCCACATTTTTGAGATATATCTTTTGTGTTGTGGCGTGTTCTAGGGCACAGTAATATGTTTTACATTTAATTTTTTTTACTTTATCGGAATTATTTTAGTTACTGGTTCCTTGTTATTTTAGTTACAAATGGATTCACTCTCGGCAGTTCAATGATGCACTGTGAATCAAATTAACACTGTTTGGTAGGTAAGAAGGTGCTGTATATAACAATTGTATATGTTACTTACAATGCTATTAGACATTTATAGTGTGAATGACAGTGATTGTTTGACCAAAAATAAACTGTATTTTGTCGTCGTTACACCTACGGGATTCTTTGCGCGGGCCAGCCCGTTCACCATAAACCAGCGCTTTTGGATGCAATTTTTTTTGTGAAAAAATGCTAGAACATCAGTTTGCGGCCTTGATCCTGACTGCTAGAGACAAATGGAAAGATTTTACGAAATAAAAAGTTTTAGGCCCTGGGAACAGATTTCCGATATTTTTGCCGCACTCAACGTGTTAAATTGTTCCTGTAAATCAATTGCAAAAGTAGAATAATAAAAATATTTCGGAGTCTATTTTTACATACGCCTTAAGTAGTTGAACCATATCACTTTTATCAACAACAAAATTAGGAAATATATTTTGGCTTTAAGACAGTTGAATCATTCCAAGTACTCAGAGGAAATGAAATAAAATTATTGGTTTACAATGCATATGTTCAATCCCTTTTATCTTTTGGAATCTTAGCCTGGGTCGGTTGTATTGAATTAATTTTGGAACCAAGCAAAATATATAACAAGCTCAGGTTTCAGTGCCCATGTCGGCTCATTCCAGACCAAATTTTAAATAAATTTACTGTTAAATTCAATTTTTATCATATGTCTTTTTGAGTACCTTGGCTAATGTTTGTTTACAGATGGATTTTTTTTTGTGGATGTAGTATTGCATGTATTTAAATCATACATGTCTTTTTTTAACCTTTTAATATTTATCCATTTAGTTTCATTCTACTTAGCAGGCTTTGAAATGGATTGTGTTAAACACAAATAAGTGTTGAATGTGTTACAAATCATCAAATAGTAGAAGATTTTTTTCTTCGTTTGTGGTCATGATGAGGTGTAAAATGTGAAGATTTTCTTGCCATATCTCAAAATTTTATATTGCATCCCACCTCATTGATAATTTTTTTATGTATTTCTAAGTTTCCTTCTCAAATCCATGAAATCTTAAAACTCTTAATGTCTCGCTAGCCATTACAGAACAGTTTGTATTAGGGACTCTGGTTCAAAAAGTCATGTGTTTGATCCCCAGAATACCCAATCTGTGCTCGGGGCCGATCTATCAATCAATCACAAAATTCTGCATTTAAAAATGGAATCCCGATCATCCTTGTTAAATGGAAATTAGCAGTTCTCAAATGCGATTTCATCACCATTGTGGCCTCTTCACTGTGGCTCGACCTGACATACTTAGTTACAATGTTCCATTGGTATTTTGTGCTTTTTAATGTGGTACCATCGCTAGAAAACGCTTTCCCCTCAAAGGAGAACTAAGCTAAAGTCCTCCAACTCCGAGTTACGAGTATGAATTCCTAGTACGTGTACCATGTCCTGTGTTCTTGTGGCCCAGTACCAGGATTTAAGGTAGGACCAATTCTTGCTAAGTTATGGAATGATGTTTGGTGTTTTTTATCCAATTATTTTGTCACAGGGAATTTTATTTTATTCCTAATTTTCAAATCTTATACTCTAAAATAAGTACTGTTTACACAGGCAAAATTCTTTTTTTTATTGAGTATGGGGCCACCAGGAATCTATTGGAGTTGGTCCCATTGCCGGAAAAGATCCGGTTTTTGTCCTAGAACCCTTCAAAGTTCCCATGTTCTCCTTATTATCTGTATCTACTACATTGAACAAAAGTCAGCTGATAATTGTAGATATGAATAAATGTGTTTCATCTTTAAATATGATTCAATAAATTCATATCAAAGTGCAGCACCCTTTGGCCTGGCGAGTGAGCAAATTGAACGATCTTGTCTTGAAAAAGAAAAGGGTGAGTGAGCGGACCAAACGAGCTTGTCTGCGAAGGAAAAGTAACGCCTAATAATTTCAACGAGCATAAGCTCGGTCCCCCTGGTACTACAAATAAAGTTGAATTGCATTAGGGAGTAATATTTTATTTTCAATTTTGAGCTATAATAATTAATTATAAATTAAAATTGGAATTAGTTTTAAATTTTACGAATTACTGAAGTAAATTTAACTATCAATATCCATAAGGTTGGTCGGTAACAGTGCTGAAAGGCCATAACAAAGATGGCAGTCGCTGGCCATTTTTTAAGGAAACAGAATCTTCCAGCTATTTATATAATTTGATGTATGATTGTCTTTTCCAATCGACATTACATGTGCTGATCACAAATATTTAGGTATTGATACTATGACTTTCAGTTCAAGTAAAATGATCCTTGCTGAAGGCAAGTGCCGATAATATGATTCTAAATAAAAGTTATTATATTGATGGGCTTAGTGAGAATCTTAATTGAATGCTCAGCAAGGCTTCTTTCTTATATTGTTGCTGACAAATCAATTCAAACTTACCAATCCCAAGCAGAGGATGCCTTGTTCTTAGGTTTTCTGGAAATTCTACTCTACTTGGAGGCTCAGAGATTATGTTGTCAGAGCTTGTACGCTTGTCGGCTTTTATTGATTCTTCAACTATTATGTTTCCAGTTATTGGAATCCTACCTGAAAGATTACCAATAATACAATATATTTTATTTACATTGAAACATAATATCCTCGCAACATATAGGAATACTGCAACACACAAACTCGATTCAATATTCGATTTTAAAATTAATGTTGATTTTACTTTTGCTGTTTACGTGATCTGATCATGTAACAATGGCTCTCAATAACGGTCGGAGAGCAAATGCGGTCGCTACAGATGTAACCACTTTAAATGTCCGAAATCACCATTGATTGAACGTTGTTATGTCATCTGCTACCAATGGTCATATCAAAGAAAAGCGGTCGCGGTAGCATCAAAATTAAATCTAATGACTGTAAATTCCATGTAATATCGACGATCAGGCCACAAAAGTTGCAGCAAATATGCGAGTCATTTGCCTCCTGACTAGGAGCTAACATGCGGTGAGCGTCTTTGCATGTTATGTTAATTAGGCCTAATTAAAATTATGAATACATCATGGTCTAGTACATATATGGAAAAGTCTAGGTATTGGAACTACCTAGTGTTATTTTATATTTAGGCTACTTACTACCTAATATGACTTTCTACATACAGAACTTAGGCCTATATTCTTTGAAGTTTCCCCACCAAAGAAATTTTAAAGCTCAAAACTGTTTCTACATTTTGTAAAGATTTTAAACCAAAAATTTTTATTTTATAAAATGCAAACATCTGAAGTATATCAAATTGTACAATATACCTACAGCATGTGTCTTAGTATCACAGTATGTCAAACTTTGAGAGATATCCCCTTTGTACACAAAAAAAATTGAATGACGACTTTTACATTTTTGTTTGTTATATTTGATTTTTTAAGCTGTCTCTTAAAGAATTGAATGTTATTACTATCATATCAAAAGATAGAAAGGTCCACACTTTTATTTTATACAGATGTATAACTTATATCTTTGAATGGTTAAGATACATTTAACTTATGTAAATTCATCTTCTTAGAGCATTTAAACAATTAATTTTAGAGGATTATGCATCCATCATGTTTAAAAATCACCTAATAAGTCTAACTAATTACTAAATTTGATTTTAAAACATCATTTTGTTTCTTGTTTAAATGTATGAACAACATGAAAATAAAATCAAATAAAAAACACATTTGGAGTGATTAATTTATTTATTTTTAGACAATTTCAATGAAATAACCGTAAATTATAAAACAAAATAGGCATAGTAAGATATGCAAAAAGGGCTCGAATGTTATAAATATGTTGTTATTATTATTAAGAGTTATTAAAGCACACAATTTTATTATATTATAAGATGGCTTACTGGAGTTTTAATTTATTAGGAAAGATATTAAACGCCCACTAATGAATTTTACAAATATAAGTTTAAATATTTTTTAAAGTATAAAGCAGCCAAAAAGCCATGAATTTTATTTCATCATAAGGTAGCACATATCATATGGATTGCTGGAAAAAATACTTTAGCTTGATTTCCACTGTGCCTTTGTAAAATATTTACGTTTTAGTGAAACAACGTTTTTCTTAAAAAAATTGCTTAATATCTGTGTTTAAGAATTTTTTTAAAAAATTGAGGGATTGGTAGTACTATATACTATTTTTTCTGAAATCTTTATAGTTTTATTGACAACACCTGAAATTTTGACTTGAATTGGTTGGTAACTAAGAGAGTTACAATTTTTTTTCATAATCAGTGCACGTTACCGCGGTAATCTCGGGCATGCAAAAACGACAATTTTATTCAAATTTCAAACAGCTCTAAAAAATAAACGAGTAGAGATATAGCACTGAAACTTGGTATATTTTCTTATCTTTATAGAAGGTACCATCAAACCATACCAAGTTTCATCAAAATCCAAAACGGTGGGTGACAAAACTTATTTTTATTGGATGATTTGACACGGAATGACCCAGTCAGGCGCTATAGGTGAGTAAAGCAATTACCTGAAATGTCAAGTTTATTGGGGTTTTGATGTACTGTACCATAAATGCAAGGAAAATTCTTCAACTAACTGCTTCAGTAGTTTTCATGAGTTAACTGCTCATCTAAACCTTGAGCGGATACTTTGATTATCCACCCTTGTTATCTCATTTTGGTTGGTTTCTTATCTAAAGGGGGAGAATCTCTACTATTGTGATAGAAGTTCCAAATGACAATGACTTGCAAAATTGGCCACCTAATTTTTTTACCCTAAACTTATATGTTAGCATGAAAGACGAGCAACTTACGTAGATTTAAACTGTTGTGGTCGGTGGGCACGGCGAGTGTGGTGGATCTAGGGTTTGGGTTCCGATAGCTATAAGTCTCAAAAGTTCTCTCCCCATCCTCCAGTAGCCCGCTGCCCCCCAGGCTCAGCCTCTGGCTGATAAGAGCCGAACAGTCCATCTGGCAAACCAAATTATGAGTGACCAATATAACTAATTTCTCAATTAAAGCCAATATAAATATTCATTGATGTTTTGAGAAATAATTATAATGTGAAGATAACTGTAAAATATTAACACACAAAGAAAAATTTACAAACTTCATATCACAGGAGGTGTTTATGGGTAACATGTAATCTGAAACTAAAATATTTATTGCAAAATAAAATTTTACAATTATATATTAAAATCAAATTATTAAACAAAAGTAAATTAGCCGTGGGAAAAAATATAAAAATTTAAGATAAATTACAATTATTTTGGAATTTTTTTCTTATTTTAATTCTATACTAATTTTAAATTTAAAACTCCAAAATCCAATAAATTTGTTAAATTTTTGTTTTAAACTTTTTGGTTGGGCCTTTCGATATCAAAGGTAACATGTTCAGACTGTCTGAAGATGTTATCTTTGATAACGAAAGGCCAGACCAAAAATTAAACAAAGTTATTGGATTTTTTTAATTTTTAATTTAAAATTAGTATAAAATTATTATTGTTGGCTTAAAAGTTAATGGATGAAAAAGTTATCTGGCTAACTAAGAAATGAGTACCTATTAAATTTATAACGTTGATTACCAATACTAAGTCATTTTCTATTTCCTTAAAATATTTTATTCTTAGGTAAGTATTCCTGATGGTATACTGTACTCACATTACTCGGACACTGCAGAACCCAAATGTCATTATTTTCCGTTAAATTTCCATCAAGGAGTAATGAAAACTTTGAAATTTCTTCTCGAAGCTCATGAGTGAACGTTGTTATTCTGTGGAGCTGGAATTCCACACCACTCAATAAATGACCACATTAAATCAATGATAACAAAGCCTGATGAAAAAAATCACCAAAACATAGCCAAGTTTTTTTTTTTTAACCAAGTATTACCTTCTGACATTCCTTGTCGCTGTTTTCTATGCTGCGATGCGTTTCATCACCACCGTGACATCTTCAGGCATCTGCGCACTGGCGTTTCGTCATAAAGTTAAAATAAAACATTTACACACGACACAAATACATAAATAATACCGGTAACACTTAAACATATATCACGTCAACGCGGTGGCCACATTTTACACGACACAGGAGGATGGTTTGCATAAAATCCAATGCAGTGACTGCCCCAAATATTACTTGGGTCGAATGGGAAGGTCATTTAGACCCCGTTTTAAGGAACACCTGCCTAAAGAAGCCAATTCAGAGGTCTAATTTTGCAGAATATCTCATACAGTGTGGACACAGCTATAAGTCCATCAACGACAATTTAAAAATAATCCACAAATGTAAGAAAAGTAGTGAAATGTCCACACTCAAAAACCATGAGATTTATAAAGCATTCAAAAGAGACCCGAGTAATGTGCTGAATGATAAAATAAACAGCCAGGCCAATTCATTGTTCGACACGGCGATGCACCTGGAAATACGTCACGAACCAAAGGTCAACTAAGATAACACCGCTCCCGGCTCCAGTCGTTGCAAACCATCCGTCCGTGTCGCGCAAAATGTGGCCACCGTGTCGACGTGATATATTATGTTTAAGTGTTACCAGTATTATTTATGTATTTGTGTCGTGTAAATGTTTTATTATTTTAACTTTATGACGAAACGCTAGTGCGCAGATGCCTGAAGATGTCACAGTGGTGATGAAACGCGTCGCAGCATAGAAAACAGCTTGGTTAAAATTGATTTCGACATTCCAGTAGTGGGATATGAATTCAAAATAGCCATTTTGTAAAAGCCACTTCAGAAACAGATGCTGTGTCTCCTTGTGGACATTGAGTATTGGCTATGACTATATACACTAACATGAATAGACTTCTCATAGTATACACGTGTTTGAAACCTATTGACGGTGGTGCGATCTTCTGCGGAGTACAAGAAGTACAAGTGACATATGATAGATAAATCAGTATTACCACTCTTCTCAACCAAGGATGTGGAATATTTTATAACTGAGGATTATGTTTATACTGTGGTAAAGTGTTTTGGCAGCACTGTAAACCCAGCTGAATAATAATAACATCGATGGTAGCGACTCTGGCGACACGAAACTTCCAAATTTTTGCCCCAAACTAAATGCGTTGGATGAGAGGTCTATTCACCTTTGTGTACATAGTCAATCGTATTAGCCTGCTATTATCTCATTTACACAGGCTATGTCGATCTGATTAATACACTTAATTAGCCGCCTTAAAACTAATAATGAGATCTAATTGATTGTTCCGGGTTGGCAAAATCGGAGCGAATTTCACAAAACTATAAACCAATCAATATAGATGATCTACTAAATCATTGAAACATTAGGATATGTGTTAGTTCAAATAATGATAAAATTGAATTCTTCATTATTAGGATTTCTTAAACTTTTGTAAACAATGTCTAAATTACTTTTTACAGTATGAAAAAAAAAACTTCACGGCACTTAAGAACATAGACATCATTTTGGGAGTGTAAGAGGGGGGGGGGGGGGGGGGAACAATTGTGCCCCAAATAATTTGGAAAAATTATAAAAATTCAAATTTTACTATTAAAAAATCATAACAAAATAAAAGTTGTGACTTGAATTGAGCTTCTTTTTTATGGCCTGCATTTGTTAAAGCATAATAGTTACGGGAGGAGGTCTCATTGCAGTCAAAATATATTCATAAAAAAAGTCTTGCCTTCCCCCCCCCCCCCCCCAATAAAAATGGTGAAATTACTCTTCTGCTTAACCCGGCAGAACTGACATTGATTTGGAAACGTGAGAACTGACTCACGGTCTTTTAGACCAAGTTTTAATAAAATACCACATATATTGAATAAATCGGTGATTTATTTTTCAAAACCCATTCATATGTCTTTCTTATTAGTTGTTTTAACGTTTTACACCATAAACGAGTGTTTATATAATGTATGTTAAAAAAATAAATAGGTTTTTACTTTAATCAAAGATTTTAGTTTGGCCTACTTAGTGGAAGAAAAAAAACTGATTGAACATTAAACATTTATTAACAATCTATAGTCTTCATTTCAATTTAAAAAAATTAATTTATGCATTTATTGTTTAAAAAATATAATACAATCTTTAGCTAGTCAATGAACTACACAATTTTATTTTATCGATGATAAGAATTGTAAGGAAAGAGGTCTATCGATCTGATTACGTTCCTCTGAGTCCATGATTTCAAGAATAAAAATATTAATACAGTAGAACCTCGATAGTTCGACTCTCGATAGTTCGACACTCCTTATAATTCGACACGGTCCATGACAACTTAACATGTTAATAAATATCGTTAGTATCAATGTTGGAGACTGACAAAGGTGAAAATGGAAACAAAGTGGCGAATGATTTGAATATTGGTTATGTTAAAGTTCAATTAAGTTATGGTTTCATTAAAATTTAGTGTTTCCTAAATTCAAATCATGATTTTTATGCTCCCATTGTTAAGATTTCCCATATACTCCCTATAGTTAGACACTTCGATAGTTCGACACCCTCTTAGTCCACAAAGTGTCGAACTATCGAGGTTCTACTGTACGGGAAAAATCATTTAATTACAAACACGTCATCCGTTAAAACTGTCACAACTTTATTACACGAGAACTGACACACGGTCAAATGCACCGTTTATCCCGTGACGCCGGAGCTTACTCACGGTCGAACGCACCAGTCTTCTACGGAATCGTCCAGTGCACTGGCTGTACAAGTTGTAAAATTACGGGAAATGCTTCATTCTGTTCCTGGAAAGTGGCGCATGAGGTACAGTGCCGGCGAAGAGTGCCGACAACCGGCAAATACTGTTTTGATCAAAAAACTTCCAACCCAGTCCTTTCGACCGGTGTGTCAGTTCTCCCGGGTTAAGAATATCAGTTATCATAATCTTTAATTTGTTGCTTAGTATTGAAGCTAATTACCATAGTCTGATGAGAGGGGGCAGAGGACCTACTAAAAATTAAAATCTTAGAATAAACTAACTAGGCCTAGTTTTAAAATAAATTTCTAAACTTTTTTATATTTTGAGAAAAAAACTTTCATTGATCGTCGCCATGGGCCTATGTGGTAATCCATGACAGCAAGGTACCTTAGTATTAAGCCATATGGGCTAACCAGAGCTGACCACTCAGGTTTGTGCACCAAATGTCATAGCTCGGGATCGAACCAGGGACCGCTAGCTATTGAGGCCAGTACTTTACCATTGAGCTACTGCTCCATCTTAATTAAACCAAACTCCAACAACAAGGAACAAGGCAAGAATGATTTGCAACATACCCACCTTTTTAGTACTCTCAGTCCTAACACTAGGTGTTGCATCGGAATTGTTAACATGATTGACATCTCCAAAACCTTTTGCAGATTCATTCTCACTGTCACTAATTTCTCCATTTAGTGTTTTATTAGTTTCTTCTGTATTTATTACAATGGAAGAATCGTCACACGATTGGTCTGCTGCATTATCACTCTCAGAACTCAGTAAGTGTGTGTTCAGAGGATTTCTGTTGGTTTTATTTACATCACCAAGACCCTTGCTTTTTATTTTAATAGGCCTAAAATCTGTGTCCAATTCATCATCTTCACTAAAGGAAACATCGGGACTGTTTCCTTTAAGTTTAATCTTTTTAGAAGTTGATTTTTCACTAGCAATTTTAACCCTCTTTATATTTCCAACCTTATCTTCATCCAGGCTTTCTTCCCGTTTCCTTTTAGCCATGCTTCGAAATGAAACCTATGACAGTTCCTCTATTAGAAAGTTCTGCTAGTAAAATTATATTTCTGAAATAATTTGATGTAATAAAGGTACATGGGAAAGCTATTTATACAAATGGTTTTTAAATTCAACACTCCAAACCAACAAACCCAAACCATCAATTAACCTTTTATTGTTGGTTTAGAAGATTTATAACTTACAATCTATACAGTTAAATCGTAATTAGAATAAAAAAACTAACATTGCGTAATATACGGTAGCTAACATTCTTAACTTACATTTTACTACACACATGAAACTTATAGAAGATATTTAAATTCAAATAAAAATCAAGGCAAAAGTAAAGTAAGATATGAATGTGTGTTACGAAAGAGATCAACCTTTAGAAAAATCATAGCAAGGTAAATTTTGGAATTTTGGTTGAAACCACTGGAACTAGGATGAAATTTCCTTCCAAGCAGTGTTATGTAGAACAATATACAGTAGAGCTAATCTTAAAACTAATTGATACCGGACCCCTTTTGTCCGGGGTTTTGATCTATCATAAATCATATGATAGATAATGCATAGGTAATATTGAATTTAATTTAAATATTTAGTTTATAAGATATAGTTTTTATTTCCTTCTCATAATCGACATATAAAAACATCCACTACAGTAAAACTTTAAAATTGACATAATTTAGATTTTTACAGAGCCAAAATTACTACCGCAATTTTACCGCTCAGGCTATATTACATCAGTACTACTCAATGATGACCAAGAAAGCAGTTGCTCGTTATAAAATTGAGTCAAAATGGCAGCAAATACAGACAGTAATAAAAGATTGTGGTAAAACTTATCATTAACAATCAAAATATAGAAAATCTACAGCAACTAATTGGGATGGAATCGTATCAAATGACCGTAAATTACTTATAATCTTCGATCAGGGTTTCTTTTATTTAAGATAGGGAAAAATCACAGTGTTCCTGGTGAAATTTGTTTGGAATAATCAGATATTGAGAGCATCGTAGTTTGAATAGTCCGACTTAACTGTATAATGATTCCAATTTGTAAATTCTGCTTTGTTTATGTCAGGAAGACTATTCAGACAATCAATATTCGGTTCAGAATATATGTTTTACATGAATGTCTTATCGCATAAGAAGTTAATTTATATGCCTACACTAAATAAGCCTACAGAGAAAAAAAATTAAAATACTTTTTGTTTGGAAGCCTAAATAAATCTTTCTTGTCTTATACTCAAAAACAAGCAATGTTTGTGCGGGCAAATTTTTTTTTCTTTGAAGGATTTTGGATTTTTTAGTTGTATATGGGGTTTTAGCCACAAGGAATCGTTTGGAGCTTGTCCCATGTTAGGAAAAATCCGGATTTCGTCCTAGAGTCCTTAAAAAATCCAATGTTATCCTTATGGAGATTTTTAAATTGAACAATAATCAGCTGATAACTGTAGACAAAATAAACCAATATATTACATTTTTAACCTGTGGTTTAGGAAAATTATACCAAAGTGCAGCACCCTTCGGTCTGGCGAGTGAGCAAAGGGAACGAGCTCGTCTTAAAAAGGAAGAGGGTGAGTGAGCGGAGTGAACGAGCTTTATGTGAGAAACGGAAGTAATAATTTTACAAAGCATCTTAAAGCATCTTTCAATAAGGGACCAAGCTCGGCTCCCTGGTACTGGTTATAAATTACACAATTATTGTCGTATTTTATACTTACGGTATCCAAGTCAGAATCTGAATACTTTTTGGAGCCTACTTTATTTCCAACTGCCTTCTGAACTGAATCATTACCTTTGTATCTGCTTTCCTGCTGTCTAATGTTTTTTGTATTTTCAGAGTAGCTTTCTTCAGCTTCTGAATTGTCAGAGCTTAAATTATCACTTTGATCATCAAATCTGGCTCCATTCTCAATATTTTCCCTCAGAACATTTTGTCGATCAGACAAAACTGTCCAACTTCTATTACAGTCTGGTTTAGCAGAACGAAGCAGTTTATAAATTTTCTTACCAATAGGTAACAGTTGATTATATTTTTTAGCTTTGTTTGGTCTGTTAAATTCAGTATCAGTGCTATCTGAGCTTATAATATCACTATCGTCATTAAATCTGATTTCATATTTAGTAGGATTATTGCATTCCCAGTTCTTTTCTGCTACATAGGATGAATCAGAGTCACTCATATTTTGGATAGGCCTACATCTGAAACAAAATTACTTCTAGTAAAAAAGATTTACCAGTAATACGGGTAAATAAAATATATTTTTTAAGGAAATGGCTGTTTAAAAAATGAAATATGTCACAGAGCATGTTTAAACTCAATCATTGGTACAGTATCAAAAAGCTGATTGTTTGCTACGCCTATGAAGTACAGTAGGCCCTCTTGATAAAGTGAGACGATCTTCATACGTACATAGAGGGCCAGTCCTAGGAGATTTTCTGGTGTACACGGAGATCTGAATTTGGCACCATTATTTATATACAAGGACCCCCGCAACCATATATCAAAAATTTACAATAGGCCTAAAGTTTAATAAATGAGCAAATAATAATGCAGGTAAACATGTACAGTATCCTATCTTCATTCGTTTTCCATCTTCCATGTCTGTACAGTATGTATATTTTTTCTTAATCTTTGCATCTTAAAAATCATTTTAGATATGAAATTTAAGCTTGGCACAGTAAATAGTATATTTTGACTTTTGAAATGTTGACATTTTAAACTTTTTTGGTAAAAAAATTATAGCAATTTGAAATTGTTTAAACAGTTTTTTTATTAGCATGATACGTGTTGTTTGTAATCAGAAATGAAAAATAAACGTCTACAACACTCAAAATTGAAAAATCTGAAGAATTGAATTATTTGAGTGTTGTAACTTAGATGTTTGTTTTTCATTTCTGAAATTGTTTAAGCTAATTGTATCCTAGAACATTTTTTAAAATAAAACTCATACCAATACAGTCACTTATACCATTGACTATGTACACTAACGTGAATAGACCTCTCATCCAATGCATTTAGTTTGAGGCAAAATTTTGGAAGTTCGGTCGACGCCGCACCAGAGTCGCTGCCTCGATGTTGTTATTATTCACCTGAATTTACAGTGCTGCCAAAGCATTTTACCAAAACATAAACATAACTTTCAGTTATAAAATGTTTCATCCTTGGTTTAGAAGAGTGGTAATACTGATTTATCTATCATATGTTACGTGTACTTCGATGGACGCCGCACGAGATCGCACCACCGTCAATAAGCTTCACACACACCTATGCTATGAGAAGTCTACTCACGTGGTGTACAAAGTCAATGCTTATACTAAAAAGCGCTACAGTAATGACAATAACAGAGATATCATGTGCTTTATTAACAAAATCTGGATGAAATTTTAAAATGCTAATTTGTAAGTTGAAGTGCAAAAAGTGATATTTTGTAATGAAAAGACCTTACTGTGCATTGTTTAATCTTTTCAGTCTTCGAAATTTTAGTTAAAAATTTAAAATTTGCAACTAACTTTTAGGGGCCACTATTTTAGAGCCCTAAAATGTGTAAATGGAATCTTAACATAACTATAGCTGAGACAAGTTTCAATTCCATAGGCCTACCTCAAAAACTTAAGTTTGTTTGTACGTAGATATAATTGATTAATTATATGCCGACAGGACGACTACAAAACAAATGGATGTAAGACTTATGTTTCACATTTATTTTGCTTATTAGGCCTATTTAACGTTCGCTAGTCTCAATATTCTTGCACAGTATTTTTATGATATTAGCCAAATTTGAATATATAAATTCTTAAAAGAAAACTAATTTTATGTTAATGGCCAATTGTTAAAGAAAGAAATCTTGCATTTCTCCTCCCTCAGTTTTTTAGGTGATGAGGTTCTTGTAGAATCTCGTTTCGTGGACTATTTAGGAGTGAGATTGTACGATAGTCTATCATGGAAGGATCACGTAAGTTAATCTTAAACTTAACGTGCTAGACAAGCTTGCCTCTGCTTAAGCCTCTAACATTTTGATTTTAGCTATACGGTACCGTATGTAACAATATTTTTGTGTTTTAGTGTATTTATTTTAGTTTCATTGAGAGTCACCTTAAATAGGTATTCCATAGTGCTTTGCGACCTCAGAAGCAAATTGAATTTATGGCAGTTTTTTGGGTTGCAGAAAAAAGTAATTAGGCTAGATGTATCTCTAGGCTTAATCCTAAAGGATTCGTATAGGCAAAAGTTTGTGGAAGTTCATATTATAACTTAACTGTTTCTTCTCATATGTGAGATGGAAAGCGAAAAGGGACCTCTTGTCGGCAATTTCCGATTTTGAGTTATTGATATTTTTATTATCACCTGAAAATTCCTAACAGTTTGGTGCAAATTTCATGTCTCTACGATTTTTTTTGTTTGAGTTATGGACGTTTGAACTTTCTCGAAGCGTGAAGGGCATTTTCAGGAAAACGCCCTTAAAAAGTTTAAATAAACTCAGAATCTATATTTTTTGTATTTAAGCGATGATGTTGGTATCAATGCAAAGCTTATAATGTCCTCTTTAGGAAGAACACTAGTAGTTTCCTTAACTAACGCTAGAATTTAGGCTAATACGGTGTTTATTGCAACATGTAGTACACAAGGGTATTTTCTGAAAAGGGACCTCTTGTCGGCCCAGTGTTATATCTCCATAACGACAAGAGATACCTTTTCAAGGCTGAACATTTACTGCTGCCACATTGTTGTTTAAATGTTTTATCCAATAATTAGTTTAATATAGTCAAAATAAACATCCTAATTAGAAAATAATATCGATAGTTTGAACGTAAACCATTAAAAAGCGAAGTGGGACCTATTGCTGAAAGATTTTGCTTTTGATCTGCTATTAAATTGAATACTCGTCATTAAATCAACTAATACCAATGACCAAATTGATAAGTCAAGCCAAACTGATAACACTTGAACAAAGACAGTGTCACAATACTCCAATCAGAGGCAGTAGCTGGGGAAACAGCTGATGGTTGCAACCACGATACCCATTGCTACTAACCTTGTACTTTACAATAAAAATGCCCTGTTCATTATTGAACCATCCCGCTTATCATTGATAGAATATTGTAAGTTGATAATACTGATTAATTAATTACAATAACGTAATAACTGTCCACTGTTTAAAGGACTGTATAGGAAAGTCAAAGTTTTGTAACCAAAACCTCGGTTATAGAAAAGGTACCTCTTGTCGGGTCCGTATTAAAATAATCAGACGATGTTCTGCTTTCACTAGAACTTCGTACTAGTTCTCTAAGTGTCCGCTAGAATTCAGGAGAGACTCATTTTTGAACCAATGTTTCTTTACGAAGTGTGTTGTTGAAAAGGGCCCTCTTGTCGGCCATGTTATTTTCCCATAAGCGACAAGAGGTACCTTTTCTAAGGGCATGCAGTGACTAACAAAATGATTTATATCGACTTGTTTAAGCTTTGATTCGACTTTTTAACCGATATATGCCTTTTCTACACAAAATATAGATTAATAATCGATAAAAAACCGAAAATCGATGATTTGGACCGAAATCGCTGTATTTAGCTGTACTGAAAATTTTACTTTGCCGACAAGAGGTCCCTTTTCGCTTTCCACCTCACATATCATGTTTGGAGTGATTATTTATGTTAAAAACAAACAATTTGATACGGCCTTCTCAACATCATTATGCTACCAGAAACCTTAGATTGAATCCATCTTTGCAGCACAATTTAAAACTGTTTGAATCCAAACCTAGCTATGCTGGTCCCAAGTATTTTTCACAACTTCCATCTCAAATTCAAGATATCACGAACATGAATAGATTCAAGAGAGAATTGAAACTGTACCTCATAGAAAAGTGATACTACAGTCTGTCTGATTTCTGAACAAGCTGTGGACACTTCCATCCCCATCATGGTTCTTTTTTCTTTTCTTTTAAAGGCTAACCTTGTTGACACTACCCTGACCTGGTTAGACAAGGCCTATGGCTGAAAGAATGGAAGTAGAGGTAGAAGATGGATCTCATGCCTGCAGAGGTCAACAGGACAGACCATGCAGGTAACATGTAACAGCGATGATTAACTTACAGCCATTAAACTTTAGTCTTTAACACGTTTGCGGCGGCATGGGTGCGATCGCTCCCACACGGAACCCTAGCGCCACCCTGGTGGGTGCGATCGCTCCCATGCTAAAGTGTGTTGCTATATGATTTATTGTTAAGTAGGATCTGAGAAAGGATTTCAAAACCTTGCACAGCACTGCTCAATAGTGCAATAATTTTGTGACCACATAAATTTCCCCTGGGCAATGCTATTGCTACATTAGACATGGCAGTTTCGATTACTAGGATGGCGGTGAGGTATACGAAAAATCATGCAGCCACGAACGTGTTAGTGAGTGAGATACAACTAGGCTATGACATCTTAGTCAACGTTAAATTAGACACATAAAATATATGATTAAACATATTAACATGAATAAATATTAATCCATTAATCCGGGGTTTAGAAGCATCTCCTCATATTTCAATAATAAAGCAGGGGATGTCCCTCTTCAGTGATATAGCCTCCAATTGCTTAAAATCCAAACCTAGCCTCTATATTTGGGATATTATGGAACCAATTCCTACCTTTCATATTGAGTCGTTTCCCTTCACTAAACTAAAAAAAAGAATTAAACTTAACACATTATTAAATTAAATTAAATCGTTTATATTAAAAACTAAATTTGTAAACATAACCTAACTCATAGTCCAGAAAACTTGACAGACAACACGAACACGTGTGATCGAATGATCGTGAAGGGAAGGGAATAGTGGAATTGCCAGAGAGTATGAAATCATTGATCATAGATACTGATCCAGTATGTATAGTCATGGACTATGGATAATCAATGGTATAGTCAGTGTCGAGTGATAATATTATTGATTGAAGTTAAATAAGTTATATTGATTGAAGTTGGGAATTCCCATTATAGAGAGTTTATTCAGTCATAGAAAATATTACATCTCCCTAGTAAATATATATGGCGAAATCTCTTAGGCGTCTCTCTCCTTTTATTCATGCATCAAAATATTAAGTGAGGGACTACCAAACTGATAGATTACCATAACCAGTGCCAAATGGACCTTCACAATTGTAATACACATCACATCGCCCATTTGAAAATTTGTCACTAAGGGACAATGTATGAAAAATATTATATTTTGAAAATATTGTATACTTATTTATAAAATCATTTCTGAGTCCGTCCAGCAGTTGTATCAGATCGATTTGCATGGTTTGTATCTTCGATAAAGGTATTCACATGCCAATAACACAACGAGGATCAAAATACTTTTACCTTTTGCCTAACTCAACTTATAGGTACTCAAAAGAAATTTCTTTCCTGTCTATAAGAGAGTTTTATTTTGAGGCTCTCTTATAGAATTGTTTTTCGTATTGTTTTTAATGAGGCACATGGTTTGCTTAGGTCTAAAAACACTACCTTATATCACACTCACCCTTCTAGTCATACTCACCTTAAAATACGCACCATAGACTGCATATATGTGTTTGTTCCTATTTCAAGAAAGTATTGGGTCTAAATAACAGTCATGTGAAAACGAATGAGTTTTAGGCGAGTTACTGGAGGATCAAGTTATCTAGAAGTAAACCATGGAAGTGCACAATCAAAAGTATAATAGTTCAAATAATTTAATAAATTTACCGTGGTGAGCCTTTCATATTAAAAGAATACATCCTTGAGGTGCATTCACAAAGGTTGACAACCAAAATTAGTCGAATTTAGCTATATGGATATAAAAGTAAAAGTCATCAACTGTTGGTTGTCAACCTCTGGTGTAAACGCACCTTTAGACCCATACATTCTAGATTCGTTGTGTAGACCATAGCAACAGACACAAAACATCCCCTGTCGGCGGTAGAGTGCCTTTTGTCGGTGGACACAAGCACTCCCGGATCTTCACAGGACTAAAATGAGCATCCCCTGCTGGTTGTAAAGCTCGCTTCCTCTCGGTGGTAGAGTGTCCTCTGTCGGCCGACACACCTCGGGTAAGTTTGGATTATGCGCACTGTATAGCCTCTCCTTCAAGGCAACTTCCACCTTGCCGTGGTGGTCATGGGGCATCTCGCTAACGGGCGCTCTGACGGGGGAAGTGGGTGCCTTGGCGAGTCCAGCGAACATAGACCCATCGCATATTCTGCTCTCTAAGGATAGTGGGTGCCTTTTGGTGAGCTCAGAATACAGACCCGCATAGTATCTGATGTCTCGTGTTCCGTCTGGAGACTCTGCCCTCCTAGTGTCGTGGGGCAGGTTGTCCAAAGATCTGGCCGAGTACTTTGTGTCCGTGAGTCCCGTAATATGAGCCCCCGTATTTATGAGGGCCCGTATTATGAGCTTGTCCGTCATTGCTATCACCAGGCACTATTATGTCGATACAGTTTGGGGGGAGCCCCGGAGCCCGTCATGGATTATCCCATCAAACGCTAGCCCCACTAATTTTGTGTCCTGCAGTTTAGTTACTTCTCCTGCCTGTATTCAGTACGAATTAGGCGACAGTCACAATACCTCCAAATCTGCGCGCACATGGGCATTACACCCAAGGTCCACCAGAAAAGTGATCCTAAGGGTTTATCGCGACCCCTGAACGATATGTGAATCACACAGACACGCATCAGACTACCCAGCTGGCTACACTTGTCATGAGAGTGTTGTGAAGCAATGGACCTCAGTTACTAGACCCCATTGCACTCCAGTCGATCCCCGGTTACAAGGGGTGGGTGGGGTGGCCGGGGGGGGGGGGGGTTGGCAGGCCAGTCTCGAGTTAGGGAGTCCTAGGGCACCTCCGGTGAACGGACGTACGGTCTATAGCAGAATTTATTCCCGAAAGCCGAGTATCTGTCCGGAGCGACACTGTTAACTCCTAAGCTGTAAGTGGATGACAGGTCGGCCCTGTGAACACAAGGAGTACTGTGAACACAGGCGTATACCGAAAGGTGCGGGCGGATATATTGTCCGTCCTGACGGTTGTGGAGTCCGTCCGGTACCGGAAGCTCGGAGTTCGTTCCGGGTCACCTGGGTATGAAAGGTCTACCCGGGATATAGCGGCTTGATGTTAGAGCCCGGGAGTCATTCGGCCCCCTCTCTCCAGAGTATGATTCGCAATAGCGGGTATCTTGCCTCTTGTGTTGGTATAATGCCACACAGTCCGTTAAGTGTATTTTCGTGGGTGCATGACCACACGCCCAATGGTCGCACGTCCGAGGGTCTGTAATGGATCGATGAATCAATAAAGGGAAGGATAAGTGCTTTATCCCCCAGCCAGAATGCCTTGAACGCCTGGAGTGCAATGGGGTCTAGTAATGGAGGTCCATTGGTTCATAACACTCTGATGACAAGCTGGGCAGTCTGATGCGTCATGGCTGCGTTATATCATAACTCAGTTATGATATAACCAGCCAGTTATGGTATAGCACTCCTGGCTGTAGTAGCCGAAGGTTGTGAAACTGTGCGGTAAGGTATTGGATCCCTGTCTGTGGGAGGAAACACAGATCGTTTACAGTTGTTACTGATAAATAACGAGTGCTTATGTAGCTTGGAGTAAGCAGCCTTGGGCAAACGGGGGTCGTGGCTCGTGTCGTCGTTCCCCACGGACAGCCGAAAATGTAGTATGTCCTCGGACACAGAGCGGAATAGATTTTTAGAAGCTCTCGCAAATCGAACCACAGTTCATAATAAAATAACAGTTCACAGTTCATAATCAAATGTCGGCGGACACAAGCACTCCCGAATCTTCGCAGAACGAGCACCCCTGTTGGTTGCAAACCTCGCTTCCTGCCGGTGGTAGAGTGCCTTCTGTCGGCGGACATAAGCACTCCCGGATCTTCGAAGGACAAGGCCCCCCTTTTTGTTGTAAAGCTTGCTCTATGTCGACACTAAAGAGCATCCCCTGTTGGCGATAGTGAACCACCACCTTGCCTCCACACCCAGTCTCACTCCAATCACAGGACATGGAAGCGTGTCCCATGTGGACGGACACTCCAATGGAACTAGTCATTGCAGGCCAAGAGAAACATAATTTTATTTTCTTACCAACCGGACAAAAAAATTGAGAAGGTTCTTCCTTAAGAGTCTGCAGTACATAAGCCATCTTGGAATTTAGTCCCATAAGAACTATGTTAATTATAGGTGTATTTTAAACACTTTTCGATAATCTTGAATGGAATTCACATGAAACTTGAATATATTCACCATAGTGGAATGGTGGTTAATATTGCGTGGATAATTTTTTAAATAACCCTCCTAAAAATGGTTTAAAGTTGTTTATAAATGGTGTTAATATATATTTATATTTTATTCATTATTCGAGCAGATAATTTATGTATTAATTTTTCATCGTCTCAAATGAAAGATACTATTGTAACATTTAAAATTACATCAAGTTTGAAATTTTCTGAAGAAAAACAAACTCACAATAAGTTTTTGAATTTAACATTGTTCTTATGGGACAAAATACCAAAGTGTTAATGCACTTCAGAGACTCTTAAATACAACATGAGAAATTTGTATTAACTACTTTATAACCTTGTCCTCTGCAAACTTTTTCCAATTGGCCCCTTGATCAAAGTAATTTTTCCAACATCATTAAATTTCATCTTAAAACTAGACTTACAAAACAACAGGGACAACAAATTAATTAATTAACTAACGACAAAATATCACAGCCGGTTTTCAGTTTACGGTAGGGTTCAGGTACGATGTGCAGAAGCCTCAGAGAACGGGGCGTGTCGCTTTTGGCTCGTCCCAGGCATAGCGTCTTCCTCCATAGGATAGTGATGGTGGTGGTGGTGGTCGTCCATTCCGGAACCTCATTCGTCAGGTGGAAACGAACTTTACGAATACATTTTAGAAGACTGAGAAGGGGCGAAAAGGTTCATCAGGGGCTTGATGTAAAAAGATGAAAATTCAACACTCGGAAACGATGTATCCGTAGCAGATATGGGCTTCCTTATGAAGAAGGAGGAAGCTTGACCGTTCCAGATCCCTCAAGCTGACGACCATTTCCGTAGGTGTGCCACCCGCAGTCTGCACAAAACAAATCGTTGAAACAAATTCACAACATGTGCAAAGAGACGTGAAGTTCGCAAGGCAGAACGGTGTCACGGTTCAGTTCCAAGTCCATTGTGCTTCTGTCGGTGGACACAAGCACTCCCAGATCTTCGCAGGATGAGGGCCCCCAGTTGGTTGTAAAGCTTGCTCCCTGTCTGCACTAAAGAGCATCGCCTGTCGGCAGTAGAGTGCCTTCTGTCGGCGGAGACAAGCACTCCCGGATCTTTGCAGGAGCGCCCCCATTCGTTCGGCAGACCCGAGCACTCACGCTGTACACAAGTGCCTTCGGCAATGAAGAACGCCCTCGTTTGGCGAACACGAGCGTCCAAAATCGGTGGGGACTAGTGCCCCGGATGTCTTGATAGTTGGACAAAAGTGCCCTCAATCTTCCTATACAATACATCAGGGTTGAAGAGCACGTCCCTCCTTTACGATGTGCATAAAGATTTTTTGACTTATGTCTGAAATAATAAACACTTGTGCATGATTTGTTTGCAATTAAGTTTGATAATAAGAATAAATTTTAAGTGCTTTATCTGATAAAATTATCGGTAAAACAAATTTACCCAAACATCACCGGATATCCACTGGACGTTCGTTTTAGATCCGCTATGGCCGTGGATATTCGACCGACATCGAGGATGTCCTATGTATAGCCTAATCTAATGAAATTGTTGAGTGTTTATTTTGAACCACTTCCCATATTGTCAATGATGAAAAACTCGAAAATCCCTATACGATTTCTGAAAGTTTCGACATCTTCTTCACTAGCATTGCCAATAAACTCTACCCTAATCATCCTGATGCAATGAAATTTCTGAACCATGCCAGTGATGCCAATCCTCATTCAATAGAACTATTTCCCACAGATGCTGAGGAGGTAGACAAAGCGATTCTCTTCTTAAGGAACTGAATGTCTTCTGGATGGGATGCTATTCCTTCTCAAAAAAGTAGCTCTTTTGATTTCAAAACCTCTTGCTGATATCACAAAACTTTCTTTTGAGAGTGTTTGTTTTCCCACATATCTAAAATATCCTTCTGTGAAATTCTTGTTCAAGAATAATTTCAAATCTACAATGACAAACTATCGCCCAATTTCGCTGTTGCCTGTTTGGTCGAAAATCTTTGAAAAGTATTTTTGTTCCGTTTGACTAACTTTTTAGACAATTTTAATCTGCTCAAAGAGTCCCAATTTGGTTTTCGTGCCAAGTCTTGGACTATTGATGCGGTGTTTTCATTTACAGAAGCAGTTTTTCAGGCCATTGACAGGGGAGATCACACAGCATCAGTTATGTGTGATCTCTCGAAAGCTTTTGATTGCGTCAACCACACTCTCCTGCTAGAGAAACTTGAGCATTATGGGATTCGTGGTAATGTCTGGAAGTGGTGGTCTTATTACCTTTCTAGTAGAAAGCAGAAGGTCGTTTACGTGGATGCCAATGACATCGAATTTCACTCTTCCTACGTTCCAAATGATCGGGGTGTGCCTCAGGGGTCGGTTCTCGGCCCGATTCTGTTTCTAATGAGCGTGAACTATCTCCCTCAAGCCTTTTCAAATGCCACGGTGACTCTTTTTGCTGATGACACCACATTAACTATTTCACAGTCAAACATTGTTAAATTTACCAGATTTTTAAGAACAACATTAGAAGAGGCAGATGTCTGGTTTTCATCTAATGGGCTGGCACTAAATATGATAACTAAACATGATAACCAAATCAGGAAAATGTGGATGTTCCGGTGGTGTCTTCGGCAAGGTTCCTGGGTGTCATTGTGGACAGTGGTCTAAAATGGAATGAACATGTTGCTTTTCTTGCATCAAAGCTCTTGTTTTCTTGCCTTGCTCTGACAATCTCAAAAATAGTTAATTTTAAAACTTTAATCACTGCCTACTATGGATATGTTCATTCGCATCTTAGGTATGGAGTGGTGTTTTGGGAAAACTCTGTGGACTGTGACAAAATTTTCAAACTACAGAAAAGAATTATTAGGATTATTTTCCAGTTAAACTGCAGGCTGTTTTGTAAACCATTTTTTATTCATTTCAGAATTATTACATTGGCCTCAATTTATATTTATAAAACTCTGTGTATCTATGTGAAACCTCAAACAATTTCACAAAGATCAATTTGACCATCGCTTTGAGACGAGACACAGAGACCTGCAGTACCCAGTTCACCGCATTGCTCTGGATGAAGGATTTTTTTATTAGTCGGCTCTCAAATTAAATAACAGACTGTCCCTACATCTTAAATTTAAAACTCTCTCGAAAAATCCAAATCTTCCCTAAGGCACTACTTCCTAGACCGGGCTTTAATAATTTAGTAATAAATTGTTAAATAAATAATGATGTCACTGCAATTTTTCTCACTCTCTCTCTCTCCCTCACTATTCTCTCACCTTTTGTGTGTTTCCTTGGACTTTCCCTATTACTGAAAAATAGAAACTGAAATGAACTAACAAACCAACTAACAAGGATAGTCAGTCTAACACATAAGATCACACAAAAAGCAAAGTGTAACCAACCCAATCTAAACAAAAATTCAGATAAAAACAGTGGAAGCAACCGAGATTAGTGAACTCCGAGGCCCCATGGTTCATACACCGAAGCCTGCTTTGTAAATAAATCAATTGCACAGCAATTTAGTTCATCCCGACATCCCGAGGCCGAGGAGTCACGTTGCAAAGTTAAAGTTTCCTCAGCACTTTTTCCGTTTATCAAGCTCAAAGTCCCCAAGGTCATGGCACTCTGGTGAAAAATGAGTGTGAAAAACGGCAAAAGTGCTAAAAAATTGTAAGTTTCGGCTTGACTTTGACCTACATGACGTCAGTTACGTCATCATGGTGACGTAATCGGTGACGACGTCATCAGACCGTCATTTGAGTGACGTCACGGGTGGCGTCACTGGTGACGTCATCATGACGTTACATTCCTCAGTGGCCATTGAACTGAGCCAGCTCCGGCGGTTTGCCACTACTAGAGCTTATTCAAGTAACGAATTCGAAAAAGTTCTGATGTCAATAATGTGTTCAATTATTTTTACTTTTCTATGAAAATGCATATAAAGTAATTATTGCACTTCATTCAATGTATACATGAGATCAAGTATCACAGTGCTAAATAACTGTATAGGATGAACAAAAACGTAAAACTGTGTAGATTAGTTATGGACGGATTAGGTTGGATCAGCCAGTCGCCTTCATAAATAAAATTTACCCACCTATTCGCTATAAAAAATGTAATAATGCACAATAATACTATTTGTTTAGCAATTATGGTTTCAAAGACCAAAGACCGGTGCTAAAATGTGACAAATATTACATACATAGATTTTTCTGTAAGAGTCCAAATGATGTAACCAAAATATCAAAAAGTTCTAAATGTGGAAATCTGAAAATTCCCCATACAACTAAAAAGTTTTACTTTTAAACCTCTAGAGAGAGAGAGAGAGAGGAAAAGTTGCAGGATTTTTTACAGTGCATGGTTTATCGTGTTAGCCTATAAGTAATTGGCTCTGTAATAATTTTTTTAACTGTTGATAGTAATGTTGCCTTATTAGGCCTAGTTAAAAAAAAAACTTAAATCAATTATCTATTTAACTGCTGAAAGTAAATTGGACAGTTGGCAAAATAGCAAATTCAAATGTTTGACTGAGTGCAAAGGGGAAATGATACTGCAAACATTCATTAAGCGCGAGTGCAGAGAATTGTTTAAACAAACGAATACTTCTGCTTTATATGCCTGTTTTTAATGGATGTTTAATTTTTGTCTAGTTAGGTTATGCAAGCGATAATAATACCTTTGTTGCCATTAGGTGATACCATTCTATTATTCCCCTATCTCAATGTCTTTAGTAACATGAAACATACAATCGATAATTCTTTGTCATTACTAAGCGGAATTGAGTTATAGTATTTTGTTGACTGCTTTGTAGTAAAAATATTTTGGACAACACTATTGCATTTATTATTTTTCATTTTATTTATTGAAGGTGAACGAAATTGTTTACTGTTATGCCTACTTTAGCAACAGCTACCCTTAATGTGTTATAATCGGGTTTCGTGAAAAAAAAGGAAATTTTAAATTTTTTGTTCTAATAAATCACTAAATCACTACAGAAAAGTACCATCTAAATTCATTTTTAGAGAAGAAACATTCATGATATTTCCTTGTAATCAGACTACTGTGTTTTCTTGGTTTCGCGAAAAGGACTTTTTATCTCAAAAGCTCAGGTATGACTTCAAACAACTATATGCACATAGAAATGTGTAAACATTAAATAGCACATTTTAAGAGAAATTTAAATACTGCAATTATGCTGATACTCTATTAAGAAAGTCTGTTCCTACTTAGTTTTGGCTAAGATAATATAATGTAAAGGGAACTTAAATACAAACTGAAAGCTCTCTTGTATATAACTTTTAGTACTGTACTTTGTTAATGGAGAAGCAAAGATTCAGTCTTTCATCTGTAATGCAGTCCAGAAATGATGTATTAGAGATTGAATATACCAAAACAATGTTATGTTAAATTAAAAAATTATAGGTATAAAACAACTTTTGTAGAGTAATTCTCTGTCAGAATTGATTATGTTTGTATAGCATCATGGTGAAACGCGATTAGGCTAAATAAACTTAGTAACTTTTTTATTTCTCTTTGTTATTTACTAGTACCATAAGAGTAATAAGATCTCGTAATATTGGTCTCTGAATAGAGTTGACTCAGCAAGCCTACTTTCTTGCAAATGCTAAATCATTTTTACGCTTCATGTACGGCACCTTAAAAGCCTTTTTAAAGCCAAATCCTAAAATAAATCATTATTTCCCACCAAAATAAAAATATGTTAGTTTCATGATAAGACATGATGTATATGTCTACTCTATTCTTAATCTGACACTCCATCTCAGGTAGAGCTCTGGCCTCACAAGTCGGGTGTCAACGGCTCTCAGGTCCCAGTTAGTTTGTTCTTAGTAAAATGTGTTCTTCTATACTCAATTATTGTTTAAAAAACAAACTCGATCAATTAATGATTTGGCAAAAGCTTAATAGTTTTGATACAACTTGAGTTTATTATTGATTAATATTAAAATCAATAATTAAAGAAAGTCTATATTTCAAGAATATGATCGATTTTGTGGCTATTCAAACGGCCAACTCTTACCCCACATATTTGAGCGTACCGACGGTAGATCATGTGTAGCAATAGCGGCCGACCATACCAATTACTGACCACGGGGGGCAGCACCGGTCGCCGCCGCTACCGCCTCCAGCGGCGGACTGGTGAACCGCGACAGATCTGCCTTATCATTCCACCTGACCTGGCATTTGAAACATGCGCGAGGAAATATATTTACAACTGGTAGGTCTATAAATATCGCTGGGTCTGAGCGAATTCAGATATGATGCAAATGATAAATGATTTTAATTGAATTCCACATGTTCTTGCAGTTGTGAGTGCAAAATAAGTGGCACAAGTTGATTGTGATCTGTAAACATTGCCGTTAGCCAATGAATATTGCAGTAAGTCTGAAATTTTAAAGGGTGACATGGTGTAAAGGAGGTTTATACACTACTGCATCTTCTTTGAATATTGATCCAATGGGCGATAAAAGGCTAGCTGGTTGGACGACAGCAGTTTTTCAAATTTAACTGGAAAACAAGTTATTTTTATGGTAGTTGTATAATTAATGTTTTACAATGAGGATGAATTGCTCAAGGCGAAAAAAATTTTACTGGCTTTAAAGCTTCATGGAATCATGCATTATAAACACTTCCTATCAAGCCGCGTCTGCACTGGCCTGGTTATTCGTGGCGAACTTGTCCAGCGAATACAAAAAAAATCTACAAACATTTCTAACAAATTATCATATGATTTTAAATTAGAAATTAATATCACAAACAGAAATATTCGGGAGTACTCTGTTCGGTGAACATGATCGGCAAGTGCAGACGCGACTTTAAATTATACACTATTTTTTTAGTTACTGTATTTGATTTAGAGTCAGAGTTTTTGTAGCCTGTTAATTTGAAATCCCTAGTACTTATTGAGATTTGAACCAGTAAGTAAGTAAACGAGTAATACCGGATATATTTTTATACACAACAAATCAGTTATGAAAAGGCGAATTCCATTGGATGTGGCATAAAAGTATAAAATAATTTGCAGTTGTTTTCACCTTATTTACTTGTTTCATAATTAATATTTATTTGTTTCGCCCTTCAAAATTTACAATTGTCGAGACGTTTTGTGGTCTTAGGAAAAATAATATATTTTATTCAATCTCTATATTTTATTGTAAAAACTATGACGAATTAAAAAATTTGGTAAACACAATGTAAGACTAAATAAGCCAACATGAACGTGTATTTATTTTGAATTACACAAAGTTGCAATAGTTAACTATTGCACGTTGGCCAGAATTCCTAGATTAAATCGATCTCAATGTTACGGAATATTATTGAGCTTGCGTGACTTAAGACTCGATCACATGACTGCCTCCACCTGCAGTTTGCGCGATAAGCGGTATTTAACTCCAATAAATAGTGTAGAAATTAATTAATACTAGTCCATTAATATACGTTAAGTGGAGTTGGGTAAGTGAAGTGAAAGTGGAGCTAACTGCACACAAAATGCAAGTGTTTCCGGTGAGTCACCCGAACGGAGCAAGAATAGAATATTTCATTACTAAAGTCGACCGTAATGAAACAGGCGGGTTAAGATCAAGCTAAATGAACAAATTTAACATGAATCTAAATGAGAAAAATAATCAGCTGGCTCATTGAAAGCCTTGACTTTGACTCGCCTGTTCTATTGCTGCCTACTATATGAAGGAAAATGGCTGATCCTAGGCCATGAACAAACTTGGGCGTAAATGTGAGGCGAAAGCAGAGCGCGGAATAATACTTGGACTATCCAATAGAATTAACACGTCTTGAAGAACCATTATTTTTATTCAACTTTCAAAATCTTAGTTGCCATATTGAAACAGGAAGTGAATTTTCGGAAGCGATATAGATTTGATATTTTAGTTGAAATGTAACTGAATGTTACAATTATATAACCTGTTGAAGTTTGGGTAGATCATTTTAGGTCATCCTGTATAATTTATACCAAAACTCCGATCATAACACACAAAGTGTCCGTGAACTCTATATATGGACCTTTTCAGGTATTATTCCTGAAAAAGCCATAATATCAAGACAAGCCAAAATATCATAATAAAAATTTCCAAAACTCAGTAGTTAGTTACCCATACAGCCGCCATTTTGTATTTTTAAAAGAATAACTTTTAATTTGAGAAAGGATTGACTTAATAAGTTGAAATTTGGTATGCAGCTTTTTGAAGTAAAGACCTAGCTGGGAAAAAATCAACTTTTTATCAGTCATATTTTCAAAATGGCGGCTATTTAAAACCTTTAATCTTGAAGTGCATAAAAACTACATATGTTAAAAATACGTAACTTTTAGGACATTTAATTACATTTAGATTGTATAGTAACCTCCAAGAACAAGGATATTTAAAAGGTAAAATTTTGTATTTTTATTAGTTTATATACAAATTTAATCACGCAAAGATAATAAAAATCGGTTCAGAAATAAGTGAGACAGTCCCATTTTTATGTACAAAGGACGATACCAACTGACGCCGCCCGGCACCACTAATAACTTACGCACAACAATCAGCTATTTTAATTGTTGCACCGCTACAGTCAGCTGATGAATCAATTATCAGTGATGATGAATAATTAGTGATGATGCAATTACATTGTTAAACTGTAAAAATAACATTCCTGTAGTCATAAAAATTGATATGTAAATTTGTATTTAGAAACACAAAAACAAATCAAACTCATGTGAATATTGCTTTAATACACCGTTTACAAACATTTTACAGGAAAAATAATTGTTTATTCCGTTTCTATTTTTAGTAAGCTACCCGATTCGACAACACAGTTTAACTTGTGAAACCGAGACATTGTTTGATTGAAACACTGCTAAAAAATCCTTATAGAAACCCTAATTATCACCTAAGTTGACTGATGCGCGATGAAGTTGTCTGGACATAGCATGTTATTATGTTATCTGAAAACGTCACTTCAATCTTTGTTGGCAGCCGAGAAAGAACAATCATGTAAGATCAGCGACATATCAATCTGGACAACCGAGATCCGTCGTCCATCTCAACCGATCCACACAAGCAAAGGCTAATCTTGACAGAAACAAGATTAGGTACTTGTCGCTGAGAAACGTGAGACCAAAAAAGGGGGCCTCAAACTAAGTTTGGTTTTAAACATTATTTAGATAATGTATGATAGACATTTCTCCACAAAAAACATTCACATTTACAATATATTCCCTTGAACAATAATACTGAGCGAATAGTTAAAATAGTTTTTTGGGGGAGAGGAAGGGTCATATTTTATGTATGGCCATAGTGTAAATGTTGCTGAAACGCTGATATGTATCTCTTTTGCATTAATTATGTTTCCAATCACCTGTTTATTTTAATTGTATTCAATGTTAATTGATATTTTACTATAGTAGGATGCATAAAAATAGTCCGATGGAAATTTTAAGAGGCTGTGTCCCCCCCCCCCCCCTTCTGCGAGCATGAGGAACTTTTTGCCCCTCAGGTGAGCTCTTTCGCTGCGCTCACTCACCGACGAAAGTAGCTAGTTGGCTACCATCACTCGCCTTCAGGTTGAGCTCGTTCGCTGCGCTCACTCATCGTCAGGTTTAGCTCGTTTGCTCCGCTCACTCGCCGCAAGTCTATACTATGCTCTAGTTTTCACTTGTACCAAGCTCACAACGATGAAAATGTTAAAATGTTAGTAGTTTCTACTATTTAGTTTAACTATATAAACCCCACAATGTAATATACTACATTTCGTATAGAATTTACATGTTTAACCGGATATAATTATTTACCAAACTAATACAATTCCGTGAAGAATAAAAATTTAACAACTGTTTATTTAAGTTGTGAAATTGAATTAAAGATTTAAAAAATTTAATTACAACGTACTTAAAGGTTGATTGTTTTTTATTAGTTTAATGTGCTTCATTCTGTTGTATAAATGTTTAAATTTCGACTTATATTACATCTGCAAGGCCACTTGGGCAGAGCCCAAAAGCATATGAAAAACTGGAATAGGCCTATCTTTCTTCTAGGTAAATAAAGTATGGTTGTACCAAATTTCAGTTTAATTGGTTCAGTAGTTTTCACGTCCATTCAAGACAAACAAAGATTCATACATTCATTTTTATGGATATATAGGCCTATATATTGTCTCAAAGTTATTTAATTTCCTGTTGATAAAACAAAGTACATGTTTTTTATCATAAAATATTTCTATTAATCCATTGAAATGTATGCCAGTAAAGTCGGTCACAACAAAAATTAACAAACAATTGTTGGTCATGCGGTTGATGGAATGAACTGGATTTACTGTAGGCCCATTGTAGACATTTGTTGTGATATCCTCTTTAAGAACATGCATCAAGATTATAAACACCAATAAACAATCAGCATTGATATTATTTTTTCTTGGTTGTTTTTTATTTTTCATAGCCATTGTGATTATGCGATAGTGACTTTAATAGATTGCCACGCAATTGTAAAACTTTGCTAAAACCTTCCTCCAGCAACCTGAGGCCTCCCTGAAGAAACTACTTTATGATTAATGTAAACCCATTGACTACATACACTGATTACAATTGTGGCTTTGAAGTGACTTAACTATAAGTTAGGTATGTCATGGTAAATTCAGGAACGTTTCATTCTCATTAAATTTTTATGTTTAATTCAACTGACACGATTAGTTAAATTTATTTAGACCTACTGAAAAGCACTTCAGTAAAATCTTTCCTGTAAACAGATTCAAGTCATGTTTTCTGTTGCGGCGTGTGTTTTTATGTTTCTTTATATCAGCTGAAAAAAATGAAGTACATTAGCTAGATCATAATTCCTACTGTTCTTGAACTCAAAGGCTTCATAAAATGTGAAGTCGCAAAGGAGACCTGCCTAAATTTTATTTCAGTTTATTATTACTCTAATAGTTTTTTTTTTAAAACAACGATTATATTGGTTTCTCAAAATTTATTTTGTTCTGTCCGGATGAAACACCTAAGTTTGCCATTTTTTAAAAGCATGGTAAGTGATAGTTGTAAAACATACAACCGTCGCAGCAGACCTGCATCCTCAGCGAATTTCCAATAGAATTTGTGATTTTTTAATTTCCCAACACACTACATAGGAATGAGGAGGTTTGCTGACATGGGGGTTGTTCTAAATTGTAGGTTAATCCCTAATTACTGAAGAAGCTAAATATCAGATTGTATTAAGGTTTGGCACTTTTCAATTTTTCCAATAAACATTATGGGGGTCACTATGTAGGTTTTGTTTAAGTTTAACTCTTAATATTCAAGGTACATACCACCAAGTTATGCCAATAAATAAGCAAGAAACTGTAAGGGGTTTTGTTGATTTCCCTTATGAGTAACATGGAAAGCTCATTTTTGGATTTTCTCCATAATTAAGCTAAGTCAAAACCCCAAATTACAGAATTTTTTGTTTTTTAGAGTTTTTTAATGGTTCTGATTAAAATTATGAATTTCATTAATTGAGGTATAAAAATGTCAAAAACCCGCATTCGTCCCTTTTAAAACCCCATAAAACCCCGTTACCATGAATTGACCATGCTGGTTCACGAACTCATGAAAATATACCTGGTCTTACACCTTCATCCCAAATTGAATCAGGTTCCTTTCAAAAGCTATGAGCCAGCTAAAAGCTAAAAAGACCATGAGCTAAAGCTCAAAGCTTTTGAAAGCTTTTTAGCTCAAAAGCTAAAAAGACCATGAGCCGCCAATATGAAACCCTCCCCCCCGGTGGGAATTTATGACTTATACTTTTTCTGTTGGTATTACCTACCAGATTAAGAATTCAGTTGTTTGCCTTTTTTAAATTACAGCATAGCATATTCCAGAAAACCAAGAAAAAGACGGCCCACGAGGAGTCAGACAAAACTTTTTAGTAGCAGCATACGTCGAGTTTGGTATCAAATTAAAGGTCCCACATAGCAGAGTACAATGCCGCAAACTAGACTTCAAATGGATGACCGAAACGGAAATGGCAGGCAAACAAAGTTTCCATTAAAATATATGGGTAAAACTTTAAAATGCAATAACTTTCTTTATACCCAACCTTTTAACGTCGGGTTTGCGGCATTGTACTCTTCTAATTGGGACCTTTAATTTGATACCAAATTTGACCCATGCTGCTATTTAATAATTTTGTCTGACTCCTCATGGGCCATCCCCCTTAAGGGGTAAAAAAGTGATAATACCTTAACAGAGTAGACATTTATGGCCATTATTGATATACCAAGTCTTGTAACTTTATCTATATTAGTAAAAAATATATTTAACCGTTCCGGGACTTTTCAACCACACGGTATATAAAACATGTTATTTCACTTTTCACCATAAATCTAAAAAAAATCATAATTATTTGGAAATATATAAGTAGAGAGCTTCAGAATGACCCATTAATTAATAAAATTGGCCAAGTAAAACTGTTAGGTTTTCTATCAAAAGATTTTTGAAACTGAATCATTTAAATGATGATAGTAGATTTTATATTTTTCATGGTTTTTTCGTATTTTTCAAGATATGCTGTAATTTTTTAGTGGCAAACACCTAAAACCATAAAGTACATGTCAATACAAAAATGTATATGTCGAAAATTCCCACGGGGTGGGGAGGGGGGGGGGTTCATACCAGCCTCTGCTCTGTCAGTACCACAGGCACACACATACACATATAAGAAATTGAACATATCGGGTTTTTTTTTTTTCTTCTGGGGACTTCAAACAAAAGTATCATGGTCTCGGATTTAGGGCTTACCATGAGTACTACCGTAATAGGGCATTCCCAATAGAAAAGTTTGCTAAAAATAAAATAAATTGAAATAAAAACATTTTATATTGCTACATTGATATAAATTTCCTTTACCTACTGATACTGAATAACTAGAGAGGAAAATTATACCGGACCAAGTGGTTTTTAAAGAAATTTTGACGAGAAAAGGCGGTAATGCTTGAGTAAACACCGCACAATCTTAATAATAACATATAAAACACTAATATTATACCCAACAAATTAAAAAAAGTGAAATATTAAAGTTCTAACTTTTTTTAAATAGTTAAAACTAGTAGTCTGTTATAGTCACGAAAATAGTCCGATGGAAATTTTAACAGCTGTGTCCCCCCTCAACCCCTCTCGCCCTGCAACGTTGCCATTTGAAGTTATGTTTACCATGTGTAGTACAGTATAAAAATGTGTTTCATAATAAATTTGGCAACAATGTATTGACTCTCATCGGACTATTTTCGTGAATCTTACTATAGTAAAATTTGTGTATAGTCAACTGAAAGTTATAGTACATGTACATTAGTTAATCACTGACCTAATCTTAGCTTCAATAACATTAATGCAATAAATCGAAATAATGTACTAATGAAAACCCTCCTAAGAAACAACTTTTGAGGGTAAGAACAACCAAATTTGTATTTGTATTAATCTCCACTTATTATCTTAAACATTATTTTATATTTTTATCTTTTAAAATACAAATCTATATTATTCCATGGAGATGAGAGTTTACTTCAACTAATACAAATAAACAAAATAGGTTTATGAAATTGAATGACAGTAGTGGCAAAGTAGGGCTGCTGGCTCAGGTCAATGACCCCTGAGGAATGCTGACGTCACCAAGGTCACTGACGTCACGAATGACGTCATCGGTGATGTCATCGATGACGTCATATCTATGACGTCATAGGTATGACGTAATAGAAATGACGTCATGACGACGTCATCACCGCTGACGTCACCATAATGACGTCATTGACGTAATTAAGGTCAAGGTCACGCGGAAAGACAAAAAAATTTTTCTTTGCACTCTTGTGGTTCCTAGTATTCGGCTGTGGAGTGAAAATCCACGAGAAACCACAAAAGTGCAAAGAAAAATTTATTTTCCCAGCGACCAGACCGAAAAACCTACCAAATGTGACGTAAGGCATTCCTCAGAGGCCATTGACCTGAACCCTAGCAACCCCACTCTTAAAACTAAAAAAATAAATAAGTTTTATTTCCACTTACCCACTGGAGAAACCAGAAGCCCAACTGGGAACAAAATTGCGAACAGCCGACGGTGGTGGTGTCATCACCGCGCGGGAGCCGGACGCCGACTGACCGGACAGCACCGCGCCGTCCGGGTACCAGGCCGCGTGGTGGGGGTAAAGTGGTCAGATGCGAAAAAATAAAAAAAATTATTTTTTTCTAACAACTCATCCGAGTTTGTTCTTTTGCTGGACCTCCGTTACTTGGAGTGGAAATATTTGTTAAGAAAATAAATTTTTTTATTAATTTCTAAGTGACCTTGACACTTAGTCTGGAATTGGAGTCACCAGCGTTATTTTACTGGCAAAAGTTAGCTCGTCTAAAAGTTTTTGAAACATTTTATCATCCATAGTGATCTTGGTGTCCCTTGAGTAAAATTTTGGATTATTCCTAAGGCAGCGTTTCATTTTTGTCAAAGTGGAAGTCTTGGACACCCTAACAGAATTATTTTGCTTTGCCAGCAAAAATTTTACTCTTAATAATTTTTCTCGCAAAGTTTCAGCCATAGCTGTGTCTCACAGTAAGGTTAGTATAAAACTGAAAAACTCAGTCAATTGTAGCACCTAAGCTGGAAGTAGTGGGGGAACAGGGCTGTAGTGGTGGGGGTAATGCGGTCTGGTGTTGCTATGTTTAGAAACAGTTTGTTGCGAACTGTCCAAGTATTAACACGTACTGTGTAGAAAAAATAACAGCGAGACTAGTATAAAATTTAAGTCCGAGAAAATACTTATTGTTAGGTTAATAAAGAGGTAGAGCTAAATGAAAAAAATTATTGTACAAGATGTGCATGGTTCAATTTTGCAGCTAAGTTCAAAATCCACCAGTGTGGAACAAAATTTAATCATGAGGTTAAATATTTAAACACATCTGCGAAAATATTAGGAGGCTTGTAGAGCTAAATAAAAATTAATTTTGTAGCAAACAGGCAGCGATATATTTTTGCCAAGTCATATAATAAGAGGGAATGATGTAAAAATTGAAATTTTACTCACAGAAAGTCTGGTAGCGTTAAGGCGCAGCGTATACCATGCGTCGTGGGAGAAGGCTGCCGAGTAACTGACTTGTTTTTAGAGGCAAGATGGCAGACATGGGTTGGTTATATAAGTGTTATGTAATCCGCAAGCGATACCGGAGACAAAATTAAATTTGTTCCCAACCAACACTGACTGTAGGCTGAGCTGAGAGAGACAAAATAAAATGAAATGAAATATTATTCTATACTGCAACTGTCTTGGACCGAAAAATATTCTAAGTCCCAAGACCCCCCCCCCCCCTCGGCTCCGGACGAAAAGTGCGCCCCCCCCCCCCCCCGGGGGAGGAGGAGGTGGCATAGCCCGAGGCGTTGCCATACCTTGATACGTGTTGCATAATGAGATCCGGTTAGTAATGTATTCAGGTGTGGCTCTTGGAGATTGTCCAATGCCGCAAACAAGTACGTGTCGAGGTCTGCCTGTTTACGTAACCAGGTCCGGTTCCCCCACTCCTGACCGGCTCAGCTTCGGTTCTCTGAGGCTTAGCTTCCTTGCAGTTGCTTTCAAACACTTCAGCTGAGTGGTTGAAGCTCTGCCCTACAGGATTCGCAATGTAATGTTGGCGCCGCATTATATTGGGAATTCTTTTCTAGTCTAAGGCATGGCATGTGTAGTGTTAGGAAATAATTTTATTTTGTGCTTGCTGCTTGGTGCTCGGTGTTGGTTGTGATTTAGTGAAAGTGTTGTGCAGTGAAAAATATTTGTGTGTGCTAATATTTCCACAGGTTGGTGTTAGTCTAAGTCTTGTGTTTAGAAAAATAATTCTTTGTATTAATCTTCCACAGGTTGTCCCTAAAATTAGTTTTTATAAATTTTTGGCTTCCTTAGCCTATGTAAATAGTTATACTGTTAGGTTTGAGGCTTTGAAGCCTCCGTAAAATTAAATTTTTTTTCGAGGCTTAGCATGCCTCAAGAATTATTTTTTACCAACAATAGTATGACACTTAACGAGCCTGGGGGTTGGCCCCTGGGGATCCACCGTTAGGCCTTGTGCCAGCGGCGCTGCTGGACCTCATCACTCGTCACTGGCAACATACGGGTGGTTGGCATCCTTCAGCACGAAGTGTCGGCCCTGACACTGACCGGTACATTAGGCTTTATGTCAGTGCATTGCATTAGGCTTTATGTCAGTGTACTGGTTAAGATGGGGCCCAGGTCATGATTAGCATGAC